>CM053038.1:174520224-175732724 GCA_028564925.1 Lithobates sylvaticus
TCTGTGCACCTGTTCCATTAGAAACTGATGCTTTATGCTTTGATTTTACCAGCTGGATGACTCTTCCGAGTGGCACACCTGGGATCCTGTCAGCATCCATTACACCGATCTTTTGCTCCTTTAGGTCTCCTTTTATTGACCTTCCTCGATTTGTCACCTTTCTTTTTCAAACTGGTATAGTAATAATCTCAGATTTTAGACAATTTAGCTTATTTAGTAAAAGACCAAGATGACTCAATAGCAATCAGATTTGTGTTTTTACTACAGTAGCCCAGGTGGTATGAGGTTTTTTGGTACCTTGTGAGCATACAATCAATGACGTGTCCTAACCCCTGACCTACATGTAAGAGGGTTTTTTTTTGTGTCACTTTTAGGGTGGTCTCTGCCAATCTGGGCTGCACCTCCTTTCCCCTTGAGGTACCGTATATACTCGAATATAAGCTGAGGCACCTAATTTTACCACAAAAAAATGGGAAAACTTATTGACACGAGTATAAGCCTAGGGTGAGAAATGCGCAGCTACTGTAAGTGGAAAAGAGGGTCAACAATGCTCATTTGCAGCCTCACTGTGCCCATTTGCAGCCATAGGTCCCCCAAACTTGGTAGTTAAGGGTTCCTAGATGCCCCCTTGCTGCAGCCAAAATTTGGGGTCTCTGGACACTGCAGATGGACACAGTTGACCGACTTTGGGGCCACTTGGTGCTAGGAACCCTCATTACAGGACAATAACCTTTATATTGAAGATGGGACTGTCATACCATTATTTGGGCCTTGTAAAGGCATTTATCATTCAGTAAAGTATTAGACAAGCAAGTTCCCTGAACATCCCGTTACTGAGGAAACTGAGATGAGTGTGACGCTGTATATGACGTTGAGAGTTCTCACACCCTTGTGGGCCTTTGTTTAGTATCTTCATGTGGCCTTCTGGATGTAAGACCGAGCAAGGGGGGAACCTTTGCTGTTCTGAGATTTATTAAGGGAGACTGGCCCATGAAGCAAATTACTCTATATAACTTTATTATTGCAGAGGAACTGGTTCTGCTACCCATGAACTGTGGAGCTGTATTTATTTTGGGTCATGTGGTTCTACACAACCTGATAGGCCCTGTCATCAGTTGGCATCAAATTCTCTAGTTTTAAAGTAGCCCAATCTCTTCCGTTCCACTATTTTACGGTAGGCTCCCTGGCACATGAATTGACTGATCAACCGCTGCTAGGGGAACGTTGCATACATACTTTTCCCTGGTCAGTGACTCAGTGACTGCTGCCCTGACTTTGTACCGTGGACCTCATAAGGGAACCTTTGACCAGGATTGGTCTTATTGCCGGTTGGTGTTGACTTTGTTTCGGTCTCTTCACCATCCCATGTCCTCTTTTTGGCTGTGGAAAGATGGGCTTAGTGGCGCTCGGATGTCGGGGTTATTAGTGATATCTACTTGCTATTAGGAGTTGTGAGACTTGTGTGTTCGGTCCCTGAAGAAGCAACAGTTCAGCCGTGAAACGCGTTGGACTTGTAACTTGAAGAATGTGGAATAATATGAATATGGACTATGTTTAAGTACTTTTAACACTTATGGCGGACTATTTGAAGATGTCCTGTGAAATCATGGAAGCATATTAATCCAGTTGGTTATTTTTTTAACTTGAATTGTGATCAGTAAAACATTTGTATTATTTTATACTTTTTAATTGTGTTATTTTTGCCTCTGGTACAGTCCCTTAGTGTGAGAACCCATTGACTCCCTAACGTGTTTTGGCTGGTCAGTGACTTGCTTAGGGTTTGAAGCAAGGATAAGCATGACACCCTGGAGATCCTGTTCACACTGCCACATTTCTGGTGCAGTTGAGTGCATGTAACGCTGCTTGCAAGATAAACGATGAGATCTGTGTCACCGTAATCAATGGTTCTGCTTTTATCCATGTTGTTTGTTTGTTTGTTTTTTTAACCATGTCCATTGAATATAATGATACACACAGGTCTCATAACTGGTGTAACATTCTCTTCATCCACAATATTATGCAAAACCACCCCCATATGAACCCTGAATAAAACAGTTATACCTTTTTTTATATATCTTTAGCTGCTGTACTCAAAGAACACTCAAGAAAAGAACAGTAAAGATAATCTAAATTAACAAACGGAGCATAAAAACGTCCCTTTGGCTAATCTGAGGATTGCAAATGGTGTGCAAATGGTGTGGCTCTTAACCAAAACCCTCCTGCATTATGCCATTACATCCCCGACCTGTTACTTTGGTTCAGGAGCTTACAAGGGCTTAATTTGCTTGGATATCCATAAATGCTCAAGGCTTGAATAAGAACTTTAGACTAGGTCTCCCTAATGCTGGTCCCTCTTATGCCCCGTACACACGATCGATTTTCTGACGGGAAATGTTGGATGTGAGCTTGTTGGCGGAAAATCTGACCGTGTGTATGCTCCATCGAACGTTTGTTGTCGGACTTTCCCCCAACAAATGTTGACAAGCATGCTCTCAAATTTTCTGCCAACAAATGTGTGTTGTCGGATTTTCCGATCGTGTGCACACAAGTCCATTGGACAAAAGTCCAAAGTACAAACACACATGCTCGGAAGCAAGGACGAGCCGGAAGCGATTGGTCTTGTAAAACTAGCGTTTGTAATGGAGATATCACATCGGCTCGCCGTACGTCTTGTACATCGCTACGTTAGTAATTGTTGGCCAACATTTGTGTTACCGTGTGTATGCAAGACAAGTTGGAGCCAACACCCTTTGAACAAAAATCCATGGTTTTGTTGTTGGAAAGTCCGATCGTGTGTACGGAGCATTACCCTTACAGTATAGTAAATGGGATTTGAATCCAGATTCAAAAGTTGATGCCGTCAGGCAGTGGTCTCCAAACTGCTCCTGGGGGCCAGTTGGTGTCGATAGGAGGTATAGTGCCCCAACAATGGGGCACTATTCCTCAAATGGACACCACCAATTGGGGCATTATTCCTCCTACTGACACCAGACATGGGGCACTATTCCTCCCACTGACACCAATGATGGGGCATTATTCCTTCTACTAACATCAATGATGATGCACTATTCCTCCCACTAACACCAATGATGATGCACTATTCCTCCCACTAACACCAATGATGATGCACTATTCCTCCCACTAACACCAATGATGATGCACTATTCCTCCCACTAACACCAATGATGGGACATTATTCCTCCCACTAACACCAATGATGGGACATTATTCCTCCCACTAACACCAATGATGGGACATTATTCCTCCCACTAACACCAATGATGGGACATTATTCCTCCCACTAAAGATGTGGCATTCTTTACTCCCACTGTCACCAGGACATGGTCTACTCCCACTGGCCACAGTCTGGCCGCCCCAAAGTCTGAAGGACAGTAAACTGGCCCCTTGTTTAGAAAGTTTGGAGACCCCTGGTGTAAGGCAAGAGTGATTAACATTAGGTCACTGCTTTGTCCAAGCCAGGATCCAATTTAGCGTGCATGTGTGGTACGCATGCATGGTTTATTGTCTAACTCCAGTTTAAAGATGACACAACGCTACTTTTATTTTTTTAATTTTTTTACTGAACAGTTGGAGACAAATATACACTTTTGAAGAAAATTAAATACTTTAATTGTAGTGAGTTATAAAAATAGAATTAATAAACTGATTCATTCATGGGCTTGAGGCCTATAGAATTCACGAATAACAGCCTTATCTGAGCCAACATAACAGAGCTTCACTAATGCCGTCTGTCTGAAGTGTGTTTGTAAGGGAATGGATTGGTGATGTCTGGATAGCAGATAAACCAGCAGGAAGCTATGTACTCTTGTAGTTTACTCTTCAGCCAAGGCTGTGAAAAGAGAGCGGAAATCAGTTGTCATAGCGTACATTAGTGTATCCTAACCCCAAAACAAATATATTGCAGCTTACCAGTTTTTAGATGTGATGGCTGCATTTGTTTTTTTTTTTTTTTATTAGCTTTTATGCATTATTTTCACCTGGTTATCTTGCTGTTAACACACTTCCTGTCTTATGCCGCGTACACACGATCGGAATTCCAGCCAGCAAAAGTCCGATGAGAGCTTTTGGTCAGAAAATGCGACCGTGTGTATGCTCCATCGGACTTTTGCTGGCGGAACTCCAGCCAACAAAAGATTGAGAGCAGGTTCTCAATTTTTCGGTCGGAAAAAGTTTTGATCGGAAATTCCATCGTCTGTACCAATTCCGACGCACAAAATTCCTATGCATCCTCAGAAACAATTCGACGCATTCTCTGAAGCATTGAACTTCATTTTCTCATCTCGTCGTAGTTTTGTACGTCACCGCGTTTTTGACGGTTAAAACTACAGAGAAATTTTGTGTGACCGTGTGTATGCAAGCCAGGCTTGAGCGGAATTCCGTTGGAAAAACCATCCAAGATTTTTCTGACTGAAAATCCGCTCGTGTGTACGTGGCATAAGGGTAGCTTTGCTCACTCCTCCACTGCAGAAGAGTTGTAGCTACCCTTAGATGGCAGTTGGGAGGGTAGTATTTGATGGACTAGTAGATTTAGATGGACTTTATATACAGAAGGTGGCTAACAAATTAAAGTCAAACTCCAGCAGATTTGTTTTTTAATACAGTCTCCAAGACCATCATTGTTGTGTTCTTTACTAGTGTTTACCGTCAATATTTTCCAAGGAGTCTCATTGGCATATGTCTGAACACTCCCTGACCTTTGTGAGCGGGTCTCCCACCAAACACTTTTGTATGTAGTAAGACTTCCCAAAACTGATGGCAGGATAGGTTATTATACCAGCCTTTTGGCTAAGATAAAGTGTAGTATTTGTTATCAGTGATCCAGTGGAGGTGCTGGGCTGCTATCCGGACCTGACCGGGGGTTGGGGTGGTGGCTATGCAAATCCACTGGTGTGACTGGGACCTAAAAGGTTAGTATCGGCAGGAACCAAAACTGGAGCGCCTGAATGTAGTGGGGGGGCCGGGAGTAGGTTCTCCCAGAGAAATCCGGAAGGGTTCATTACCTCCTGGTTTGAGCAGTCTACCTTGTCTGGCCATGGGCTGGGAAGGTGGATGATCCATGGTGTCTGTGCCCCCTGGGAGTGGTCACCCTAGGGGAGCTCTTAGTAACAGTTGGGTGTGGCAACCCCACTGTGTGAAAAGAACTCACGGTCACAGTCACCAAAGCTTTTTCTGCACTGCGCCTTTTAGGGCCTGGCCTTTTGGCTAAGTCTAAAGGCAATAATTGTCTACCAGGCCACAGGGCCTAGGCCAATGCTCAATAAGAGACGGGCACTTTTTTAAAATTTATTTTTCCTCACTCTTTGTCACGTTCAACATTTGTGTGTTTGTTTTTTTTCAGTGGATGAAGGATGCGAGTCCTCGGGCTTACCCTGACATCTAGGGGGAGGATGTGTGGTCTTCTGGTTCCTTCCTCCCCTGCCTCTGGGGGGGGGGGGGTCTCTCTTCGGGAGAGCTCCCCTGATTTAGTATTCGTGGATGGCTGTCCTCGAACGGTGGTCTGCCAGACCTTCTGGCTAGGCAGACCATGTTGAACCTAGGTCCCTGTCAGCCTCTTGTGCCCTGGGGATCAGGGTACGAGTCCTACCCCTTCAGGGTGTGGACAAAAGCACACCCTTAAGTGCACGTTCACATGCACATTTTTTTGTACACTTACAAGTTTTTTCGTTATAGGATTTTTGCACCACCGCAGATTAAAAAAAAAAAAGTCTCTCAATCCCTTTTTATCTTTTCTAAATGTTGTAGACCAGGGGTTTTAAATTCAATTTCATTGTGAGCCATATAAACATTGGTTGCCCTCAAAAGGACCGGTTGTATCTGTAAAGACTAAATGTCCAGAGCACCCCAACCCTCCTTACATCAGTTAGATAGAAGATAACTCTGGACGGTCGCACTCCAAAAAAATATTTGCCTTTTATTCAAAATATAGCATCAAAAATACATGCCGCAGCAGAACGGACAGAAGAGCTGATGCATTTCACACTACAAACAGTGCTTATGTTATTTTTGATGCTATATTTTGAATAAAAAGGCAAATATTTTTTTGAGTGTGGCAGTCCAAAGTTATCTTCTATCTATTGCTACAAGCATTGCCAGCACCATTAGACCCACCTGGAGTGGTGACACCCCTTCCTTCCCTACCTCAATTTCTGGGCTCCTTACATCAGTTGTCAAGGGTCCCTCACCTTCCCTTTTATTACAGTGCACCCCCTTAACTTGCGCTTCTGCCGGGAAGAAGCTGGGGCGGAGCTAGGAAGCAGAAAGCACAGAGTCTGGAGGAGGACTGGTAGAGGGCTGGAGTCAGCTGCTGGAGTCTGCTGAATGCTGAGACCAGGGGAGGTGGAGATGAGGTTGTGCTGCAGCTGCCTAGAGAGGTGCAGGATCTGTAGGAAGAGTTCTGTACTCCTCTCTGCTGTTGACTGCTGAGACAGTGGGGAGGGGGGCAGAGACGAGCCCCTCCATGGTTGTACGGAGAAGCGCAGGATCTGGCAAAGTTCTTTCCTCTCTGTTAATGACTGCTGAAACAAGGTGGGGATGGAGACTGGGGGGTGCTGCAGCTGCAAGAGAGGTGTGAGTGCCACATGAAATGGCCTGGCGGGCCGAATTCGACTCACTGGTCTTGTGTTTGACACGTGTTGTAGACTTACTACCAAAAGAAAAAACTCTCAGATGTTTGGCCTGATTTAGAATTTCAGCTGGTGTGCAGAAGATAATAAGAATGAAAGGACTACAGGTATTTATATGCTCAATTCACAAGGCTAACACCCCAGGATAAGTATACTTTTTTTTTTTTTAAAAGTGACAGATATTTTCATCTGAGTCTCCTGAGATTTGAGAAATAGTTACCGGTAAATGGCTTATCTAGAGAAATATAAAATTGTGTTTAAAGCTTTGTTACTTGAGCCTAATGTATTGTGTAATTTACATTAACTGTAAAAATAGCGAGAGGGAGGAAATATTCCACGAAAAAAAAAAACACAAGGAGAGAGGCGCCTCTGGGTGCAGATATAGGACACGTTTAATAGACACTTAATACAGGCAACTCACATTTGAGAAGTCATAAGCAGGCATGGATAAGTCCCAGCAAGGGGGTGATCTGGTCTTCAGTGTGACAGTCCAATCCTGCGAGGTAGAAGAGCTTTGCTAGCTACAGCACCGCTGGTAGTAAGAAGCCAATTGCGGTGGAGACAGCTCAGAATGAGGCTTGAGCTGCAGTTGGTATACAGGCAAATATGGATGATGTCACTGGAAAGCGACGCGTTTCTTGAGCATGTGCGCTGCGGATGACACGGCAGCCGCGCTCCTTTTTCAAGCTTGCACTGTAAAAAAAAAAGTATATCCTGGGGTGTTAGCCTTGTGAATTGAGCATATAAATACCTGTAGTCCTTTCATTCTTATTATCTCCTGCACACCAGCTGAAATTCTAAATCAGGCCAACCATGTGAAATTTTGAACCTGATGGACTTGTGTCCTTTTTTTTTTTCACCCTGACTATGTAACTATGTAAGAGTCTACAACACACGTGTCAATTCCTGCGCTTCTCCGTGCAGCCTCCGTGGAGAGGCTCATCTCTGCCCCCCCACTGTCTCAGCAGTCAGCAGCCTCGTTCTGAGCTTACTCAACCGCGGCCGGCTTCCTACTGCCAGCGGTGCTGTAGCAAGTAAAGCGCTTCTCCCTCGCAGGATTGGACTGTCAAACTGAAGACCAGATCACCCCCTTTCTGGGACTTATCCATGCCTGCTTATGACTTCTCAAATGTTAGTTGCCTGTATTACCATATATACTCGAGTATAAGCCGATCCCGAATATAAGCCGAGGCACCTAATTTTACCACAAAAAACTGTGAGTATAAGCCTAGGGTGAGAAATGCGTAGCTACTGTAAGTTGAAAAGATGGTCAACAATGCTCATTTGCATGCCTCACTGTGCCCATTTGCTGCCTCAATGTGCCCATTTGCATGCCACACTGTGCCCATTTGCAGCCATAGGTCCCCCAAACTTCAAACTTTGTAGTTAAGGGTTCCTAGATGCCCCTTATGTGCAGCCAAAATTTGGGGTCTCTGGACCCAAAGGGTCCTGAAATGACATTGAGGCAGATGGACACAGTTGACCATCTTGGGGCCCCGTATCTTGGGGCCACTTGATGCTAGGAACCCCAAATTTGGTGTGCAAACCCAGTGGAACTAGCACTACAACATCCTATCACCAAGTGGTCCCGAGATATGGGGCCCCAAAGTCGGTCCGGAAAATGTCAAGCACTTTTCTGCAGCAGAGAATTACATTTTCCGACCCGACTTTGACGTCCTTTCTTTCCCGCAAATGGAGCTTTTTTAAGTAGTATTTGATCATCTCTGCGGTTTTTATTTTTGGCGCTATAAACAAAAAATTCTTACTGATTTTAGAGAGTTTACATCAAGATTTTGGAGAATGTACATATCTCTGTAAACTAGTGGCTGTCCAAGTTCTGAGAAAAGAGGAGGCATCTATTTTGAGTATTCATGATCCATGTCCTGCTTGGTCCAATCTGATCATGTGCCGGCATGCAGAAATTCATCTTTATGGTTAGTAAGGGTTTGGAATTTGTAAAGCAGAAAACTCTATAAAGGCCGGTGCAATTCACTGGCTGGCTTTGATAATGGAAGTTAGCCTGTTATTTAGATCCTGGAAAAAAAGACTGACTTAGACAGGTGATTGTACAGCAAGGGCAGACAGACAAAAGGTAGATTCCGTTCAGTCTCTATTCAGACGTAGAGTAGTAGAGATGAAGATGTTGAAAGATTACATTGACTGATAGATATTAAATACAGATTGCCTAAGGATGTGAAAATATGAACTATATAATGGCACTGCTATCTCAGCTAAAATTCATAAGTGTGTAATTTAAACAGTTTCCGCAAGTCAAGTCAGCTCTATCAACAGAGATGAGAAACGTCAGCGGCCTCACACTGATTAAAGCTGCTAGAATATAACAATATGAAAGCTGTCTTATTCAAAATGTCTACAAAGTTACGTGAATGAATCCATTTCAAAGACCTAATAATAAAAAATTTTTGTGGGGGAGTTTTTTTTGATCTTGATCTTGGTAAATATCTGCTCTACCCAAAGCAGATAGCAACTCCATTGATAATAACTGGTCTCCATTGGTGGAGTAGGGCCAGGCCTTTTTCTGCTACCCAAAGCCCCAGCATCAATACTTCCACATAACCAACTACATTCGTTATGATGCTCATTAAGGCTTAAGCCCAAACTTTTTTTGTTATGGATAAATTGGGGAGAACAATTTTGAGTAACAGATTTACTTAAAAGCTGTCCAGTTGAAAATTAGTTCATACTGTAGAGTACAAAGACTCCACGTAGACAGCTCTTTATGCATGATGTGGCCTCCAGGATGCCTCAGAAGGTGTATCGAAAACAAAGCCGTCAAACCAAAGGTTTATGCTACAGCAACACCCCCTAGCGGCCAACATGGGCTCATCCCAGGTTCAGAGTCTAAGCACCAGCTGGTCTTTACCAGATCTCATAATGTTGGAGATGGACCAGAAGCCCTAATGGCCACCAGGTTTTTTTTTGCTGTGGGCTGATACTAGGTTGTAGCTGTCAGGATCACTCCACTAAGGGGTGAGTAAGGCCATGGCATAGAGACTGTACACTAGGAATTCAGCACAAGACTAGTCAAGTAAAGAAAGACGGCAATCGAGAGTAGTCAGGTCAATCCGGTCAGCAATATAGCTCTTTGTAAGAAGGGGTAGCTGCTGCTGGTGAGAAGACACAGCACCAACCATTTATAGGGCTCATGTTTAAATATACAAACTTGAAAGCGTAAGCAGAGCTATATACAACCAAATACCGGTGTCAATTACTGATACCACAAATTATGTAGGAAAAAACTCCTGCAATATACTGTCTGTTACACCAAAGGGCACGTGGAACCCAGAATCCCTTGGAAAGGTTGGGAAACCCATGTTTCAGCTCCCCATTCACCTATTATGTCTAAGTCAGTTGATATATATTGAGTGAGACAATATATCTTGGATTACTTAAAATGTAAGTAAGTAATATTTATCCACAATATCTCCCAGGATATATGTAAAGACTATTCTTAGTTTGTTGATGAACTCAAGATGTTAATTGAGAGAGCTGCTCACATTGTCCTCTGTACAATGTAGGAGAGGGGCCGACTCCTAGTGGAGCTCCTGCTATTAGGACAAAATGTCTTGTGGTTGTACTTATGATAATTTATAATCTACTGTGTGAAGCTCGGTGACAACAAGTCTGACCTGTAGTGAAATCCTGATGGGCACAGAGTCGCATCGGCTGCTTAAAGGGATTAGTTAATTAGCTCATGTTAATTTGTTACAGGAGTATTGTTAGAGTAATATGAGCAGGGGGGGGGGGGGGATCTCCTCTTCTACTGTATTATAGATACTTGTCATTTTGGTTCTAATAAATTAGTCCATGTTGAGCAACTAAGCAAGTGATGTCTTGTTTTGTGCTTGTGAGTGGGTGGAATATCTGACATCTATATTCAGACTGGGAGGAAGTGGTATATGACAAAAGCACTCAAGCGGAGTGTAGGGACACTTTGTCACAGTGTCCATTAAGCACAATATAGCTGTCGGTGAGGAAAAACGTGTTCCACACAAGAGATCCAGTGCAAACATTGACTCTCCAGTATAGTCACCACACACCGCATGCAGACTGAACTCATCAGATGACCGTAGGTGCAAACGGGTCAAAATGCATGAGGTACACAGGAGGTCTCTTTTTTTTCAATGCCCCTTCTGAAGTGCCAAGGTCACCACCACAGCCCCTTCACTTTCCTATGCTCATATATGGTATTGAACGACCACAAACAACATCATAGTATAACCCTTATTTATTAATAAACTGTCAAGCCATACAGACTAATGTAGATATTCACGCACATATTGATGTGACACAGACCGGCACCCAGCTTGTCCAGCGATACTGCAATAGCTGGCTGACGCTGTTCCAATGTCCAGAACACCAGTGTGTGTTCCACTGGCAGGAAATGATGCCACCGGAAGTTACACAGGTGTCTCTGTAACCCCTTCTCGAAGCGTTTCACCACACTCAGGGTCTTCAGGAAGCAAGACTTCTCATCAACTAACCCCACCTCAATGTGTTTCACTGTATTCAGCATCTTCAAGGAGCAAGGCTTCCTGAAGATGCTGAGTACGGTGAAACCCATTGAGACAGGGTTAGGGAGACACTCATGTCACTTCTAGCAATGGGTGGAACGGCCAGGCAGGCTATTTCAATTCTCCAAAGGATCAGACTCCAAGAAGAACAAAAATAAAAAAATACAAGAAAAGCGAGAGAGGGTCAATTTGTTTTTTAGTTCAGCGTATGATGGCTGTCACCTCCTCTGACAGTACGTAATACCTCTCTGGAGGGTTGGATCAATCCTGCTTTAAATGGTGCCTGGTATCCTGGTATTCCTGATAATGTTGTGTAGCTTCATTTTTTTTTTTAAGGTAGCAGAGACCAATGCTTTAGACTTAGAATTATAAAGAGGATTTTAAAGTAGGTCCTTTCTGAGTATAAACAACGTAGGTCCTTTTTTAAGTATGAACAAAAACTAAGTGTTTTTATATTTCTGTTTCCCTATTGTACTCTATCACATATTTTTTTAGTTCCCTTGACACTTCTTTTGAAGCTGATTTTTTTGTCCTGTTTTCTCAATGAAAACATTATTTTTTTTTTTTTTTTGCTTTTTAATTTTACTGTTACTAAGAGAACTTTCCTAATGCATTAGCAGTCCTTGGGACTCGCTGTAATGTTGAGCCATTCCTTATTGCCAAGGATCAAGTTGAGAGCTAGCCGCAAGAACTGGGTCAGCCAATTGTCTACCAAGTAGTGTAGAAGCAAAGAGAGACAAGGCAATAATTAGAAGGGCTCGATGAATAGAGTTTCTTCAGAATACCTCTAATAGGTGTGCTTAAAAGCGCATGCAGACCTGGGAGTTGTTTAATGACCAGAAGCAGATGGCGATATGTGAAATGTTTGATATGTTAAAGCACGGGCTTTGAGTGACTTGACCTAATGTGGCTAGCCGCAGAATAAGGAGGGTGTACTTAGAGTGCAAAGCGCTTTTTGTTTTATCTATTTATTAAGGTTTAGGAGTTTAGTGTTCAGGAGTTTAGTGTTTAGGTTTAGTGTTATAGCTCTTGACTTTTTGACTGACATTTTTAAACATCGGAGAAGGAAGAAATGTAGAAATGGACATTTTTTATGAAGGTTTTCTAATCAAAGCTATACATAGCATTTCAGCGCTAAGGATTTTTTTTACACTTGTGGTGGTATTCATCACCCCTCAGAAAGTAATCGGCAGTGGATTGCTTTTAGGAGGCATTTGACATGGGGCGTGGATATTTTACTTACTGAAAGCCTGTTTAACCAGTGAAAGCCTGCAATACCATGCTGCAACTGTGTGCATTACAAGCGTTGGCAGAGCTGTAGTAGTGTGGTCCCATTTACTTAAAGGAGTTGTGTGTGGTGGTGGTGGTATTGCTTGCCAAATGAGGCATACTGATGTAGATTTTGCCACACTGAGAAGCAAAGCATTGCGGCTGCGGCAATATGAACTATTCCCTCCATCTTCCATTGCACAGTTCAGGTGGGCTGCTTAACTGCCTATTATTGCAACTTGTATTATTAACGTGGCATTAGAAGCAAGGCCACTTTTCTTATTTCTTGAAAGTTCCACCCCTACTGACTTATACTCACCATCTCCACTGTTCTACTTCTTCATCGGAGCAGTGAGTCAAACCCAGTTTAAGGTCTGCATTGGATGGTGTCAAAGCTTGTGTAGCACCCGCTAGTTAGTGTGCTAGTGTAGGTAAATTGTCAGGCTTGGCTGGCAGTCAAGCCTGTGTGTTTTTCTTCTGGGTCGGGGTTGAGTGACTCAGGTAGAGCTGGCGACTCGCAGACAGCTCCATCAACCCCTCCCACTTCTTTCCAGAATGTTATGGTGTTTTCTGGAAAGGAAGAAGGGGAGGAAAGGTGGAGCTGTCTGGGGTATTCTAAGGTGCCCTGACCAATCCCCAACTTGGATTGGCAGGGGGCAGGCCTCCTTAAATACTCAGGGCCAGCCCAGCTGGGGAGGAGTTGTTTGGGTGGAAGCTGTAGATATAGTGCAGGGCTGCCATGGCCTTTGAAGGAGCCCCCCAGTCTGGGGGGGGTGACCTTGGGCTTTGGGCTCGGGTGTGGACGGGACCCTCTAACAACACATGGAGGTGTCCTGGATAGGTGGCACGGGAGCAAGAAGAGGACAGCGGGAGAGCACTGCCAGGCAAAGTCTCCAGGAGGAACTACAAGTCAGCTGGTGAGTGTCACACAGTGTGGAGGCATGCCTGAGAGGACTGGGAGATTGCAGTGTGGGATGGATGCAGAGGCAGAGTGGAGTGGACTGGGGTGGCACGGGCAGTGGAGAGAGACAGCTATGTACATCGTTGTGTGCTGGACGGCTAGTGGTTAAGGAATAAAGCTTGGTCACCTACCTTCTTCTGGCTGCTAAACAGAAGAGAAAGAGCAGTAGCACATTGATGGGGTGCTCTGGACTCCTGTAAGCATGTTCATTCACACTGTTGACTGACCGCATTGTGCAAAGCAATAGAGCCATTTGACTGACGTTGGGGCCATCACCTTTCCAGTCTTGTTCTTGTGCAGTAGAATATATAAAACTGATATCAAGATAGATTCAAGTATTACTATTTTAATGAATACCCAGTTGGATTAAATAGTGTTTTTTTAAATATCTGCCTGGAGTTCGGCATGAAGAACATTTTTGGGTTTTGGGGCAAATGAAAGTAAGAGGGACACTTGTGTACCACTAGCTACATCATGAGAACTTGGCTTCCTAAGAATCCTCACCCTTGTACTCTATATGTTTCTTGCCTCGTCTTAAGACTATGAAATGTTTCACGCCCGTGTCACACCTGTCAAACGCCAGTTACACCCTAAACAAGGCTGACATTTTGACAGCTGTAGCAAAGATTGTTTGGAAGTTGTGATTACATGGAGACAAAGGAACCTTAGGGAAGAAACAGATAAGAGGAAAGACGTTTACAAAGTCAGCAAGGTCACATCAGGATCAGCGAACAACAAGCAGGAAAATTAAATTGGTAGATTTGGGGTTTATTCGAGTAGAAAATGCATTCTTAATGTAATATGTAAGACGGTCCTAGATAGCAGTGGACAGGAGACCAGCTTGATTATGCTGATTTTCTTTCTAATGAGTTACAATCATAAATTCATGAGAACAAGTTGTGGTAGTTGTAGGCAGTATGCAGAATAGAAGTGCTACTACGCACTTTGATACAGCCTTAAAGTGACTCCTCCGAAAAAAGGTTAAATTTGATTGCTTCTGCAAATAAAAACCATGAATACTCAACCAGACGGGTGGGGTGCACCGTCTATAAGGGGTACAGCCTCTGCCAAAGTCTTCTGCATTCAACACTGAATGTCTGTGTACCCCCTGCTATCAAAAGTTTGTCCCCCAGACCTGTAGCTATGTCTTGCAGTGACATAGGGGGACCACAGTACACTGCAGGGGATGCAGTCCATTAGCACTCCCAAAAGTGTCAGTTCTGAAGACTTTGCCGCAGGCTGTACTGCTTAACCACTTAAGGCCCGGAAGGATTTACCCCCTTAATGAACAGGCCATTTTTTGCGTTACGGCTACTGCGCGGTTGTGCGACGTTGTACCCAAACAAAATTGATGTACGTTTTTTTTCCCCACAAATAGAGCTTTCTTTTGCTGGTATTTGATCACTTCTGTGTTTTTTTTTTTTTTTTTGCGCTATAAACAAAAAAAGAGCGAGAATTTAAAAAAAAAGCTATATTTATTTACTTTTTGCTATAATAAATATCCCCAAAAATAAAATTAAAAAAATTAATTTTCTTTCTTATATTCTACATATTTTTGGTAAAAAAAAAAAAAATCGAAATAAGCGTATATTTATTTGTTTGCGCAAAAGTTATAGTGTCTACAAAATAGGGGATAGATTTATGTCATTTTTATTATTATTTTTTTTTTTTTTACTAGTAATGGTGGTGATTAGCGATTTTTAGCGGGACTGCAACATTGCGGCGGAAAGATCGGACACTTTTGACACTTTTTTTGGGACCAGTGACATTTATACAGAGATCAATGCTATAATAAATGCACTGATTAAGGTATAAATGACACTGACTGGGTAGAGGTTAATACTAGTTGTGATCAAGGGGTTAAATGTGTTCCCTAGGGAGGTGTTTCTAACTGGGGGGGAGGGGACTGACTGGAGGAGGAGAGAGATCGCTGTTCCTTATCACTAGGAACAATCTCTACACCCCTGACAGAAGGGGATCTGCTTGTTTACATTGACAGATCCCCATTCTATCTCTCTGTGGCGCGATGAAGGTGAAGGGCATACATCGCGGCTGTCGGTCACGCGCATCGGCGCCGCGGGCGCCCATTGTATGTATTACACTAACCGACGTACAGCTACAGTGATTCGCGTAATGGAGCCAACCTGCCGCAGTATAATGGCGGCTGGTCGGCAAGTGGTTTTTAAAGAGAGCGAACTTGCCGCTCACTAGAGAGGTATGTGTTTATAACGCAAGGTGCACTAAATCCTGACAGCCAATCACAATTTACCATAAATACCGATGTAAGATAGATTGAGATTAGTTGCACTTCTATTATTGCTCAACTCAGTCCAAATCCTTTTTTTGCTCTCATTAGAGCGGAGAGGGGTTAGAATCCGTTAGATTCACCAGGTGGAGAAGTCCCATCCTTTCCCTTCCCAATGACAACCTATCAGATGTCATTGGGAAAGGAAATGATGGAACATCTTCAATGGAGACCAAGATAAAAAACGCTTTTTTTAAAAATGTTCTAACATCTCAACACTCTATTATTAAAGTGGTATTAAACCACTGCAATTAAAAAGAAATTAAAAAGAACTGCCCCCGCTAAATAGTATAATGTACTAGTACGCTTCGCATACTAGCACATTATGAAATACTTTCCTTAAAATTAGGCCCTCCAGTGGTGCGCTGTCACCGCTGAGAGGGCTTTCATCCCCCCCCCCAGTCTTCCTTCCAGGTTCCCTGACTCGGTTACAGCACAGTGCTCTGAAGGTCCAGCACGGTATGTCAGACCTTCTGAGCACATGCGCCATTGATGTCGTCACCGGCTGCATCCAGGGTGAATATCTCCTAAACAATGCATGTTTTGGAGATATTCATTTTACCTCCAGGAATTATCTGTTCTTTTATCAATATGACTGAACCAGGATCCAATATAGAGAAACAAATAAAGTGTGGTGTCCATGAGGCCTGTATGTCTGACTGTGGTGGCCACCTGTGTCCTTAAGACAATTGTGTAATTTTTAGATGCACGGGGTGGAGGTTTAGTAGGATTATTTATTAATTGCTAGTGTTATATGAAGTTTTCTAATAAAGATTATATTTTACCTTTTAATACCGGCTATTTCCTCTCTGAAGAACTCTTTGGGAATTCCTTTGTTCCTGTTTCTTTTTATTTACCTACAGGTAAGCCTTGGTATAGGCTTACCGATAGGTAAAAATCGCAAAGCGGACTTTACTACTACTTTAAGGTTTTTATTGCTGTATGAGCCTTCATGTTCCATGATCCACATTCCCTTCGCTTCTCAAGGGGTAAAAAGTGAGGAGAAATCTCCTCAAAAGTCAAAGACAGGTGTGAAAACTCAAACGAGGTTCTAGCCCTTCCTTTCTCTATGCAGAGAGCTAATATGGTTACAAGCACACGTCTTCGTATGAATGCAAAGCAAGAAAAACAGATAAAAATAGAGACTTGAGAAGTGGTTTTCGATACTGTACACTATGGCAAGCTTTCTACTTGTTTTATACAGTATATGTGGGATAATAACAGATCATGATTCACTAATTATACCTAGTACACACGGCGATCACAGCTGTTTCAGTAAAGAGGAAGAAAGGATTTTCCCTTAGGCCCACCAACACAAGGATCCCACCTAAAAAGTAATGAGGCTCAGAATGGGATGTTGGAGAATAATTCCATTCTCAATGCCTTGAGAAGCAAGACCATTGTTTTAAAGTGCCATTTTTATGCTTAGTAGATCAATGTATTTCAAAATATACAAAAAAAACATCCAAGCATTTAATTTAGCCCTGAACTGTGGAGACGAATGAACGTAAAACAATATGTGAACCAGAGGTACTCCTTATACAGTTGGCAGCCATGGGGGGGGGGGGGGGGGCAGGATTGGTAAGTATATACAATGCTCAAATGATGTCTTCTGGTATCATGTAGCGCCACCAAACAATATAGTGTTTAAAACTTTAGCAAAAATATATTATAAATGTGAATAAAGTCCACTTTCTGTCCAAATAAAGTCCACCTTGAGAGTATAAACAATTGTGTCCATGTATATTTTAGCCACCATTCGAAGAGTATTACACCATGTGTGCCTTGCCACGACCACTATGCACTCAGACTCACAAGCTACAAAGAGTGCGTCAACAGTGCATGTGTTTAAAGGTGGTGGTGCCTACGGCTTCTTCCCTTACAAATTGTTAGAGAGCCGCAATACTCATCGCCACAAGAAGGGCAGCGTGTCACCCAGACTTCCACAAACAATGGTACTCATCACCAGAGGGCACTGTATATGTAGGTTTCTAAATAAGATGGCCGCTGCAACCTAGGACTGGAAACAGTGGCGTGACGTCAGCACGTATCTTCACCCCTAAATGTTTTGTGCCAGAGCACGTCTTCAGGGACACACTATGCTGGATATCATCACTGGTCAAGAGTTAATTACATACAGTAGTTAAGTTGAAAAAGACGAAAGTACATTTAGTTCAACCAATAGAAAGAAATAGATAAACAAATTAAAGTAAAACCTCTATATATATATATATATATATATATATATATATATATATATATATATATATATATATATATATATACCCCTAAACCCCTGTATTGTTTCAGAGTACGGCAATCAAAAACTCTTAAAGCATGGTCCAAATTGCTCTGCCAGGGAAAAAATTCCTTCCTGATCTCAAAAGTCTATCAGATATCCCCTAGAGCAGGGGTCTCCAAACTTTCTAAACAAAGGGGCAGTTTACTGTCCTCCAGACTTTATGGGGGCCAGACTGCGGCCATTGGGAGTAGAAATGATCCTAGCGTCAGTGGGAATAAAATTGCATCTTTGGTATTTGGGGGGGAGGTGCCCTCTCGCTGGTGTAAGTGGGAGAAATGGTGCCCCATCATTGGTGTCAGTTTTAGGAATAATGTCCTATCATTGGCATCAGTGGGAGAAATAATGCCTCATTGGTGTCAGTGGGAGGAATAGTGGCCCATAGTTGGCATCAGTGGGCAGAAATGGTGCCCCATTGTTGGTGTCATTGGGAGAATTGGTGCTCCAATGTCGATGTAAGTAGCAGCAGTTGGTTCCCCATTGTTGGTGTCAGTGGAAGGAAAATTGCCCTAAGTGCCTGATACAGGCAAGTAAAGGGCCGCATCTGGCTCCCAGGGCACAGTTTGGAGACCTCTGCCCTAGATCAACAATATCTGGTGAACTAATAACCTCTTGGCGCCGACAGCACGCAAATATGTGGCCTCTCGGTGGACCTTGGCACAGAGCGGCCCCATATTTGCATGCAATATTGCAAAACGAGCTGTGCCGAGAGTGCAAAAACAATTTCTAAATGTAAAAAACATATTTTATGGAATACAAAAAAACAATGTAATGGTTTATGGTACACAAGGATTTAGAAAGCTAAATGTCTTCCTGTTTGTGGTGTAGATCTACTTTAAATCTAAGGGATTGCAGGGGGTTAAAACATTGTGTGCAGTGCACTTAGCCTTGGTGAATAAACCTCTATATCATCCTTTTTTTGATATGCCTACATATTACTGTCCTACTGTGTGAAGTATTACTTGGGAATAAGATCCTGTATTCATCCGATTGTTAGAACACGTTCGTTGGCCGGAAGCCCCCCAAGTCCTGGGTACAACAAATGCATAGAATTTAATTGGTATTGTTCCTGTCTACCCTTTTTTTCACACACACAGATACCGAAAGATATTTTAGCAGTTTTCTGCCTGAGGTTGTAAATATTTGACG
Organism: Lithobates sylvaticus; assembly: GCA_028564925.1. Lineage (NCBI taxonomy): Eukaryota > Metazoa > Chordata > Amphibia > Anura > Ranidae > Lithobates > Lithobates sylvaticus. The sequence continues at coordinate 174,539,387 of CM053038.1, forward strand.
CTTGCATGACAGCTTGCGAATCCGGCGTGTACTTTCACGGAGGACGTGTCGGCATATGAAACAAGATATTCATCTTGGAGGGATGGGGCTGGTAAAAAAAAAATGTCTCCTAAAATAAATACATAATGTGATTTTTTTTTTTTTAGCTAGCAGGGTTGGATTGAAGCTTTGTGCTATCTCCACTTTCTGGTGATGGGCTTGCGGGAGCTTTGTACAGAGCTGCATAGTGGCTGAGATGATGTTGATGATGTTGAGCGGCTGGTAGGCTGTCAGATTTTGAATACAAATTGCATGTTGCATCAAACTGCGTTACTTGTTCTTAAAAGGGACCTATTATTAAAATTCATATGAATCAAAAGGGTACTTGTCAGCATAGCAAATCACATTACTTTCAATAAAAAGAAACAGCAACTGTTCCACTCACAGCCCCCCCGTGTACCCAACATTATTCAAGTAGCAGCAAGCAACCCATTCATAGATTAAATTAGTTGTGGTTAAAGGACTTGGAAAATGTGTTTGAAAATGCGAAGGAAGGCCTAGTGCATTATCCCATAAAACATATGTAGCGGCCATAACTCTCAATGGGGCAGCTTTGACTTTTGGGCTTACCGGTTACCTTACCGGTTACCTCCGCTTGGCTTGTTCTTCCAGGTCTAGGGGTTCCCAGGGTTAGTACCCAACAACTTAGGACGCTGACACCATAAAATTCCGGTTTTTATTTGCAGGGCAAGGGTGAAGAAACTCAGGCACCTTGAACTGCTGACAATTAGAAAGTCTCTAATACAAAACCCAGCAGCTGGGCGCTTCAAAGCTGAACTATCTCTAGCCAGAGATTATGACAGTCAGCACTTTGATCTGGAACTTGCAAAGTCTCTGATCATGGATAAAGTCTCAACCGAAAATGAATTAGAAAACGTTTCAGGTAAAGAGAAAAGGTTCCTGTCTCCTTGGCAGTACTGCAAAACTGTCGATTTGTTTGTGTCCTTGACAACCCAGCAACCAGGCACTTCTTGGGATGCCAGCTTGTTGGCCCTCCTCCGAAGAGTCCTCCCCCGGTTGCTTACACAAGCTGCGATGCCACTCCAAGTTGGACGCCTTGAATCCTCCCTCAGTTACTGTGCCTCGGACCAGCAGGTTCCGAGACTCGGGAACAGATGGATCCTTTGCCCCAGACCAAGCGGGTCTATGGGGCTAGTCAGAAGAACCATGTTGCGGGACGCAAATGCTCCCAGGCCCGGGACCCCTCGCGGGGCTCCCCCGGTCCAGATTCAGGAACAGGCAGCTCTGGCCGAACCCCAAACACGTGACTTAAGCACCTTCCCCAGACTCCCCAGCAGGGCCAGAAGCACCCACTTATTGGCTCCGAGGAATGTTGATACCCAAAACGTCCAACCAGGCCTGATTCTGAGCCTGTCATGTGTACCTCACTGTACCCATGACCAGGCAGAACTCTAACACAGCCCAGCCAAACTGATGCCAAAGTTAAACCTGCACAATTAACCCTCAGAACCCCATTACTGTTCTGAGGAGAAAAACTAAATTTTCACATAGCGGACACCTTGTAAAAGTGTCGCTGCTACACATATATTAGTAAAACACGAAATATATAATGTTTTATGGGGTAATGCACTAAGCCGGTGCGATCTCTTTACATTTACCGGGGCTTCTCCAGTCCTAAGGGAGCAGCAAAGTGTGGTGGGCTCAAGATTTTTGCCAAAGAATTGGATGTGTATAAAGAATCGGTACTAGACTATCATACTCATGCACCGGAGGTGTTTTGTACCTGTTGCCCCGTGAAGTTAAATTACACCTTTTTTGTCTACTAATAAAACTAGATTTACCAAACTTATAAAAAGGAATACATCTTTTAAAAGCATAGTCCACTTTTGTGGCCATGCTTCATGTTACACCGTATTGTAACAGGAAACGTGAAACATTGTCATATTCCTCACCCCCACCATCAATTTGCCCCCAACTTACCAACATTTTGGGAGTCTTCTCCCTGCAGCATTCTGTATTCTTTAGAATTTGGCACACTTTGGCGTAAAGCACTCGTGCACGCACAGACGTATGCACCAACGCATGCCATTTGATTTCGGAGCATACGTCCATGTCTGTGTTTCCCCTGGAGAATAACTGCGTACAACCGCATCTTCTAAATAAAAGTATTGGTAAGCTGCAGGCCCTGAGACAGTACTGGTATTTATTGGCGTATAATACACACTTTTTCACCCTGAAAATCGGGTGCAAATAGTGTGTGTGTGTTATACGCCAATACTTCAATTTTAGCTGCCTCGGAGGGGACAGGGAGGGGGGCGGGACGAGCGCCATCAGATTACATACCGTGAGAATCTCCTGTTTACTTGGCGGCCTCTGTAATAGGAAGTTCCGTCTCCTGGGCTGCCATTGGACCACTGTTCTGTCTATCATAGGAGATTCTTACTGTATGTAATCTGTTGGCGCTCGTCCTGCCACCCTCCCCGTCCCCTCTAGGCTGCAGATGGGCATTGATCAGACTGCACTGATGGCAATGGTGAGGCTGCGGCGTTGATGGCAATGGTGAGGCTGCGGCGTTGATAGCAATGGTGAGGCTGCGGCGTTGATGGCAATGGTGAGGCTGCTGCGTTGATGGCACTTGTGAGACTGCAGATGGACATTGATCAGGCTGCATTGGTGGCAATGGTGAGTCTGCAGATGGGCACTGACCCTTATTTTGCTTCAAAGGTCCTTATTTAAAACTTTGTTTTTTTTTTCTGAAACTTCCCTCTTAAAATGAATGTGCTTGTTTTATGCCGATAAACACGGTGGTAATTATGATCCCTGTACATTCATGTGCATGAAGCTTAAAATTGTGTGTGTTTTTTTTTTTTTTCTTTTTTTTTTTCTGAACTTTGTAAAATGTTATTTCAATTTTTTTTTTATTCTTTTATTTTTTTTCTTTTACAATATTTTAATTGGGTGTTCAAAAGTTTTACATTTGAAACCGGTCAACTCCAGATCACCCCCCTAAGGAAAAACAAGAAAAAGGTGAAAAAGGGGGTCAGCCCGCAGGGGCTCCGCCCTTAACAACATACAGAAAAAATTCCTATATGACAGTGGACACAGGTACCACTCCAGAGAATAGGGCGAGTAGACTCTATTAGGAAGTCTTGTAGCATAACAGAGGGCAGGTGCCCACTAAAACCATACAGATCTCCCCATTGACACTTCTAATGAATAGCTTATACTAGCACTGGGGATGAAAATGGCTGCCCCAATCATTAGCCAGGTTGCATTGTCCAAAAAACATAAAAAAAAAAAATGTAATGTATTTTTTATTCCTGAGAGAAAATATGTACATTACCAGTTCAATTATTCTAAGAACTGCCATGTGGATGGGCTTCATGAAGGAAAAAATAAGACCTGGATATTACAGATTTAGTCATAGGTGTGACCTATAAAGTCTTGGCAGTTGGGGTTAATGGGCATTTTCTTTTTGCATTCAAATATGCAGTACAAAGCTAAAAGTACAAATCTGACCAATGGTTAATTTTTGCCAGTACAGATTGGTATACGAGGCTTGATGTAGCAGGGAAGATCTTGAGGAGAGAGCAGACAGGGAAACGGCTGTTCTTCTTCATATTTTTCACCTCCTCCTCACTCCCCTGCTTGCTATCACCTGAATTCTATTCTTGGCCACCAGACTGAAGCTTGTATGCTAATTTTCTCACCACCTCTATGACTTCCTCACAGCTCTCATCTGTGCCATTGTACTGATTTTTGCTGGGTGGCATTATTGCTTGGTACTCTACCCAGAATCCTTCTGATTGAACAAGTCAAAGCTGTTGACGGTGATCAGCTTGAATTTTAATTTGGTCGGTTTACAGTCTTGTTTCTTTGAGTGAAAATCCTCGTTCTTTGTAATGTCTAGATGGCCGAGGTTACGGGACCTCAATTATTAAAAGGTCTACAGCCATACAGGGTGCAATCAGAAAACTTACATAGATACTTGCAGGCATCACAAGGTACTTTCACTTGAAAAAGTCTTGTCTCTTTGCCCATTCGGGACAAAGTGGCAGTGTCTGGTAATAGCCCCCCTGGAAGGTATATTCTCCCATCCATGCCGTTGTCCACTTTGGGCAAGTGTTGGCGGTATTGGATGGTATTTGACATCGATGTCTCTCTCCATGCAACCGTGTTCAGGGCTTAGGCATTTTTTTGCTTAGGCCCAAGAGCTGTCACATGAAGGCAGGTAACATACTTTCCTATATCCAAGCGCATTATCAGAGTGAGGATTCCGGCAAAGAAAGAAGGTGGCAAAGGAGCACAGATTAGCGAGGAGTACCTTGGGTAAAGGTGGGCTATCAAAAGACATGGTCATTTTGCCCTTGAATGGGCAGGTGGCAGTTGTTCTTTCAGTACTGTTAATATTTAAGGCCGGGTACCATTCAATTTTATTGTAGGTTCAATACACACACACAAACTTTTCACTGTTATTAGGTAACCATAGATCCTATTAAAATATTTAAGGGGGTCTGTTTTCAATTAATAAGAAAAATATCTTTATTTACAAAATGTAAACATCTTAGGTTTTATAGCAACCAATAGATAAGAAAAATATCTTTGTTTTTATAGCTATGTTATATGAATAATTAAGATATGTTCTCTTATGTATTGGATGAAACCCTCTTTCTTTGCCATAGATCCTATTTAAGAAAAAATAAAGAAAGGGGGCTACATCCAATATGTAAGGAAAATGTATTTATTATTCATATAGCATAGCTATAAAAACAAAGATATTTTTTTTATCTATTGGTAGCTATAAAACCTGTTTTTAATAAAGATATTTCCCTTACATATTGGATGTAGCCCCCTTTCTATATTTTTTATTTTTTTTAAATAGGATCTATGGCAAAGAAAGAGGGTTTCATCCAATACATAAGAGAAAATATCTTAATTATTCATACAACATAGCTATAAAACATCAAATCTATTTTAACAAAACTATTTTACATTTTAGGTTGTTCCTATTGGATGTACCTCCCCCCCCCACTTACAGCATGACCAGCCAGATCTGGGGTGGGCGTCATATGACGTTCTCTCGTGATCGCTCCAGCCATGCGTCCGCCTATCAGTGCAGCCTCATCAATGCTGCCTATCATTCCCCATCAGTGCAGCCTCATCAATGCTGCCTATCATTCCCCATCAGTGCAGCCTCATCAATGCTGCCTATCATTCCCCATCAGTGCAGCCTCATCAATGCTGCCTATCATTCCCCATCAATGCTGCCTATCATTCCCCATCAGTGCAGCCTCATCAATGCTGCCTATCATTCCCCATCAGTGCAGCCTCATCAATGCTGCCTATTATTCCCATCAGTGCAGCCTCATCAATGCTGCCTATCATTCCCCATCAGTGCAGCCTCATTTAGTGAAGTGAAGGAATTACCATTAACATTAAATATTATTTAATTCCACCAAAAGAAAGCTATATTTGTGTAAAAAACAAATTAAAACAATTTGGTTTGGGTACAATGTAGGATGACCGCGCAATTGTCATTCAAAGTGTGACAGCGCTGAAAGCTGAAAATTGGCCTGGGCGGGAAGGGGGAAAAAGTGCTCAGTAGACAAGTGGTTAAAAACAGGATCTATGGTACCCACCACAAAAATGACAGGTGTTGCTCAAGGCTCCACCATGTCCTCTTGCATGTCAAACCTCCAGGAGTTTTTCGAAAAAGCACAGAGCTCGTCGCAGCTCAAAACATCTAGTAGGGAAGACCCTACTTGTGTCTGGAATTACTAGGTAAGTATATTGAAACACTTATCGTGTAACTACCATAGATCCTGTAGGGAAAGGAAGTCCTAAAAGCCACAAATCACAGCAAAACCCTTTTTTAAAGAGTTGTATGACAGCCACAGCCCGGACTAAAACCAGGCCATGCCTGGTTGGAGCCCAACCTGAGGCTGTCATACAACTCCTTAAAGAGGAAGTAAACCCTAATGGGTTTACTTCCTCTTTGTTTTCCTGCAAAGTTAAAGCATAATGGACTACTATGCATCGCATAGTAGTCCATTATGTGTCACTTACCTGATACTGGAGCCAGCGAAGTCACCGCTGTTCCCTTGTGTAGGGAGCATCCATCTTCTTGGTGGGTCTCGCGGCTCCAGCGATGTCATGTGACGGCACCGCGATGACGTCACTCCCACGCATGCGCACGGGAGCCGCCACTCGCGGCATATCACTGCTGAGAGCGGCGCACTCAGTGCGCCTGCGCGCCGCTGTCTATGGCGCATGCGCCATAGACATCGGTGCCTGTCTTCTGGTAAATATCTCCTAAACCGTGTAGGTTTAGGAGATATTTCTTGGACCTACAGGTAAGCCTTAATCTAGGCTTACCTGTAGGCCAAAGTGGTTTGTAAGGGTTTACAACCACTTTAAAGGGTTTTGCTGTGACGTGCGACTTTTTAGGACTTTCTTTCCCTATAGGATTTATGGTAGTTACACGAAAATTGGATAAATATACTTGCCTAGTAATTCCAGACCCAAGTAGGGAGTGTTGCAGTCTTTTTGTTTTGTTTTTTTTTGTGTTTCAATACATTTTTATTGAAATTATGTAAAGTGAACATAATAAGAGAAGAAAATTGTATAAAATAATATATAAACAGAAAGAGGTAGCCATGCAGGGCAACATCGATGTAAAACAGAGAGCAGTCTGTAAGTACATTTGCCATAACAATCTTTTTGTTTTTATTGTAAATGTGGTTAATTTTATATGACGGGTCCACTTTGATCACTAGTGATAGGATGATCACACTTTAAAAAAAAAATACGATCGGCGAATGATGGTAGGTAGTCTCCACATTTTGCTCTTTGTCTTAATTTTATAAATCTGTATGTTGGCTATATAGACCAGGGATCCTCAAACTACGGCCCTACAGCTGTTGCAGAATTGCACATCCCATGAGGCATTGTAAAACTCTAACATTCACAGACATGACTAGGCATGATGGGAATTGTAGTTCCTGAACAACTGGAGGGCCGTAGTTTGAAGACCCCTGATATAGACATTTGCCTCTTGTAATTTTTCCACTTCCTGTCCGTTTTATTTACATGGATTGTTTTGTAAGGGTTACTGCAGTTTTCCTATCTAAGCTCCATCTCCTTCAATTCTCCTATGCTTGTCTTGCTTATATATGGTTTGCTTCATCTATTGTATTCTCCTTTTATATATTCTGTCACACATATGGTTGTTTACGAACAATTTATTTATGCATGCAGTTCCAACTTGCCTCTTGGCCATATTTCACTTACCCTTTACATTTCCTTTATAATTATTTTTAGATATATTATTCTTTTCAAATCCTTTCATATCTGTGTACGAGGATTTTTATATATTCTAGTTCTATCGCCAAACTCTAGGCAAAGAAGCATATGCACAGTTTAGATTCATATATATATATATATATATATATATATATATATATATATATATATATATATATATATATATATATATATATATATATATATATATATATATATATATATATAATATATTATATATATATATAGTATTTGAGCTGAAGACTTTAAAAGGTATTACTTTGCTGCACTATTTTCTAATATCAGATTTTTAGAAAACTGTGTTGATTTACAGTTGAACTTTAATTACTTACCTATATTACAGTATCTGAGGCCCAATGTACACGAAACGCTGTTAAACGCGTTCAGAGGCAGTTGGACACTTTTTTTCAACTGCCCCTGAACGCATGCAATGTTATCCTATGTGTCCATGTACACAGTCTCGTTTTTTCACGTTTTTATGCAGTTGCGTTTAACCTCGTTTTTCCAGAAGCAAAAAAATGGGTTCAGACACTTTTTGCTTTTCCACGTTTCAGAAGCAAAACGCGGCTAAATGCGTTTATTAGCGTTTTTAAAGGAACACAATTTTTTGGACCAGAAAACTCAGAAATATGATGGTAAACCATAAAAAAATACAAAAAACATTGGTTTAAAATTTCGTAAAATTTGCATATATACTCACTGGTGCAATGCCATAAAAAAAAACTCTAGTTTTTTAGGTGGCTTAGACAATGAGGAATGCCTCCACTTCTATGCCCCAACCCTTCATCCAATTTCTAATCTAATCAGTGACTCCACCTAGTCTGACCAAAGCATAGCAATGTCTTTTTTTCACAAAGAAAAACCTGCACACCAATGTCTAGTCAGCCCCAACCCCCCACCATGTTTGTGAAATATCCAACGGACATTCGCTGTGCCATCAATGGATGGGTCCAATATCGACGAGCTCTGACTCTGGACCTCTCACGCAATTTGCGATGACGTTTCTGCCTCATCAGGAGCATTTCCTGACATATATTCAATATGGGATCCATTTCCAAAAATAAAAAACACAGAAAGAGAGGAAAATGCAAGTGTACAACGGCTCTCTCTGCTGCTGCTCACTCTGATCTAAATGGCAGAAATAGTTAATAATACATGCTTTCTGAGCTTGGGGAGGGTCTATATGATGTTATCTTTACAAACGCTTATAGACGCAAACATGGCATTAAAATGCGGCAAAACGCACGTTTTTAAACGCAGGTTTCTGCTTTTTAAAACATGCGTTCAGCAGAGTTTGCATCGGCGTCTCGTGTGCATGGGGCCTTTGTAGCTATGTGGACTTTCAAAAACTGTGTTGGACACCATATATTTATATATAAGAAGAGCCAGGATTTTATATTTACTGTTTTGTCTGCAAAAAAAATAAGAATTGTGATTCTGTTCAGCTAATCTTGTGATTCTGAGATTCCGGACATACTGCATGATATACAGAATGGAATGCAGCCAGAAACTCCATATCATCCGATTGCGGTAATATTTATTAGCTTGAAAGTGAGTACAGCAGAAGTACACACATACGTGTTTCTGGCTTGAGGCCTTAACATGTAAGCATATCATGAGATCATTCATGTTTGGGGTTGCTTCTCAGCCAAGGGAGTGGGCTCACTCACAATTTTGCCTAAGAACACAGCCATGAATAAAGAATGGTAGAAAAACATCCTCCGAGAGCAACTTCTCCAAACCATCCAAGAACAGTTTGGTGAGGAACAATGCCTTTTCCAGCATGCTGGAGCACCTTGCCATAAGGCTTAAGTGAGAACTAAGTGGCTTGAGGAACCAAACCTCAAAAGTTTGGGTCTATGGCCAGGAAAGTGCCCAGACCTTAATCCCATTGAGAACTTGTGGTCAATCCAAAAGGCAGGTCAACAAAAAAAAGTCCACAAATTCTGACACACTCCTAGCATTAATTATGCAAGAATGAAGCACTGATCCAACCTCCAAAGCAGAGACTTCCTGCTTACAGCTTCCTCTGCCCTTGCATCCAGCTGAGACACCGGAAACCACCGGCGCAGCCGGGTACTAGGATCACCACGCTCCACAGCTGCTGCCTTGGATCTTTGCCATGGTCTGGATGACCATATACCCATGTGCCTAGAACCTTCTTCTGTCTAGTGAGTACATTACTTTTGAAAAAATAATTTCTGTCACGTTACTACACTCAGATTGGCGCTGCTCTCCTTTCTTCTTGTTTACCTACAGAGAATTACTTCTGCTCTACTGTTATCCCTTTTTTTTCCTGTGGTTACCACCCAGGATACATGGACTTTCCGTTACCTGGAGTCCCTTCCCTTACCTTCCACCTTGTCTCCTGAACTACATCTAAAAGAGATTTTACATCCACATTCCCCAGCAGAGGTGCCGTCGCTATAGCCCCATAGCGTAGCCACATATCGCATGCATCGATGCCCTGTATCTGTCTGTGCCCACCTCATATCTGACGGTACACTGTGGCACCAAATGGTTTGTTGATAAGCACACGTTTTCCTGCATTTACGGTTCATCTGCACCCACAAAATAATCACAAAGAAAAGCTAATAAAGCATCTGTCTTTGGGATCGATTATTGTGAGGCTATTTTTTTTCACAAAGATTTTTTTTTCTCTCTATTGAGCAAAAATAAATAGCCCCATCTGTTGCTGTATTTTTAGTAACATGGTTGTGACATCTCACAATAATGAGGATGGACATTGCATACTGTTGATGACAGCTCCAGCTTTGGGACTCAAATATACGTAAGCTCTAATTCTGGGGGGAGATGACACTTCAAGTCTAAGTAATGGCCCTAGACGTCATTTACAAACCAGCAGATTTCCTCAACGTGTAAAATCTAATAAGGTGGTTTTTGATCTCGATTTTTCTTGGTTTTGTGCATTATTTCATTTATGCGTCAATCTCTTACCAGCTGTTTAACGCATATATTTAGCAGCAGTTAGAGTAGTCCATTGCCCAGCCGCCACACATATGCATTCATGGCAGTCTGAGGTTGTGTGCTAAGAGTGTGATCACTGTACTTTCCTAGCACACTGACAGCGCTGTCACCAACATGGCTTCTGCTTGGGAGCCTTGATCATGTGACTGCTGTGAGTGCCAATCACAGTGATCATGTGATCAGGAAGCCACGCCACCTCCCTGAATAAAAACCCATTTAAAGGGCCGCATAAAGGGGTTAACACACATTAAGATGACTTCACATGTGTTTACATCAGTGCAAATGAGTTTCCTACAAAAAATGTTGACCAGCAATGTCTGTATTTCATTGTACACAGCACAGTAAAGCCTTCTGAATAAATGAGAGGTCCGATGGGGTCTGGCTGATTGTTTTACAGCCTGACCCGATTGGACCCTCCATTCTTCTTTATGAGCAGTCGGATGTAAACAGGCTTGTGTCCATTTTATACTCGGCTACCTCTGAACCTAAATGGAAGGGGGGGTCCGTTCCCCTCCATCTGGCCAGATTGGAGGGCAGTCAAATGTAAATGGACAACCGGTCCATTTTCATTTGGCTGTCCATAGAGCAGAGTGGGCTGTGTCTGTGTCTACTCTGCATAAACGGAGCAGACATGGACCTGTCATCCTGCCACTCTGCTCAACTCAGAGGACTGATCCGGCCCATGTGAAAGGGGCCTAAAACACAAGGTATTCATGTCTCATTCTACCACATATCCCAGAAATAAGGGGTTGTTTCCCATTTCAGGACATTTCAGGACATTGGGCAGAGCCTTGTGAATCATTTAACACCACAATGGCCAGGTGCACATATAGAACCATTGATGTATAGTGCAAATATAGCCTAATATTAGAGAGTGATTTATTCTAAACTGCATACAGCAGTTCCAGGCTATTGAACCATCGTTGGTGCATTGTATGGAAACCATGGCTTCTATGGAGTAGGGCTTTGGAGCCAATCAGACAGTATAGCCATACTTGTCATGGCAAGATCGGCTATACCAGGGGTCTCCAAACTTTCTAAACACAGGGCCAGTTTACTGTCCTTGAGACTTTAGGGGGTCAGACTAAGGCACATGGGAGTAGAAAATGTCCTGATGTCCGGTAGGAGTAAACCATAACCTATCTTTGGTGTCAGTGAGAGGACTAGTGCCACATTGTTGGTGTCAATGGAAAGAATTCTGCCCCATTGGTATCAGTGGGAAAAATTGCACCTTTTCTTTGTGGTGTCAGTGGGAGAAATAGTGTCCTATTGTTGGTGTCAGTAGGAGGAATAGTGGCCCATCATCGATATCAATGGAAGTAATTATTCCTCATGGTTGGTGTCAATGGGAGGAATTGTGCCCTTTTGATGGTGTCAGCAGGAGGAGTAGGGCCCCATTGTTGGTGTCAGTGGATGGAATGGTGCCCCAAGGGCCAGATGAAGGAAAGCAAAGAGGCCTTAGTTTGGAGACTGCTGGACTATACCAATGAAAAATCCCTCACTCGAATCAGTGACCTGGACAGTAGAGCCTTGTTGAAAAAGAAGATATTCACACGTCTCATTCCATCACATATACCAAAAATAAATGATAAGGGCCCTTTCACACTGGACAGATCTGCTTGGCTCAGCAGGGGACCGTCTGCTGAACCCCCACTGAGCAGAGCAGAGGCGGATAACAGGTCCGTGTTCGCTCAGTTTATGCAGAGCAGGAATGGACCAAGCTCCCTCTACTTTGATAGTGGTCGGATGTAAATGGACTAGCTGTCCATTTATACTTGAATGCTACCCATCAGCACCTACGCAGAAGAGGACGAATTCTCTTCCATTTGTTTTTAGCTGACCGGTTCGGATCAGAGGTAGGCATAGGGATACATGTCCAATCGGATAAGGTCCACCTGAAAAACTAACAGGCGGACCTGATCGGATCGTCCGTGTGAAAGGGGTTTTATTCCGGACACTGGGCTTATCCTGCAAATCAATGCTTTATGCACTATTGGCCAGATACACATCCAGGACCGCCGGTGTATAGTACAAATATTACCTAAACATATAGAGCCATTTATTGCACACTGTGTACATTTTTCTAGTGTTTTGCTGTGCCTCCCAGTGTTGTTTCCATGACTTCTGTTTGAATTGCGTACAGTGTATATTTTCTTTTATTTTATACGACTTTATTTATTTTTATTTTTTTTATTTATATATATTTTTTTATTTTTCGATCATTTTTGTTCAATTTAGCGCAACACAATGTACATTAAAAATGTGGATACTACGGCAAGTATCTCATAGTGTGTTTGCAGCTCATTCACATTTCATGGACCAATCCGATCAGGTCCGCCTGTCATGGATCGGATGGTCCATGTATCCCTATGCCAGTGATGGTGAACCTTGGCACTCCAGATGTTTTGGAACTACATTTCCCATGATGCTGAACTACACTGCAGAGTGCATGAGGATCATGGGAAATGTAGTTCCAACACATCTGGGGTGCCAAGGTTCGCCTTCACTGCCCTATGCCAACCGCCCATAGAGCACAGAGGGCTTGGTCCATGTCCACTCTGGACACCTGATTATATTTGGCTTACCTGATTTGTCATTTTTTGTGCCTTTAGGGCTCATTCACACCATAATGCATCCTTTATTGCATGCGTGTTGTGGTGCATTGCGTTTTTTTTGTAATGCGTTGGCGTGCACTTTACACACATTGTGTTTGTTTTTTTTGCCTTGATTTCTCCTACAGTACGTAGGGTTTGTCCACGTTTGTTCATGTTTGAATGGGCTGCAAAAAAGTATGCATGCCGTACTTTTATTCAGCGCAGGGCAAATGCAATGCAATACACCAGTGTGAACCGCATTCATAAGAAACCATTATTTTTTGGTTTACATGCGTTGGGAATGCGCTCACGAACGTATCCCGTAATTTGGATTATGTTTTCTTTTTGTTTAACTCAGTTGTATTTGTCCGCTCCTTTAATTCTTTTGTTTTCCTCTCTTCCGCTATTTAAATATTGTTTTCCCGTGTTTCATTACACTGTATTCTGCCTCCTAATTCTTCCTCTGCATTATCCAGACTAGGTTTAGCTGTTTACTCCTTTTTTTTTTTTTTTTTATATTCCCCATTGCCGACAATTATCTCCCGTAGACTGATGGCTTTTATGCATTATTTTTCCTATTGCTCTCTAATTCATTTTCACTCGCACTCCTCCTTTATGTGAGTATCCATCCACATCTCTCCTTCCTGTCAGTCGTCTCATGCCGACTTTCAGACAGGTACATAAAACAGGCAGCCAGCGAGACTGTGATTACAGCAACGAGCCCAAGGTTATAAAGAGGGCGCAGGGGAGAGAGCAGTGGATGGAATAATAAGCAGAGAACAGAGGCTTGTGATATCGTTTCTCTCTTTGTATTAATGACAGGCAGGCACTAGAGAGTTAGGTTACTTTTAGAGGAGCGTCTCTCGCTTCCAAATCTTCCGCAACGGCCTTATTAGTGCCACCAGATACGGTCTGATTTGAGGGACAAAAAAGTGGATTTCCACTTCAGTCAAATTTAAGAAAACCTCGCTATATGTTTATGAGTTCCCATTCACACAGTGTAAAAAAATGATTTATCATTACCTTTTATTATATCTTATTTTTATGGTATATGTATGTGTGTGTGTGTGTGTGTGTATATATATGTATGTATGTATGTATGTATATATATATAATTATTAAATATTATTATATTCATGTTTTATATTTTATTTACATTTGCAAACGCACTTTGTTTTGCGTTCTGCTGTGGGTGTTAATTCAAAGTTGATGACACCCCAAAAGCAGGTTGCATGGTAAAAAAAAAACAATCATGCAATCCGGTTCCAGTTCTCAAAAAAAGCTGCGATGCGGTACGATTTGAGCCCATTTAAAATAAACGCTGCACAGAATCACATGTGAATTCACATGCGGTTCATAGTGTGAGAATTGTGGGAATTCTTTTTTTAATTTTTAGATATATTACTATATTTTATTTATATATGATTAATTTTTATTGTTTATATTACCAATTCTAACCTTTTACTACTTTTTTTACTGGGGAAATGTTTACATTTTTATATATATATATTCTTAGATTTATTATATTTTATTTATACATTATTGTTACCTCTTTATTATTATATTACCAATTCTTACCTTTTACCGCTTTTCTACTGTGGAAATATTTACATTTTATATATATTATTATATTTTATTTATACATTATTATTACCTTTTTATTATTATATTACCAATTATTACCTTTTACTGCTTCTCTACTGGGGACATTTTATATTTTTTATATATATATATATATATATATATATATATATAGTATCTCTATCTCGATGGATGGATATCTCTATCTCGATGGATAGATATCTCTATCTCTATCTCGATGGATAGATATCTCTATCTCTATCTCGATGGATAGATATCTCTATCTCTATCTCGATGGATAGATATCTCTATCTCTATCTCGATGGATAGATATCTCTATCTCTATCTCGATGGATAGATATCTCTATCTCGATGGATAGATAGATAGATATCTCTATCTCGATGGATAGATAGATAGATATCTCTATCTATATAGAGATGGATAGAGATTTATTATATTTTATTTATATATGATTACCTTTTATTATTTATTTTACTAATTATAACCTTTTACTGCTTTTCTACTAGGGAAAGGTTTACCTTTTTTATATATATTATTATATTGATTATATTTTATTTATACATTCTTATTACCTTTTTATTATTATTATATTACCAATTATTACCTTTTACCACTTTTCTACTGGGGACATTTTTATATGTACTCTATTTATTATATTTTATTTATTATATTTTTATTTATATATATATATATATATATATATATATATATATATATATATATATATATATATATATATATATATATATATATCTATATCATTCAACCAAAAAATTAATGTCAAAGCAATAACTCCAAGGCCAATAATAAATAACACGTTATCTCCTCCGATTCCCCAACATGGCTGGTTGACGAACGGCCATTCAGAAACGAAATGAAAAGCATTAACTGAAAAACTTCTACTAACCCGAAATTAGCAGAAGGAGCCCAAAGGGTGGCGCTGAAAAAAACACGTAGTCATCACTACGTTCGTAGATGTTGGCCAACAGTTGTGTGGCTGTGTGTATGCAAGACAAGTTGGGCCAATGCCCTTCGGACAAAATTCCACGGTTTTGTTGGCCAACAATCCGATCGTGTGATAGCTGTTCTTGGTGGAAAAATGTTGTTGGTTTTGTTTTGCAAAAAAAAAAAAAGAAATCCTGCTACTCCTGAAGAATATAAATCTTTATATTTTAGTAGGTAATTATTTCACAGTTGATCACAATTTGTATCAAAGTGCATTAGGGGCCCTTAGCAGCCAATCATGTTCTTTTTTACTTTCACTAGAAGAGTAAAAGGGAAATTCTCTCTGGTAATAATGTGCAGCACAAATTGTTCTTTATCCAGACACTTTCAAGCAAGAACAATTGATCTTTGATGTCGTGTACTGGGTGAGATCATTTCCCAATGTAGCCGTGTCCTCCAGGGTGTCACTCCGCCAAGCCAATCAGAAGAGACCTTGTTAAATGCCCGTGTTGTCCTCCGCTGACAGCTCTGTAAAGCATGATTGGTGATCAATGTTAAGCAGACCTGGTATCATTACAAAGGACAAGAGAAAATCATTGGCGGTGATGCAATTATTATTAGCTGGTTTGCTGTAGATTTTTTTTAAGCAATATTTCAGAACTCTACAGACTTTATACATGACACATTTCTTCATTTTAATTCTATTAGGGTCGGTGCTTCATAGAGAGCTGTAATTGGTAGAGACTAAAGCCCCATACACACGTGCGGATTATCCGAGGACCAGGTCCGTCAGACCATGTCCGTCATACTTTGTCTGATGTTGGTTTTGCGTACACACGGTCGGACAAAGTTGTCGGAAAATCCGATCATTCTGAACGTGGTGACGTTTGTTGCCTACGACGGGACTACGTAGAGGCTAGTAGCCAATAGCTTTGGTCTTGTAATGTGATCTGAGCATGCGTAGCACTTTGTCCGGTCCGACAACGCTACACACGATCGGATTTGGTGTGATCGGACCGTGTTGTCAAAAAATCTATCCAGCAGGAGATAGGACTTTGTCCGTCGGACAATCCGACGTACACTGTCCGATGGTGCATACACACGGTCGGATTTTTCAACAACATTGTCCGATCGGACAGAATCCATGCGAAAATCCTACCGTGTGTATGGGGCTTTAGTGATACTAAAGGATCGTTTTTTTATATTTTTTAATAACGTATCATACCTAGCTCCACTGTGCAGCTCGCTTTGCACAGAGTGACCCCAAACATCCATTTCTGGGGGTGTCTCTTGTGGCTCCTCCCCGCATTAGATAACCCCCTAGGAGAATCGCTCTCCTGAGGGGGTTACCTTGCAGGCGTGCTCCCGAGTCCAGCATTTGGCGTCCATTAGGGGTGCAACAAATCAAAAAACTCATGGATCGGATCGATCCTCGAACCAGAGTCACGGATCGGATCATTTTTCATGATCAGCAAATAATAATTGAATTTGCAAAAACCTGTGAAAATTCCACCATCATATAGTCCCCACTGTAATATCCACAATCTCCCCCACTGTAATATCCACAATCTCCCCCACTGTAATATCCATCTCCCCCACTGTAATATCCATCTCCCCCACTGTAATATCCATCTCCCCCACTGTAATATCCATCTCCCCCACTGTAATATCCATCTCCCCCACTGTAATATCCATCTCCCCCACTGTAATATCCCCATCTCCCCACTGTAATATCCCCATCTCCCCCACTGTAATATCCATCTGCCCCACTGTAATATCCATCTCCCCCACTGTAATATCCATCTCCCCCACTGTAATATTGGCTGAGCATGGCTGGGTATCGCCGAATATTGGCAGGGTATTGCAGAGTATTGGCAGGGTATGGAGGGATGGCTGTGACTGCAATTGACTGCTGCCATCCGATCTCTCCCCTCCACTGTACAGATCTGTACACAGAGGGGAGAGAGAGGAACCGGCGTCATTTGACGGAGTGATCACATTGTAAACGTCCGACAGGTGCACCAAGATGGCCGCCGCTTCGGAGCTAGGCCAAAGCCGCGGCCTTTCCTAAGGCCGAGGCCGCGGAGCGCGGCGTTTGTGCCGACCCGAACAGGGTGACCCATTCGGATCACGGATCGGTGACGTTGCACCCCTAGCGTCCATAGAGGCCTAATGTAGGACTCCGCCCTGCCCCCGGCGCCCGTGTCATTGGATTTGATTGACAGCAGCGTCAGCCAATGGCTGCGCTGCTATTAATCTATCCAATCAAAAGCCGGGAACCCGTGGAGAGAGGGACGGCGGGGATGCTCCAACGGAAAATTGGGGCTCAGGTAAGTAAAACTGGGGGGCCAATGACTGCAAAGGTTTTTTTTTTTTACCTTAATGCATAGGATGCATTAAGGTGAAAAAACACCAACCTTTACAACCCCTTTAAAATAACCTTGTAGAACACATGGAAGGAATTAACAGTAAAGCTGAACTCCCCGAAAACTAAAAGTCCCCTGTTGCGGTAGAGCACACTGCAAGGGTTAAATTGGAACTAAACCATCCTATACTTAGTCCATCTAATGCCCCGTACACACGGTCGGAAATTCCGACCACAAAATCCGTGATTTTTTCCGACGGATTTTGTCCGACACTGGTGTTGCATACACACGGTCGGACTAAGTTGTCGAAAAATCCGATCATTCTGAACGTGGTGACGTTCATTGCGTACGACGGGACTACGTAGAGGCTAGTTACCAATAGCTTTGGTCTTGTAATGTGATCTGAGCATGCGTGGCACTTTGTCCGTCGGAATTCGCTACACACGATCGGAAAAAGTCCGATAGGACTTTGTTGTCGGAAAATTTGAGAGCAGGAGATAAAACTTTTTCCATCGGAAATTCCGACAGAAAAAGTCCGATGGAGCCCACACACGGTCGGAATTTCCGACAACATGGTCCGATAGGACATTTTCCGTCGGAAAATCCAACCGTGTGTACGGGGCATTAGTCTCTGTTTGATCTGCAGTTGCTATGGTGTTGCCCTTGTGATCAGTTATGACACCAACCATTTGATGGCTTGACAGTTCAATTGAGGAAATAGGAGAATGCCCCAAGGGATAGTACCGGCAACAGACCATGAACAGGATAGTCAGAAAAATACAGAAAGAATAAAAATATATAAATGTATTTGAGTATATAACAATATGGACATCTAAAAGCATAAAGTGGAACTGAGATATCAATATAGAAATACAGTTTGCTCAATACTGCACTGTACAATGCATAAATGGACTTTAATTTAAAATAATTATTACACTGTAAATAATGCAGAAAAAAACCCTGACAGTTCAATTGAGAGCAAAAGAAAGCGTGACAGTTATCATTCACGGAAAGCCTTGGATGTCTCTGTTTTGGGAAACCTTTAAGTTGATAGGTTTAGTTGCCCTTTGATTGCTCCTTTGAAGTCTAGGGGGAGGCAGGGCCGAATTTCTCATTAGGCACTGTAGGCATGTGCCTTCAGGCACCCTTCCTAGAGGGGCGTCTGTCTGTATGTTTTATTTTTTTTTGACAGCTGTTCCGACTCCTTAGGAGTCCTGAAAATGAAGGTCTGTCATGGACAGCTGAGCTGCTTGAGGTGACCTTGCAGATGGTGCTAAAACAGATGCTGCTGGGCGGGACGGGTAACAGTTGTCAGTTAGTGTCAGATTGCCGGTCACACTATCACAGTCCCAATATAAGTCACTGATCATCACCAATAGTAGTATAAAAAAAGAAATAAATACAAATTCCAGTATATATATATATATATATATATATATATATATATATATATATCATAGTTTGTAGACTCTATAACTTTCATGTAAATCAATCAAAATACAGTTGTTTGGATTTTGTTTTACCAAAGACATGTAGCAGAATACACTTAAGGCCCTACAGCAGAACAGTCGTTTTTTCAACTTTCCATCTATTAAATCTTCTTCCCTTGTTTTAACTTTGGATAGTATCATTTTACACAGCCCACTTCCTCTTTCTTGTCTGTAAAAAAGCCTAGGCTTATGACATCATGCCCAGCTCTCTCTCTCACTCTCGTGCTCGATGCCTGGAAGGGAGGGGGTGAGTCATAAGAGGGACAATGAGAGCTGCAGAGCTGGAGGTGTGACTCTGTGTGTCTGTGTAAGTCTAGGAAGAGAACAGGCAGCGGGTTCAGCTGCCCACAGTTAAAATGGATGCAGCCAGACTCAGTGGAGGGAGATTTCTTCAGCATACAGTGGAACTTCGGATTAGGAGCATAATCCGTTCCAGGAGAATGCTCTTAATCCAAAGTACTCGCATATCGAAGCTAGTTTCCCCATTGAAGTCAATGGAAACAAAAATAAATTGTTCTGCGTTGACTTCAATGACATGCAATACCGCATGTGGCCAGAGGTGGGGGGGCGCCGGAGAGCCTCGGAAATGGCTGGAAAGGCCTGAGGGCACCTCAGCTGACCTCAGCAAACTTCAGAAAGACTCCATTCCCAAGGTTTGCCGAGGTCAGCCGAGCTGTCCTCTGGCTATCCGTGCATTTCCGAACAGCGCTGCTCGGCTCCGGTGCCCCCCCCCACCTCAGGCCAAGCACGGTACTGCACACTCTTTGACCTGAATCATGCTCGTTTTGCAAGTCACGACTCACAAACAGAGTTAAGATTTTTAAAAATACAGTGCTTGTATTGCGAAACGATTGTTAACCGCGTTACTCGCAATCCGAAGTGCCACTGTATTTGGCAATCACAGTGTATATACGTGTGTATGTGTGTGTGTGTGTGTGTGTATATATATATATATATATATATATATATATATATATATATATATATTATGCAGAGTGATAGAGGGAAGCTTCAGAGTGGAAAAGATGTTTTTATTATAAATTATTTGAGCAGACTAAAATTCCTCTTTCATTTTCTGAAGAATTTTATTTATTTATTTTATTTTTTATTGGATGTTTTATAGTAGAAAGTAAAAAAATTACTGTTTTTTTATTTTTATTTTTTTAAATGCTCAATCTTTTTTGTTTTATATTATAAAAAATAAAAAAACAGAAAGCTCTATTTTGTGTTAAAAAAAAAAAATCATATAAATTTAATTTGGGTACAGCGTTGCATGCAATTACCAGTTAAAGTACCGCAGTGCTAAAAAAAAAATGGTCTATAGGAAGCATTATAATCTAGAAAATTACCGGCGCATATTTTCTAAATCTAGCCAAAATATTCATCTTTTCCGTTGACGCGTTTTTTGTTATTTTATTTTTAAAAGAATCTCAAACAGAAAGTTGAGATGTCAAAGTAAAGAGAAAAAATAAGAACACAAGTAATCTGAGCACAACTGAAAAAAAATAAAAAATAAAAAAATAAAACATGCTCAAGGAAAAATCTTTTTTCATATTTTGTCATCAGTAAAAGTTTTGTTAAAAAAAATAAAAGTACAGGCTTTATAAATTTGCAAAGTCCTCTACAAAATAGATTTCACTGGGTTATTTTCACCTTGCAAGATTGCCTAGAGCAGGTGAAATGATACAAAATATTTTCCATGAAATAACGATCTAAAACTTCAGGCTTTATAAACTGACCCCGTGAGTCTCATGTCCCCAAAAAAAGTAGATGAAAGGCTGTGGACTTGGATATTTTGTTTGCCAAGCAGGAGTTTAGCTTATATCTCATCAGCTCTATGACAACACAGGACCCTTCTAAGGGACAATGGCCTCCTCAATAGAGAAATCCAACTAAGATCAGCAAAAGAAAATCCTAAGTCAATAACTATTTATTGTAAATATCCAAAATGGAAAAGAGTTGTTTTTTTTTCAGGTGCAAATACATTAATCCAAACCAATATTTAACGTTAACATTGTTATTTAGACTGATAATTAAAAACATATTAAAAGAAGAAAATACAAGGGCCCATCAAGACCAATAAGGTTTCTAAATCCAGTAGTTGGCTCTATACAAAACTCAAATGCCAGCTTCAAGTATTGGCCTCAACAAGTTTCACCCCTAATTGGCTTCATCAGGAAGAACCTAACTACCAGAGGCAGACTGTCATGAACAGGTGTGACCAGAACTGCGTGGACAGCAACAGAGGGAACCAAACACATGTAAAGTGAAGTAATGTAATTTATTTAAAGTAAGTGAATATAGATACAAACACAGTGCACAACAATCCAACTACCAGACAGAGACCCACAAATAACAATCAAACAGGTATATACAATATAATCATAAACGTAGCCAGGCTAGAGTCATCAACGGGAGATCAGCAGATGGTGGCAAGGAGCAAACGGGACAGGGAGAAGGTGGATGGGGTTAAGGCTGCAGGGCAAGGGTACAAGGTAACAGGGCCACAAGAGGGTACAGGTTCAAGGTTCAGATTCAGGTACAGAGGATCACAGGTACATGTCAGGGCTCAAGGACAATACCAAGGCAAGTGTGTGAGTGCTTGCCGGGTATTAATACACATCTCCTGCAATCAGCCTCAGGTGACGCCTGATCGCAGGAGATAATGTCGGCTCCACACTGCCGGGAGACACCCGCTGGTGGACACCAGTACTGCAAGCCAAAGGTCTGACAGTGCCACCAGCAGGTGAAACCTTTCCTGACACTCTGTATCAAAGAACAAAAATATATAATCAAACTATATGTGCATCGTCTGTAAGGAAAAGAGCAGATTATAATTATCAAAAAGCATTCTCACTACCAGAAGGTCACCATGTTATGTACATGTTTTGTACAGGTTATGTACATCTTGCCCCCCGAAAACAGACACCATGAGGGAGAGTAGATGATTAGGGAATTGGGAAATTACCCATATATAGAGATTGCACTTCAAAATATACTTGGGGTGGTATATGGTAGACCTCAAAAGAGGTCTATGGTACCTCTCCTAGTTATTGGTTTGGATTAAGGCATTGGCACCAAAAAAAAATCTCACTTTTTGCAATTTTGGGTATTTACATATTATGGGATGATGGTGGCTTTGGTTATTCTATCTACCCACTTTCCTGTATGTAAACTATTCATTGCATATAACCGTGTGACAACAGGAAGATAAAAGGTATTAAATGCATTTTGGGGGCCGACAACCCCCCTTCATCAGGGCTTAAATGCAGAATTATCTCTAGCACACATTTACTTCGACCACCATCGTTCCTTTCCTGATATAGTACACTCCCATGGAGACTTTAAAAAGCATTGCCATTTTCATTTAAGTCCTGATAAAGGGGGAGTGCTGACCCTTGAAACAGGTTGGCTACCTTCTATCCTCCTGTTGTCACACTATTTACAATAAAAGGGTTATGGATTCTTAAGGCAACTGTTTGGCTCTCTTTCCCCAAAATACTCATGAAAAATGTCGTAGCTTCACACTCCAAGGCCCCCAAACCCATAACCCTTCCTACATATCTAAAAAAAGAAAAGGTAAGTCACTTCTACCAAAAAAAAAGGTTTCTTTTGTCTCCAAGCAAAGTTTCTACTCAAAACTCTACCTCCTAGGAGATCATTTTTGTAAAGTTTAGTTCTGCTGTTAATGGATACTTTGGTGGCAAGAAATCCCTACAGATCCCCAAGAGTAGTATCTTGTCCACTTTAAAGCATGATAAATAAAAATCTATCACAATGCTCTTTGTTTCCTAGTGTTACATTTCCTGCAAGTCCTTTCCACAACAAACGACCTGAAAACTATATGGCAGAAAAGGTGGGGTTGTTGCCCCTAGCAACCTAAACGATTCTCTTCTTAATATTATAGGCCACAGGGGAACCATGACGACTTGAACCTAAATGGTGACTGCCGGCAACACCGACACTTTCATTCATACAAATCTGATGTAGGAGGTCCGTAGGGAGGTCCTAGTAGTGTATTATGTATTATAGTGCCTAAAGAAAAACTGTGCTGCTTATACCAGCTTCAAGGTTATGAAAGGGAGAATATATGATTGTACTGTTAATGGTTATAGTATGCTTTGGGTAACACGTATTGCAGGGGAAGTAGTACTGTATGTGCATGTCTATATTGTTTTAAATAGTAATTCAAACCCTCATGAGCTATTCCTGTCACTGCGGATAGCCAAATTATAAGCCTCCGAGGCATTCCTCACTGTGCAGCTGTGGGGTGCCCACTTATGATTGGCTGTCCACAGTGACAGGGATAGCGGGTCTGGACTGATATCCCAATGCACCTGAGCTCATCCCTGCTCCTAATATTCTCATTTTAGTAGGTTGATCCTCTCACATAGAGTTTATATTTCAGTAGATACACAGACATGGCCGGTCTCAGGACCTACAGAACATGTGCAAATAGAAAGCTGCAATCATGTTTTCTAAATATGATTCTAGAGGCGGGCTGTGATTGAGCAGGGCCAAGTTCAAGAGGCAGGCTGTGATTGAGCAGGGGGCGTGTACAAGAGACAGGCTGTGATTGAGCGGGGGAGTGTACAAGAGCAAAAGGCAGGTTGTGATTGAGCGGGGACGTGTACAAGAGGCAGGTTGTGATTGAGCGGGGATGTGTACAAGAGGCAGGCTGTGATTGAGCGGGGACGTGTACAAGAGCAAGAGGCAGGTTGTGATTGAGCGGGGACGTGTACAAGAGGCAGGCTGTGATTGAGCGGGGACGTGTACAAGAGGCAGGCTGTGATTGAGCGGGGACGTGTACAAGAGGCAGGCTGTGATTGAGCGGGGACGTGTACAAGAGGCAGGCTGTGATTGAGCAGGGCCAAGTTCAAGAGGCAGGCTGTGATTGAGCAGGGGGCGTGTACAAGAGGCAGGCTGTGATTGAGCGGGGATGTGTACAAGAGGCAGGCTGTGATTGAGCGGGGATGTGTACAAGAGGCAGGCTGTGATTGAGCGGGGATGTGTACAAGAGGCAGGCTGTGATTGAGCGGGGACGTGTACAAGAGGCAGGCTGTGATTGAGCAGGGGCGAGTTCAAAAAGCAGCCTGTGATTGAGCAGGGGCGAGTTCAAAAAGCAGGCTGTGATTGAGCAGGGGTGAGTTCAAGAGGCAGCCTGTGATTGAGCAGGGGCGAGTTCAAAAAGCAGACTGTGATTGAGCAGGGGTGAGTTCAAGAGGCAGCCTGTGATTGAGCAGGGGCGAGTTCAAAAAGCAGGCTGTGATTGAGCAGGGGTGAGTTCAAGAGGCAGCCTGTGATTGAGCAGGGGTGAGTTCAAGAGGCAGCCTGTGATTGAGCAGGGGCGAGTTCAAGAAGCAGACTGTGATTGAGCAGGGGTGAGTTCAAAAGGCAGCCTGTGATTGAGCAGGGGTGAGTTCAAGAGGCAGGCTGTGATTGAGCATGGGCGAGTTCAAGAGGCAGGCTGTGATTGAGCATGGGCGAGTTCAAGAGGCAGGCTGTGATTGAGCAGGGGCGAGTTCAAGAGGCAGGCTGTCATTGCTTGGGGTTCCAATAAAAAAAAAAAAATTGGGGTAACCAAAACTTTCATTTCCACCGGTTGGATTTCTATTTCTCAACAAACCTAGACTTTTACAACGTCAGCCTGAAACTATTTTAATAGGATACTTTGTGTATTCTTTCCAGGGCTGTCTTTAATATTGATTGGACCCTGGGCAAAACTTTTCTTGGGGCCCCCCATGCAGTTTTGCTCTCCACCTGCTCTGAGACATACAATAATTAGCAGCTAGACTCAAAATCAGTTTACTGAATCAGATCAGGCAGCTATTGCGATTGGTTGCCAGAGGTTACAGTGTATCATTACCGCTCACTGATTGGTTGCTAGAGGTTACAGCACACATTACGGCTCACTGATTAGCTACTAGAGGTTACAGCACATGATTTCTGCTTGCTGATTGGTTGTTAGAGATTGCTGTAGATATGACCTCAGGGGGGCATGACATACATATCAATGCCGCTATTTACAGATGAATGCCGTTAATTTACATGTAAACACAGGGTCTGCAGGTGAGTCATCTGTACACAACAATAGGGCAGAGCTGGGCAGCATTAGTAGCAGCACTTGACACTGAGATATTGGGACACATCACAGGACTAAAAACTCAAGGGACAAGGGAATTTAAACCAGGATAGTTGGCAAGTATGAGGCAGCTGCTTTGGGCCCCACAACAATGACAGGGCCCAGGGCAGCTGCCCCTTTTGCCCTGCCTTAAAAGCGGCCCTGATTCTTTCTCTTTTTTAGCTTTTATTATTTTTTTTTTTTTTTTTTTCTGGTTTAAATTAAAAAAAATTAAATGGCCCATGTTGTCACACATTCTCCTCCTCTGGACTGGAGTGGTGCCCACTGCCACTGTTGACACCAATCTACAGTGCGTTAATGATATCCTTTGGTTTACTTGCGGTATGAGCAAGTATACAGTGCAGGGGATTTCACAAACCACAAAGGTGCACAAATAAATGAAAAATTCCCTTTACCTTTTCCCAGCACAGATAGACGAACAAGACGAGGGATTGCCCTCACCCTACCCAACACCATTCACTTCTAGCTGCATTTAGTGTACCCTTACCAAGCCTGCTCTTCATAGTATACATCTTATAGATATATATTTTCTGCTATTTTCCCTGTCATAAAACCCTTTTATACCTGTCTATGTGATAAAAAAACAGCCTAGGAGTGCTGGAGGGAACTGTCCGTGGTGCTGATGGCTCTCCGACTGCAGATCCATAGAAGGAAGAGATCAGAAAGCTTCACTACAACTCTACTTGGGCTTTATGACACTCACATTCTTAAACCTCCTAGTGGGTTTAGCCCAACTTTGCTGCTAAATTATACTTCATTTATATCATTTTTTTATTTTTATGTATTTTATGTTGTAAATGGAAAGATGAGAAATCCATGTCTGTACATTTATGCTACTCATTTTTATAGGTTCATATTATTATTATTATTATTATTATTATTATTTAAGGTACTTGTATAGCGACGTCAATTTACGCAGCTTGCAAAGTAAATTGAATAATAATAATAACAATACATTCACAACAGTCCCTACCCTCAAGGAGCTTACAATCTAATATATTGTAGTTTGCTGTAAAATTAAATACAGCAATGTAACAAAAAACAAGCAAACCCAAAAGCAAACATTTTATTATTTTGCAGCTTACCAAATTTTTTGATGTGATCGCTGCATTTGTTTCCCTTTTTTAGGCTTTCTTTCTTCCATTTTCATCTGGTCCAGTCAACAAGTCTGTTGTTTTTAAAGCGGACCTTCAGTCGTTTTTTTTTTTTTTCAACGTTCCATCCATTCAATCTTCTGCCCTTGTTTTAACTTTGGATAGTAAAACATTTTTTTTTCTGCCAGTAAATACCTTATACAGCCCACTTCCTGTTTCTTGTCTGGTCATTAGCCTAGGCTTATGACATCATGCACAGCTCTCTCTCACTCTCATGAGAGTTTGCCAGGAGTCAGAAGAGGGCCAATGAGAGCTGCAGAGCTGGAGGTGTGCCTCTGTGTAAATCCAGAAAGTGAACAGACAGCAGCTTCAGCTGCCCACAGTTAAAATGGCTGCAGCCAAACTCAGCGGAGAGAGATTTCTGCAGCATATTTGGCAAGTACAGAATCGCAGTATATATAAAATACTATGCAAAGTGGTTGGAGGGAAGCTTCAGAATGGCAAAGATTCTCTTATTACAAATTATGTGAGCAGACTGCAGTTCCTCTTTAACCACTTCCGTACCGCCACACGCCGATATGCATCCTAACTTTGAAGAGGAATATCGTGTTATGGCTAGCTTCCATAACCCCGGTATCCTCTTCTTCGGCCGGTGGTCCGCTTTCAGATAATAGTGGTCTCTGCGACTGTTTTGCCGAAAGATCACTTTTATCAGCGCCGGGAGAGGACCCCCCCCTCCCGCCGCGCTCCGTTGCCCTCTGCCTTTTACCGGAGCTGTCGGTAGCAGCGGAGGCGATCGGGTCCTTTCTCCTCTTAGGTATGGCGATGAGTGAGGGGAAGATGGCCCAACCATCTCCATATCATTGCAGGGCGGAAGCGACGTCAAAACGTCACTTCCGCCCATAGCTCTTAAAGGGCCATGCAGCAGAATGGCACGGCTGGGCGAAGCGACGTTATGTAACGTCGCTTCGCCCTGTGGCCACTAGGGGCACACATGCGCGCCCACTGCTCTCCCCCCAGAGCGGATGCGAGTGCCCGGCAGTCACGATCACCGCCGAGCTCCCGCGATCACGGCTGACACACGGAGCACTGGAATCTAGTTTCTGGTTCTCTATGGGGAGAAGAGACAGATGGTCTGTTCATACAAAGTATGAACAGCGATCTGTCATCTCCGCTAGACAGTCCCCTCCCCTCTCCAGTTAGAGTCACCTCCCAGGTAACACAATTAACCCCTTGATCTCCCCCTAGTGTTAACCCTTTCTTTGCCAGTGATATTTTTACAGTAATCAATGCATTTTTATAGCACCGATCGCTGTATAAATGACAATGGTCCCAAAAATGTGTCAAAAATTAATAATAAAAATGCCATAAAATTATCCCTTATTTTGTAGACGCTAAAACTTTTGCGCAAACCAATCAATATACACTTATTGTGATTTTATTTATTTATTTTTTACCAAAAATATGTAGAAGAATACATATCGTCCTAAACTGTTTTTTGCCCTTTTTTTGTTTATAGCGCAAAAAATAAAAACCGCAGAGGTGATCAAATACCACCAAAATAATCCCCTATTTGTGGGGGAAAAAAGGACGTCAATTTTGTTTGGGTACAGTTTATCACGTTAAATCAATGCAGTGTTGTATCGCAAAAAAATGGCCTGGTCATAAAGGGGACAAATCCTTCCGGGGTTGAAGAGAATGTCAATTTTGTTTTGGGTGCAACGTCGCACGACCACGCAATTGTCAGTTAAACCGACGCAGTGCCGAATCGCAAAAAAGTGCTCTGGTCAGGAAGGGGGTAAATCCTTCCGGGGCTGAAGCGGTTAGAAGTCAGCAGCTGCAAATACTGCAGCTGCTGACTTTTAAAAAAAGGACACTTAACTGCCCAGGGCACCCGCAATGTCGGTACCCGAGGCCGATCTATCCCTCGGCTATTGGGTGCTGCGCCGCCACCTTCGGTAAGGGAATAAGGAAGTGAAGCCTTGAGGCTTCACTTCCTGGTTCCCTACTGCCCATACGCGACTCATGCTGCGCTGTCCCACTGGTCCCTGCTGTCTTCTGGGACCTGTGTGTCTTCCAGAAGACAGTGGGGGGAGGTGCCGGAAGTGGTGTAGATGCCTGCGGGTGGCTCAGGTATCTATGCCCAGAAGTGGGAGCAAAATACCTGTATTAGACGGGTATCTGCTCCCCCCTGAAAGAAACCAAATGTGACACCGGAGGGGGGGAGGTACCGGAAACGTGGAAGTTCCATTTTTGGGTGGAACTCCGCTTTAACTTGTCAGACTTTAGCACAGCTGCAGTGATCTGCAGTACATTTATAGCTGTTAATTGGTTACTCTTGTCGCCTAAAATTGCTGTCATTTTTATTCCCTCCCGAATAGAACTATCGTGAAACTTTACTCCTTTCTCGTTTATGTTTACTATCAGCTGTTGACTTGCAGCACAACCCCATTATTGTCGCCAACCTCAATGTACAATGCGTTGTGATCTCCCGTAAACGACTATTTAGCCCTAAAATGTGAAAACAAGCCTACATATGAAATAAAGTTCATTTATCCAATTTGGGATCCATCACGTCCTCCGGAGCGGCGGTGCCTTTATCGCGTTTGTAAGGTGGCGTATAATACCTATTTATCACTTCCAAAGGCACGAATCGATGGTTCTTAAATGAAGTTTTACCATAAGTGGTTTCATTTTGTTCGGGTTAGCTCCACTTTAATCTGACTGTCGGGATGAGAAGCCTGATACTACAGCAGCCGTTTGTATATTGCCGGTGATTACAGGAATCTATCCAGCATACTAGAGAGACTTGCACAAGGATACTTGACCCGCTTAAATATAGATTTATTACTGACACATTTCAAATCATCTCGCCTCTCCAGTTATAAAACAGCTTCCTATTTTGTAAACCGAGGCAAGCCAACAGGGACAGCGCGGCATCCACATAGGAAGGCAATAAACTGCACGGCTATGGAAATTCATTAGACGCTGCGCAGGCTTCCCATTGGCTGCTATTATTAGTGTGTGTGTAAACGTCAGTGCCCAACCGCCTATGACATCATCAGCTGATACTGAGACAGGAAAACAAAGAGGATGAATGGGGGGTGGGGGATTGGATGGATTGGAGATGGGTGGGGGATTGGATGGATTGGGAATGGATTGGATGGATTGGAGATGGGGGGGTGGGGGATTGGATGGATTGGAGATGGGGGATGGATTGGATGGATTGGAGATGGGGGGTTGGGGGGTTGGATGGATTGGAGATGGGGGGTGGAAGGTCAGGAAGAAAGAGAAGATGGGACATAAAAAAAAAAGTCTGTAAGATATTAGAAATGAAACCAATACAAGCCTTCTCATTAATTGATATTGATTGGGTTGGCCTTTAAGGGAAGATGTGATAGGCAGATAAATATAAGATAAAAGGGAACGAGTGAGATGAACTACATAAACTAGATAGATCAATCAATACATAGGAAAGGGGGAGAGAGATAAATCATTATAGATAGATAATAGATAGATCAATACATAGGAAAGGGGGAGAGAGATGAATCATGATAGATGGATGGGTGGATGGATGGATGGATGGATAGATGGATGGATGGAATATGAGAGAGAGAGGATTATGAGAAAGGGGTAAAAAAAATACAGATAGATAAAATATAATAAACGGATATGAGAAATAAACATAAATATATATATCACTTCCCATAGATGGATATGAGAAATACAAACATAGATATATAGATACTGGGAAGATACATATAAGAGATAGATATGTAGATAGTCATGATTATGAAAGATGGAGACAAATGTGAGAGATGAATAGATAGAAAATGATAGATAGATAGTAAATAGAGAGAGAGATAAATATGATAGATCAATAAAGAGAGATACATATGATAGATCAATAAAGAGAGATACATATGATAGATCAATAAAGAGAGATACATATGATAGATCAATAAAGAGAGATGAATATGATAGATGAGAAATAGGGAGATAGACCAATATTAATATACTATAGCAGTGATGGTGAACCTTGGCACCCCAGATGTTTTGGAACTACATTTCCCATGATACTCATGCACTCTGCAGTGTAGTTTAGCATCATGGGAAATGTAGTTCCAAAACATCTGGAGTGCCAAGGTTGGCCATCACTGTACTATATATACACTATATTACCTGACGTATTGGGACGCCTGCCTTTACACACACATGAACTTTAATGGCATCCCAGTCTTAGTCCGTAGGGTTCAATATTGAGTTGGCCCACCCTTCTCAGCTATAACACCTTAAATTTTTCTGGGAAGGCTGTCCGCATGGTTTAGGAGTGTGTCTATGAGAATGTTTGACCAATTTATCCAGAAGGACATTTGTGAGATGAGGCTGATGTGGACATAAAGGTCTGGCTCGCAGTCTCCACTCTAATTCATCCCAAAGGTGTTCTATCGGGCTGAGGTCAGTTAAGTTCCTCCACCCCAAACTCTCTCATCCATGTCTTTATGGACCTTGTTTGTGCACCAGGGGCGCAGTCATGTTGGAACAGGAAGGGGCCATCCCCAAACTGTTTCCACAAAGTTGGGAGCATTAAATTGTCCAAAATGTCTTGGTATGCTGACACCTTAAGAGTTCCCTTCACTGGAACTAAGGGGCCAAGCCCAACCCCTGAACAAGTCCACACCATAATCCTCCCTCCACCAAATGATTTGGACCACTGCACAAAGCAAGGTCCATAAAGATATTGATTACATAGTAGGTGAGGTCGAAAAAAGACACAAGTCCATCAAGTCCAACCTATATGTGTGATTATATGTTAGTATTACATTGTATATCCCTGTATGTTGCGGTCTTTCAGGTGCTTATCGAACGTCAGACATTGACGTCGCCGGACTCCTCCCCCTTCCCCAAGTGTCTCCGTCTGCTACCGAAGGGAAGGGGGAGGAGTCTGGTGACGTCGAAGTTCTGATTGAACATAACACGTATGGGGGAGGAACTAACACGATTGTCGGCTTTACATGCTGTGTTTTTATCATCTTTATGTGAGTAGTTTGTGTTTGAACACAAAAATTAAATCTTATACTTAAGCGGTGAGCACTTAGATCTTTTCTTTCTACCCATGACCTGGCGTCCTTGCTGAGATCTAAGGAAACGTGAGAGAAGTTTATGGTCCGTGTTAACCCTTTTGATACCCGCTTGCATGACCACCTGTTGGCACAGGGGTCCATGCCATAAGGTGAGAGTGATTAGTTAGACCGGAGGTGGAGGGATTGTCACACTACTGTGGAAAAAAAATGACTTACGTCAGTGCTACAGTTTGAATTTAAAATCTATTTGTGTGAACTGTGAAGTTAAGTCATGGATTGTGAAACTAACTAGTGTCGGGTGATTGTATATAGTGTATACCACATTTACCACTGACTAATGCAGAGTTGCAATGCAAGGAGATCAGGTAAAAGTAGTTGGATCTGTATGTGCGTTATAATTAATCGAAATTAGTCGATTAAAAAAAAAAAATTGAATAATCTCTCTCTATCTATATCTATATATATATCTATATATATATATATATATATATATATATATATATATATAGGGCTGTTACTGATTAACATTTTCGTGTTCGATTATTCGTTTTTTTTTTTTTTTTAATCAACTAATTTCGATTGATTATAACGCACATACAGATCCAACTACTTTTAGCTGATCTCCTTGCATTGCAACTCTGCATTAGTGAGTGGTAAATGTGGTATACACTATATACAATCACCCGACACTAGTTAGTTTCCACAATCCATGACGTATTGTCGGATGGTGTCCAGATTCCTGTTCCGATAGGAATGCCATGTAGTACAGTAGGATAGGCTCAGCCATGGTGGGTTGGACTGGTTCAGGTACTCTCCAGGGATAGGTAACAAATGAAATGAATGTACTTTGTGTCTTTATTATTATTATTCAGGATTTATATAGCGCCAGCAGTTTACACAGTGCTTTACAATAGAAAAAGGAGACAATACAGTTATAATACAATAAATTACAAGAGGGTTAAGAGGGCCCTGTTCAGAAGAGCTTACAATCTTTAGAGAAGTATATTGCAGTTTTACTATTTTAGGTTCCCCTCGGTGCCTTTATTGGTGAATTCCTGATACCTGGACAGTGGATGTATTGTTTGCTGTATGCACTGAGCCTTTCTCTGTGCTCCGGGTTACTGCACAACATTGTTGTTCATGCTGTTACAGAGCAAGCGTTGTTGCTAAAGGCAATGCAGTCTGTGTTTTCTTCAGCTGCTGGAAATTGGCAGTTGATAGTGGTTAAACACACAGATGTCAGGGTACCGTAGTCTGAGCAAAGCAGATTGCATTTGCTTTATGTATGTCTGACACAGGAGGGGTGGAACAGTGTCTCCATGTCCCATAATAATCTATCTCATTTTCTATCTTACCGTGGGAACATGACAGCTGGAATCTGGTTGGTTGCTATGGGAAACGCATTTTTTCCTTTGTGCTATGCTGTACAGATTAGCCCCAGTGATCTGCAGGTCTCTGTGTTTTTTTTTTCTGCTGCTTCGGCAAGAACAGCTGAACATAGCTGGGAGTCAGAGCCAGCTTGATTAAATTGGAATTGCCAGTACCAAGGCCCAGGATCCCCCTCCTCCCTCCTGACAGAATGGGGACACAGAAGGAAAGCAGAGGGGAGAGGAAGCATGAGAGGAGATAATTAGAAAAAGCCAATCAGCTGAGAAGGTGGCCAAGGTCTAGCAGGCTGGTGCACAGAACCGCCGAGGTCTGCGCCGCTCAAGGACCTGCTAGCTATGATATGTGATTGATGGTCATTGTGAAGAGTCAATCAGCTGAAGAAATGACCCCAGCTCATTAGCACGGGAAGATAACTAAGCAGTTTTAGCCGATCCCTCGTGTGCTATTCATGAGCCCAAAAAATACATCTTACAACAAGCTCTCTATTAGGACGCCAAATTCTTTACGTTGATTTAACCATTGATGACCTGTGGGGCATTTGGGCCCATGTGGACTGAGGAATTCTTGTCATTGGGCTGTCAACTTGGTCTACTTGATCTTGTTTTAAAGTGTTCCTGATGTTTGCAATAAAACAATACGCTTTAATGTTATGGTTTTTGTACACCCTTAAACCGGCCATAGATGGATCAAATCTTAGCAGGGACTGGCTGAGATTCCATCCACCTATGGGCAGGCTAGTTGTGGTGGAAGGAAAGAAAATTGCATAATCTGTGACCTGCTTTCGACTTATCAAATCTGCAAACAATAGCCAAAACTGACCTTGAGATCAATTTTGATTGGAATTAGATCAGGTTTGATCAAACTTGAGTTTATCGGCTAGGTGTAGAAGATTATTGATCGTTTTGATTCAGTTGGCAGCACTGCGGTATAGGAATGAGCTTGGGCATGTTCAAATCCTAGTCCGAACCCAATTGAGCGAGCCCACCAGGAAACTGGCACCTGTACTGAGCCAATCATAAGGCCAAGGCGTTCTTACCCCCACAGCACAAATTCACGCCCCATGTATACGTGTGACTGCAGGGCAGAAAATGCCTGGGCCACTTATGACTGGCCCAGTACAGTAATCATGGTGGTCTCGCTCAAGTTTAGACTGGGATCTGAACACTCCTGAGTTCGTCCCTACTGAGATACTTTATTTATATTGAATAATCGGATTATAAGCTTGATGGAAACAGAGATGGTACCATAACTATAGATTGAAATAAATTTCTCCTTGTGTGGCATATTAATGAAATGGGTTGTTGTCTATAGATTGATTCTTCCTGTTGGAAGAGATTTTTTTTAGAAAACAACTTGATCTGTTTTCGAAGCATGTATGGCCATATGTGTAGGGAGATCGTTTAGAAAGATGATGTGAAAGCTGAACTCTAGGCCCCCACTACACCGGCTGATGCTCGTTTAGTCTAGGGGTGCGGGGAAGAGGTGTAATACCATATTCATGACTCTGGCAGAGTTCCTCCATCCACACAACCGGTCCAGAGCTGCTTCCTCTCTAAGGTACTACCAAACATGGTCACATGCTCAGCCCCTACAGGGTACCCTACTTGTACATAATGAAGTAGAGGCACCATCCACAACCCATGTTTCAGGCAGATGAGAATATCACTATAGCTTGCCGGACCAAGGAATAGGGTACATTATAAACTTTATTTCAGCACCCCCTAGACCAGGGGTCTCAAACTGGTGGCCCTCCACCTGTTGCGAAACTACAAGTTCCATGAGGCATTGCAAGGCTAACAGTTACAAGCATTACTCCCTCAGGTAGAGGCATGATGGGACTTGTAGTTTTGCAACAGCTGGAAGGCCACCAGTTTGAGACCCCTGCCCTAGACTAAACAAACATTTAACCCTTGCAGTACACTGGAAGGGTAGATTTTGTCATACTCCCAGAGTTCAGCTTTATCGTTGAGTGTCAATTTCCCAGGGTTCAGCCCCATTAAGTTTAGTGGGTCGTGTTCAATGGGCGGTACTGCCCCACAGGACTAATAATGGTTGTGGCATGTGTACACCATGGTACACTGGCTTTTCAGCTTAAGGGGGAGCGGTTATGGGGTGGTAAAACAACCCAAATGCAATTCTGGCTCTGAAGAAGAGGGCCTGTCCCTTGAAACGCATCAGATGGCAAGTCTGATGAAAGTCATGGTCGTATGAGTCTCCTCTCTAATTAAGGACCACCTTGCCACTTGGGTTTATGTACATTGCTGGTTAGCCTATGACTTTTGGAGGGTTTTTATTTTTATAAATAAAAAGTTGTCGGTAATACACTAGGCTTCTGCACCCTTTTGTTTCAAGCCGCCCAAAAGCAATTTTTTTTTTTTTTTATGCAAGCCAATCTAAGTACTTACATATTGCCTGAAATTTTCCAATCCCCCGGGCAGCAGCAGCAGTCAGTCTGGAAGAGGGCGGGAGGGGCAGGACTTGGAGCCAATCAGGTATGCTGCATGCAGATGGGAGGGCAAAGCACATATAATAGAGAACAGAGCACGTTGATAGAGAAGAGAACAGAGGGGTGACTTTATTGGTCTTCTGCTGCTCCTTCACTGTCTTTTAGCATGCTAGGGTTGGAGAGATGACACCACTATATTTCTTAATCAAAAATTAGATTATGCTCTTGGCTGTGTGTGACAGCACAGATGGATAGACATATTTTTTTTTATTATTTTTGGGGGGGGGGGGGGGGGTTAAACTGCTTCCTTGCATCTGCATTTGGGGGGGTGGGTGGCCAGTGTCTTATTAAAAATCCAGGCTTGTGTATGGAGGAGCAGATTATATACGTTCTAGTTGAACAAACTCTTTTCCTTGTTAGATGCATCAGAAAAAGAACTTTATTACACAGATGGCAAATGCTCGGTAAAAATATGCCGACACTGTGTTCTATTTGTCTGCCAACTTAAACCTTGGGAATTATTTCTCTGCAGTTGAAAGTGCCGTATATCAATGAAAGTATTTTTTACAGCAACTCTGACTCTTCAGTTCATTAAAATAAATGAAAATATGTTATATTTTGACAGTAACCATGGAAACATTGCACGTTACTAGATTTTTTTGTAGCAGCCGCTAATAACTTGATAATGCAGCCAAGTTAATGCTGCAGATTAGGACTCGAGGTGTCTTGGTACAATGTCTGTAATGGGAAGAGGCTAAATTACTTACATTACAAAACAATCCCTGTATTAGTCTATGCATTTATTATTGCAATTTGCTTACTGAAAATAATCATTAAGTAGAGATGCCTGCCTGTAAATAACAGTGGTTTATCACAAATTAATTATTTTTGAATGGACAAGAAACATTCGATTAGTAAACAAAATGACCGATAAATATTGATTCAAAAAATGTTCCTGCCGAAAAGTTTTGTGATGATCTAAGAAAGTTTGGATAAACTGACAAAATGAAGAAAACCGAGGGTCGGTAAACAGTAAATTTATCAATTTACGCAGCTATATATATATATATAATATTAGGGTTGTCCCGATACCACTTTTTTAAAACCAAGTACAAGTACCGATAATTTTTTTTCAAATACCGTACTCCACGATACCGTTTTACCTATACTCTTTTTTTAATGTCATGTAATAGTGGCACGTGTGTCAGTAGTTTTTTGTTTTTACAATTTTATTTTGTTATGCTTTTTTTTTTACAATTCTTTCTTTTTTTTTCCGGGGGGGGGGGGGGGGGCAGTGTGTTGTTTTTTTTTGTTTTTTTACAATTAATTTATTTTTATTATTTATTGCAATTCTTTTTTTATTATTATTATTAGCCCTGTTGGGGGGCTTTGGGACTGAGGACACATTTTTCCCTGTCCCCTTCTCAGCAGCCTCAGCTGCACTGACAATGAATGGAGAGGAGACAGAGGCTCCTCTCCATTCATAAACTGAAGCATCGTAAACAGAAAAAGGAAAAGGAAGGAGCCAGAGGAGGAGAACGGAGGGGGACAGCAGCACGGAGGGGGAAACGGAGGAGAATGGAGGGGGACAGCAGAATGGAGGGGGACACGGAGGACAACAGCAGAACTGAGGGGGACACGGAGGACAACAGCAGAACTGAGGGGGACACGGAGGACAACAGCAGAACTGAGGGGTACACGGAGGAGAACAGCAGAAAGGAGGGAGACACGGAGGAGAACAGCAGAAAGGAGGGGTACACGGAGGAGAACAGCAGAAAGGAGGGGGACACGGAGGAGAACAGCAGAAAGGAGGGGTACATGGAGGAGAACAGCAGAAAGGAGGGGGACACGGAGGAGAACAGCAGAAAGGAGGGGGACACGGAGGAGAACAGCAGAAAGGAGGGGGACACGGAGGAGAACAGCAGAAAGGAGGGGGACACGGAGGAGAACAGCAGAAAGGAGGGGGACACGGTACCGATAGTAGTATCGGTATTGGGACAACCCTAATAAATATATATATATATATATATATATATATATATATATATATATGTGTGTGTGTGTGTGTGTGTGTGTGTGTGTGTGTGTGTGTGTGTGTGTATATGTATGTATGTATGTGTGTGTGTGTATATATATATATATATATATATATATATATATATATATATATATATTCCATTCACATCAGTCCCTGACCTCAAGGAGCTTGCAATCAAAGATCCCTAACTCACTTTCATACATATACTAGTGCCAATTTAGACAGGAGCCAATTAAATTCAAAATTAAAGTACATAATGTTCTGTATATGTGAGGTTCTTTACTAGTGAAAGGCTTTGTAATTCTGTTCAGCCGATACGGGATCGAAGCACCCCTACCAGATAGCATCTCCAGATTTTGAACCCCTTCAAAGACCATAATGCAGTTAAGCATTGCCGCCTGGCCCAGGACCCACATCAGCCAGTGATTGGGCAGTATAGCTCTGGCATTCTCAACCAGGGTTCCCTCAGAGTTATTTATAGGGGTTCCCTGAGCTGTGAATGATTGATCTTCCCTTTAATGGTGCCTGCATAGTTATAGGACCAACCCCACTTGGTAAAGGCAGCAGCATAAAACCAATTCTCTAATGCCCCGTACACACAACAATCTTGGATAGTTTTACCAGTGGAATTCCGCTCAAGCTTGGCTTGCATACACACGGTCACAAAAGTTCTCTGAACTTTCGACCGTCAAGAATGTGGTGACGTACAACACTACGATGAGCCGAGAAAATAAAGTTCAATGCTTCCGAGCATGCGTCAAATTGTTTCCGAGCATGCGTAGGAATTTTACCAGCAGCTCGTAGAATGTATAATATTCTTGTACATGTGTCCAAGTTACAATTTTGGCTTTATGTCTGCTTTAAGCTGCACATTAGGTGTTTGTTGTGCTGATATTGTGCCCTAATTATCATAAACTCCATTTTATGCAACACTTGTTCTTTAAATCATTTGATGTTAAGCCTCATACACACAATCGGACTTTGTACAAACTTTCCCGTGGATTTTTGTACAAAGGGCGTCGGCCATGAACTTGTTTTGCGCACACACGGCAAGACTTTTTCAGCCAACTTTCACCAAATCATGTTTTTTCTGCTCTTTACTACCACCTTTGGTCAACTTCTGTATTGTTGTCTGATCTTTTGCATTGGTTCTGATCATGCATGTTTTTACTTTGTACAAAAGTCCTATGGTTCTCTGTACACACAATCGGAATTTGCTCGGAATTTTGTTGCCGGAAAGTTTGTCCATTCGCACAGCCCTGAGCCAACAAAAGTCAGATGAAAACCAAAAAAGTTTGTCCAATGGAGTGTACACACGGTCGGATGTTGCCTTAAAACAGCTAATTAGCATGTTTGTTGTCAAAAAGTCTGATCGCGTGTATGGGCCTTTTAGACTAGATCGACCCCTTACTCGGATCGGTGATCCAGTGAGTCTCACAGACTCGCTGATCACAGAGCAGGGGGCGCGCAGGCCGCTCGTACAGGGGACAACGCCATAGGACGTCGTCCCGGCAAAGCAGAATGTCGGCTACAGTGCGGATCTCAAGAAGTTAAAAAAAAACCTGGCTCCTAACTTTTTTAGCTGGCTCCTAGATTCCAAGCAAATTTGTCATGCCCTGGTTTAGGCTCATGCATGTTCCTGTTGGGTGCTTGTTTATATGTTTGTGTATATACAGTGTGTGTGTGTGTGTGTGTGTATGTTTGTGTGTGTGTGTAGTATATATATATATATATATACACACAGTGGTGCAAATATATTGTTGTTCACAGATTTAATCTGGTGTACGTTCTGTTTTGTATTTCCAGGTCACCTCAGTTCGATATACCAGTGCTTAGCGGCCATTTTGTTTGTTGTACTCCATTATGTGATCTGGACAGGCCTCCTTTATATTATCACTCTGGCTTCAATACCTGCATTCAAAAGTCCAGTTTTCTTTCTTCTAGCATTTTGTTTCTCTTTGTTGGTTGTAAAAGCCATAAATGCAGCACAACTGCCCCAAGGGATGATGCTGGATGCTTAATATACTGCTGTGCACCACTCCACTCTACATTAAATGCAATTAATGGCTTGGAAACAGAAGCTATCCCAGGCCTCCCCCTTTCTTCCTCCAGATGCTGTCTGTCATATTTCTGCAATAACACAGGACAAGGAGTTTTTGTGCATCACGTCTGAAATGTTCTGAGATGAACATGACTTACATAGACTCCCAAGAGGCTGAGTACATATATAGATGTAGGTAGTTGGAGAGGAGCCATGATTAAACTGGCCTGATGAAAAAAAACCTTTAGATAGCTTTAGAGGCCCCGTCTGAATGCAGTAGAATATTACCTTTTTTATTCTTGTCTTTCCTTTTTGGTGTGAAGTGCATTATATAGGGTTAAAACAAAGATGGCTGTATTTATTAGATTACCTCTTTCCCATACTTGTATAGCACTTACAGTAGGTAGCCAGTTTGAAAACAGACAATCCCATTGAATTTAACCAATACATTTTTTTTTATTGATGCATGAAAACCTGCTTACATAGAACTCTAAACCCCTAGAGCAGCCTTTCTTAACCTTTTTAACAAGGAACCCTTGCAGTGACTTTTGGGGGTCTCAGGGAACCTCTGCAAATAATTGTGCTCAGTGCTTGGTGGTCACTGAAAAGAATGCTCCTTACATTGGTGGTCAGTAGGAAGAATGCGCCCTTTATTAGTGGTCAATGGGAAAAATGTCCCTTACGTTGGTGGACAGTGGGAAAAATGTCCCTTACGTTGGTGGACAGTGGGAAAAATGTCCCTTATGTTGGTGGACAGTGGGAAAAATGTCCCTTATGTTGGTGGACAGTGGGAAAAATGTCCCTTGCGTTGGTGGACAGTGGGAAAAATGTCCCTTACGTTGGTGGACAGTGGGAAAAATGTCCCTTACGTTGGTGGACAGTGGGGAAAAAGGTCCCTTATGTTGGTGGACAGTGGGGAAAAAGGTCCCTTATGTTGGTGGACAGTGGGGAAAAAGGTCCCTTATGTTGGTGGACATTGGGGAAAAAGGTCCCTTACGTTGGTGGACATTGGGGAAAAAGGTCCCTTACGTTGGTGGAGAGTGGGGAAAAAGCTCCCTTACGTTGGTGGACATTGGGGAAAAAGGTCCCTTACGTTGGTGGACAGTGGGGAAAAAGGTCCCTTACGTTGGTGGACATTGGGGAAAAAGGTCCCTTACGTTGGTGGACAGTGGGGAAAAAGGTCCCTTACGTTGGTGGACAGTGGGGAAAAAGGTCCCTTACGTTGGTGGACAGTGGGGAAAAAGGTCCCTTACGTTGGTGGACAGTGGGGAAAATGTCCCTTACGTTGGTGGACAGTGGGAAGGATCTTTCTTACATTGCTGGTCCATGGGAAAAATGCTTCCTATTTTTTAGAGGTCTGTATATTAAAACAAAAAGAGACTACTCAGGAAAAAAGAACAGAGGGATTTGGTTCCAAAAAAGAGACAGTCGCTTTGAATGAGGGACGGTTTTTAAATGCTTTGCGGTATTTAAGAATAGAAACCTCCAGTTACCCCAACATTTAGCCACTAGAGATGAGCTCAAGTGTCCTCCAAACTTCTCCCTATTTGAACTCTGAACTTGCCCAAATTCTATTGGCCACTGTGCTCCTGCGTAAGAGAACAAGAAATAAATCAGACAATTATTTTTGTTGTCAAGGCCCAGCTAAAGCTGGCAAGGCATTTGGTCATTGGTTTTCCTAAAGCGCTGTGTGTAATAAACAATTGCCATTTTTCCATCCTTTTTTTTTTTTTTATTTTTATTCTTGTACTGCCAGCATTTACATTTACCATATATACTCGAGTATAAGCCAAGTTTTTAAGCACATTTTTTGTGCTGAAAGTGCCCCCCTCGGCTTATACTCGAGTCAAGCATTTTTCTGCAGCAGAGAATGACATTTTCCGAACTGACTTTGGGGCTCTGTATCTCAGGGCCACTTGGTGCTAGAAACCCCAAATTTGGTGTGCAAACCCAGTGGAACTAGCACTAAAACCTATCCAAATGTCATTCTCTGCTGCAGAAAAGTGCTTGACATTTTCCGAACCGACTTTGGGGCCCCGTATCTCGGGGCCACTTAGTGCTAGCACCAAGTGGACCTGAGATATGGGGCCCCAAAGTCAACTGTGTCCATCTGCAGCAATGTCATTTCAGGACCCTTTGGGTTCAGAGACCTCAAATTTTGGCTGCAGATAGGGGGTCTCTAGGAACCCTTAACTACCGAGTTTGAGGTTCGTGGGACTATGGCTGCAAATGGGCACAGTGAGGCTGCAAATGGGCACAGTGAGGCATGCAAATGGGCACAGTGAGGCTGCAAATGGGCACAGTGAGGCATGCAAATGGGCACAGTGAGGCATGCAAATGGGCATTATTGACCCTCTTTTCCACTTACAGTAGCTGCGCATTTCTCACCCTAGGCTTATACTTGAGTCAATAAGTTTTTCCCAGTTTTTTGTTGTAAAATTAGGTGCCTCGGCTTATATTCGGGTCGGCTTATGCTTAAGTATATATGGTACTTGCTCTAGCGGCACATCATGGTCTAGACCAGTGATGGCGAGCCTTGGCACCCCAGATGTTTTGGAACTACATTTCCCATGATGCTCATGCACTCTGCAGTGTAGATGAGCATCATGGGAAATGTAGTTCCAAAACATCTGGGGTGCCAAGGTTCACCATCACTGGTCTAGGCTATAAGAAGATTGCCAAGACCCTGAAACTGAGCTGCAGCCTGGTGGCCAGGACAGGTTCCACTCTGAACAGAATTGATCATCAAATTGGTCATCCCAGAAGGAAGCCTCTTCTAAAGATGATGCACAAGAAAGCCTGAAAACAGTTTGCTGAAGACAAGCAGAGTAAGGACATGGATTACTGGAACCATTTCCTGTGGTCTGATGAGACCAAGATAAACTTATTTGGTTCAGATGGTGTCAAGCGTGTGTGGGGGCAACCAGGTGAGGAGTACAAAGACAAGCGTGTCTAGCCTACAGTCAAGCATGGTGGTGGGAGTGTCATGGACTGGGGCTGCATGAGTGCACTGGGGAGCTACAGTACAAACCAAAGAAAAACCAAGGTGTGAGCAAGGACTGTAAGCTAACCATTTTTTTTAGTAACAGGGGCTTTGACTAGCGTTCAGAGAGCTTTAACAAAGCCTGTCCGACGCCTTGTTTTGAAGCAAGTGTAGCTGTTAATGTGTGTTGAAGCCGAAGCAAGTGTAAATGAGCCCTAAGGGATTTACGTATGGAATCGTGGGACATGAGGGTCTGAGGATTTAGGAGACCTAATGGCTCAAGGAGCACTTTTGATCAGAAGCTCTGGGAAGTGCTCAGCAGAAGGACAAAGGAAGGGGATTATCATAACCGCAAAAAAATCTGAATGTGGACACAAGTAATAAAAGTACATTATCTACTATTTGAATGTATTTTAATGTAAAGAGCAAGATATCACTTTGGACTTTAAAGCTTATATGAGATTTTAAGGGATTGGGTTTAATTTTACTCTTAAGTATAAGCAGGTACATTTGCTGAGTGCTATGACTGACAGATTAATCAGTTGTTAGCAGTGGCGGTAAGGCTAATGGGTTTGGTCTTGTATAATGTAATAACAGTAGATGTAAAACTCGTCTTGGTCCAAAATGTTCTTGCAAAACATCCTATTAGACCCCTACAGGTTTTACGTGTTTTATTAAACAAGGCCTATGGTCTTGAGAAGTCTGTTAAGTTCCGTTATCTACAAGTTTCAGTTTTTTTTTTTTTTTTTTTTTTCCAGAGCTCAATAACAATATACAGAATATTTATTTTTTTATGAAATGTCATTCCGATAGATAGATTGTTCTGCGCGGCTGACTCCGAAGCAGCGAGTGTAAAAATCACTGAGCGTCACTCCGGAGGGACATGCTGCAGCCAGTGATTAAGCTATATGTTAATACGGCGTCATTTTTTTCCACTGACAAGACAGGGTCACCAGGCGCTGCTGACAAGTACAACTTTCTTTCCTATTCCAGCAGACGTTTACACTGATTCTGGATTGTAGCTGGAATGAGAATGAGCAAGGAAAAAAAAAAAGATATCGCAAGAACTACAGAAGAAGTTGCATGAATGAACTTTGTACTACTTATTTTTGAGACTGGTTGGTAGTTGATGAAAGATCACAAAACTCATACCTCCCAACATTTTGAGATGGGAATGAGGAACACCTACCAGCAAACGTATGTAGGCATAGGACACGCCCCCGTCACACCCCCTTAAAGGAGAATTACCCCTAAAAAAGTTCGTTAACCTCTTCACCCCCGAACCATTTGGCTGGCCGAAGACCAGAGCGCTTTTTGTGACATTATGGCGGACACGTCGGACAATTTTGACACATTTTTGGGACCATTGGCATTGATATAGAGATCAGTGTGATTAAAAATGCACTGATTACTGTAAAAATGTCACTGGCAGTGAAGGGGTTAACACTAGGGCAGTGAAGGGGTTAAGTGTGTCCTAGTTTGTGTTCTAACTGAAGGGGGGATGGGACAGTGCAGGGAAGATAACAGATCGCTGTTCATACTCGGTATGAACAGACGATCTGTCAGTTCTCCCCTCAGAGAACCGGAAACTGTGTGTTTATACATACCGGGTTCTCTGTGTGCCCCAAGCGATCGGGGGAGGCCGGCGGTGATTGAGGGGAGCGA
Organism: Lithobates sylvaticus; assembly: GCA_028564925.1. NCBI lineage: Eukaryota > Metazoa > Chordata > Amphibia > Anura > Ranidae > Lithobates > Lithobates sylvaticus. The sequence goes on from CM053038.1 coordinate 174,583,578, forward strand.
TCGGGGGGCGCGCCTCCTAGATGCCACAGGGCGAAGCGGCGTTACATAACATTGTTTTGCCCAGCCGTGCCATTCTGGCGCAGTACAACTGCGGCGTCTGGTCGGCATGTGGTTAATAAAAAAATCTGAGTCCGATGATATTTACCAGATTCACCCTTTAATACTATATACAGTATATCTCTCCTCTAATAGTATATACAGTATGTCTCTCCTCTAATAGTATATACAGTATATCTCTCCTCTAATAGTATATACAGTATATCGCTCCTCTAATAGTATATACAGTATCTCTCCTCTAATAGTTTATACAGTATATCTCTTCTGTCTGTTATTCTCAGAGTGGATTAGCTATTTTGCTCCCTAACCATGTAGTTGGTTAATTATATTTATAGTTACATAACGTTTTTTCACCCAGCCGCGCCATTCTGCCACAGTACAACTGCGGCGGCTGGTCGGCATGTGGTTAATAAAAAAAATTGATCTCGAGTCTGATGATATTTACCAGATTCACCCTTTAATATTATATACAGTTTATCTCCTCTAATAGTATATACAGTATATCTCTCTTCTAATAGTATATACAGTATATCTCTTCTAACAGTATATATCTCTTCTAATAGTATATACAGTATATCTCTCCTCCAATAGTATATATAGTATATCTCTTCCATTCGTTTATACAGTATATCTCTTCTGTCTGTTATTCTCAGAGTGGATTAGAGATTTTGCTCCCTAACCATATAGTCGGTTATTTATATTTACCACTGCATAGAGATATTTAAGAATAAATTGCCTTTTTTTTTTTTTTTTTTAAACATTACATATTAACTAAATTTTACACCACACTTTTTTTTAAGGTTATTAACCGATTAATCAAAACAATAATCGGCCAACTAATCGATTATGAAAATAGTCGTTAGTTGCAGTTCTACTCTCCACGTTTCCTAGGTTCTCACTTTGGCGAGAATAACGTGTCGCTTGCCTGTAGCCTCTTGGGATGCCCACATCATGCATATCATGAGACCAATGGGTATGGTTCCGCACATACACCAATGGTGCATAATCAGGGGGCCAGCTGTCTCTTCCTGGTACTTGCAGCCAGCTGCCTGATGACATGGTGCATGCACAAACCCAGAAGAGAGAGCCAGCCTCCTGATGACCTCATGGATCAAGTTGGTGGCGCTGCACCCAGTGTGCAGCAGAGGATCCTTACAGAATACTACTGAATCACTGGCAATGTTTGTGGATTACCCAGCAAATAAATAATAAAAATAATAATATAAGGTGAGGGGCATTGTGAAGTTAACTTGTAAGCAATCCTATATCTAAATGTGTACATGAAGTGGACCTGTATACTGTCTTACTGGAAAGAGGGCAAAAAGGCTAAACATGGCAGAAAATATGCAGAAATACTGGCTATTACAGAGATCTGTAACTTGTACTGTAATCTTCCTCCTTTTGAATGGAGAAATTATACACTTTTTCTCCTTTCTAGAGGAGAAGTATGTAGGAAAAAACTAAAAGCTGTGTAAAATTAAATATGTAAAAAATAAATATGTAAATGAAATAAAGGTAAAATGGCTAGGTAAAGGTGTGACCTTGATCAGTGTAAGGGTTAGGATCAAGATCGGAGTCAACTCATTTTAAATTTTAGAATAAAAATTTTTGTTTAGTGTGCATTTTGCTATTTTACTTTTATCCTACCTAAACACAGACACTAATGTTTCTGGGCCCTACTGTGGGTACAAACAACAAATAGTGTAGCCAACTAGGGTATCGCCGTGATCGTCCGAAGTAGGAGAATTGATTTTGAGCTGTTCTTTGGGGGTGGGTTACAGTAATAGCTAGAAATATTCAGCTAAAGTTAAAAATATATATATATTTTTTACTGTTTTGGGACAGTTTTCCTTTAACAATTAAAAAAATAAAGAATAAAAAAACAAGAAAAACCATTACATTTAATACCAAATGAAGGTACAGTATGATTCATCTGGATACACTAAGCACAGTGGAAACGAGTAACGCGATTAACGAGCGTTTCGCAATACGAGCACTGTATTCTAAAAATCGTAACTCGGAGTGTTGTCTCGCAAAACGAGCACGATTCAGGCCAAAGCGGTGTGCATTATCGCTTTTGGCCTGATGTGGGGGGGGGGGGCGATGGAGGCGAGCAGAGTCAAACGTCGCGTTCGGAAATGCACGGAAAGGCCCGAGTACAGCACGGCTGACCTTGGCAAATCTCGGGTAGGAAGTCTTTCTGAGGTTTTCCGAGGTCAGCCAAAGTGTCCTTGGGCCTTTTCGGCAGTTTCCGAGGCAGTCCGGCGCCCCCCACACCTCTGGCCGCATGCGGTATTGCATCCCATTGACGTCAATGTGGAACAAATTATTTTTGTTTTCATTGACTTCAATGGGAAAACTCGGTTTGATATGCGAGTACTTTGGATTACGAGCATACTCCTGGAACGGATTATGCTCGTAATTCAAGGTTCCACTGTAGTTGCAAAAATATGTACAATTTTACTAACACATGCCAACATTGCAAAACTGGTTTCAGTCATTTAAGATTTATTTTGACCTTTGTCCTTAAGGGGTTAAAAGATACAGCTTCTATTAAAAAGAATAACCGGTGTGTCTGCCATAAAAGTTCTTGTTCAGACACTTATGCCGCGTACACACGGTCAGAATTTCCGATGGAAACCATCCAATGGGAGCTTTTCAACGGATTTTCCGATCGTGTGTATGCCCATCGGTCTTTTTCTGTCGGAATTTCAGACGGACTTTGGATTGAGAACCTGTTCTCAATTTTTCCGACGGAAAACCTTTGTATCGGATTTTCCGATCGTGTGTATGCAATTCCGACACGCAAAATTCCGACACATGCTCGGAAACAATTTGACGCATGCTCGGAAGCATTAAACTTCCCTTTTTATAGTGCTGTCGAACGTGTTTTATGCCGTGGTGTTATTGACCATCGGAATTTGGTGTGACCGTGTGTAGGCTAGACAGTTTGAGCGAAATTCCGACGGGAAAACCATCAGAGCTTTTTCCGACGAGAATTCTGACCGTGTGTACGCGGCATTACTGTTATGGGGTGACAGATGTCTCCAAGTGGTGCTCCCGCGTAGTCACCCTGTCACATACACTCCTAATGGAGACTACAAGCAGCTGTGCTGTCATGCATTGTGCAGTCATGCTCCACCATTGTCACCATGAAGGAGATCAGTGAGATGAAAAATGAATAAAGAAAATTAAAAACAATATTTTATATATTTAAAAAAAAAAAAAATCTAATATGTGATACACAATACAAACAAAATGTGCTCTAATTTAGTTATTAGTTTTATACATTTAGTACACGTTTCCGAACAAAAAAAAACAAAAAAAAAAACAGATGCTTCCAATCTCAATCTCTCAATTTTCAATTAAGTGTTTCGCAGTGACATCATGTTCTTCGCTAATGCTATGGAAAATTGACACCATGATATATGTCAGCTGCATTGATTGCTCGGTGACAGTGAGCGATACAAGCATCAAACGCTGCTCATCTGCGAAATTCAATCTGGTCCTTCTCTATAGTCGGCATAGCTTATGATGAGATATATTTCACCATCTGGACTTCCTCTGGGGTATTGATCATGAGCACCTGCATTCAGAGATTCTAGGTCAGCCTGGAAACTATTTTTATCTGGGCTGACTGGCAGATATCAGTTGTAGAGTCCGTTCAATATGCTTACCGTTATGGCTAGGCATGGATATTTAATTTTATCTTTGAAGCCTGGATTTCTTTTTCAGTGAAGGGTTGGAATTGCCAATTTTTATGATAGGTGTTGCCCATTCAGACCATTCAGAGTCATGCGCTCACCAGCTGATCTCCACCAGTCATCTGTTATTGCTGTTTGTGTCACCAATCATTTACAAGTTTTTCATCACTTCCTGTCTGTCAGATAAACAGGAAGTAATAGTCCCCCTCCCCTTCCCATTCTTGGGTGTCTTCTATCCCTTTGCCATTCAAACCACAAAAAAGTTTTGGCTGGCGTCAGCTTTAGGAGTGATTGCTGGTACTTGTCACATTCTCCCCCATGCCCAGATACAGTGTAACCTTGGATTATGAGCCTAATCCGTTCCAGGAGAATGCTTGTAATCCAAAGCACTTGCATATCAAAGCGAGTTTTCCCATAGAAGTCAATGGAAACGAAGATAATTTGTTCCGCATTGACTTCTATTACATGCAATACCGAATGTGGCCAGAGTTGGGGGGGGGGCGCCTGAGAGCCTTTGAAATACTTAGGGGCAGCAACTTGGAAAGCCTCGTGAAACACTCTGAAACAGTATTTCCGAATGTTTCCGAGTTTTTCTGAATGATTCTGAGTATTTCCGAATGGCTCCAAACCGTTCTGAGTGTCCCCGATGCCCCCGTACCTCTGGCCAAATGCGGTACTGCACACCCCATTAGCTTGAATTCTGCTCGTTTTGCGAGACAACACTCGCAAACCGAGCCAGAACTTTAAAAAAAAATTTGCTCGTCTTTCAAATGATTGTTAACCACGTTACTTGTAAACCAAGGTTCCACTGTATACTGCGTACCTTCTCTCCAAGTAGAAGAGGAGTGATGTGATGCTGGGGAACCAGGCAAGAACGCACACCTGATGCATTGCCCTACAGGGACAAAGTACAGGTTCATATTAAAGTGGAAGTTCATACTAGAATTACTCTATGACCATCAAACGGCTATAAAACGCCTGTACATTGATAAATGTATAGCACCATGTTTGACTTATGCCTGCTCTCTAGTTGTCCAACAATTAGCACTACAAACTACCAGTCATTTTACAGCGACAGCATGCAACTCATGGGGGTTGATTTACTAAAACTGGAAAAAAAAAAAATGGTGCAACTGAGCATGGTAGCCAGTCAGCTCTACCTACAGCTTGTTCGATTAAGCTTTGACCGAAAACCTGGAAGCTGATTGGTTTCTATGCAGAGCTGCACCAGATTTTGCACTCTCCAGTTTTAGTAAATCAAAATGGTGTCACTCAGTCCTCTTGTACTTTGTGCCCTGATGTGTCACAGATGTAAAAAGTGATTGTTTACCAATCACAAGACGTAGATGGGGGGTGGGGGAGGTGGCTGAGCGACACCATGATTTGTGTGGTGTTGCCCATAAAGGACCAGAAGTTTTCATGTTGCAATGAATTTATCAAGTTCATTGCATTATTTGGCTGTTGGTTGTAGAAGAATTCTAGGCTGAACTTTCCGATCCACCATCCAGAATATTGACTGTCCCATTCTTTCTCTTCTTACACTTCTATGGTATAATATACATATACATACAGATATATATACTGTAGAAATCTAATGCCACATACACACGGTCGGAATTTCCGATGGAAACAGTCCGATGGGAGCTTTTCATCGGATTTTCCGACTGTGTGTATGCCCATCGGTCTTTTTTTGGATTGAGAGCCTGTTCTTAATTTTTCCGACGGAAAACCTTTCTATCTGATTTTTCAATCGTGTTTATGCAATTCCAACACGCAAAATTCCAACGCATGCTCGGAAACAATTCGACGCATGCTCAGAAGCATTAAACTTCCCTTTTATAGTGCCGTCCAACGTGTTGTATGTCGTGGTGTTATTGACCATTGGAATTTGGTGTGACCGTGTGTAGGCAAGACAGTTTGAGCGAAATTCCGACGGGAAAACCATCAGAGCTTTTTCCGACGAGAATTCCGATCGTGTGTACGCAGCATAAGGCTTCTAATTTGGTATTTCTTCGGCAAATTTAAAACCAAAGTACAGTAAAATCATAAAACCGGTGTCTCCCATCATGGTTGGACCCTTCCCCAAGTAGTGCTGCATTTGCCTTATTTCTGCCTTGCAGGTCATTCCGGAAAGATAATTTATAACCACACTCCAGGCTAAAATCCTATCCCCCCCTACTACCACTCCCAACCCCTTTGTTATGGTAAATAAAAACGATAACCTTATCTAAAAGCCCCTAATTAACTGTAGGGATGGCCATGTGACAATCTGCTCACAAATGTTCTCCTCTTTTGGTTTCTTCCTGTTTTGGGTTCTTCTGTGTCCACGTCAATGTCTATCTGACGTAGATACTTCCTATTGAATAGGCTGTAGCAGGGTCCTCTCACAAAAGAGAAGAGGATGATGTTGTCACGGGGGGGGGGGCAGCAAGGGACCAACGATCTCAGGGGTCCCCCCACCCAGAAGAAGCAGTGACAAGGGACCTAGACTTAGGCTATTCTTTCCCCCTTACCATATGAAGCCCAACCTGGTAAGATTGGTTTGAGGTGGGTGGAGGGGCTTTTTTTTTTCCACCAGAGTGGAGCTTTAAGGACGGGTGTCTGGAAGTTAGAACTACAGAATTGTAAAAAACGTGTGTTGATTTTGTAATTAATATATAAATGGATTTAAGGGTGTTTTGTTAAATTTGCCTGGAGTTCTGCTTCTGTTTCAGTCTAAACAGGCTTTAAGATTTGCTGGTACATTTGCAATTTTTTTTTTAAACCACTCTTGGTATTCAGTGTGTGACATATGGGTAGAGAAGGCTCTGAAAACACACTTACAGATGTTTCCTGAAAAAGACATCTATTTTTAATCTAATCCCATGTTAAATGACAGCCACCAAAGCTATATCAAACTTGTCAGTGCCAGGGGAAAATCAAACCCATGCATATAATATATGCCAAACTCATAACAATAAACATTAAGAATGTATGTAACTTTTACATTTCCCACTTAGGCCCCTTTCACACTTTTACGACTTGTCCCACGATTTGGGACTGCAAAGTAGCATGACAAGTCGCTCCCCATGATTTCCAATGACAGCCATTCATATTAGTACGACTTCAAGTTGTTCCGACTTCAAAGTATTCCCTGCACTACTTTGGTCCGATTTTGATGCCACTTACAGGCATTCCTTGAAATCGCGGCAAAATCGTGGTCACTAAGTGTGAAAGGGGCCTTATTAGGATGGGGCTTCACAGAATTCGATAGTATATCGATAGTAAATAAATAGTAAACTGTGCTATAATGCCCAAGATCATTCTGGGAACTAGTTTTTACCTGCTTTAAGTTTGTTAGTAATGATGTCAGCACTGGTGTGTCATTTGACACAGAGTGGCCCCCGATGAGTGGGACCTTTCAAGGTCCCGGAGCATATTGACCTTTATAACATTAAATGTTTGTACAAAGTTGTGCAAATGCATCCTTGGGGTGCTGGTGACTTCCAATTTCATGTCTCTATTTTATTCTATTTATTGAATTTTGTTCATAAAACAAAGTACAATACAAGAAGCAAAAACAAGTACAAAAACAGTATCCTTGAAATCGTTTTGCTTTTAGTGGCATTACTATGTAGTACTCTAAAATCTCCTGAAGAAGCCAATGAGTGGCGAAACATGCTCAGTTGAAGTTACTGCATATCTATTCAAGCCACATGGATACATTATCTCTTAATATCTCTTAATACAGTATCTCTTAATGGTTTTAATATTTAACAACACTAATATTTTACAAAATGTTTTTTATAATGCTTATGCTATGTTAAAGCAGAACTTAACCGTTCCTAAGTAACCTGCCCCATTTTCCTTGCCGCTATTTTTAAAGAAATTGGCATGTGCGCAAATGCGCCACCATCTCTTCCAGGCATTTGTAAGCCAGCAGAGACTGAAGGAGCATCTGCACTAGCGGCTTAGTAAACACACTCTCCTAGGATAGCTATGACATAGCAATCTACACTGTCTCCTAGGATAGCTATGACATAGAAATCTACACTGTCTCCTAGGATAGCTATGACATAGCAATCTACACTGTCTCCTAGGATAGCTATAACATAGCAATCTTCACTGTCTCCTAGGATAGCTATGACATAGCAATCTTCACTGTCTCCTAGGATAGCTATGACATAGCAATCTACACTGTCTCCTAGGATAGCTATGACATAGCAATCTACACTGTCTCCTAGGGTAGCTATGACATAGCAATCTACACTGTCTCCTAGGGTAGCTATGACATAGCAATCTACACTGTCTCCTAGGATAGCTATGACATAGCAATCTACACTGTCTCCTAGGATAGCTATGACATAGCAATCTACACTGTCTCCTAGGATAGCTATGACATAGCAATCTACACTGTCTCCTAGGATAGCTATGACATAGCAATCTACACTGTCTCCTAGGATAGCTATGACATAGCAATCTACACTGTCTCCTAGGATAGCTATGACATAGCAATCTACACTGTCTCCTAGGATAGCTATGACTCAGCAATCTACACTGTCTCCTAGGATAGCTATGACATAGCAATCTTCACTGTCTCCTAGGATAGCTATGACATAGCAATCTTAGGAAGCAATGGGGCCCAGCCTAGGCCCAGAATTGCTGCCTTGCACCACAAAAAGAACAAAAAACAAATCAAAAGGGTTAAAATAGAATAAAACATTTTAGCATTTGTGTAAGAGGGGGAGGGAAAAAGTAAGCTACAGTATTTGTTGTTAAGGCTAGTTAAATTCTGCTATAAAGGGGTTCTGATCCAAGTCAAGTGAATAAATATAATAAAGACCATTATGAGTCAATGTATTAAAAAAGCAACAACAGACATATAACTCTTAAAAAGCAACTCTACTGAGAACTATTTATAGCTAAATGGACCAAATAACGTACAGTGCCTTAAAGTATTGTGTTTTGTTAAAGTATGTTAAATGTTAAAGTATTGTGTTTTGTGTTTTGTTAAAGTATGTTAAATGTTAAAGTATTGTGTTTCATTATCAGGATTGATGATGAATGAATGAATGAATGACTTGTATAGCGCAACCTATGCAAACTGAATCGCCTCAGGGCGCTTTTTGCCACTGGTGTCCATCTGTGGTATAGTGCGGTCCTTGCCCTGTGGGGTCCTGACACGCTTACAAACACATACACATACAACATACACATATTTGGCAGCATGGCTGCCACTTTATCTTAAAACAGGCAATACATTATTGTCTATACATAAAAAAATAAGCTAATATGCATGTTAGCAGCACCCCCAGGTTAAAAAAAAAACCTGTTATCTTTCGCATTCAGGGCAAAGTAGGTATCTGTGTAAAGCAGCCCCAAAACCCACGACACCTTTTCAGCGGCCCCTCGCCACTCTATCATCAGTCACAGCTGGAGCAGCATACTCTGCTTCCTGGTATGGGTGAACACTTGTGCCTTACTTCCGAGATTAAATACACAGGCCCAACAGCCAAACAATAAGCCCCAAGAGCTATCGCATGATATGTGGAATGGTGTAACTGTCCCAGCAGAAAAACTACATCAGCTCTAGAGGGGCCAGAGACTGGATCAGTGGAGGGTCACTGTAGTGGTACCAGTGGGTCGGTGGTCGGGAGTGGTTTCGACAACGCTGTCACTTTGCCCAGAATGGGCAAGTTGACAGTGTCGCTTTAATAAAAATGACATGCAAGTATGAGTATGTTATATTTAATAATACATTTAACAGCCTCTAGTAAATCCAGCTGCCCAAACTAATGATACTTGATAGTTTTTTTGCAGCAAGCAGTGTATTTTTTTTTTTTTTTTACTTAGATTGCTATTTTATAGCGTGTTTTTGCTGAAACTGCAAATTAAAATGTGTGAGAGCAATATTTTAAGCCCGTGCGTGCATTTATTTTAGGCTTTTTGACGTATGAAATGGGTGAAGTCTTCATTGATAAATACCTACATGGCCTAGGTGCGATTGCTGTCTTGTTAGCACTGTTCGCAAGCGCAACCTTCCTGTTATAAATACATACGTGTGTGTGTATAGTCTATCTATGATCATCCAGACTTCCTTCTAAGTTGATTACCCAGAATGCACCAAGCCCTGGTATCTCTATTCGGCTTTCCAGGCCATAATTCAGGCTAGTATTTATGAATGGATCCAGTGCAGATCTGATGGACTTTGTTGTAGTCCGATTAAGTTGTGCTGAGAGGACAGGAGAAGAAGAGAAGCTGACAGGTATACACCAGGGAAGGGAGGGTGAAGAGCAGACTGGTAAGGGTTATAAATAGAAGTGGTCCAGATGGGAGATCAATAGGACAGTGACACAAGCAATGCATGACACTCTCCAAGCTGGGATTAGTTGCGTGGCCTGCCAACAGCTTGAGAAACGTCTTGTTATTCCGCATTTCAAGACAGCTTTATTGACCACAACAAATGCACCAACACATTTTCTATTGCCATGTGCTCTATGCTAAGAATACATGATCTCTGCAGCGGGACGGAAGGGGGCCTGACGCACGTCTTGCCATGTGACACTGTGGTTGGAGAGGAGCAAAGATGAAAAGACCCCGATTCCGTTTAATGGACTTCTACTTCTTTGATAAAAGTCGGCGCTACGGCAGAAATATTTCATAGGCTCGTAGACAGTGTTGAGTCTGGTCTGCCTTATCCGTCTCTCTTTGATGTAAAAACGAGCTCACTTCAAGCGCTGGAGAACACAAGTGATGGATGTAACAGCCGGTGCTTGTGTGTGTGTGTGTGCGATCGTTGCAAGTTATTGTTGACGTCACGTAGAGGAGATAAGTGGAACAGTGATGAAGGGGAGGCATGATGAGACTCGATCATATTAACATGCAGACTTCCATTTTTCAGAGGCCACCTGTGCTTTTTTTGGGTGGATGAGTGATGATCTACCATTGTCTTACTTCCAGATTTGGCACCCCCATAAGGATTTCAGTTTGACTTTCTTTCTGTATTATAATTAAACCTCCAAGTGAAATATGCAAAGTTATAGCCCAAGGCAGTAATGTTATGCATATTGCATACAAAATTGAAATGGTTCTGTTAAGCGATAGCCAATTATGTCGGAATTCTTGTCGGAAAAAGCTCTGATGGTTTTCCCGTCGGAATTCTGATGGAATTTCGCACAGACTGTCTTGCCTACACACGGTCACACCAAATTCCGATGGTCAATAACACCGCGACATACAACATGTTCAACGGCTCTATAAAAGGGAAGTTTAATTGTTTCCGAGCATGCGTCTAATTGTTTCCGAGCATGCGTCGGAATTTTGCATGTCGGAATTGCCTACACACGATCGGAAAATCCGATAGAAAGGATTTCCGTCTGAAAAATTAAGAACAGGTTGTCAATCCAAAGTCCGTCGGAAATGCCGACAGAAAAAGACCGATGGGCATACACACGGTTGGAAAATCCGATGAAAAGCTCTCATCGGACTGTTTCCATTGAAAATTCTGACCGTGTGTACAGGGCATTAGCAGATTTGCACAACATAAGTAAATTCTGATCTATAGGAGCTTAGCTATGGGACAATTTGGATCAAAGAAGTTCAGAGCTGAAACCTCATAAGATGCTCCCAAATACGAATCCCTTTGAGGCCGGAAGTCCTTGGACACCATCTAATAGCTGATGACAGAGATGAGAGCCAAGTTCATGCAGCAGCTTTGGGGTCACAGATGCCCAATTGAGGTCTCCAAAAAAGGGTTTTCAATAAAAAAAAAAAAAACTCGCCACCTTTGCTATTAACCTCTTGCCACATTTTACAAAAAATCTAATATGGCTTTCAAAATCAAGGACTGTGCATTGATCCATCAGCCAAGCTAGCTTGGTTCCAACTGACACAAGAAGAAAGCACAGCCAGTATGGATTTTGAGGCATTCAAGCAGATTTGCGAGGCATGTTATGAATTTCACCAGTTACAGACATAGGCTGTCTACCAATATTAAAGTATAACTAAAGGCTTTTTTATTTTTTCGTTTTTTCGTTTTGAGTGGAAATGGATTAGAAGACATTTTTTTTGTTATTATTGCTGTCTGTGCCCCTGTTATGTAGATTCGCCCTATTTGTCCTTTTTTCCCATTATTATTGAAAGTGAAAGTAAAAGAAAATCCCTAATTTGGGGTTATCCACAGAAAAGTAATGGATGGGAAATCTCCCAATGGGGACAATAGTTCTGGTGATCTGGGGGGTCCCAATGGATTCCCCTATTTTGCAGGGATTTCTTCTCACTTCCTGTTTAGCTGTGGGAAAGGAAGTGAAGGTAAATTTCCACAACGGGACACGGATGCCAATTTATTATTTTTATTTATTTATTTTTTGCAGGGATTATAACCCTTATTTTATCCAAAATTACAAAAAAAAAGTTTGCCTACTTTACCAAATATTACTATGGTCTCTAGAGAAATCACTGGTGACCAGTGTTTAAAGGACTATTATTAGTAGGAATATGGTAAAGGGGGCTACTATTAGATGTGCAGTATAGGCCACTGATTACCAATGCAAAATTCTGGGTTTCACAGAGAAAGGTTGCTGACCTTGGGGGCATCAACATTTTGTCTCTGGGGCCCTTTAATATTTAGTTACAATCTTGTAATTATTGTGTAAGCATTTTTTGGAAGCAATATGCTAATGCAAACAATATAGCTTTTAGTCTCCCCAACTAATTGCCTGTATTTTCCCATCCCTAAGAGCCTTCCTGCAGTTCCTTGCTTGGTTTAGCTGAGAGGCTTTTTCTGCTGTTTGTACAGCCTTCTTTGTCAAGACTCCTCAGCTACACCGCTCAGACAAATCCCTAAGCACAGTAGATGTGGACTCCAGACAGACGGGGCTGTACAAACAGCCGAAACAGCCCCCCTGTCTAATATACTGATCTGTTTACACGTAGAATTATGGAAAGACTGCCAAATCCTGACTCAGCTGAAAAGTTGAGATTTGCATATAGCAGGTGCTTTGGTTCAGGGGTTTTCCAGGTTTTACAAGTGATGAAAGTAAGCGTAAGCACAATCGGATGCCTGCTTTACATAATTAAAGTGTATATAAACCCAAAATAAAAATGTAGTGTAATACAGCCTACCAGTGCCTAAATGTGGTGGCTGCATTAATTTTCTTTTTTAAGGATATTTTTTATATATTTTCACCTGGTGACTCTGCCACTAAACACACTTCCTGTCGTAGGGTGACAACTCTCACTCACTGTATGGTATCCATTGAGGAGAAGTGTTGCCACCCTAGGACAGGAAATGTGTTCACAGTTTCAGAGGTAGTTGAGATAGAGAAGAGGGACAAGATAAACTTATTTGCTTCAGATGGTGTCAAGCATATGTGGCGGCAACCAGGTGAGGAGTACAAAGGCAAGTGTGTCTTGCCTACAGTCAAGCATGGTGGTGGGAGTATCATGGTTTGGGGCTGCATGAGTGCTGCCAGCACTGGGGAGCTACAGATCATTGAGGGAGCCATGAATGCCAACATGTACTGTGACATGCTGAAGCAGAGCATGATCCTCTCCCTTCGGAGACTGGGCCACAGGGCAGTATTCCAACATAACAACCCCAAACACACCTCCAAGACGACCACTGCCTTGCTAAAGAAGCTGAGGGTAAAGGTGATGGACTGGCCAAGCATCTCTCCTGACCTAAACCCTATTGAGCATCTGTGGGGCATCCACAAAGAGAAGGTGGAGGAGCGCAAGGTCTCTAACATCCACCAGCTCTGTGATGTCATCATGGAGGAGTGGAAGAGGACTCCAGTGGCAACCTGTGAAGCTCTGGTGAACTCCACGCCCAAGAGGGTTAAGGCAGTGCTGGAAAATAATTGTGGCCACACAAAATATTGAAACTTTGGGCCCAATTTGGACATTTTCACTTTTTTACAGTGGTGTACTCACTGTTGTTGCCAACAGTTTAGACATTAATGGCTGTGTGTTGTTATTTTGAGGGGACAACAAATTTACACTGTTATACAAGCTGTACACTCACTACATTACATTGTAGCAAAGTGTCATTTCTTCAGTGTTGTCACATGAAAAGATATAATAAATTATTGACGGAAATGTGAGGGGTGTACTCACTTTTGTGAGATACTGTATATATAAACTGCAGGTACACCACATGTGTGACATATTGCTGCAAATGTCAGAGTGAGAGCGGTAATTCTAGCACAAGTGCTGCTGGTTAACTGATGAGCTGTAAAGGCTATAAAAGCGGAACCTATGGAGATTTTTGGGTACTGTATTTTTTTTTTGCGACATAACAGGCGCACACAATTTTAAGACTTGGCATGTTTGGTATCTATTTATTGGACACAACCTCATCTGTTATATTTTACCAAAAATGGATATTATATTGTGTGTGTTTGAACTAAAATACATTTTATAATGTTTCCTAAAAATTGGCATTTAATAAACATTTGCGCAAATATCAATTGGCATAAAAAATGTGCAACTATCATCTTTTTTTATTCTACAGTGCCTCTGCTTATATATAATGTTTATATAATTATTATTATTATTATATATATAATGGGGGTTTAAGCAATTTTATTGCCAAAAATTGTGATTTTTACATGTATGCACAACATTTTTAAAATGTGCTCTAGAGCCGAACTGGTTAAAAGAACAAAAGGGAGCAAATAACAGAAGTTTATTGTTGGGTTTTCCTATACTATATATATATATATATATATATATATATATATATATATATATATATATATATATATATATATATATATGTATATATATTATATTTATATTTATATATATATATATAAATTATTTATTTATTTTTTGTTCCTATACTTTATATTAAGGCATGACAAAGAGCATCACAGTACTGAGTTATAATATGTCATATCCAGCACCTCCTAATAAACTAATCCAGCCAGTGCCCATCTTTTGCAAGTTGTTAAATTTTGTGAAGCACAGATTTAGCAAAAGTTGCAAAGGGAGCATAAATCTGCTGAAATTACATTTTTTTTTTTTTACGGAAAACAGAAAATTTAATTAAGCAGAAAATCTCATTGCTTTGTTCCCACTCCCCCCTAATCCCTCTTCAAATAAAGTGATGTACTGTTTTTATTTTAGGTTCATCCAGTGGCTTTTTTTCCCCATTTTTAATTGAATTGCACTGATGTGCACACAGTTTTTTTTATGTCGTCTTTGTTTCCCTACCACCCAGACCATGTTTGGCTCTCGACACAGTTTCTCTTTCTGATAGATGAGGTTTATAGCAGACTGATATTCCTATGGAGGTGCGGGGGGCTTGCGGCAAGCCGTGTTTTTTAACTCCTGGTGATTCTTATTCTGTCTGCATAATGTCTTACCTGAGGCTGTCAGTCGGAAGGCAGCAGGAACGCGACCTGAGACTTATCATTCCAGATGAATTAGAGGTCCTCGCGCAGCAGCGGAAAGTAACTCGGCCAGCTAGATGATAAATATATAAAAGAAAGCAAATTGTTGCAGGAATATGAAGGAAGAAAATGATGCACAAACTGTCCTTAATTTAGTAGGTCTTATCTGGTAAAGTAAATGATTGCAAAATGACATTCTTAAGACATTTTGTTCAAGTCTGGCCTACAGAATGAAAAGATGTGAGCACAAATTTTCTCATGGAATATGCAATTACTTACAGCATGCCAATTCAAAACCAGCACAGCAGAATGAGGTATTTTCTTGGTCAAACCAATATGCATCATCACTACCCAGCCATTCTATCTAATTCTAATAGGATAGTGCTCAAATTATATGGTCATGGGTAAGATTGTTTGGACTGACCAAAAATAAATGTTGCTTATACTTTAATTGCCTTAAATCTAAATACTGGGCTGGTGTTATATGTAGCCGTGCAGTCCTCCCCACCCCACTGCATGGGTTAAATTATTGTAGTTCCTGAACAACTGCAGGGCCGTAGTTTGGAGACCCCTATTATACACAATACAATTCCCATCATGCCTAGTCATGTCTGTGAATGTCAGAATTTTACAATCATGGGATGTGTAGTTCCGCAACAGCTGGATGGCCATAGTTTGGGGATTCCTGGTCTAGAGCATTGTTTCTCAACCAGGGATCCATGAAACCTTAGGGTTTCTTCAGAGGTTGCTAGGGGTTCCTTGAGCAATGAGCATTTTTTGCCTCCCAGATACATGCTCACCGTCATCATTGATCTTTTTGGCTATCTATAAGGGGGTAATTCTTCCCAATAACCACAAGTGTAATGAGCATGCTTCCCACTGTCTATCACACTAATATATCATGAGTTGTAGATATAGTCTTTTTTAGCAGGTGTTCCCTGAGACTGGAAAGTTATTTCAGGGGTCCCTCTGTGTTGAAAAGGTTGAGAAAGGCTGGTCTAGAGGGATTAGAATAAGTATAAATACCTACCTTATTCCTCTCTCCATCAGCAGTTGACACTCTTAGTTTCTGACACTTCCTGGATGTCGGTAGACTCTCTTGCAGTCGTGATGTAAAATGCAAACCGATGGTCATGCATTGTACATATTGACATCAGAGAGCATATGACTGCCAGAGTGATGAAGAAAGTGGCTTTGGAAGACGGTAATACAAGACCATGGGCTTTAAAGGGTCACTTTAAAATTTGTGCAGTAGAAGTCTCTGGATACTTAAAGAGGGATTGCACCTAAAAAAAAAACATTTAAAGCCAGCAGCTACAAATACTGCAGCTGCTGACTTTTAATAAATGGACACTTACCTGTTCCAGGGTCCAGCGATGTCGGCAGCCGAAGCCGAGAAATCGCTCGGTTATCGGCTGCTGCCGCCGCCATTCTCGTTGAGGGAATCAGGAAGTGAAGCGTTGCGGCTTCACTTCCTGGTTCTCTACTGCGCATGTGCAAGTCGCGCAGCGCAATGAGAATGCTCCGTGCTGTCTCTGGGACCCGTGTGTGTCCCAGCAGACATCGCGGCGGGACAGGAAGAGGCATAGACTCCACTTTTGGGGTGTAACTCCACTTTAATTCTCTGTCGAGTGGCGAGTCTGAAATCTGCTAACATTATTCATTACAGCCCCCTGTAGAATCCTTACTTCCATTACACTTATGCGTTTGTCAGAAGCCTTGCCCATTTAGTGGTACCTTCCATTGCCCTGTACATCACTACTGTGCCCTGGAGTAATGTAGGGTCAGCAAAAGGAACCACAGTGCGCACAGGGGACCAGGCATCCAAAACATAGGCTGGTACCAAACCTAAGCCCGAACCCAAGTGTGGAGATCTGTTGATTTGTAGTGATTCTGTTATAGGCCATGCTTTGAAGACTGTAGAGTTTGGACTTGCGGTCATCCAGAAAGGTGAGTCTTTTCCTTACAGACCAGGAGCTCACAAAATATAACCGCTCTGATGTCACAAGCACTTGAGATCCATTGCTGAAGTGCAGATGGAAAAGGGCTAAGCTAAAATGGCACCACACAGGAGTGGATCAGGGTTCCTTTTTTCACAAAGAAGGGATCTCAAAAGGTTCTTCACAGTCTAACAAACCTAGTTTCCACTGCATGATCTTCTTTTGATGACACATCTTGGCTCTTACTGGTAGTAGAAGTCGAGATTGCAGGCTAACTAGTTCACTTTGTCGCCAAGAGTTGTGTGCTTTTGGTACTAGGATTTGATAAGTCTATTGGTAAAAGATAGCTTGTCCTCATAAAAAGTACGAAAGTAGTATTGGTCATGTTCTGTTCTACCTGTAATTATAGGAACGTAGCTCAGGAGAAATTTAAGATCCCGTGTGCATGACCCTGATGGCTACTCATTTCCAAGTTAACTTCTTAAGTTTTATCGACTGCCATAATCCTATACCTATTAGGCGAATTGACCCCAATTCACTACCCATTGGACTACCAAAATGCATAAACTGTGCCATGTTTTTGTGGGTTGGGCAAATAATATATAGGAAAATTTACATAATTGTGATTAACCTGTAAATTACCTGATTTGCTCACACAATGTGATTCACAGAAAAGAGCTTCATCCAACAATGACTTTTGGTACTTGGCATTCGTTTGAGCTTCGTACAAACACCACAAATCTTGCAGTATTGCTGTGTTTATCTAAAACTTGAATGGGAAGTTCTGAAAATACAGTATTACCAAGTCCTAGAAAATAATTTGTCCATGTACATAAAATATGTGTGTTTCTTTTGGTCTGACAGAGCACGCAACACTTAAACTCCACCGTGCGGGTTGTAAATAATTAAAGAGAAACCGTTTTCCTTTGCACGGTTGACTTTTCAATCTCTGGAAGCAGCCTCAAGTCGGGTATTAGAATAATCTTGGAATATTTGTCATTCCAATGACGATTTCTTGGCATTCCTTTCCTCAAAATGAGCTTAGTTCAGGAAGCTCCATAATGGCATAGATATATCATTGTGGCGATAGATTTTACCTCGGCAGTGTTCGGGTGGGGGCTGTAAGCTCCTCTTGCTTGGCCCAGTTGTGTTCATTTTCAAGCTGGAGACATGTCGGGTATTTCGCTTTTGATATTCACTCGATTAAACTGCCTGTGGCAACTGCAGTGCTGTTAATGATGCCAGCAGCACAGTGTAACATATACAGTACAGAACATTTAATAACAGCAGTAGAGATGGTGTGTTGAAGCTGGCCAACGAACAAAGGTAGAAAAAATGAGCATGCAAGCTGATAAAGGTGTGGAACATAGGAAGAAAATAAATATAGAAAAATAGAGGGTAGAGATACAAAAGAACGTCAAGAGGGAAAAATAGCAGAATGACAGGAACCTTGGCTCAGAAATATGTAATTTTAGGCTTTCCGCAGATGGTAGGTCTCCCAATGGTAATGACATATGTAAAAGATCTTGCTTTTCTTGAGAAGATTACAGGTGTGCTGGACCTTCCGCAATTGAGTAATTGACTTCCATTCTTCTAAAATATTTGTTCTTGTTTCTTTGGAGAAAAGGGAAAAGCCACTGATTAGTTGGACGGGTTTTCAAATGTAATGCTTTGAACTTTCATTGTTCTTTGAGTTAGCCACTGGCTATCTCTCTTTGTTAATTGGTTCTGCTTTACCACTAGTACTAAGTATTTTTGAATCTTCAAAGTGATTCTAAACGAAAGATTTTTTTTTTTCTTTTTATGTTAAACTTACCTGCTCTGGGCAATTTTGCATACATTTGCAGTTTTGCACAGAGCAGCTCCGATCCTCTTCTTTTTGAGTCCCCCACTGGTGGTCCTGGTTCCTCCCCCCTGCAAAGTGCCACCAATAGCAAGTCTCTTGCTACAGGAGCACCCGAGCAGGCTCGCTTCCAAGCTGTGCTTTGTGTGTCCAGTCACACACAAATCGCACCTCGGCCCCGCCCCCCGCTTTCTTCTTATTGGCTCACTGACAATCCAGTGAGGAGAGAGAGAGACCTGGGGGAACCCCTGCTCTAATTCAGAATGCTGGATCTAGATGGGGCTGACAACACATGGGGCCCCCAGGCAATAGGAGATTATGGGGCCCCCGGGCAATAGGAGATTATGGGGCCACACAGTATACAAACACACAGTATACAATCACACAGTATACACATACATGTTTCTATTGGCTGAGAAGGTACTGGAGAGGTGGGGCAGCTATAATCTCTGGATTTTTAGACCAAAAGGATGTCGGTAAGGGACATTTCAAAAACAGATGTAAAAAAAACACAGATTTTTACATACTGTCCCTGGTTTTACTGAGGCTGGCAACCCTGATGGTGCCCCCTAGTGGCCCGGGGCCCTCGGGCAGTGCCCAAGTGGCCAAATGGTCAGTCCGCCCCTGGGCTCAGGTAAGTAAAAGGAGGGGGGGGGCTGCACCCATACGTTTTTCTACCTTTACGCACAAAGTATGAAGGTACATTTTGAGCCTTTGGAACCACTTTAACCACTTCCCTACCCGCGTATAGTCATATGACACCCACAAGGTGGATCTCCCATCCTGGGTGGGCGTCATATGACGTCCTCCCATTCCCGGCCGCCTAGGGGGCGCGCGCGGGACCCGGTGCGAGTGCCCGGCGGCCGCGATGTCCGCCGGGCACCCGCGATTGCCCTTTAAAACAACGGGACCGTGCTGGACCGTGGAGCTGTGTGTGTAAACACACAGCTCCACGTCCTGTCAGTGGCGAGGAGACCGATCATGTGATCCCAGTACGGAGGAACACTGATCGGTCTCCTCCCCTTGTGAGTCCCCTCCCCCCACAGTTAGAATCACTCCTATAGGGAACACATTAACCCCTGCAGCGCCCCCTAGTGTTAACCCCTTCCCTGCCAGTCACATTTACACAGTAATCAATGCAATTTTATAGCAACGATCGCTGTGGAAATGTGAATGGTCCCAAAAATGTGTCAAGTGTCCGAAGTGTCCGCCGCAATGTCGCAGTCACGAAAAAAAAATCGCAAATCGCCGCCATTACTAGTAAAAAAAAAAAAAAAATGCAATAAATCTATCCCCTATTTTGTAGACGCTATAACTTTTGCGCAAACCGATCTATATACGCTTATTGCGATTTTTTTTAACCAAAAATATGTAGAAGACTACGTATCGGCCTAAACTGAGTAAAAAAAAAAAATTTTTATATATTATAGCAAAAAGTAAAAAATATTGTGTTTTTTTTTTTTCAAAATTGTCGCTCTTCTTTTGTTTATAGCGCAAAAAATAAAAACCGCAGAGGTGATCAAATACCACCAAAAGAAAGCACGACCGCGCAATTGTTTAGTTAAAGCGACGCAGTGCCGAATCGCAAAAAGTGCTCTGGTAAGGAAGGGTGTAAAATGGCCCGGTGCTGAAGTGGTTAAATTAGATTGCTGTATTCTGGGAGCAATCAAACTTAGACTTTGAGAGGACGGGTTAGCACCCTAGGTCAGCCTAGGCTTTATTGTCAGTCTAAAACTGAGCATGCTCATAAGGGAACACAGGGACGGCCGTATCCCTGGGCAGGAGGTGGGAAAGGGACTATAGGGAAGCAGAACTTTAGCAGATATCGTTTTTTTTTCAGTAGTCAAATATCAGCTAAATGATTTATTAATGGATGAGTACCATTAAGAAAATTCAAGGGAAAGTAAGTATTTAAATGGCCATTTCACTGCTGGAGTCCCCAAAAGATAAAAGCAGCTAACCATGTTTATGTTTTAATAAAGCTGGAATATTATGTCTATAAAATGTAGCTTTACCCGAAACTGGATAGTAGTAGTTTTTCTGTCTTTGGCCCTATTCAGTCAATTTTCATACAATTCCTGTCCTGGTGACAACGTTGCCACCATGCCAGGAAACGAGGAGAGATATCCCTAAAATAAGGTCTATAAAAACAAAACACATTTTTTATTATGGTGGAGGAAAGCTAGGATCTTGTTAAGATATGTATTGCTGTATGTCCCCCATTTAGAGATGTTTTTTCCCACTTCTCACTCCAGTGACGAGCCTCAAGTACAGGAAGTGAAGAAAAATCTTAAGAACAGAACATAGTTGGCAGTAAATACATGATGGGGGCTCAAACCATTCTTCACTCTATTCAAACTAAAAAGATGTTTGGCTAGAGATATATTTGAAATATTGATGTGCCTAGTTGGTTATTTTGCTGTTCCCAAAAAGATGATGTGTAGGCTTTTTAAAGTTACCATGTATGCTTCTTCCTAGCTTTCATGGAATGGCATTTAAATCCTTTGGTTAAAGAAGGTCGTCACACTTTTAAATAAAGCTTTGTTTACTTGAATGGGAAGGATTCTCCTCCTGCAGCCTCCTGGGACTTGCAAGATTGATATCCCATGTGGCTGCAGGAGGAGAATGAAACATCATTCTTGCCTAGGCAAGAAGATTGGCGAGGTTTGAGTCAGTGCGAAAATAACATAAAAAAAAGGGGGGGGGGGAGTGAAAGTATGTTCAGGGCAGAAAATGACAATGCCCCAAACTTTGATTTTAGAGTTGCAGCGAACAAAAATCCAACAAATGATAATAAGGCAGAGATTTGTGAGTTTTTGTCCACTGTATTTTTCAAAGCACCACCCTCTTTGCTCCCTATGAGGACCTAGGTCCAGGTTTCCTGAGGCATCTAGAGCTACCACTTCCCACATTAGAGACATGGGTACTCTCCTCATGCCTACTTGGATTGTTGAATTGAACTCCAATTGATTATAGGCAACCTAACTAAATGTAAGTTACATCCCGTTTATTCTAGGGCTGTGGAAATTTAAAGATAAATTCCTTGATTAATCTTAAATTTTTTTGATCAATCAACAATCTTTTGATCGATCAAAATTCTTTTGATTGGTACTCACCTCTCCGCCGGCTTCCGGGTCTTCAGGGAGTTCCGTCGGAGATCCGGTGACGTCACGGACATCGACGTCACCGGACTCCTCCCCCTTCCCCAAGTGCCTCCGTCTGCTAACGAAGGGAAGGGAGGAGGAGTCCGGTGACATTGAAGTTCCGATTGAACGTAATGCATATGGGGGAGGAGCTACGCATGACATCACCCGCTGCTGCCCTACGGAACTAACACAATTGTCGACTTTACATGCTGTGTTTTTATCATCTTTATGTGAGTAGTTTGTGTTTGAACACAAAAATGAAATCTTATACTTAAGCGGTGAACACTTAGATCTTTTCTTTCTACCCATGACCTGGCGTCCTTGCTGAGATCTAAGGAGACGTGAGAGAAGTTTATGGTCCGTGTTAACCCTTTTGATACCCACTTGCATGACCACCTGTTTGCACAGAGGTCCATGCCATAAAGTGAGAGTGATTAGTTAGACCGAGGTGGAGGGATTGTCACGCTACTGTGGGAAAAAAAAATTACTTGCGTCAGTGCTACAGTTTTAATTTAAAAAATATTTGTGTGAACTGTGAAGTTAAGTCATGGATTGTGGAAACTAACTAGTGTCGGGTGATTGTATATAGTGTATACCACATTTACCACTGACTAATGCAGAGTTGCAATGCAAGGAGATCAGCTAAAAGTAGTTGGATCTGTATGTGCGTTATAATTAATCGAAATTAGTTATTTAATCGATTAAAAAAAAAATCGATTAATCGAACACGAAAATTTTAATCAGTAACAGCCCTAGTTTATTCTTTAGAATATTAAAAGTGACCACTGTGGAAATTATTATACCATAAAGCCCCTCCCACCTCTCCTTTTTATTTTTTCTTCTTTTGGTGGAGCTTTTTTTCTTGTGACACAACACCCTGAGGGCCACCAGCCTATAGACATTGCTTTTAAAGTGAAGTTTTTTTTGAAGTTGTAGCATATAGTAACAGTGGAGTCACAAGTAGCTGTTAAATAGAGGTTTGTGTTACAATTTGTCCGATAGTGAAATACTGTGCCATCATAGCAATATAATTGAGGGTCTGCCGATGGAGGTAAAGAAAAGCATAGTCACGGTAATAGCTCTCCGCATGCACAGATAATGGGGATACAAGACACGATGGTTGACACAGTGTCAAGGCAGAGTACAACATGTATAGAGGAAAGAATTGATCTAGGTTGTAATAAATATAGACCTGAAAGCAGAACAGAGAAATTTTACAAAAGGGCACCAAACCTTGTGATGGGTCAAGAGACATGAGAGGAGAAGCAGAAAGGGAAAAGTAGCAAGATCAGTATAGAAAAAAGGAAACGCAACTTACATTTGGTGTCAATAAAAAGGATAACAAGAATGGTAGGATATGAAAACAGCAAGAACATTATAATTCTGATAAAGGAGAAGAAAACAGCCAAGCATGATCATTCTGAAATATAGTAATTGTATAATGTAGCTGAGGAAAGCGGTACAGCCGCAAGCGGTCCTAAAATGTTATAATGGACAGGTTTTATGGCACACAATACATCTAAATCGTCCATCTCTTAGGAACCCCCTATTTTTTATTGAGGATTATTAAAATCTGTTTTGATTGGACAGTCCTACCGTAATCATTTCAGTAAGGTCTTACTAAGAACAGGTGAGTTTGGCCTCATTCACATGGCCACTTTGGGTCAACACGGATGACATATGTTTGCAAACACCTGTGATCCCCACTGCGGCTGTGCCTTCGAATAGAGTCTTCGTGGTACCGGTTATACCATTGGGAAGGTCCTTGCTCGATGGAGGAATAAGGTAAGTATTGCACCTTATTCATGCAACCCTAGACTTGGCAAGCATATAACCCTTGCAGTATAGAGAGGCAGGAAACGGCCCACTGCAAGGATTTTTTTTTTTGTGCCTGGAGTTGGGCTTTAACACACGGCTAAGATCCTCTTTAATCATAATTTATTTGTTTGAAGAGTTTTACTTATAAGTCATGTTTCTTTACTGGTTTTTAATAGAAACCACCTTGATGAGCAGGAAAAGGGTTGTCACTGGGGCAGGGCTTTGATAGAACAAGGGAGGGGCCCAAATGTGTGTGTAGGACTCCTTGACTTGTTCCGCTTCATGGGCCATGGTAATTATATAGTTATTCCCATAGTCTTAGGTTTTTTTTTTTTAATGAAGAAGCACAGATGAAGTTTGAATTGTAGAGAAATAGGACATAAAAAAATACCTTCCCCATGACTAAAAGCCCATGTTCAATAAATAGTCTATTTTTAATCTATTGCAGAAAACCTCTTGTAACCAGACATGTAATGGGGACAAAATCCTATTTCTCCGAAGGCCCGAAGGCAGAAGGTGTTTTTGTGGCATAACAGCAAACACATCCTTGTCTTAATGCCTTTCTGTCTTTTCCCATTTTTATTTTGCTGTTCTCCGACACCCCCACCTATAACATTTTCTGCAACTGTCAGAACAGATCTATGAGAGTTCGAATTCCTAAGACCTGCTTGAAGTAACAAGGTGAAGCTAAACACGAAGCCCTTAAAGCCAAAGGTCTTGCTGCGGAGCCACCCACTGAGTTAATCTCCGATGTCGGTGGATGTCAAGGTTACAATTTTCCAACTTTTCAGCAGCATCTAGAACAGCTAATCTGAGCTGTTCAAATCTAAAAGATTGGTTCAGCTTGAAAATTCACAAGCTGTGTTTACCTGAGAGAGCGTTGATGCAGCGTTGGCTTTATGAACTAATATAATACAGCGCAATGTTGTTCCTATGCCCACCTAATGGAGCAATGAAAGAAGAAATCTGATTATTGGTTTGGCTTACAGCACATCACTGTTCATTGGTAATTTATTATTAAAAATAAAGTAACTTTTTTAAAGCCTAACTCCAGGTATTAGAAAAAAATCTACCCCTCCTGCACTGCAAAGGTTAAGGCTGCATTCACACCTGAGCATTCCAAAGACGCGTGTTTTTGCCACAATTTTGTTCAGGTCACCAATGTAAAAGGCAGAAAAACGCCTGTAATCTGCCCCAAAGAAGCGCAGGTTCTTTTTTGAGCTTAGGGCATTTTTCAGGCGTTTTGCTTCAGGTGACAAAACGCTCAGAAGTGAACAGGTGCCATTGAAATTAATGGGATTTTGCTTGTTGGGCGTTTTATGAGTGTTTTATGACCTGAAAACGCTCAGGTGTGACTGCAGTCTAAATGGTCATTGGAGGATATTTTACTAAAATTGGAGTGTGCAAAATCTGGTGCAATTCTGCATATAAACCAATCAACTTCCAGGCTTTGTTGTCAAGACTTAATTGAACAAGCTGAAGTTAGAAGCTGATTGGCTACCATGCACAGCTACACCAGATTCTGAGCACTCCAGTAAATCTCCCCCTTTATGTCTAGGAGTGCCAACATAGCCTGCAATACTCACCTTACTCTGCACTTCGTCAGTTCAACTGGTCCTCCGCAGCCTCCTCTCTAAGGCGCTTCTGCCGTGGTTGCATGTTCACTGCTATGGCGTTCAGGGTTAATAGCCATACCTTGTAAACGATAACATAAAGGGATCTCCCAGAGCCCAGGGTTTCAGGAGACATGGAAAGCACCAGAGCATTGGATAGGGCAAGTGGCAATGCCTTTTCCTCTTCCCACTAGATACATTAATCATTTAACCCTTGCAGATGGAACAGTGTAAGGGTAGATTTCTTAGATTCGGGCTTTGCAGCTTTAGCAGGCTAATGTCATTTCAGAAGTCTGTTTTAATATTTGTAATCTGCAGTTATCATAATAATCCATTATTACCCTGCCCGGAAGATCCTAGTTCACTTTCTCTTATAGGGTGACAACACTGTTTGTAACCCAGTTGTGCTCCTGTGTTATCACCCTGTCACATGGTCTTCAAGTGGAGACTACAAGCAGGCATTGGACAGGCATGATGGTCATCTGTTGTCCCCTACAGAAAGCCCACCATAAGATATACCATGCAGCCATTGCTAAAATACATGCATATAGACATACCGTACATACTCGAGTATAAGCCGAGTCTTATACTGGAGTCAAGCATTTTTCTGCAGCTGAGAATGACATTTTCTGACCCGACTTTGGGGCCCCGTACCTCGGGGCCACTTGGTGCTAGGAACCTCAAATTTGGATATGTTGTAGTGCTAGTTCCACAGCACACCAAATTGGGGCTCCTAACACCAAGTGACCCCAAGATACGGGGCCCCAAATTCGGTCAACTGTGTCCATCTGCAGCAATGTTATTTCGGGACCCTTTGGGTCTAGAGATTTTGGCTGCAGCTAGGGGGTATCTAGGAACCCTTAACTACCAAGTTTGAAGTTTGGGGGACCTATGGCTGCAAATGGGCACAATGAGGCTGCAAATGGGCATTGTTGACCCTCAGCTGATGAGCCGATGAAGAAGGCGAGGTCGTGCCTTCCAATCGCGTTATGAATGGCCAGACAGCATGTGGGCGGCTCCCCAGTTTGACAGCCCTGGACTACTCCCACCCAGAGACACACAGCTGACATCTCCATGAGACTTATCAAGGGTCCAGCTGCGGCAACACATGGCGCTTGTGGATCCCTCAATAGAGGGATCCACGGCGGTCCTCTTGTGCTCCTGTGACACTGCACGTGGAAGCTCCCACCCACTCTAGCACTCTGTAAGTGCTCCAACATTTTTCACGCAAGTTTTTAGTGTTGTTTTATACTTGTATACTGAATAAATTCCTAAGCTGTTTAAATGATTGGCTTGGCGCTTCTCTCTCCTCCTTTTGCTTTCCTTTTGTTCACAGTCAGTGATCGGTTCCCCAGCCCGCGCCTGAAGCAGCCTCGCTCCCTTTACAGCCTCCATTTAGAGACTTTTTAGAGACTAATTTTTAGGGGTTCATCCCCCAGAACTTTCAATCCACTCACCATTCACATGGTTGCACCTTCATGTATCAGCATGCAGATGCATGCCTTTTCATTAAAATTTTAAACTTTATTCTTTTTCATCGGATGGTTTAGCGCTGGACATTACACCAATATTGTGTATGTGTTTCCTCCTAATATTAAAAAAAAAAAAAAAAACCCTATCTACACAGCGGAGGGCTGGAGAGGAGGCAACATCAAATTGAGGGTGAAAATACGCTTTAAAGTGGACCCTTTAAACCCTTACAAACCACTTGGACCTACAGGTAAGCCTAGATTAAGGCTTACCTATAGGTCTAAGAAATATCTCCTAAACCTACACGGTGTAGACAGCGGCGCGCAGGCGCACTGAGTGCGCCACTCTCAACGGCCATATGCCGCGAGTGGCGGCTCCCGTGCGCATGCGCTGGAGTGACGTCATCACGGCACCGTCGAATGACAGCGCCGGAGCCGCGAGACCCACCAAGAAGATGGAGGCTCCGTACACAAGGGGACAGCGGTGACTTTGCTGGCTCCTGTGTCAGGTAAGTGACACATAATGGACTATTATGCGATGCATAGTAACCAATTATGCTTTACCTTTGCAGGGAAACAAAGAGGAAGTAAATCCATTAGAGTTTACTTCCTCTTTAAGCTATTTAAGATTCAAAATAACCCAAAAAGGCCAAATAATAATAGAAGAATGAAATCAGAAAAAAAACCCGCATATAAGCAAGAGTATTAAACAAATTAACAGATTTCATGAATAATACACAAAGGGTTAAAGAAAAAGCACATACTGATGGAGCACATTCCCTACATTATATCATGGTACCAGCTATGGTACCATGAGATTATGAGATTTAATGGACTGGGGAATAGGAGGTAGAGAAAAAGATATGTTCTTTGCAATCACGGAATGTGATGACAGTATGCGCACATCGATCAGTCCAGGAGTTAGATGGGTTAATTCCGAATGATCCTGCGGGCAGTAAAGATTTTTTGGAGCTGGGAAGTGAGGGGTCCATGGTTGGATGCAGATGGAAAGGTTGGGAGGCGCACAATGGCTGGGCTCTTCTGGTCTCGCAAGGCTTCCTCCTGCGCACTGAGCTACTGCAGGAAAGTCTCAGAGCCCCGGGGCTGCTTAATTACTAAAGGGAGTTTGCGCAGAAGACAGAGGATTATTGCGCCGGTGATTTATTTATAAGCTGCAAACATTGATGTTAACCGTTCAACAGCTGGAAGAGAAGACTCCACTTATTGCACAGCATGATGCATGTTCACAGCAATTAGATACAGTTGCATCAGTGTCAATTTTATGTGCTTTTAAAGTGGTTATTGCCATAAACAAAGTATCCATACTGAGAAGACAATTGACTTACCTGTCATAACTAGACGGTAAAGGACAATTC
Source organism: Lithobates sylvaticus (assembly GCA_028564925.1). Taxonomy (NCBI): domain Eukaryota; kingdom Metazoa; phylum Chordata; class Amphibia; order Anura; family Ranidae; genus Lithobates; species Lithobates sylvaticus. The sequence goes on from CM053038.1 coordinate 174,611,919, forward strand.
TGTTTTAATTGTGTTTTTAGGTTGTCTTTTATGAATAGCAAATGAACAGGAATTCCAGAGTTAGGTGACAAGTCTAGGATTGCAGTCTTATGTCGCGTACACACGGTCGGATTTTCCGACGGGAAATGTTGGATGTGAGCTTGTTGTCGGAAAGTCCGACCTTGTGTATGCTCCATCGCACATTTGCTGTCGGACTTTTCGCCAACAAATGTTTGCTAGCAGGTTCTCAAATTTTCCGCCAACAAAAGTTTGTCGTACTTTCCGATTGTGTGTACAAACGCCCACGCATGCTCGGAATCAAGTACAAGCCGGAGATATAACTAGCGTTCGTAATAGAGATATCACGTACGTCTAGTACGTCACTACGTTCGTAATTGTTGGCCAAAATTTGTGTGACGGTGTGTATGCAAGACAAGTTGGAGCCAACATCCTTCGAACGAAAATCCACAATTTTGTTGTCGGAAAGTCCGATCGCGTGTACGGGGCATAAGGCTCCATGCATACTAAGCTTAAAAAAAAAATTACCAGTTCCCTTTTTCCGAAAAATGCTTCAGGTACACTAGCAGCTCCTAAACTTAAGTTTAGGAGCTTTTGGTGTTTTTTTTTTTTGCCAGAGCTCCTAAACTCAACTTCATAAAAGCCTATGTGTCAATGTACAGATAGGCTTTTAGCAGATTTTAGGAGCTGCTGCGGTTAGGGGAGCCTCAACCTCCATCAACCTTCCTCTCCTCAGCCTTTCTCAAACTTTTCAACACAGAGGAACCCTGAACTCACTTTCCGGTCTCAGGAAACCCCTGTTAAAAATTACTATATCTACAACTCATGGTCAATGGGAAGAATGATCCTTACACTTGTGGTCATTGGGAAGAATTACCCCCTTACAGATAGCCAAAAAGCTCATTGGTGTCAGTGGGAACTGAGACAAAAATTGCTCAAGGAACCCCTAGCAACCTCTGGAGGAACCCTAGGGTTCCAGGTAAACCTGGTTGAGAAACCCTGCTCTAATATTTAAAGGGTCAGTCTGACCAAACTTATATTTTAGTTTTTGGTAGATGCTTGAAAGTAAACCACCTGATAGTGTTTCAGGAACCTCAATGACGTATATATGCCTGGAGTTTCGAAATCTGCACACCCTTTCTGTGACAATTCTGCAGACTTCCTACTATAGTTGAATTAAAAAAAAAAAAAAGCTTTTAAGCTTTGTTCAAGCTCCTTATATTGCATTGTACAATTATACGTGGACAGGAGCAGTGTCAGAAACCCATGGCAGGAAGATCACCCTGTTGGTGTATTATTGAAGACCTGAAAAAAACTAGAAGCTGACTTGACCCACCAAGCTTAACCTATTTCTAAAATATCTCCCCTGAGTTGACTATTGTAATAACTAGATGTATCAAATGTATAGTCCTTCATTTGCATATCACCCTATAAATGTGAGCCAGGGTGCTAGGTGTAATCCTGGACTCTGACCTCCGATTTCAGCCCCCTGTCCGGTCACTGTCCAAATCTTGCTTCCTTCACTCCCGTAACATCTCCAGAATACGCACCTTCTTAACCAATGACACCACCAAGCTACTAATTCATTCCCTTGTTATTTCTTGCCTCTAATATTGAAAATCCCTCCTCATAGGCCTAACTGTATGCAGGTTATCCCCCCTTTGGTCTATCATGAATGCTGCTGCCAGACTCACTTTACCAACTAGTCTGCCACTCCTCTCTGCCAATCCCTCCACTGGCTTCCAGTCACCCAACAAATTAAAATACTAATAACATACAAAGCCATCCACAACTCTATCCTGAGCTCCATCACCAACCTTGTATTAAAAATATCAGCCAAACTGTCCATCTCACTCCTCCCAAGACCTTCTGCTCTCTAGCTTTCTTGTTACCTTCTCCCAGGCTGCCTCCAGGACTTCTCCAGCGCCTGTCCCAAATTATGGAACTCTCTACCCCAACCTGTATAGCTAGCTCCTATTCTGTCTTTAGGCGATCCCTGCATTTTTAGGGAAGCTTAGCTTGCCTTTAACAACTGAATGTCTCAATTCTCCATCAACTCATCCCCACACATTTATTACATTTTGTATGTATAGCGCCGGCACTCTTTCTAAGTACGCGCTATGCCTGTAAATTTAGTTTTTGCCCAGAACTGTAATTGAGTTTTGGGGTTAATTATTCTAGGTTATGCTTTGGCATCAGTTTGGCTGGGCTGTACTGGAGTTCTGCCTGGTCATAGGTGAGGTGAGCACCTGTGACAGGCCTTAGAACGCAGTCTGGTTGGACACATTGGGTACCAATCTGTCTCCGCAGTCAATCAGTGGGCGCGTTTGCCATGCTGTGTATTCCGGGGACGGGGTACTTAAGGTGCTGAAGTCACGTGGTTCAGGGTTCTGGTCCAGGAGTGTCTGCTGACTCCATGGTCCTGGTTCTTCTGACCAGCCCCAGAGGCCCTCATGGTCTGGGGATCCATCCGTTTCCAAGCCTCGGAACTGGCTAGTTCGATGCGCAGTAACTGAAGGAGGATTCTGAAGTGTTGCGGTGCCTTCTCAGGATTGGAGAGGCCCAGCAACTCTACATGCAAAAAGGGGAGGACTCTTCGGAGGAGGGCCACGCAGAAGGCTGGCTGCTCGGTAAGAGCCTGGAAGCTGAGCTGTATGGACACTAATTGAATCCGCATTTCTTACGGTATCGCCAGAACGGCTGAGAGATACTGGTACTGTAAGAAAAGTTCCTAACCTATCCTTCAGTTGCAACTAAGTTCCTGTGCGAGACTTTTGTGTGTTCATCTAAAGTTTCCCAACCAAGTCTGTGGCAGAGACTTTGCTAAGCTGAGATCACTTGTTGGCTGCTAGATCTACAAACAAGGGTTTATCCAACAGCGGGTTATCCAGTTGCGAGTGGCTACTCCCTGGATCATCTAGAGAAAGACATTTATTTAAGTGTCAGCAAGCTCCAAGTGCCTGAGCTTCTATACCCTTACCCTCTATTCCCAACTGAGAGACTGTGTTTTGTTCACCGTTTCATGCAAATAAAAAAATCCTCAAAAGGACTTTGAGTGTCAGTCTCCACAGTTACTAACCCTGGGAACCCCTAGACAAGAACGACAAGCTACAAGGCGGAGGAGGTAATCGGTAAGCCCAGAAAAACATAGCCGCCCCTAGGGGTTATGACGCTACATATTATTTGCCCCTCCCTTTTAGATTGTAAGCTCTCACGAGCAGGGTCATCCTAACCTTCTTGTCTTGAATTGTATTGTAACTGTCTCCATTTATTTAGTAAATTGTCTCTATTTATTTTGTAAATCAATATGCAAAACTGTTGACACGATATAAATCCTGTATAGTAGTAATAATAATAATACTACTACTACTAATGATAATAAATTCTGCCCCCCCCCCCCTCGCTTCCGGCAGAGCTAATTATATACTGCATCGTTCTGCTGCTTCTGGCAGGCACAGTCGGCTCCTGGTCATTAATCCAACGCTGTCCACATTTCATGGGAATAAACGGAGAACAATTGATTATTTTTCTGCCTGTGATATGTCAGTCTAGAAGAGTAGAAACCAAAACCCATCTGTCTGTCCCTCTGAACAGGCGCAAGGACGTTAGCAGAGGGCAAGCCTGAAATAGACGAACGTGTACCTATTGGGGGAGATTTACTAATACTGGAGAGTGCAAAATCTGGTGCAGCTCTGCATAAACCAATCAGCTTCTAGTGTTTTATTGTCAAAGCTTAATTGAACCAGCAGAAGTTCGAAACTGATTGGCTACCATGCAGCTTGGCAACACATGTTAAAGTTGCACTAAGTGATAGTGTAAAAAATGTCCCAGTACCTTTTCTATGCCCCCTTGTCACCACTGCTGGGCCCAGGATGATCTACGCCACTTCCCTGATCTTCCAGGTGGTAAAAGAGGGTCCTAAGGGCAACTAAATGATAGGCCTCTGCTGTCATCAGTCAAATTGCCGTAGGGAGGAGGGAACAGGGATGTGACTTGCTAGGCACTGTTTGTCTCTATGGAACCTACGAGGAGAGACACACACTCCATACGGAATCTTAGACTCTGTGCTGAGTGACCCCAATGAGAGTTTTCTCATCCTTGTGGGTTACCCTCTCTACAAATTAGACTCACTGACCCTTTCTTGTCTCCTATGATTGCCTGCAGCCCGTTGCTGTGTCTTATGGTGTTCAATTGACCCCCAAATCATTATTCATTGCTATACATTCTGGCTCTGATATGTATTGGACAGCATCCCCTGAGGAAGCCCTGTTATAGGGTGAAACATGTTGGGAACCACATCATCGTGCTGTACCACAAAGGACTGTACTGTATGAGTCTTCCTTAATGCAATTGCGTTGTTTGTATGTATTGATAACATTTATTTTTTATAATTTTTTTTCTAGTTGACCTAATATGCACCTTAAAAATCCCATAAATCTCCTATTTACTAATTAACCAAGGAATGTGGTGCTATATTGTTGGTATATTGTCCAAAAGTAGAGTCTATGGCCAAACCCGGCACTGGACAGGAGCATGCATGGGTGGCTTTAAAAAAATTGCAGGAGAAAGCACAGTTAAAGTTATTTGAATGCTTACATACAGTGTTTTATCATTTCATAAATGATTTTTTATTCACTTGCTATGTGCCTCTGAACTTACTGGAAAATGGGACTACTTCTAGAAGAGTCTATTCCGTAGTACAGCCCCCTTCCTCCTTGCATGTCACAGCCTTCTCCTCTTCTTAAAGTGTCTACTGTCTGTGCTGTCCCAGCTCCTTAGCCCCTCCCCCTCATTCCTTTTATTTAACTGCTGGGGAAAAAAAGGGAATACTATAGCATGCCAATTGTGTGACAGCTCTTAGTCTGTTTGGGTTTCTGACATCACATCCAAGACGGCGGGCCCAGCACAGGTTCTTAGGGCTTTTGGATGTCTAAACAAGGGAAATAACATAAAATACATTAGGTGCATCAAATACATTAAATATACATCTAGGAGCTGATTTGATAAAGGAATATAGGCTGCTCACTTTGCAAGGGAATTTTCTCTTAGCTTAATGAATGTGAGGAAAATTAACTTTGCAAAGAATACCCAATCATATGCAAGAAAACCTGAAAAGCCAATTTTGCAGTAAATCAATCCCACAATCTTATGGGAAGACTTTTTTGGAAATGAATGTTCTGGCGACAGGGTCTCTTTAACCAATTGCCGAGCCACCGCACGCCGATATACGTCGGCACTATGGCAGCAGTGGGAAAATGAGCGTACCTGTACTTCCCCTTTTAAGAGGCGGGGATAGCAGGCACGCATGCCCGCTGCGTACAGCGTGACCGTGCCCGCAAGACCAGAGGACTCTGTGTCTGCCGGTCTCCCGGCGATCGTATCACAGAGCCGCAGAACGGGGAAGTGCTTATGTAAACAAGGCATTTCCCCGTTCTGCCTTGTGTCATGACAGATCTACTGCTCTCTGTCATCGGGAGCAGTGATCACTGTCATGTGACTTGAAGCCCATCCAACCAACAGTTAGAATCACTCCCTAGGACACACTTAACCCCTTCATCGCCCCCTAGTGTTTAACCCCCTTCCCTGCCAGTGTCATTTACACAGTAATCAATGCATATTTATAGCACTGATCGCTGTATAAATGACAATGGTTCCAAAATAGTGTCAACAGTGTCCCATGTGTCCACCATAATGTCACAGTCACAATAAAAATCACTGATCGCCGCCATAATTAGTAAAAAAAAAAAAATATTAATAAAAATGCCATAAAACGATCTTCTATTTTGTAGACGCTATAACCTTTGCGCAAACTAATCAATATACCCTTATTGCGATTTTTATTTTTATTTTTTTAACCAAAAATATGTAGAAGAGTACATGTCGGCCTAAACTGAGGAAAAAAATCGTTTTTTTTTTTGTTATATTTTTTGGGGGGATATTTATTATAGTAAAAAATATTGTGTTTTTTTAAAAAATGTACGCTCTTTTTTTCGTTTATAGCGCAAAAAATAAAAACCGCAGGGGTGATCAAATACCACCAAAAGAAATCTACATTTGTGGGAAAAAAAGGACGTCCATTTTGTTTGGGAGCCCCGTCGCACGACCGCGCAATTGTCAGATAAAGCGACGCAGTGCCGAATCACAAAAAGTGCTCTGGTCAGGAAGGGGCTAAAATCTTCCAGGGCTGAAGCGGTTAATAAGTCATTAAAATACACTTTTTTGTTACATGCAAACGAAAACTCCATACACAAAAATGACATCTAAAGTAACTAACCGTTGATGAGGTTGCGTATTTCCTAAAGCTTCTTTCAGACATCGAACAGTTAAGATGTAGAGGAGCCAGTAGACCACTAGGTGGCGCCTACAAGCCCAAGTGGATGCAAAAATATGAATGCTCAGGTAGCCCAACATTCATAATTATATATTTAAAAAAAAAAATGAAATAAAGGGAAAAGCAGTATGCGGTTGCTATTTTTAATAGTTTATTTTTACATGACACCCGGGGACACTTTTTTTTATGCCGTTAGACAGATGAATACTTATTACTCTGCCTAGAGAAGGGAATTCTTGCAGCAAGTCCAATGCAGATCTCTATATTGGTAAGTGCTTATTATTATCAAGCATTCCTAATGAATTCATTCTGCAGCCAAATAAAAATACACATAAAATGAAAATCTTGCTGGGTTTCCATTAACGGCAATCGCAGTCAACAAGGTATTAATCAAGCGTTGCATCCTCGCCAAAAAAAAACTTACATTAGAAAACAAAAAAAAAAACACACATTTTATTCATTTAATTAGTTTCCGCTTCAGCAATGCTATTTTGCATATTCTGCTTCATAAAAGTGGAACATTAAAGTATCACCTCCGCAAAGTGGGGTAAACGAATGTAATGGTTTATTAGATCTTAAAGGGGTATTCCAGTTTTTACTGTGTTGGGCCCGATGCATGAAACTACTGTAAGGATTAGAAGAGGGGTCTCAAACTGGTGGCCCTAATTGTGAAACTACAAGTCCCATCATGCCTCTGCCTGAGGGAGTCATGCTTGTAACTGTCAGCCTTGCAATGCCTCATGGGACTTGTAGTTTTGCAACTGCTGGAGGGCCGCCAGTTTGAGACCCCTGGATTAGACCCTCTTTCAGGAGATCATCCTAAATGTCTTGTGGAAGTGATGGGAAGTCTCTTCAAAATGGACACAAATAACTTTTCAGTATAATAGTGTAGCGGCGACACTTTTTTGACAAAGGTGTCCGCTATGTACAAATGTAGTTTTTCCTCAGAACAGTAATGGGGTTCTGAGGGTTAATTGTGTAGGTTTAACATTGGCATCAGTTTGGCTGGGGTTTGGCTGGGCTGTGTTGGGGTTCTGCCTGGTCATGGGTACAGTTAGGTGCACATGACAGGCTCAGAACCAGGCCTGGTTGGACGTTTTGAGTATCGGCATTCCCCGGAGCCAATCAGTGGGTGCGTCTGACCCGGCTGAGGAGTCTGGGGAAGGGTACTTAAGATGCTGGGGTCACGTGTTTTGGGGTTCGCTATCCCGGAGCTGCCTGTTCCAGGATCTGTACTGGGGTAGCCCCGCGAGGGGTCGCGGGATCGCGTGTCGCCCCGCAACATGGTTCATTTGACTGACCCCATAGACCCGCTTGGTCTGGGGCAGGGATCCGTCTGTTCCCAAGTCTCGGAACCGGCTGGTCCGAGGCGCAGTAACTGAGGGAGGATTCAAGGCGTCCGGGTGCGCTCTCAACTTGGAGGGGCACCGCAGCTCGTGTAGGCGACCAAGGGTGGACTCTTCAGAGGAGGGCCAACAAGCTGGCATCCCAAGAAGTGCCTGGTTGCTGGGTTGTCAAGGACACTAAAGAATCCACGCTTTCCCAATACTGTCAAGGAGACGGATGATGTTCCAGGTACTGAGAAAAGGTTCCTGTTCATTTTTGATTGCAACTTTATTCAAGGTCAGAGACTTTGCAAATTCCGGATAGAAGTGCTGACTGCCATAATCTCTGGCTAGAGATTTGTTCAGCTTTGAAGCGCCCAGCTACGAGTGGCTACTCTCTGGGTTGGTACTAGAGACTTTCAAATACTTAGCAGTTCAAGATGCCTGAGTTTCTTCACCCTTGCCCTCTATCCCCATACGAGACTGTGTCTGTTGGATGTTATCCCTGCAAATAAAAACCTTTCTAAAGGACTTTTATGGTGTCAGCATCCAAAGTTGTTGGGTATTAACCCTGGGAACCCCTAGACCTGGAGGACAAGTCAAGCTGAGGTAACCGGTAAGCCCAAAAGTCAAGGCCGCCCCATCGAGGGTTATGGTCGCTACAATAGTAAAGTATAGAATTTTAGGCAATGCTTTTATGGCTGACTGTGCTTTCCTGTGTTGGTGACAACAGAACCCAACATTACTTGTATGGGTGTCACTGGGATGGGAAGACCGGTAGGTCCTCCCAGAAACATAAACCTGATAGAACGTTTGATTCTTTCCGGCTGTATCTGAGTTTCAAGCTGAAGTCTAGATATGAACTTTAAATTGGTTCAAGCTGGACCCAATGTAACTTGCTAATAAAGCAGAACTAAACCCATGGATTCAACAGTTTCAAAAAACAGTTATATTCCCAGCATGCCAGGAATGCTAACTGTCACATTTGCTTGTGTTCCCAACCAAACTGTCAAACCATCCAATGGCTGGAGTCGTAACTGATCACATGTGCAGTCACATGACTGTTGCAGGTCAAATAGAGACTAAGATGGCAGCTTCTTTGCCTGAAAAGCATAGGAGGGTTTAGTTCCACTTTAACCACTTGCCTACTGGGCACTTAAACCCCCTTCCTGCCCAGACCAATTTTCAGCTTTCAGCGCTGTCACACTTTGAATGACAATTGCACGGTTATGCAACACTGTACTCAAATAAAATTGTTATAATTTTTTTCACACAAATAAAGCTTTGTTTTCATGGTATTTAATCAAGGTTGGGTTTTTAACTTTTTTTGCAAAAAAATCCCAAAAAAGACAGAAAATTTTGAAAACGGGTAATGTTTATCCTTCATTAATGTGCGCTGATAAGGCTGCACTGATGGGCACTGATAAGACAGCACTGATGGGCACTTAGAGGTGGCACTAATGGGTGGCACTGATGGGCACTAATGGGCGACTGATAGGTGACACTGGACGCAGAAGATGTCTGATGGGTGACACTGATAGGCAGTACTGATTGGTAGCACTGATGGGCATTGATTGGCAACACTGATGGGCAAAGGTAGGTGGCACTGTGGGCACTGGTAGGTGGCGCTGGTGGGTACTAATAGGTTGCACTGGCAGGGGGCGCAGGTGAGGCAGCCGCGGCTCTCTGTGTGAGTGACCGATGTTCCTCTGACAGAAGCTGGTGAACGGCTTTTATTCTCCTCATGCTTACCGATCTTCTGTTTACATCACGTGATCGGCTGTCATTGGCTGACCGCTGATCACATGGTAAGGGAGCCCGGGACCCCTTACTCCGATCTGTGATCAGCCGAGTCTCATACTCGGTCATCACTTAGTGATCACAGAGGGCGTGCAGGCAGCTAATGCATGGGAGGACATCATATGATGGCCTCCCAGCAATTAAGGCCCACGCTGTAGCCATCATTCGGCTATAGCGTGGGCGGGAGGAGGTTAAAGTGTTACTAAACCCAGGACCCTGCATTCACTACATCTGGTCTCCCACAGTACACAATTATTTTCGTAAATATAAACTGCTAAATACCTTTTCTCATCAGCAGTTAAAGCGGTCTTGTGACTTCTATCAGTGTCTAGTTAAAGTGTGTAGGAGTAGTTTTTCTTCTCCTCTGACAGTCCTATGAGGCTGCAGGACCCCCGACCCTCTGTCTGGACAGTGCCGATTGGCCCTGTGCTGATCACTTACAACCTCCCAAGAAAAAAAAAAACTCTCTAGCAATACACACCAAACTGAGCATGTGCAGAGTGACCCCAAAGGCTCTGTGTGATCAGGAGATGGATTGGGGACAGTAAAATAAGGGAAGGATCAGAGAAGACAGGCTCAAACCGCTTTTTTACATAATGAGATTAACCCCCCTCCATAGAGAGTATAACAAGCAAGCATGCTTTACTGGATATACAGACTTATTTTACTGTTGTGGGTTTAGTAATACTTTAAAGTGGAGCTCCACCCAAAAGGGAAAGTTCCGCTTTAAACATACCTCCCCTCCTCCTATGCCCCTCTTATGCCATATTTGGCATGTCATTTTTTTTGAGGGGGGGTACATAGTTTTGACAGGTACCCGCTCCCACTTACGTTCAGACCGCCTAGGCCAGTGATGGCGAACCTTGGCACCCCAGATGTTTTGGAACTACATTTCTCATGATGCTCATGCACTCTGCAGTGTAGTTGAACATCATGGGAAATGCATTTCCAAAACATCTGGGGTGCCAAGGTTCACCACCACTGCCCTGGGCAATCTGACCAGAAGTTCTCTCCCTGCAATCTTCTGGGACACGTCACAGGTCCCAGATTGCCTGACCATTAAGGAGGTGCAGTGCGACTCGCAGATACGCAGTGCACCCCTGGCTGTGAAGCCGCAAGCTGTCACAGCCGGGTGCCCACAGTTGTAATACTGGCACCGGGGAGAGGAGGGAATCGAGGGTTCGGGTGTCCTCCATTCGGTCCCTGTAATCAAAGCCTTGACTATAGAAACCTCTGAAGACAAACTTCTTGCTTTTGGCTCGCCAATATCCATCTCCGCTTGCCCTCCCTCCTCCCGGTGCTTCTTTCCCCCTTGATGATGAATCTTTCTCACGCCGTAGCCATAAATTTTCCCAGAAGCCTCACAGCTCCTGCCAGTCTTTTTCTGCAAGGATGAGCTCCGGAGAGCAGCCTGTGCATCAGGCTGAGGAGAGCATTTTAATTTTATTTGATAAATACATAGATTTTGTTACGCTTGCGGTAACCGGCTGTCTTTTATTCTCGCTCTCGGCTGAAGGGCAGGAATTCATATCTATGCACGGGTGATATGTTTAAGAAGCGTTGATAGAAAGGCTAATGCCATGCAGAGTGTTCAGTATTTGCACTTTAACTGCTTCTCGAATTTTGGCATAAACATTTTAGTGCCAGGAGTTCTGTGTCTACACCCACTAGCAATTGATTGGCAGAGGAAATGCAACTGCTACTTAAAAATTTAAAAATAATTCTCAATTCTACTTCATTCATCATTATTTAACCACTTACGGACGGAGACGCTTTTTGAGATTTGTTGTTTACAAGTTAAAAACATTTTTTTTTTTTTTTTGCTAGAAAATTACTTACCGTATATACTCGAGTATAGGTCGACCGGAATATAAGCCGAGGTCCCTAATTTACCACAAAAAACTGGGAAAACGTATTGAATCGAGTATAAGCCGAGGGTGAGAAATGCGCAGCTACTGTATGTGGAAAAGAGGGTCAACAATGCCCATCTGCAGCTGCATGCCTCCCTGTGTCCTGTACATACCCCCCTGTGTCCTGTACATACCCCCCTGTGTCCTGTACATACCCACCCTGGGTCCTGTACATACCCACCCTGGGTCCTGTACATACCCACCCTGGGTCCTGTACATACCCACCCTGTGTCCTGTACATACCCACCCTGTGTCCTTTACATACCCACCCTGTGTCCTTTACATACCCACCCTGTGTCCTGTACATACCCACCCTGTGTCCTGTACATACCCACCCTGTGTCCTGTACATACCCACCCTGGGTCCTGTACATACCCACCTGGGTCCTGTACATACCCACCCTGTGTCCTGTACATACCCACCCTGTGTCCTGTACATACCCACCCTGTGTCCTGTACATACCCACCCTGTGTCCTGTACATACCCACCCTGTGTCCTGTACATACCCACCCTGTGTCCTGTACATACCCACCCTGGGTCCTGTACATACCCACCCTGGGTCCTGTACATACCCACCCTGTGTCCTGTACATACCCACCCTGTGTCCTTTACATACCCACCCTGTGTCCTTTACATACCCACCCTGTGTCCTGTACATACCCACCCTGTGTCCTTTACATACCCACCCTGTGTCCTTTACATACCCACCCTGTGTCCTGTACATACCCACCCTGTGTCCTGTACATACCCACCCTGTGTCCTGTACATACCCACCCTGTGTCCTGTACATACCCACCCTGTGTCCTTTACATACCCACCCTGTGTCCTTTACATACCCACCCTGTGTCCTGTACATACCCACCCTGTGTCCTGTACATACCCCCCCTGTGTCCATTGCAGCCTAGCTGTACCGATCTGCATCCTCTGTGTCCTGTGTATGCCTCCCTGTGTGATCTGCATCCTGTGTGCACCATTGCAGTCTTCCTGTGCTGATCGTTGTATACATCCCTGTGCGATCTGTGTCCACCATTGCAGTCTTCCTGTGCGATCTGCATCCTGTGTCCCCCATTGCTGATCCTGCCAATCGGCGTGTAAGGCAAAACAGACGGCGGCCATTCCAATATACAAAAGCCACGCCTCCTCCTCGTCCGTGATAGGAGGAACACTCTGTTATCCCAGCAGTCAGTGTTCAGTGTTCTGCCTATCATGGACATCCTCTCATCCTCGTCCATGAGATGAGAATGACAGGACGTCCGTGATAGGCGGAACACTGAACACTGACTCACTGCTGGGAAAATTAGTGTTCCTCCTATCACAAACGAGAAGGAAGAGGAGGCGCGGCTTTTGAACACGGCAATGGCTGCCGTCTGTCTGCATGACACGCTGATCATGTAGGCAGATGGCGGTGACTCGAGTATAAGCCGAGGGGGGCACTTTCATCCCTAAAAAAAAAAGGGCTGAAAATCTCGGCTTATACTCAAGTATATACGGTAGAGCCCCCAAATATTCTAAAAAAAAATTCGAACACCCTAGAGAATAAAATGGCGGTCGTTGCGCAGCGGTCTTACAAGCGCACTTTTTTGGCAAAAACACACTTTTTTGAATTAAACAATAAGACAACAGTAAAGTTAGCCCAATTGTTTTTATATTGTGAAAGATAATGTTACGCCGAGTAAATTGATACCCAACATGTCACGCTTCAAAATTGCGCGCACTCGTGGAATGGCGACAAACTTTTACTCTTAAAAATCTCCATAGGCAACGTTTAAAAATTTCTACAGGTTGCATGTTTTAAGTTACAGAGGAGGTTTAGGGATAGAATTATTGCTCTCGCTCTACCGATCGCGGCGATACCTCACATGTGTGGTTTGAACACCATTTTCATATGCGGGCGCTACTCACGTATGTGTTCGCTTCTGCACACAAGCTCGGCGGGACGGGGCGCGTTTAAAATTATTATTATTTTTTTTTTTTTTTTTATTTTACCTTTTTTTTTATTTTTACACTTAAAAAAAAAAAAAAAAAAAAAATGTGTGTCACTTTTATTCCTATTACAAGGAATGTGAACATCCCTTGTAATAGAAAAAAAAAGCATGACAGGACCTCTTAAATGAGATTTTGGGTCAAAAAGACCTCACATCTCATATTTACACTAAAATGCAATAAAGAAAAAAAAATGTAATTTAACCTTTAATAGCTATGGGTAGAAGTGAAGTTTTGACGTTGCTTCCCCCCTGCAATGGTATGGAGACGGGTGGTGGCCATCTTCCCCTCACTCGTCTCCATGCCCAGCAAGGCGTAACATCCGATCGCCTCCGCTGCTGCCGCCGGCTTCGGTAAGCGGCGGAGGGCACCGGAGAGGGGCAGGAGGGGGGGGGGCCCTCTCTTGCCGCTGATAAGTGATCTTGTGGTGAATCCGCCGCAGAGACCACTCTTATTGGAAAGCGGACCGCCGGCCGAAGAAGAGTATACTGGGGTTATGGCAGCTAGCTGCAGGCCATGTTTGCAGGTTTTCCTTTATTTTGCACAGGTGTTTTTAATCAGAGTCAATGTCTTGGTATTTTGGACAGCTACAGTATGTTATCTAAGAGAAATTCCCAAAACATGGCCTGTTGGGGGTACTTGGGGACTGAGGTTGAGAACCACTGCCCTAGTGCTCCTAGGTGAAAGTGCTAATTTCATTGGCCACTGTGCTGCCTGCTCACTATACAGCCCTCCCCCTTGTCCCAATCAATTGTTTCTCATTCCAGTGCTCATAGTGCCGACCGCTAAGTGTCTCTTGACGTGTTGTTGACCCATGTTTACTATGTAAGTGTGTTTCATCGTTCTGTGCACAACCTTCATCTAAATTCTCATGTACTTTATTCAAACTTTGTGTGTCATATATGTATGAGACAATTACATTTCAGTGCATGTATTTATTGCATGCAAAGTTGCGTTTATGTGAATATTTCTTAGGAGGGGGTCCATAGCATTCATATGATTCTTAGTGTCTATCGTCTATAGTGTGTAATAGCCTCAATCCACCCCTCCAAGTGCGTTTATCTCGGATCTCTCATTTCTATCTACAGAGGTGGCTGGTGGAATTTTTTTTTGGGGGGGGGCAGCAAACAGTATGCCACTCCCCTGGTTGGTCGGTAGCACTTACCCCATCACTTGCGGCCTCCCCTGTTCTCCTGCTCTCCACCGGTCATCGCGGTGGTGGCTTCCATTTCGTCCCTCCTCCTCAGAGGCCAATCGGGAGTCTTCTCTTTATGGCCAATCGGAACATAGATCTCACACCCGCTTCTGATTGGCCGGATTGAGGATCAGCGTTTCAACAGCGAATATTAATTTTCTGTTGTAACACACCTGGGTGGGCTCCGAGCGCATTCTTTGCGACCCAAGCCCACCCTATTTTGAAGCCTCTAGCTCTAATCAGGTGCTTAAAAATATGAGTTCATGTGCCCAGTGTCCTAAAAGGGGCCAGACGCATGAATAGGGGGTGGCTCCAGTGGCCATGGATAGATTTATGCTATGCATGAATCTATCCATTATGTATATAGGGGGTGGCATTGAGAGAGGGGATGGCACCTGGGCGCCCCTAATGGACGGGCCGCCACTGGCTATCTACAAAAGTCACTGATAGAACTCTAATGCCGCGTACACACAATCAGAAATTCTCTTGGAAAAAGCTCTGATGGTTTTCCCGATGGAATTCCGACGGAATTTCGCTCAAACTGTCTTGCCTACACACGGCCACACCAAATTCCGACGGTCAAGAACGCGGTGACGTACAACACTACAACGAGCCGAGTTCAATGCTTCGAATTGTTTCCCAGCATGCGTAGGAATTTTGCACACCAGAATTGCTACAGACGATCGTAATTTCCGTTGGAAAATTGAGAACATGCTCTCAATTTTTTGTTGTCGGAAATTCGGCCAGCAAAATTCCGATGGAGCCTACACACGGTCGCATTTTCTGATGAAACGCTGTCATCGGTCTTTTTCTGGCCGGAATTCCGATCGTGTGTATGTGGCATAAGCCAACAGCAGAGCTTCCCGAGAGGTGACCCGTCCCCCTCCAGCGGGTGACTCATAGCCTCAGCTCTGTATGTTTTTATGTAAGCCTGTGTAGAGGGGTGAGTCCCTTTCCTCTACTCAGCTATAAGATTACAGGGAGCTCTGTACTCTAGCACTACAGTGTGTGTGACGTCAGATTCCTACACTCTGCTTTGTACTGCTGAGAAAAAACCTTTGATCCGTGTGCTTTAGAAGGCTGTACAGGAGAAATGGCTGCAGATAAATCGGTACAACTTATATAGGAGGATTTGTCTCATGTCTGTGTCTTACCTGAGGCTAGTCACTTCACTGGGCATATGTAAGGGTTTACAACTACTTTAAAGGCCATCTTCAGGGATTTTTTTTTTATATCCAGCAGTATTTTAAAAAAAGAAGCTCTGGAGCTCAGTCTGCTGTGGGTTTAAAGTACAGCCAAAGCTTGTTTGATCACAGGAGTGCAGTTAGTTTTACATTCCTGTGACCAGTTTTCAGCTGATAGGCTGAAGTCACAGAGCCAGTCCAGGCTCGGGTAAGATGGCGTCCATATGGTTGGGTTCGGCCCACATGCCTGGACCGGAACCCAACTCAGTGAACTAAACCGGCCGCTCCCTCCCCCTCCACAGCCCAGCACTCCAGTGAGTGACCGACACCAACTCTCTGTTTAGGAAACCCTGAGACCCGAGTGATCAGTGGTGTTAAATCACTTGGTTCTCAGTGTTAGAGCTGGCGGGGGAAAGATGCAGCATCCACCTAGGTAAGTATGTTTGGGGAAAAAAAATCCCATACTTTAACATATACCTCTTGAACTTTTAACTAAATGGATGCAAAGTCTGAGATGCGCACTGGGCAGGTGAACTCCTCCCTGCACCACCTTCCTTCTTCCTACCCCATTTATCCCCTAAACCTTCTTTACCACCCTGTCTTGACATCTTATAACCATTATACTCCATCATGGGGTTCGAGCACCCAAGTAATATCCTTATCGCCGTATGTTACCACTTCCTCGGTACCTACACCAGTTTTCACAATGTTGTTATGCCTCGGCTGTAGTCAACGAGTTTTCCACTGCTGTTCTCTCCTCCCACTCCTTCTATTGGTATCCATTGTGGTATTCTTGAGGATAAATAGAGATGCGTCCTGGGCAGGTGAACTCCGCCCTGTACCACCTCCCTTCTTCCTACCCCATTTATCCCCTAAACCTTCTTTACCACCCTGTCTATACTACCCATGACTGTGTCTCGACATCTTATAACTATTCTACTCCATCATGGGGTTCGAGCACCCAAGTAATATCCTTATCACCGTATGTTACCACTACCTCGGTACCTACACCAGTTTTCACAATGTTGTTATGCCTCGGCTGTAGTCAACCAGTTTTCCACTGCTGTTCTCTCCTCCCACTCCTTCTATTGGTATCCATTGTGGTATTCTTGAGGATAAATAGAGATGCGTGCTGGGCAGGTGAACTCCTCCCTGTACCACCTCCCTTCTTCCTACCCCATTTATCCCCTAAACCTTCTTTACCACCCTGTCTACACTACCCATGACTGTGTCTTGACATCTTATAACCATTATACTCCATCATGGGGTTCGAGCACCCAAGTAATATCCTTATCACCGTATGTTACCACTACCTCGGTATCTACACCAGTTTTCACAATGTTGTTATGTTTTGGCTGTAGTCAACGAGTTTGCCACTGATGTTCTCTCCTCCCACTTCTTCTATTGGTATCCATTGTGGTACTCTTGAGGATAAATAGTCATCTGCTCATTGTTGTATTAAAATTACTGATTCTATTACCTGGCAGCCCGCTTCTCCCAAATTGCACAATGGAATATACCTAACTCTAAAGTACCCTGGATAGATTTTGAATCACGTTCCATTGCCCCCTACAGACTTTCCACTATTCTGTGGTCCCCCTCCAAACTAGTCTATAAACTTATCTCTCTTAACTCTCTTGTTACCCACTCTCTGATCCTATGGTATCGTTACAAGCACAAACTAGGCCTAGTTACCCCCGCACCTCGAAGTTCCTCCTTTTTAGGGGAACCCCTATTCAACGTAGCTTTTCATAACACTGAGAGCTTCTCCTGGTGGATCGCTAACTCTATGGTCACGCTAGCTGACCTACAATCCGGGAACACCTTTGCCTCATTTGACCATCTACGCTCACATAAACAGATTCCTTTAAGGGAACATTTTCGATATATGCAAATTAGACACTTCTATATCTCTCACTTCGCACTCACCCCCTCATCTCCCCCTTCTATGTTTGAACAAATTTGCCGTGACTCTCCCAGAGGAAAGGGTCTTATCTCCTCCCTTTACAAATCAGCATTAGCTGCAAGCTTACCTGGGGTTATTCCCTATAAACACAAATGGGAGGCGGACTGTAACGAAGTTTTCGACACGGAAGACTGGGACACCATGCTAACCAATTTACGCAAAGCCTCTAAATCCCTGGCGGTTAGGGAAACAGCATACAAAGTATTAACCAGATGGTATTATACCCCATCCAGACTTCATTCCATCTTTCCCGGGACCTCTAATCTTTGCTTCAGAGGATGCCAGCTTCCAGGCACATTTATGCACATTTTTTGGGACTGCTCCCAACTTACCCACACTTGGGACTCAGTAAATGCTATAGCGTCTGTTATAACAGGTACCCAGATACGGCTCACCCCAGCCATGGGCCTTCTCGGAGCTTCCATTCCTGGGGTGCCTCGTTCAGAGGAATGCCTCATACACACTGCTTGCATAGCCACCCTATGGGCTATTGCCCTACATTGGAAAGCCCCTACGGTACCTACTGCCTCCATCCTCTATAGGATGGACGCCATTATGTTAATGGAAAGAATTCTCTTTACACTGCACGATAGGATGCATATGTTTGACCAAAGATGGTCGCCCTGGAAATCTTACAGACAAAACCTGTTACCACAACTATAAGTACTGTTTTTGTTTTATCCTACTCTAGACCATGGAGCGCTAACATAATACCTCATCCCTAGAACCTACAATAGGTTACTCTTTTACCCTACAGTAATCTGGTTGTGTACGACTATGGCTCTCGAATGCTTCACAATCTACTTTTGTGTTCTTGTTTTCCTTATTTTCTTTTTTATTTTTGTATGTTATTTGCATTGACATTAATATTTTGACCCTCTGACATGTATGATGTATAATACGTATTGTCAATTGTTTGTATTATTTTATTGTATTTCCAATAAAAATCGTTTGTATTAAAAAAAAAATTACTGATTCTACGTAAAACCGCTGTTACTATTTTTTCCATCTCGAAAACTGCACTGACACGTACTGTATGCTAATTGGTTATTAGTGACTCTAGGTGTTACTGTCTGGCCAGCTATATAGAAACTTGTAGGTTATTGTTTATAGACAACAGGCAAAGCCTTACGGATATTTTAAAAAGCCAGGATTAAGTCCTACCATGCTTCAAGCGTTGCCTGACCAGCATGAGGTCTCGGCAATTATCACACACTGGCCTTAGAAAGGGATAGACATCATTAGGTATCTAGCAGTCTTTGATATCGGCGCATGGTGACCCTACTCGTCGGGTCACAGTCATTAATATATCTGTGCAGTACGATGGACTTTCCTAAAACTTTAGCCAAGGATTTCCTGACCACTAATTAAATTACCTTATGTCTTATGTCAGAAAGACAACTGACCTTTGACATTATAATATCATCAGGCAGTTGATTCCCTTTAAGCGGCTTTTGTAAAATGGCAATTTATCTTAGAGTCAACCTTAACCTTATTTAGGTTAACTTAAGATTTGTATTAAAGCAAGCATATTGAGCAAATGAGAAGGAAACCTACTACAGTGTACTATAAATGAGGGAATGCTATATCAAAAGTTGGTACATTAAAGTGGTTGAAAACTCTTCCATGTATCCAGTGAAGTGAATGGGCTCAGGTGATAAACAGAGATTAAATCCTCTATCTGCAGTTTTCTCTTCTCCACATCCATTCAATATGCTGAATTTTTAAAGCATGTCTGAGAGTTCAGAAAAAAAAGGGGGTGGAGAATTGAAGTTATACTCTGCAGAGCTCAGTAAAACACATGGTTGGACTTTCCGCCAACAAAACTGCCGATTTTTGTTCGAAGGTTGTTGGCTCAAACTTGTCTTGCATACACACGGTCACACAAATGTTGGCCAACAATTCCGTACATGGGAACGTGGTGACATACAAGATGTACGACGAGCCGATAAAAGGGAAGTTCAATAGCCAGTGCGGTTCCTTCTGCTTGATTCAGAGCATGCGTAAACTTTGGTGCGACGGACTTGTGTTCACACGCTCGGACTTTCCGACAACCAAGTTTTGTTGGTGGAAAATCTGAGAACCTGCTAAGAAACATTTTGTTGGCGGAAAGTCTGACAGCAAATGTTCAATGGAGCATATACACGGTCGGACTTTCCGACAACAAGCTCACATCCAACATTTCCCGTTGGAAAATCTGGCCGTTTGTACAGGGCATCAGAGTTGATTGGAGGGAAGGGACACCCTTCCTGCTGTAATTTACAGCAACTCGCTGTACTCCACCACAGGGGAGCCACCAAGAACCTGTATTCAAGGAGTACTAGATGGTTTTGGTTATGTTTTATGTGCAGTTTTTGTGTGTTTTTTGTATTTTTTTTTGATATATATATATGTGCAATTTTTATCATATAATAAATATTTTTTGATACTTTTTTATAAAAACTTGGTACCGTTATAGTCCTTATATTTAGTTTGTTAGGGTCTATTATTTTGTAAATCATTGGATAGGATGAGATACCAGACCTACATGGTCTACCAAATTAGGGTCTTTCATTGAGGCCTTCCTATCAATTTCCTATTTTTCATTTAATTCATTGCAATTTGAATTTATTATTACATTGACAATTTGCATTTTGGGTTTGTTGGAACTTAACAGGCTCTTTCTTATCCAAACAGCAATTGCTCCAGCCTGTATGTATAGCATTCATCCTTGAATGCATAGCAACGCTTTGCAAAGCCCGCTGGTTGAAATAGAAGCCAATTTGTGTACTTGTTGAAGCCTAAATCTTAGACTAGGCTTACAAACCGTGAGCTATTTCTATATGAATCATGTGTTGTGAAAGTGTTTAGCTGTGGATGGTCTTTATAGGATCTTCCAACACCTTTCCTTATTACCATGACATTACTAAAAGTGCGGGATGAGGCTGGGGTCAGTCTCAGTTCAAGGGACCACACAAAGGCTGGATCTTGTCATTGCTTAATTTATAGGCAAATTGATATGCTAATCTCGCCGCCACCACCAACACTTTTAACGGGTCTTCTTCCAAGACAAAAACTGCATCACCAGGGCAATGGATCTAGAACTTTAGGATGTACTTTTGTAGTACTTCACACAAAGAGCCAATTTTAGAGTTTGGACATTTGATAGTTCTGTGATTATTGATCAGTTAATGATAATTAACAGTTCATGTCCACCAGGCACTCCATGCGTGAGATCTCTGTGGTTGACTACCCCAGTCTGCACACTTGCCTTGACCATTATGAGTGAACCGCTCTCCTCTTGGGAATGTTAATTGTAAATTATAGAAAATACATTAGCTAGGGAGGAACTACAAGGATACATACACTCACTGGCCACTACATTAGGTACACCTTGCTAGTACTGGGTTGAACCCCCTTTTGCCTTCAGAACTGCCTCAACCCTTTGTGGCATAGATTCAACAAAGTGTTAGAAACATTCCTCAGAAATTTTGGTCCATAATGACATGATAGCATCACGCATTTGCTGCAGATTTGTCGGCTGCATATCTATGATGCGAATCTCCCGCATCTTCCACCACATCCCAAAGGTTCTCTATTGGATTGAGTTCTGGTGACTGTGGAGTCCATTGGAGTACAGTGAATGAATGAATGACTTGTATAGCACTGCAAATGCTAACTGAATTGCCTCAAGGCGCTTGGTTCGTCCTGTGTTGTCCTGCTTCTTAGAAGAGGTAGGTCTTGAGTCTTTTTCTGAAGGCCCGATGGTTTTCTTCCATGCGGATGTTCGTGGGTAGAGCGTTCCATAGCCATGGTCCTTGGACTGCGAATCTTCGTTCTGCCTTTGATTTGTAACGGGACTTTGGGATCAGGAGGCGATTTTGGTTAGTTGATCGGAGGTTGCGATTGGGTGTGTAGTGTAGTGACCTCATTGTCATGTTCAAGAAACCAGTGGTGAGATAATTTTGAGCTTTGAGACATGGTGCATTAACCTGCTCGAAGTAGCATATAGAAGATGAGTACACTGTAGTGATAAAGGGATGGACATGATTAGCAACAATACCCAGGTAGGCCATGACATATAAACAATGCTCAGTTGGTACTAAGGGGCCCCAAGTGTGCCAAGAAAATATCCCCCACACCATTACACCACCACCAACAGCCTGAACCATTGATACAAAGCAGGATGGATCCATGCTTTCATGTTGTTTATGCCAAATTCTGACCCTTCCACCTGAATGTGGCAGCTAAAATTGAGACTCGTCAGACCAGGCAAAGTTTTTTTTATATTTTGGTGAGCCTGTGCAAGTTGTAGCCTCAGTTTCCTGTTCTAAGCTGGCAGGAGCGCGGTCTTCTGTTGCTGTAGCGCATCTGCTTCAAGGTTCGATTTGTTGAGAGATGGTATTCTGCATACCTTGGTTGTAACGAGTGGTTATTTGAGTTACTTTTGCCTTTCTATCATCTCAAACCAGTCTGCCCATTCTCCTCTGACATCTACAAGGCATTTTCATCCACACAGCTGCCACTCACTGGATATTTTCTCCTTTTCGGACCCTTCTCTGTATACCCTAGAAATGGTTGTGTGTAAAAATCCCAGTAGATCAGCAGTTTTTAAAATACTCAGAGCAGTCCATCTGGCACCAACAACCATGCCACGTTCAAAATCCCTTAAATACCCTTTCTTCCCCATTCTAAGGCTCGGTTTGAACTTCAGGAAGTCGTCTTCACCAAATCTAGATGTCTAAATGCATTAGGTTACTGTCATGTGATTGGTTGATTAGCATTTTGTGTTACCAAGCAATTGAACAGTTGTACCTAATACAGTGGCCGGTGAGTGTATATGACATTGCCAAATTAGCCAGCCAAGAGTCTACTTGTACCTCTCTTTGGTGGACTAGGCCTTTGATTGCACTTTTATGTTTTAGTTTTTCTTAATGAACTTGACGCTTTTGTAACTATGGAAGGGTCTTTTATTCTTGGATTTAGTTTTGAAAATCTCTGTACATTTTTAGGTAAATATATGCATCTTCCTTTTACAGGGCAATTAGAATAGGACTTAGAAGGTGGTGGGAGCAGATTTAAGCTTATTTCGTAATGGCCTGGAATTGTACTTTAAGTGATGTATTTCTGATGTATATCGAGCATATTTCTTTCTACTCAACACTTTGCTCCCTCCAGTGTTTGTGCACATGCATTAGTTGTGAAGGATCCAGCTTCGAGGTTAGAGCTTACCCATAAATAGCCCTAGGCACTTTTTGGTTTATTTGGGTTATCGGTATTTTAGAAAGTTTTCCTTTATTTGATACAGTTACCCCCTCTGATCCTGCAGATTTTATGCAGTTTGCACGCATATTCTCTCTTTTGCTAGAATCTCGGAATATTTATCAGTTTTTTTCACGGAGCAGCATCTGTGAATGATCCCTATTCAGCTGGATATTGTTTATGCTTTATTATGAGACTTTCACCTGTGGTTACGGTTTTGAATACATCTACTTTTCATTTTTTTTTCCCTGCTGGTACTTGTGGTCATGTTTAACCATATATTGATAGATCTTTTCAAAAATGTGACCGGTTTACCATTTTGTTGCTTCCAGCTATATTTACATATTTTTTTTATTGGTATTGAAACTGAATTGAGTACATGTGGCCAGCTAGTCGCTACTGTTTCTATTTTTGTTTAAATCATTTTAACTGTGACTGGCGTCACCGTGACGCCGTGTCGCCGCGTTACCATGATCACATGACCAACAACTTTGTTGTCTAGCTTCTGTTTTAGCTGTCTTTTTTGTTCAATGGTTCTTAAAGGCCAGGTCAACCTTAGTGACCATGTCTCACCCATATTTAGGTCACGTTCCTCAACCACCCTACTGTCAAACTGCCTCCCCCCACGTACCTGAATTGCAGGTTTTTTTTTTTTTCCCCTGCAGCATTTTTAAAGAATTTGGCATGGCTGTGTTGGAGAAGTCATCCATTCACAGGGATATGAGAATGGAAGACAACAAGTTCTATCTACCACCGTGGCAGATGGACTCATAGATCTCAATACAGTACAAGTGCTGTGACATCACCACACTTGTAGTCAATTGATTACTTCCTGCAGTTCCATTAATGCTTGAATGAGAATAAAGGAGTGCCCGATGTCTGAAATAACTCTTTGTAGAAGAATGCAAATATTTATTGAAAGTGTGAGAATGTACAGATCGAGCCAATGCATTATGAGGCAGTCCCCCCTCCCTTCAGGGCTGTAAGTACGTGCTAACGGAGATGGATTGACTCCGTGGCAGTCCCAGAACTTTTTGTGATGGCAAATGCTGGCTCCTGTATTGTAGAGGCAAAGGGAGAGGGGGAATTTGGAAATTTGGCCTGTCAAAATGTGAAATCTCTGGCGCCAAATTTCTTCTCTCACTTTGCGTCTGCAAGAAAGAAGCCCCACATTTGCCAACACAAAACATTCTGGGACTACTACATCTAGTCCATCCATCTCTGTTAGCACATACCAACGGTCACGATGGACAAGGAGGCAATTCCGCCAAAACACGTTTGCTCTATCTGTACATTCTCACACTTTAAATAAACATTTGTATTCTTCCACCAAGAGTTGCATTATTTCAGACACCGGGTGCTCCTTACTTCTCATTC
Source organism: Lithobates sylvaticus (assembly GCA_028564925.1). Lineage (NCBI taxonomy): Eukaryota > Metazoa > Chordata > Amphibia > Anura > Ranidae > Lithobates > Lithobates sylvaticus. Next base: position 174,636,228 of record CM053038.1, read on the forward strand.
AAGCATTGTTTCTACTGAAGTGAGAGCTCCGTTGTACCAGTAACTTAGCAGCCCAAACATCCAAAGGGAGATCAACTCCACCACTTACCCTCAGAACCACCTAATGACTATCAGTAACCGTGTCCATCAGTTCAGCGTGGTCTTCTAGTCCAAATTAGCAGAGTCCCATTAAGGTAGGTGCCTACCTCTTTACAGACCTTGGGCTGAGGGAAGAATCTGCAACAGCCTCTGCACTAATAGCATTTGCAGTGCTCTGTAGGCTCCAGTGCAAACAATGCATTCACATTTTCTCATTTCTTAATGTGGGTGCATTTATAATTTTATTTCCCCAAAAGCTGGGCTATGACTTTACAGTGTATCTAAAGCCAAAAAAATTTTTGGGTGGGTGAAAGGTTGGAATTCTTGTAAGGTTTTTGTGTTTTCACCCCTTCTGTGTCTTTCAGTGTCCTTTTGATGGGAAACCCAAAATGTTGAGTTGTCATAAGTATACCAATAGAAGGGAAATCTTCCAATGGGGATACCTGTTCCTGTAAGAACTAAAGCCTCGTAAACACGCTTAGATTTTCGGACAACCGAACGTCCGTTTTGTTGTCTCATGTTGAAAGTGAAGAGGTTACTAAATTTTCGTACGACAGAATACTAGGTCGGAAGTGACGTAATGTGTTGACTAGTTTTGTATGTATTCTTTCGTTTCTGAGCATGTCGTACTAATGAAAGGAAAATCGGTCATTGAGTTCACATCCGACAAAAATTTTATAACCTGCACATCCAGCTTTTGTCTGACGAAAAAGCAAAATCGTCTGTCAAAAGCACCATACTAACTATCCGAAAGTCGGCAGACAGCTCGTCGTACTAATTTTTCCATTTGATTTTCGTATCGTGTGTACGGGCCTTAAGAGTAGATTTCCCTCGCTTTAGACAGGAAAGCTCCCCAATGGGACACAGATGGTTTCAGCCACTCTGTACTTAATTTAAAAAAATGGCTTTAGATATACTTTGCTTTTTCATGTTCTCACACTTTAACAACAATACTGTTTTCACGGGTGACTTTGTAAGCATTTGAAATAATCATTGCATCTTACTTACAAACAAAGAGAAAAATAAAGTGGTCTAAATGCGATTTACTTATGTAAAAACTATCATTTTGGGTCCCAATACTTCTATCTGAAGGCCTACCTTGTCTAGTAGCAGAGGATATGGTTCTGACAGTACTCTTGTCAACTATATATTCATGCGTTAAATCTTCTATTCCCCCTCGCCTCCCCGGTAGACCCTATAGTCCAGCAAACACCCGGCACCTGCTGCCCCTTGCTCAGCACAACAAACCCTAAAACAAAGTCTCATTTCTTTACTCCTAAAAAATGAACAAAGTTTGGGGATTGCCTTCTCACACCTCCTAACAGACCCCTAAAAAGAATCCTTGGGCATCTGAGTGGTTTAGTGGTTAGCACTTCAGCCTAGGGTCCTCGTTCAAATCCCAACCAGGACACTATATGTTTGGAGTTTGGATGTTCCTCCTGTGCTTGTGTGGGTTTCTTCTCACACTCCAAAGGAAATGCTGGTGGGCTAACTTGGTAATTGGCTCAAACAAGTCTGTCCAAGTTGGCTGCTTCACCTTCTAGATGCTTTGAGTTCCCAGGAATAAAAGCGCTGCAGAAATTTCAATTAAATTATTCAGAACCTCAGGTGCACATTTGGAATTACGCATACAAAAGCATCATTCATTCAGCTCTTTTGTTTGCTAAATTAGTGTTTTTTTTTTCTTTTTATGATACAAGTCTACCGTGGGCAGACATGAATTGGTGAAAATTATTTGTACCAAGGACATATCTGTAACCATTGCAGCTTAAGTAACTGTTGTGGTTTCCGGGAGTGCAGGAGGGCCGGTATGCTGCCTCCGTCTTTGTAAATAATAGCAATTGTGGCAATATGTATTGAAAGAATAAATGTCAGTATATTTTAGGTGTGCTAAAATGCTTTGAAAACATTTTTAAAAACCAAAAAAATTTAAATGGAAAGCTCTGTATTTTACATTATTGTAGGGTTTAGCTGAAAGTTATTTTTCTTGTGACCTTTATACAATTTTGCTGTCTGCTTCTTATTTTGATAATTCTATTATCAAGATATGAAGCAGATTCAGGTTTGTAAACACTCCCTCATGTGTTCATCTGTACTGTACATCAGGGAATGGGGGCTAGCGCTGCTTCTTAAAGTGGATCTTGCAAAAGAAAGAATGGTCCACACTTTACATTATTGGCACCAGCCCTTTATGGTGGATATACAAACTTTCACTAGTGAAGAAAAAAGTTACTTATTGTAGCACTGACCCCCAAAGGAGCTGCTAGTTTATATTGGGCCTGGACTCTTCTGAGAAACCCCACTAACTTAACTCGATCCCCTTGGCACAGCTGTGGTGCAATGCAATACAGTACAATATAAACAATGTAAAGTACCTGTATAATATCCTCAGGATCCTCTGGCTCCACCTGGTGGGGAAAACAGCATGCCACACAACTGAATACTTCACCAGAAATACTTTTACTGCAAGTATATTAAAACAGGTGGTTACAGAGATTGCACTGTCATCCCAACGTAGGTCAGTACGTATGTCAGTACAATATAAATCAACAGACAAATACAATATGAAAGAGATATATATATGTATGTATATATGTGTGTATATATATATATATATATATATATATATATATATATATATATATATATATATATATATAATCTCTATACCTGGGAGCTCCCGCTACTTTAAAGTTATACGTGAGGCCTCACTAAAAGTACTTTCTCCCGTATCTTCTTTCTTCGCTAGCTAGAGATGACTCCTCTGATATTTGTAATCCAAAAGGTAGGCGAGAGTTAGCTTAATGTGCTCCAGGTATAACTCTAAGAACTTATACACAACACTTGGGCACTAACGTGAAGTAGGCCCCAAGGGTGCTCAATGTCAGTTGCTCTGTTACGCCTCCGTGGAACTACAGGTTCCAGTGAGGCCTGAAAGTGAGTCTAACTGCATGCAACAAATTAACAACCGGAGGAACAACCAGAGGAGCGAAGCAGCAGAAAGCAACAGCACTTAGAGCTTTGGAGTGAGATAAGTAAACACTACAGATATGTGCCTAGGTCAAATTTAATTATGATGGTTTATAACCACTTCAAGTCGTTGTAAAGGCTCAAGGTTTCTTACCTTCATGCTTTCTTTACATGGAGGTAAAAAAAAACTTTTGTGTGCTGCTCCCCCCATGCCCCCTCTCGATCCAGTGATGTCCACAAGGGCCTTGGCTGTCCCGGGTCTCTCTTTCTCAATTGGCTGAGACACAGCAGCGGGAGCCAATGGCTAACACTGGTTTCAATCACAGCCAGTGAGCCAATGAGGCCAGAATAAGGGGGAGGGCTGAACCATGGCTCTGTGTGTTATGGACGCATAGAGTGGGGCTCGGGAGCGAACTAGCGCCAGATTGTTAGTGGAGGGCACTGGCCAAGAGGGAGAAGCCAGGAATGCCTGGCGGACGACCTGAGAAGAATAGGGTCGGGGCTGCTCTGTGCAAAACCATTACACAGAGCAGGTAAGTATAAAATGTTTGTTATTTTTTTAACATCACTTTAAACAATGAAAAGTGTTTTAGGGAAATATTTAGTCAAAAATTCACGATTGTATAAGACGGAGAGGGGTGGAAAAAGATAAAAGGAAGTTAGTGCAGAAAGGTCCGCTTTTTCCTACTATTATCTTCAACCATTGCTCGTTAAACGTGAACACTTCTTTCAGTGGTAATATTTTAATCCGGTGAAAGCTGATTTCCGGCCTAGGTGGAAGACCTGAAACCTCCCAGGAGGGACTACTGGAAACTGGAAAATTCCTGTCAGATATCCTTGATTACTCAGGCGAAGACACACGGCAGTGGTTCCCTTGAGAAGTCCCTATGGATGACATTGGGAGTCTCTCCATTGCATCATGAAGCTTTAAGCTCCTAATATTTACAGCTTTGGGAGCGCAGAACATGCTGATCACGTCCCTGTTGCCCTGAAAATTCCGCTCCCTTCAACTCTGTTCTGATTCTAAACTGCTTAGATATATTTAGCTTGAAAAACAAAAGTCTTTCGGGGCAAGCGTGATTGAGTTTTGCTAAATCATCAATAGGCAACTGTTGTCCACAAACTGACACAACAGAGGGCCTGGAGGGACCCATTCTAAGATTATCATCTGCTGAATGAAAAATACAAAAGGAAAGACTTTCTCGCTCTGCACTCTTTCCGCCCTGGGGAGTCACTGCATTTGGGCAAGTCGTATTAATAACTCGAAAAAAGGAAAGGAATTATTCATAGCGGGAGAGCAACTAGAACGAGAGCAACGTCAGCAAGGTACTAGAAGACGCCGAATGTGACGGGGGTTGTGTAATGTTTTCTAAAGCTGGGGCAATTGTGGTATACATATTTAATTTAACATGTTAACCACTTGATTTCCGGAACTTTACCTCCTTCATGGCCAGGGCATTTTTTCGCTATTCAGCACGGCACTACTTTAACTGATAATATCTTGGTCATTGAACACTTTACCCAAATAAAATCTATATAATTTTTTTTACACAAATAGAGCTTTCTTTTGGTGGTATAATATAGTTTTTTTTTTTAGAAAAAGTGTGTGTGTATATATAAATAAAGAAATATGTATATATATATATATATATATATATATATATATATATATATATATATATATATATATATATATATATATATAATATACATGAGCGTCCGCAGAACTTTTTTCGGGGGGGGGGGGCATAATTTTAGGGTCACCCATGCACCGCCCCGTTTCGACAATGTCATCACATTAATATGGTCAGAGTCTGCAGACATATTACAATCCCTAGGATAAGTAATGGATAATGGCCAACAGGCCCTCTTACCAGACCCAGCGAAACTACAGCAGTGATCACTCCGGCTGGACGATAGTTTACTCTGGGTTCCCCAGGGGCGACACTGTTCAGTAGTGTAGCATGGCTGTACCCTGGTAGTGGCTCAGTCTTTCTCTCTCTGGTGGTGCTGGGCAGTGTGGCTCTCTCTGGTGGCCCTGGACAGCGTGGCTCTCTCTCTGGCTTCCTCCCAGCACACTCCTCGTTCTTTGTCCTGTAGCGCTCTCTCCCTCAGCTTTATTCCAGGCTGCAGTCTCTCAATCTCTCTCTTGATCGAGCTGTAGCCTCCTCCCTGTGGAAAATGGGGCCGCCAATCTTTTTGGACTACATGTCCCATGAAGCTTGCCTCTCCTAGTCGCCTTTGATTGGCCCTCAGTTGTGGGCAATAGGGAAGAAACGGAGCGGGCAGGAAGCTGGGTGGGGAACCTGGTGAGATCCACCGTCTCTTCTCCCTGACAGGAGAATGGGTGGGGCGAGCGGGGGAAATCTCTGATAGCCCGCAGCTCGCCTTTCTTCCATCACAGCACCGCCAAGTTTTCTGCTGGACTGAGCAGGGAAAAGAGATCATAGTCACACTACACTGATAGGGGGGCTTGACAGCACCTTAATGGTGTCATCTTACTGGTGGGTGGCACGCGGATGCGGCACCTCGATAGAGACACAACTGTGCTGAATTTAAGATCCAGTCCCTGATTCCAGGGGGGGGGGGGGGCACTTGACCCCCCTTGCCCCTACCTGCGGACGCCCATGTATGTGTGTGTATGTATGTATGTGCATATATATATATATATATATATATATATATATATATATATATATATACAATTTAACAAAGAAGAAGGTGGACTTCTAAGTAGGGGGGAGGGGGGGGGGGTTGGGGGGAAAAGGGGGGGGGGAGTCGAACAGGTGAGTCTTATTTACCTATACAACAGTGGTAAAACAATGTGGTGCATATAGAAGTGGGAACTTATACCATATTACCTTTAGGAGTGGAAGCATACTTTGGATATTATTGACCGGTGATCTCAGATAATGGCCTAGTCATAACAATAATAACGACGGGAGTTACTAGTTTTAGATATAAGAGTCATGGATGTCAAAGAGCTGCAAGAGTCAGTGGATGTCCTATGGCAGTTGAAAGGCAGAGGGGTCAGACAGATTGGATACTTTGAGGTGTCCCAGTGAATTGGTGAGATCTCTTTTCAAGTACCAGTCCGTATTGCAGAATGGTTGCATGACTTCTTGTAGGACTTTCTGAGTCAATGTGCCTTCTATATATTTACGCCATCTCGTGAAAGCGTGAGGTAGAACAAAAGTTCAGTGTAATGGTGTCCAGCCTCTCCAAGTAGAAGAGCTATAGCATAGCTCTTTTCACTGCCGATAGGGTGGGTGGAGTTGGTGAAATCCAGTAGGACATAATAGTCCTGCGGGCATAGTCTGCTTTAAAGTTATAAAGTGTACAAACTATGGTATATATATTTGATAATTAATCAATCCTGATGTACTGATGGCCTATCATTTCTTGAGGCCCTAAAATGCCAGAACAGTACAAATATTGGTACAAATATGTACAAAAAAATTGGAAAGTAGATGGTCCAAGGTATTAAGTGAGAGGCATGGCGAGCAGTGGCGGCTGGTGGTAATTTTTTTGGGGGGCAGCAAACAGTGCACCCAAACTTCCCCCCCCCTCTGGTTGGTCAGTGCAATTACCCCATCCATGGTGGGCAATCACGGGCGGCTTCCCTGGCTCTCCTCCGTGGGTATCACAAACCGCCCCTCTTTCCCCCTGCTCTGTGGCTTCCGTCTCCTCCCTCCTCCTTGGCGGCCAATCTGAACACTTCATCTTTTGGCCAACCGGGAAATGGGTCTCAGACCCGCGCTTCCTGATTGGCGGAGAGGTGATTCAGTGTTAGAATAGGGAATATTCAATGTCAATATTCAATGTCAAGCACTTTTCTGCAGCAGAGAATGACATTTTCCGAACCGACTTTGGGGCCCTGTATCTCAGGGCCATTTGGAGCTAGGAACCCCACACTTGGATATGTTGTCGTGTTGGTTCCACCGAGATACGGGGCCCCAAAGTCGGGTCGGAAAATGTCATTCTCTGCTGCAGAAAAGTGCTCGACTCCAGTATAAGCCGAGGGGGGCACTTTAAACACAAAAAAATGTGCTGAAAAACTCGGCTTATACTCAAGTATATACGGTATGTAATATAGCAAAAAAGTAAAAAAAATATATATATTTTTTTTTTTTCAAAATTGTCACTTTTTTTTTTTGTTTATAAAGCAAAAAAAAAAAAAAAAAAACGCAGAGATGATCAAATACCACCAAAAGAAAGCTCTATTTGTGGTAAAAAAAATGGGTGTCAATTCTGTTTGGGTTCAATGTATCACATTAAAGCAACGCAGTGTTGTATCGCAAAAAATGGCCTGGTCATAAAGGGGGCAAATCCTTCCGGGGCTGAAGTGGTTAAGACAGTAGGATATCTGGGGCAATAAGAGGACATTGGGGATAAATAGCTGTGCTCCTGTTCTACATCCCATAAGGGGAGCTGTCTGTCCCATTGTTCCTCCCTGATTGTTGTCCATAGAGTCCAGCTGTGGCCCGTTATGTTCGCTGCCACTGTGAACAGAAAGGCTCATTAGTAAAGCATCTGCTGTTGGCTCCCATTTTCGGTTCTTGCACCTCTGATCTTGGCCGCAGCACCGGAGCATAACTTCTTTTTGCCAGTTACATGGATGTGCATGGTTGCCCATGAACGGGAAGCCTTAGCTCCCATTTATCCTCTCCGCAGTGTGCCCTAATCAACTTACATTATCACACCATTGGTGAAGATTTTTGGAAGGGGAAGAGTTTCTGTGACAACCCATTGCAAGTTTCTTTGCCATCGTGCCTCTCCTTTCTGTTGCTGCTTTATTCTGTCTGTTCCCTTCCATTTCAGTCAACAGCGGTTTAGTAAAACCTTGCTAGACACCCATCATCCATAACATTCTGGCCACTAACAGGTAAAGTGAATAACACAGATTGACATCTGAATCTGGGTGGGATATATTGGGCAGCAAGTGAACATGTTGTCCCTGAAGTTGATGGGCAAGCATAAGGATTTGAACGACTTTGACAAGACCAAATTGCAATGGCTAGACTGGGTCAGAGCAACTAAAAAAACTGCAGCTCTTGTGGGATGTTCTTGGTCTGCAGCAGTCAGACAGCAAGCAATTGTGCTCCAAGTTTGAAAATGACTTGCTAGGCTTTACAAGTTTGTTAGAAGGACAAGAAAAGTGCACAAGTTTGTTGCACGACTGCTGCAAGTCTGCATTGTGTGACTCCAGATCCACTTTCTTTGCAAATATTCTGCAACTCTGCTAGTTCTGGTTCAGTTATGTTGTGCAATAATCCTCCCACCACAGGGGTCACTGTGGCTGAATTTTCATGCTGTAGACTTGCAGAGCTCTTGCTGTAGACCCACCACTGCAACTTTTCTCTTGCTAGAAACCTGCTACGCACATTTGCTACAAATTGGAAAAGTGTCAACTAGAACTTGGGCTCCAAGTCGGACAAATGAGCAGGGGGTTACAGTGGTTGGGCAGAAGAGCAGGGGGGGTACAGAGGTGGGGCAGATTTTCAGTGGGTACAGTGGCGGGACAGAGGAGAAAGGAGGTACATTGGTGGGAGAGATGAGCAGTGGGGTACAGAGATGGGGCCGAGGAGAAAGGAGGTACATTGATGGAACACATGAGCAGGAGGAACAGAGGTGGGACAGATGTGCAGGAGGTACAGTGGTGGGGCAGATGAGAAAGGGGGTTACAGTGGTGGGGCAAATGAGAAAGGGGGTTACAGTGGTGGGGCAGATGAGAAAGGGGGTTACAATGGTGGGGCAGAGGAGCAGATAAGTTCAGTGTTAGGACATGAGAAGATGGTTCAGCGGTGAGACAAAATAGCATGGGAGTACGGCGGTGGAGCAGATGTGCAGAGAGGTACAGTGGTGGGGCAGATGAGAAAGGGGGGACATTGGTGGGGCAGATGAGCAGGGGGGTTACAGTGGTGGGACAGAAGAGCAAGGGGTTACGGTGGTGGGGCAGATGTGCAGGGTAGTACAGTTTTGGGGCAGATGTGCAGGGTAGTACAGTTTTGGGGCAGATGTGCAGGGTAGTACAGTTTTGGGGCAGATGTGCAGGGGGTTACAGTGATGGGGCAGATGTGCAAGGGGTTACAGTGGTGGGGCAGATGAGAAAGGGGGAGTACATTGTTGGAGCAGATGATGGGGCAGAACTGAGAACTGAGATGGGGCAGATGAGCAGGGTAGTACAATGGTGGGGCAGATGTACAGGGTAGTACAATGGTGGGGAAGATGTGCAGAGTAGTACAGTGATGGGGCAGATGTGCAGAGTAGTACAGTGATGGGGCAGATGTGCAGAGTAGTACGGTGATGGGGCAGATGTGCAGAGTAGTACGGTGATGGGGCAGATGAGCAGAGTAGTACGGTGATGGGGCAGATGAGCAGAGTAGTACGGTGATGGGGCAGATGAGCAGAGTAGTACTGTGATGGGGCAGATGAGCAGAGTAGTACGGTGATGGGGCAGATGAGCAGAGTAGAATGGTGATGGGGCAGATGAGCAGAGTAGTACGGTGATGGGGCAGATGAGCAGAGTAGAATGGTGATGGGGCAGATGAGCAGAGTAGTACGGTGATGGGGCAGATGAGCAGAGTAGAATGGTGATGGGGCAGATGAGCAGAGTAGTACAGTGATGGGGCAGATGAGCAGAGTAGTACGGTGATGGGGCAGATGAGCAGAGTAGTACAGTGATGGGGCAGATGAGCAGGGTAGTACAATGGTGGTGCAGAGTAGTACAGTGATGGGGCAGAGTAGTACAGTGATGGGGCAGATGTACAGTGATGGGGCACATGAGCAGAGTAGTACAGTGATGGGGCTAATGAGCAGAGTAGTACAGTGATGGGGCAGATGAACAGAGTAGTACAGTGGTGGGGCAGATGTGCAGAGTAGTGCAGTGGTGGGGCAGATGTGCAGAGTAGTGCGGTGGTGGGGCAGATGTGCAGAGTAGTGCGGTGGTGGGGCAGATGTGCAGAGTAGTGCGGTGGTGGGGCAGATGTGCAGAGTAGTGCGGTGGTGGGGCAGATGTGCAGAGTAGTATGGTGATGGGGCAGATGTGCAGAGTAGTACGGTGATGGGGCAGATGTGCAGAGTAGTACGGTGATGGGGCAGATGTGCAGAGTAGTACAATGGTGGGGCGGATGTGCAGAGTAGTACAATGGTGGGGCAGATGTGCAGAGTAGTACAATGGTGGGGCAGATGTGCAGAGTAGTACAGTGGTGGGGCAGATGTGCAGAGTAGTACAGTGGTGGGGCAGATGTGCAGAGTAGTACAGTGGTGGGGCAGATGTGCAGGGGGGTACAGTGATGGGGCAGATGAGCAGAGTAGTACAGTGATGGGGCAGATGAGCAGGGTAGTACAATGGTGGGGCAGATGTGCAGAGTAGTACGGTGGTGGGGCAGATGTGCAGGGGGGTACAGTGATGGGGAAGATGTGCAGAGTAGTACAGTAATGGGGCAGATGTGCAGAGTAGTACAGTAATGGGGCAGATGTGCAGAGTAGTACAGTGATGGGGCAGATGTGCAGAGTAGTACAGTAATGGGGCAGATGTGCAGAGTAGTACAGTGATGGGGCAGATGTGCAGGGGGTACAGTGATGGGGCAGATGTGCAGGGGGGTACATTGTGGGGCAGATGTGCAGGGGGGTACATTGATGGGGCAGATGTGCAGGGGGCTACAGTGCTGGGGCAGATGTGCAGGGGGGTAGAGTGATGGGGCAGATGTGCAGGGGGGTAGAGTGATGGGGCAGATGTGCAGGGGGGTAGAGTGATGGGGCAGATGTGCAGGGGGGTAGGAGTGATGGGGCAGATGTGCAGGGGGGTAGAAGTGATGGGGCAGATGTGCAGGGGGGTAGAAGTGATGGGGCAGATGTGCAGGGGGGTAGAGTGATGGGGCAGATGTGCAGGGGGGGGAGTGATCTGAGGTGTGAAGGTGCAGGATTTTAATTTCTCACTACTTACTGTATAAAAAAAAATATATATTTTTCGTGATTGAGAGTATGAAGTTGAATTTTTTTTGTTATAAAATCGGCACGCTGAAAACATTTTTCGGCACACTGGGCTTAATAGGTTGCCTATCCCTGCTATAAATGATGAGGCTTTTCTGAAGATGGAACGTAGGCATGCACTGTACAGTAGGGACGAGGTGTAAGGTACCTATTTCTACTCGCAGAGCTTCTCTACCTCATAATTTGCTGTGTGATTCCCCCAGAAAAAAAAAAAATTCCTATGCAAAACCATCTTTGTGAAAAGTGGTATTTGCATAGCGGTACAGACGGCGTGGTGAGATCGGCGCACATAGCTGCCGGTGACCGCTGTGCAGTCTATGTATTATTTTAGCATGTCGGTGCAGAGAACGGGTTTACTTTAAATAACGATTGTAACTTGAAAGGTGAACGTGTGTGAGGTGTTATAACTTGGGATATCTACTGCTGGGAATAAAATCTAAGTGAATGGAGTCTGATAGAAAATGGTGATGGATGGACGGGAGTGTTGTCTGCTTTCTCTGTCTCCCGGGGGTGTTCTGTCTACCTTAGTCCTCAGTCTTTCCTGTAATACTAATGATAACATGGCGTTTATAGAGACACTAATAGTTTTAGGTCAACCTTTACATTGTTTTTAATGTATACATTGTTAGGTTTAAAGGGTAACTCTACTTTCGTGAAAAAAAAAAAAAATAGAGCATACCGTATGTATAATTGTGACACAAGACATATCGTAATTGGATGTTATTAAAAATGACCTTTCCTTTTCAATCTGCAGCCGCCGTCATTTTCTGTAAAATTCAATGCAATATGGCTACCTGGAGGCCTTCAGTACACAAATGGAAGCTCTGTTAACCACTTCAATACCGGGGGGCACTTAGACACCTTCCTGCCCAAGCCAATTTTTAACTTTCAGCGCTGTCGCAATTTGAATGACAATTGCGCGGTCATGCAACATTGTACCCAAACAATTTTTTATCATTTTGTTCCCACAAATAGAGCTTTCTTTTGGTGGTATTTGATCACCTCTGCGTTTTTTTTTTTTTTTTTGCGCAACAAATAATAAGACCGAAACTTTTGCAAACAAAATGGTTTTTCTTTGTTTCTGTTAATTTTTTTTTGTAAATAAGTAAGTTTTCTTCTTCAATGATGGGCACTGATATGGCGGCACTGATGAGGCGACACTGATGGGCAGCGATGAGGTGGCACAGATGATGGGCACTGATAGGTGACACTGATGGGCACTGATAGGTGGCACTGATGGCACTGATAGGTGGCACTGATGACACTGATAGGTGGCACTGGTACGCTGCACTGATGGGCACTCATAGGCGGCACTGATGGGCACTCATAGGCGGCACTGATGGGCACTCATAGGCGGCACTGATGGGCACTCATAGGCGGCACTGATGGGCACTCATAGGCGACACTGATGGGCACTCATAGGCGACACTGATGGGCACTCATAGGCGGCACTGATGGGCACTCATAGGCGACACTGATGGGCACTCATAGGCGACACTGATGGGTACTCATAGGCGGCACTCATGGGTGTCACTGATGGGTACTTATGGGTGGCACTGATGCATACTTATGGGTGGCACTGATAGGTGGCATGGATGGGCACTTATAGGTGGGAATTGATGAACACTGATGGGTGGCACTGATGACATTGATGGGTTGGCATTGCTGGCCATCCCTGTATTGTAAAGTTAATTTGAGGTGCCAGTCAGTGGCCATTTGTGGGCACTGGCATATTTTGGGCATTTTTTTTTTTTACATGTGGATGGCCATGGGGGATGTACCTGGCCATCTACATGCTGGGGTCTTCACTGGTGGTCTAGTGTGGGCATCTGAGGGGGGGCTACACTGATAAACAATCAGCACATACCCCCCCTGTCAGGAGAGCCGCCGATTTGGCTCTCTTCTACTCACGTCTGTCAGACGCGAGTGAGGAAAGGCCGATCAACGGCTCTTCCTGTTTACCACGTGATCAGCCGTGTCCAATCACAGCTGATCACGATGTAAAGAGCCTCCGCCAGAGGCACTTTACCGAGATCGGTGGAGCGGTGTGTCAGACACACCGCTCCACCGATCGCCGCGATGCATGCCAGCCACAGGCGCGCAGCGGCTGTTATCCTGAAGGATGTCATGATGCCCAGTCAGGATAACAAAACCACTTCCTGGACGTCAATCTGCTATTGACCGGGCGGGAAGTGGTTTAAGTGGTTGTAAACCCTCACATATACCCAGTGAAGTGACTGGGTGATACAGAGTTGAAACACATCTTCCACCTAAGTTGCACCTGTTTATCTGCAGTCTTCTCTTCTCTACATCTGTTCAAAGTCCAGAATGTATAACGCCTGTCTGAGCTTTCAGAAAAAAGGGGGAGCGAGCTGAAATTACACTCTGGGGGTTATTTACGAAAGGCAAATCCACTGTGCACTACAAGTGCAAAGTGAAGGACAATAAACTCTGTCTTTTTTTAGAAAGTTTGGAGACCCCTGATCTAAACTCTACTGCCAGTAAAAGGTTCAACGTGAGACTTTTTATTGCCGTAGAGGGTCTTCCAGGATACTGCTAAATGTCGAGAGCTGGACTTTAAGGATAAATTGAAGTTTTTGCAGGTGTCCACCAGCTGGGTGCATCATTGGCATGTAGCTTTTACTTCACTTTAACTGCTAGAATCTCCACCACTCAAGCCCTACGCTTGCTTAACCTCCTTAGATCCGCGCTATAGCTGAATGATGGCTACAGCGTGGATCTATATTGCTGGGACTACGTCCTACGTCGTCATCCCGTGCACGAGCAGCCTGCGGGCCCCCAGAAGGGTGTGCGCGGCACGCTCTGTGATCAGCGAGTCTGTGAGACTCGCTGGATCACAGATCCGAGTAAGGGGTCAATCCCGACCCACATGATCAGCTGTTAGCCAATGACAGCTGATCATGTGATGTCAACAGAGCCGGTAATCTGCTTTTTTTTCCCCTCGTGCTGACAGCGTGAGGAGAAAAAAAAAGCTGATCACCGGCGGCAGTGAGAGGGACATTAGTCCCGATCACTGCGATGTGCCCAGGGTCCATGGTGCCCACCTGTGCCCTATACAAGTGCCGCCTACCAGTGCCCACCAGCTTCACCTGTTAGTGTCCACCAGCTACACCTGTCAGTTACCACAGTTCCATCTGTCAGTGCCCATAAGTGCCTGAACAGTGCTGCACATCAGTATCACCTACCAGTGCCCATGAGTGTCACCTACCAGTGCTATCTATCAGTGCCCATCTGTGCCACCCATCTGTGCCACCCATCAAGACCCATCAGTGCCATCTTATCTGTGTCCATCAGTACCAACTTATCTGTGCCCATCAGTGCCACCTTATCTGTGCCCATCAGTGCAGCCTATCAGTGCCCACCAGTGCCGCCTCATCAGCGCATATCAATTAAGCAGAAAAATTACTTGTTTGCAAAATGTTCTAACAAACTATTAAACATGGTTTTTTTTTTTTTCCAAATTCTCCATCTTTTTTTTGTTTAGCAAAAAATAAAAACCCCAGCTGTGATTAAATACCACCAAAAGAAAGCTCTATTTGTGGGAAAAAAATGATAAAAATGTCATTTGGGTACAGTGTTGTATGACCGCACAATTGTCATTCAAAGTGCGTCAGCGCCGAAAGCTGAAAATTGGTCTGGGCAGGAGGGGGGTTTAAGGGCCCAGTAAGCAAGTGGTTAAACAATGCAGGCCAGGACTCGGCTCAACCAAGCATTTAAGGAGTTGCTTGGTTTTCTTAGCGACAAGCCTTGTGTATGAGTTTTGTTTGGTGCAAACAGCATGCTCGTTAGAGCTGTCCTATAAAGGATGGGAGGAGACAGCAAGCCATCAAGAAAAAGGCAGTAAATTGCAAAATGCCTTCATCGTTCTGGTGATTGCACACATTGCATACACTGGGTGGACAGACAGTTTTTAACCCTTGAGCACCACATCCTACTGATTTGCGGGCTGTCAGGAGTGTAGCATTGTGCGTATAGGTGGCTGATGGCAGAAGATTGTACTGACCAGAGGAAAAATCCGTCAGACAGTTCATGGCATCTATCACATCTACAGCTTCCTCCTATCACATCTACAGCTTCCTCCTATCACATGGCCGCTGGGCTGTGAAATGATGGAGAAACATCTCAGCAGAGGAAGCATTGGAGCAGACACTCCCCATCTATTTGCTGCCACACAACAAGGGAGTGACTTTACTGGAACGGATGACAGCAGGACATATGGTGTCCTACTTTATACCAGGTGGTACGTCACCTCTATATTGTTTATTTTTTGCTGAAGGGCCCCCGGCCCATCCAGCCCCCCCAGGCTACAGTTTGGAGACCAATGCTGTATATAAATTAGTAACTAAGGAATATAAAAGCATATCTCTGGGGTAACAATGGCTACACACCTCTATGGTTAAAAATGATGATATGGAAAACCAAACTTGACTACAGAAGTTGATTATTTTTGAGGCAAACTCCCTATTTATTGTAGATGATATGGAGAACTGGAAGGAGAATCGACCTTTACTGAATTAGTATATTATTTAGGACCAATGCTATAACAGACTGTGAATGATGCACATTGTAAGGACTGGGAGAGCCTTTAGTAGCCTTTTGAAAAATGGTCAGCTTTGATTTTCAGTTATTAGAGAGTTTTGGATGGTGAGGCTTAAAGGAGAAGTAGAGTCAAAGCTCTTTTTGGTCCTACTTTTCCTGGGAATCAAAGGAGTGCCCTTTGTTCTGCACTCCTGTGGCCCATATTCACCCGACATAGGGCTAAAACCCACTGTCAGCTGACGTCACTCGGCCGGTCTAGACTCTGGAGAGATCCCTACTTTAATGTTGGGATCCACCCAGATGCCTGGACCTGCAGGTGGTTCAGCCTCTCATGACGCATACACACAGTTGTAATTTCTGATGGAAACAGTCCGATGGGAGCTTTTCATCGGATTTTCCGACCCTGTGTATGCCCATCGGTCTTTTTCTGTCTGCATTTCCGACGGACTTTAGATTGAGAGACTGTTCTTAATTTTTCAGACAGAAAAACTTTCTATCGGAAATTCCGATCGTGTGTATGCAATTTACGGCACGCAAAATTCCGACGCATGCTTGAAAACAATTTGACGCATGCTCGTAAACAATTCGACGCATGCTCAGAAGCAATAAACTTCCCTTTTATAGTGCCGTCGAACGTGTTGTATGTCGCGGTGTTATTGACCGTCGGAATTTGGTGTGACCGTGTGTAGGCAAGACAGTTTGAGCAGAATTCTGTCGGAAAAAACATCTGAGCTTTTTCCGACGAGAATTCCGATCGTGTGTACGCGGCATCAGGGTGCTGCTAAGAATCTGAGCCAGTCAGCCGTTCCTGCCCCCTCCCCAGCCCAGCGCTAGAGTGGCAAAGCAAAGAGTCGGTGACTGTCAGTCACCAACTCTCTGCTCACTGAAGACCGAGAACTGAGCGATCAGTAGTCTTTGATCGCTCAGTTCTTGGGGTAGTTGCAGGGGACAGATCCACCTGGGTGAGTATGAATGTTTTTTTTTAATTTTTTTTATGAATTCTGAACTTCCCTTTAACTTTGATTTTAGATACACAAAGACATGACCTTGCTATGTAGCTAACAGCTGGGTTCAGGTGGCTCTTTAATCACACAAAAATGTTTTAATACAGAAAGTACTTACTATTTTGGTGATTTTGTCTTTTTTTTAGCTTCACTTTTAACAAAGGGCTTGCATGAAAATTGAAAGGAAAACTGAATCAAGAATTATTCTTTTATTTTTCCATAGCATGGTTTGATCCCTAATAGGTTCTTATGGTCATCCATTCCTCATTACTTGAGTTTTGATGAGTGATCTTGTTTTATTTTACAGATGGGTCCTTGTTGGTTTTGCTCCAGTTTTCATGCCATTTATATAGAAACTAAATTTTTAGACTCTGCTCTGTGTTTAAAAGATCTGAAGAAACCTTACAAATGTAGAGGCGGGGCTTCCTGCATTGTATGGTAATGAGGACAGACTTGGGACTGGCTCACTCAAAAAGCCTTGCAGTCAGCCATGACACCTCCTCCTGAGAAATCTCTAAAGCCTGGTACACATACAAACCTGACAGCTCTGATCGAAACCACAGTACTAACGATCCGATGTTAGTGCAGCGATCTCCCCTGCTGTTCTTTTGTGTTCTGACAGGGGGTAGCCCCCTCCGCCAGAACACTCCGCTGATTGGGCTTCTTTCGGACTGGTTGCCATACACACGGCTGAATGTCGGCCGTTTTTTATTGATCTAGGTCTAGGAGATGTCACTTAACATTTTGCCCATGTGTACTAGGCTTAAAAGGTCAGAAATATTTTTTTTAAAAAAGAGGCATGCTGTGTAAATGGGAACACATAACAAACATATAGCGGCCCACAGAACAAGGAAAGAAAAAACATTTTAGCCCCCTCACACCGTACAAGTCTGGCTTGTAATAGGTAATAACAGCCCCAGCCTAACTCTATCCAGGCCATGCCCTAAACATGTTTCACCCCACCCATGGGACCTCATGACTAAGCCCTGTGGGTGGGGCGAAACATGTCAGGTGTGCGGCCTAGATGGAGTTAGGCTGTGGCTGTTATTACCTATTACATGCCAGACTTGTATGGTGTGCGGTGGCTAAAATGGTTTTCTCTCCTTGTTCTGTGGATTACATGGAGTCAGGGCGAAGTCCTAGCCTGACCTGCACCCTAAGTGGAATACTCCGAATGGAGAACATAGATGCTGAAGCAGAGAACCTAAAGTCGGCTTAGATTCACAAACATATAGTGGCGTTTTCTAAAACTTTACTGCAAAAGTGGAGATACGCTTTAGGCAGGGCCATCTTTAATATTGATTGGACCCTGGGCAAAACTTTTCTTGGGCCCCCCATGCAGTTTCGCTCTCTACCTGCTCTGAGACATACAATAAATAGCAGCTAGACTCAAAATCTGTTTACTAAATCAGATCAGGCAGCTATTGCGATTGGTTGCCAGAGGTTACAGTGTATCATTACCGCTCACTGACTGGTTGCTAGAGGTTACAGCACACTTTACGGCTCACTGATTAGTTGTTAGAGGTTACAGCCCATGATTTCTGCTTATCGATTGGTTGCTAGAGATTGCTGTGGATATGACCTCAGGTGGGCATAATATATATATATCAATGCTGCCGGCCGCCGCTATTTACATATGAATGCTTGTATTTTACATGTAAACACAGGGTCTGGCAGGTGAGTCATCTGTACGCAACAATAGAGCAGAGCTGGGCAGCATTAGTAGCAGCACTTCACACTGAGATATTGGGACACAGCACGGGACTAAAACCTTGAGGGACAAGGGCATTTTAACCAGGATAGTTGGCAAGTATGAGGCAGCTGCTTTGGGCCCCACAACAATGACCCGGCCCAGGGCAGCTGCCCATTTTGCCCTGCCTTAAAGACTGCCCTGGCTTTAGGGATCAATAACTCAAAGTTATAGGATAAAGATTATCTATTGACCCTATTTAACCGGGTTTTATTTTCATTAAAAATGATTGCAATTATTTATTACATGCCATACATTTATTTGTTAACCACACCTTACCCTGTATTGTAGTCTAATGTAATTATTTGCATTGCCATATCCAGTCAGGATTTGCTGCACTGTATAGTGCTGCTAGTCTAGCATTGGAAGCTTGTTGACTGGAGGAGAGAGCACATGAAATGACCTCAGCATTGTGCTTATGCTCCTTTGTTGTCCAATCTTGGGGTAAAGCTATTTACCAAGATGTATTGTTTAATTACAGTGGAGAAAAGGGATGACACTGACTTTGCTAAGCTGTCTGGCAATGAACACCCAAGACTAAACAGACTGAACAGAAATACAAATACTTTAACAGGTGAGACAATTCCCATATATGTATTTCAACTATTAATTTAGTTGTATACCTAGCACTTAATTTTTATATACACCAGGAGATATTGCACAATCCCACTGCCAGTGTTCTGAGCATTGCCTACTGCCCCAACCCTACCAGTTTTTGTTCTATTTGTTTCTCTTTCTCGGATTGTACCCTTGGTTTATTGCTTATAAATGAGAGCTGGCTGCACCCTCGTTATTGCCATCCAACCTTTTTGCTGAATTAGAATTTTACATCTTTTTAGGTAATAACACATTACATGTTGTTTTTGCTAAAATATTTCAATGCTGGGAGGAATTCTTTATTTCTTACTATCCCTTGCTGTGAAAATAAGAGGCAAAAATAAAGCATGAGGAGGGAGAGGGCGTCCTTTTGTGCACAGCTTTAGGACACATTAAGTTTTAACATATCGTTTTTATTTCCAAATCCTTATTTAGCTTAATGGTACGGAATTCCTGCAGTTTAATGTAAGAATCAGAAGAAGCAGAAGTCAAGACACCAGAAAAATGATGTAGAAAATTCCCCAGGATATGCATTAAAGATGAATTCCAGGCATGGTTTATTTTTACATAGGTGCATTGGTCCAGCTTGGGCAATGTATCTATGTATATTGGGGGTGGGGGTGGGGGGGGGTAAGAAGTGCCAAGCCACTTCTAGTGCAGTATCGGTTTCAAAAATCTAACATAATGAATGCACTCACATGGTGCTCAGTGAGTAAGACCCCATACACCAACATTTCTCTACCTTTTCTCTATTGTCGAAAGGTATTGGAACACCTGCCTTTATACGCACATGAAATATAATGGCATCCCAGTCTTGGTCCGTAGGGTTCAATATTGAGTTGGCCCACCTTTTGCAGCTATAACAGCCTCAACTCTTCTGGGAAGGCTGTCCAGAAGGTTTAGGAGTGTGTCTATAGGAATGTTTGACCATTCCTCCAGAAGCGCATTTGTGGGGTCAGGCATTGATGTGGAAAAGAAGGCCTGGCTCGCAGTCTCCGCTTTAATTGATCCCAAAGGTGTTATATTGGGTTGAGGCCAGTCAAGTTCCTCCACCCCACACTCGCTTTATGGACCTTGCTTTGTGCATTGGTGCAAATTATTTGGTTGAGGGGAGGATTATGATGTGGGCTTGTTTTTCAGGGGTTGGGCTTGGCCCCTTAGTTCCAGAGAAGGAAACTCTAAGGCGTCAGCATACCAAGACATTTTGGAGACTTTCATGCTCCCAACTTTGTGGGAACAGTTTGGAGATGGCCCCTTCCTGTTCCAACATGGCTGCACACAGTGCACAAACAAGGTCCATAAAGACATGGATAGTCGAGTTTGAGGAACTTGGCTGGCCTCAACCCAATAGAACACATTTGGGATGAATTAAAACGGAGACTGCAAGCCAGGTCTTCTTGTCCACATCAGTGCCTGACCTCACAAATGTGCTTCTGGAAGAAAGGTCAAACATTCCCATACGCACACTCCTAAACCTTGTGGACAGCCTTCCCAGAAGAGTTGAAGCTGTTAAAGCTGCAAAGGGTGGGCCAACTCAATATTGAACCCTACGGACTAAGACTGGGATGCCATTAAAGTTCATGTGCGTGCAAAGGCAGGAAGATGATACAATCCTGCTAGTCTGCTCCCTATTTCAAAAGATGCAATTTAGAGGAGGGATTGTTGCAGAGGCTTTAGTTGGCAACGTGATGTAGCCACATGGCACTGAGAGGAGCTAAACACTTAGCATAATATTTCCCTTTGGCACAGCTACTGTTACTCAGTATTTATGGGCAGAAAAACAGGCACTGTTGCTACCGCAGGGTTACACCTCCTGAGCTGTGGTGGCACCAGAATCTCTACTTTACTTTTCTAATGTGGTGCCACCAGGCCATAAACATTGGCTGTGAAATTTAGTGCATGATGTATCAAAAATCCTGGCTACAGAGCTATGAACATCAATTAGTGGCAAGGATTGCTACAGATGAAAAAATATTGCTTACACTTAAACTGAGCATTGTCAGCGTAATAAAATTCTTTACAGATATCGACAACTGTGTGCCTTGAAGGGTTTGTAACGTTTTTATTACAAAGTACATTGATGTAACAAAGTGGCCTGGGACCTTTAATAACGAATAATTTTTTGATAAACCACACTTTAAAAATGGGAGTTTGAATCTGGCTGCTTTCTGTATGAACTCTCTCCATCTATTTTTATATAAACACCCAGTATTATTAGAAGTGGGAATGTGTGCCAATCGAGCAAGGGCATTCCTTCTTTCTTTAAAATATTTTTGTCTTATTCCCCCATTTTCCTTTACCTGCAAGATCAAAGTAGTTAAAGGCCAGCTCCACTGTTTCTTTTTTACGAAGAACGCCAACCCACCTCAAAGTCTCAAAGATATACTCAGCCTCCTGTGCTTCACTTCACATCCCCCTCCACTCATGGTTGCCAAACCTCTTGTAACATTCAACTCGCTCCATGTGAGCCAAGGGCTTCGAGTATACTTCTCTTGGGAGGGGCTCACCAATCTCCTAGTTCCCGGGTGTTGGGGGAGGGGGGGGGGGGTGGAGGGAAATCTGAGTTCTGCCAACCCAGAGGAGAAAGAACAGTTTGGGAATTTATATGAGGCAATAAGCTGGTAGGGCCATCTGCCTCCATCCCTATCTAATATGAATAAAAAGAAAAGGTGGGACTTTATATGAAGCATGCAGGTGGATAAAAAGTCAAGTTTATTGAATGAAATAATAGTATATTGAATGATAATCATCTTATCAAGATATTACATATATATATATATATATATATATATATATATATATATATATATATATATATATATATATATATATATATACACACACACACACAGGGGGTCCCCAGGTTACAAACCCGTTAGGGACTTTCCTCCTGTTTGTAATCCGGAAATGTCCGTAAGTCAGGGACCCCCTGTGTGGTGTGTGTGTGTATGTATATGTAATATATATATATATATATATATATATATATATATATATATATATAAATATATTATACATTTCTTGTTAAAAAAAAATATATTATACACACAAACATACAATTAGGTAATCTGTCACATGATTGCAAACAGTACATATAAGATTAATAGATAAACACATGATTCACATATTCAGGAATAGATAGAACTCTAATGCAACCCATGATAGATTGAAACACGGCATATGACAGCTCTACGCGTTTCATGGAGGTTGTATCCACTCTTCAGGAGCATGCACGTGACTTGTATCTGTAATAGAGTCAGAGAATAGCTATGTGGTCTGACCATAATGGAAAAAAAAATTGAAATAAAATATAAAAATTGGAACTGAAGGAGCCCCACTCTCTGAAATACTTACAAAGAAGTCTGTTTGTTGAATGTGGCACTAGGAACCGGAAGGGCATCTCTACTGGGAGCTGAGGTGGAGTGATTGGCCGCAGAACCCAACAGGGGCCACATCCAGAGAGGGCAGTGTACTGAATTAGAGATAGCTATTCATGACCATAAGTATTAAACCCATCATGGGAAACCTTCTATATGAAATAGTATGTGTTAATAAACAGTGTGCAATGTCTCCTGTACTCCGTTAGAGCAGGACAAATATATAATAGAAAGTGTTGATTGAAGCCAAGATGAGTAAAAGATAGTAAAATTGATAGTAAAATAAGGTTGTAAGGTTGCCAGATACAAAAGATAGTGGATACTGGTTGCCAAATTACCCAAACTGGAGTGTTGAAGCTGATGTCCAGCGTGATGTGAATAATAGACCAAGCAAAGGCAGAGACAGTCCACCAATGTGAAAAAGCCACCCGGAAATGGGACCTATATGGACACAGCCATAACACACCCACCAACTTCACGCCAGCGTGCAAAGTGGGAAGGAGGCCTCACTGATTGAGTGACAAAGCCGCCCACCATCGGTGCCAAAACCAATCCTCCCATAGAGCCACTGGATGTAAAAGATGCTGGAGAGATGGCGCCACATAGTGTGATGCCACATCATCTGGCGCAAAGGGCATGACGTTGATGCATAGCATGAGGCCGCCCACCCACCCCATGGGAAAGAGGGAGGAGAGAGCCAGCGGTAGGCATTGCAGCTCCCGGACGAGATGGGAGCCAATAGGCTCCTAAAACCAGACCATGTGACACACAACACAGCAAAGGGAAGCAAAACATCTAGACAAGGGATGGGATTGCTGGTCACATCCCTAATATCTGAGTCTTAAACAAAGAGGGGAATGAGAAAAATAACAGATATCATTCAATATACTATTCTTTCATTCGATAAACTTGACTTTTTATCCACCTGCATGCTTTATATAAAGTCCTACTTTTTTTTTTTTTTTTATTCTGCCAACCTACGTTTCGGCACTAAAATAAACCTGTACTGAGCAAAACCTATAGGTTGCCATTGTTGACCTCCTAATATAAGGAAAGTTCAGAACAAACCTTAGAAAGTATTATAGTATTTATCGGCGTATACACTTTTTTTTTCCCCATTAAATTCAGGGGAAAATCGTGGGTGCGTGTTATACACCGATCCCTGCTGTCTCTGAGGGAAGAGGAGCGAGCGCCGCTGAATTACACAGAGCCGCGATCTCCTGTGTACCCAGCGCTCCATCACAGCCACGCCTCCTGGCCCGCATTGGGCCACTGTTCTGTCTATCATATGAGTAGGGCCAGGAGGCATGTCTGTGAGTGTCGGAGCGCCGGGTACACAGGAGATTGCGGCTCTGTGTAATTCAGCGGTGCTCGCTCCTCCTCAGTGCAGGGATAATCCAACACTGGCGAGGCTGCAATTATGGGAAAGGTGAGGCTGCAGATGGGCACTGAACAGGCTGCATTGTTGGTCAATTTGGAGGCTGCAGATGGGCACTGAACATGCTGCATTGAAGGGTAATTTAGAGGCTGCATATGGGCACTGAGCAGGGTGCATTGATGGGCAATTTAAAGGCTGCAGATGGGCACTGAGCAGGGTGCATTGATGAGCTGTGACCCTAATTTTGCTTCAAAGTTCTTTATTTAAAAATGTAAGAAATAAAAACAAAAAAAGAAAAAAAAGCTTTTATTTGAGAAGAAACAGGGTAAGAACAGAATATTGTAACAGTGTTTCGTTTACATATATTTGTCTCCAATTATCTTTTCATAGCATAATATCACATTGTACTGTGAAATAATGTGTAAATTTCCTTATACTTTACTCCTTATGTATGATGGGGCTCCCTCTATGTCGGTGTATTCCAGGTCCTGGATAGCGTCCCGCTATGGTGCCCCCCAGCGGGCGCGCGGCAGGTAGGGCGATCCAAACGAGACCTACGAGGGGTCACATCCAATGAAGGGGCTACCCACGGATCCGTGCGTGGGCCAGACTGGCAGGGGAAGAGGGATGGGTTGAAGGGGGAAGAGAAAAATGAAAGGGGGACAGGGGAAGGATGACGGTAGGGTTCCTTGGGGTCCCCTGTTTCGCACACCTGTCATGAGATCCAAGAAAACATATTTAAATGTATACCATAATGTATTGCCATAGCAGTTAGCAATGTCTGGTGTGCTCAGAGCACTTAGTGGGGAGAAGTGGGATTGTGGGGTGAGAGGTGATTGTGCCATTAATGTGTTTTACAGATGGTACTGATTTGTACCATATCTGAACTAATGATGAGGGTGGGAAAGAGATGGGGTGGAGTGGGATAGGGGAAACATGGGAGAGGACAAAAAGGGGGAGGAGGGGGGGGGGAGAAAAAGAGAGGGGGGAGGGGAAAGGGGGGAGAGAAAAGGGAGAGAAAGAGAGAAAGGGAGGGAAGTCAATACATGGCATGCACATGTATAGATAAGCGTTGGGATGCGGCATCCGTAGAGATAAAGCGAAAGGGGGGGGGAGGAGGGGGGAAAAAGGAGAGGGGGGGGGGGGAGAGTGAACTGAGATGAATTGAGAGTGAGAGAGGGAAAACGGGGGGGGGGATGGAATAGAGGAGGGGGGGGAAGGGAAAAGGGGAGGTGAAGGGGTGAATGTGGTGGAGTACCAGAAAAGAGGGGAGTGCCAGAGGGAGGAGAGGAGGGGGGTAGGGGGGGAAGGGGGGGAAAAAGAAGGGGGGGAAAGGGGGAAAAAAGGGGGGAAGGGGGAGAAAGGAAGGGGGTGTGAGTGTGATGTGGGTCAGAAAGTGAAGGTTCAATGGAGTGCTGTGCTGGTGATACTATGGGTAATAAGAGGTGAAGGAGTGCTGGAGTGAGGGTGTGTGTGCACAGGGATGTGCGGTTGGTATCATAAAGTGTGAGGTGAAGGACTGAGAGTTAGATAAGAACGGTGAAGGGGTATGTGTGAAAGTGGGCAAAAAACAAAAGTGAGAGAGGTATAACAGTGTATCAGGTACCAAAAAGCAATATGGCATTACCTAATGAGGTTGATGTATTTTGCTCAGGTTACGAGGTGCTGGTAAAGACCCATATGTTGCAGACCAGGGTATGTTATACTGGTCGCAGGTTCCAAAGATGGGATACCCAGTCTAGGAATGGAGACAGGGTCATATGGTGCATTTTTTTTCCTGTAAACTTCCCTCCTAAAATGGGGGTGCGTGTTATACGCCAATAAATACTGTATTTTATTGAAAGGATAGCTAATGCTTATAACAGACTTCCAGCAGAGGTAGTAAGTCAACACTTAGTGAATTTAAACATGCTTGGCACAAACATAGATCTATATTCACTCTAAAAAAAAAAAGAAATCCAAAATGGACAGACTCAATAGATCACTTTGGGGTAAATTTACTAAAACTGGTGCACTCAGAATCTGTTGCAGCTGTACATGGTAACCAATCAGCTTCTAACTTCAGCTTGTTCAGTTAAGTTTTGACAATAAAACCTGGAAGCTGATTGGTTTCTATGCAGAGCTGCCCCAGATTTTGCACCTTGCATTTTTAGTAGATCAACCCCCTTAGGCTTTTTCTCCCTTTGCTCCTCTATGTTTCTATGTTTCTGTTAAGGAAAGGCAACAGAGTCAGGCTGGTTTGTGAAGAATTATGGCCAACCTGACATGGACCTTAAAAATGTGCTTTAGTTTCAGCTGAAAATCCACTCTGGATTGTAGAGGTGTTATTATGAGCAATGAATTATAATCCCTGTTTTATGGTCTCACCTTTCCGTGGTTGCTGTATATCCTGCCAGTTGCCTTCTCTAAATCCATACGGTTAGACCACTGTGAAGGATGAGACCTATAGCCATTGTCAGATGCCTTATATTCACATTGTATGGTTAAACTTCTCACTCTCATTTATGCACTTGGTAGCGATGGTAAAAAAAAAATTATAGCAAGACTGTTTTATGTAACAGACGTCTTGCTGCTTCTCCGCAAGCCTTTCAGCCGGAGAATTCAATGAAGCCTCTGAAGGGAAAAAATATCTATTGAAATGCCGTTTTGTGGACCCAAAACCTCATTGATTTTACTTGCTGGACGCCGGCGCTCAAACTGGAATCTATTTCAGCTAATTTGAAAAGCGCAGTTCTGAGGACGCCATTGTATCCCTTGTATAATCTCAGGCATTATCCTTTGCTCTGCCATGTTTTCTAAATCTAATTGTCATGCTTGATTCTCTGGCCCTTGAATGCCTTCAAACCATTAGGAACAAGAACAAAATGGCTTCTCTTCAGTGAGCAAGAAAACCTCGCAAGACATCAGTAACAATCTTAGCCTCTAGCATACCAGCCAATTTAAGAAAATGTGCTGCTTATTTACCATATGAAGAGTTACAGCAGATATAGTTGGTTAGTTGGCGTAAAAAGTCCCAGAAGAAAAAACAACTATACAACAAACACGATCGAGGTTGCACTAGGTGCTTGGGAGTAGCTCCTTGAAAAGTTCTGATGAAAAGTTCTTTCTTTCCCTTGTCTCTTCTTTGTGTCTGCTACCATATAGATTGCTGCTTCCTAATTTCGTAATACCTAGTGGCTTTCTATTAAGAACTGTTGAAATTGTGCTACCATAGCAACACATACTGTAGGCAATTATGGGTAATGGTTATCCCACTTAGCTAGGTATGACATCCCACTTAAAGTGGTTGTAAATGTAATTAAAAAAACAAAACAAAAACATCTCTATAAATACCCAAACCTACTATTCTCAGGTCACTTCTGGAACTCCTGGTTCCTCCTATATGCCCAGTGCCCCCCATGGGAAGCCGCTTCCCATAGACCAGTGGTTCTCAAATCCTGTCCTCGGGACCCACTAACCGGCCAGGTTTGCAAGATAATTGAAATACATTACCGGTGATATAATTTGCTGTGATTGCAGTATTCTAGTCTGTATCTCCCCAAGGTAATACTTTAAAATCTGGCCTGTTAGTGGGTCCTGAGGACAGGAGTTGAGAACCACTACAAAATATTCAGGCTTTAGAACTACTTTAATTTTGTATTCATTTGAAGAAGAGTCCCCCAGGTTTTTAAACCCTCCTGTTTTCTTGCATCATCCCTTGCAGTAATTCTTTTCACCTGCTAGATGTCCTCAGTCCATGTCAAAGGATGCCCCGTGGCCTTAACATTGAAGACTGAGAACATCCTATGAGCGCAGACCATCATGGACCAAAGCCCCTACTCCCCTGGCTGTATTTGTGATTTTTTTTTCTTTCGTATACTCACCTTTTCTAGATGTCTTCAAGCTGGTTGGGTGTCTGCAGAGTCCTCTTACCCTTTGGATCTAGCCACCGCCAGAAAGCATCTAGAGTAGGGGGACTCTATGTCAAGTGACCAGCCTGAAGACATCTGGAAAAGGTAAGTATTAAAAAAAAAAAAAAGCTCTGGAGATGGCGGGAGGTGTTAGCCTGGACTTGGGCTCCAAGCCTCATAAACTTGATGAGTATATCGGATGATTTATCGTCCTTTTTTTTTTTTTTTTTCGCATGCTAGTCTCATATTGAAAACCAATAGGTTACTAAAGTTATGAAAATTCTCATAAGACACAATACAATTTTGAAGGTGATATAATGTATTCTTTCATTTCTGAGCATGCGTGGTCTTAGTTACATAATTCTTGTACAAATACTGTACTAATTACACAAAAATCGTTAATTCTGTTATCATACAGGAAAAATGTTTGTGCTTGTCCCTCCGGATATTTTCACATGGATGGTCATGATCGGTTCCTGCATAGATTATCGGACAATCGCTCCAAATGTGTTTTTTTTTTTTTTTTTCATTCAATATCCTCATCATGTGTACAGGCCCTAAAGTGGTTGTAAACTCTCTCTTATACCCAGTGAAGTGAACAGCCTCAGATGATACACAGAGACGAAACAAATCTTCCTGCATACGTTTTACTTGTATACTTGCTGTCTTTCCCTTTCTACACTCTTTGAAAAGCGCAGATAAGAGTGGCAAGGATGTGGAATTCCCTTCCACAGGCGGTGGTCTCAGCGCGGGGCATCGATAGTTTCAAGAAATTATTAGATTAGCACCTGAACGACCGCAACATACAGGGATATACAATTAAATTCTGACATATAATCACACGCATAGGTTGGACTTTATGGACTTTTTTCGACCTCACCTACTATGTAAGATCATGCTACAAATCTGTCTAACTCTTTCAGCAGTTACATAGTTACATAGTTAGGTTGAAAAAAGACACAAGTCCATCCAGTTCAACCACAAATAAAGCAGTGGGTAGGGAGTCTGGGCTTACACTGCGTGAGAGCTTATTGGAGGAAAGGTACACCCCCTCCACATAGGTAGAGGAACATGCAGAGCTGTATTGTGAATAGACAAGCTCAGTGTTAATCTCCCTCTAAGGTCACTTCTTAATGCAAATTTTTCTCATTTGTCAGAGAACTTGTCAGAAGTGACTCTGCTGACAACAGAGGAATGGAGCACCAGAGAGAAACGACACTTAGAGCTTTGAAGAGAGATAGGTAAACACTACATATATACAGTATGTGCTTAGGTCATATTCATGAATGGGGTTTACAACCACTTTAAGGCTGCATGGAGCCTCACTGTGAGCTTCATTTAGGAGTGTGCAAAGCACAATTAAAGTTATGGTAGGGTTGATTTCCTTATTCTTGCTGTACGGTTCTTCAAGGGCTGGTTGCCTGCCAACCAATAATGCTGTCAATCAGTGGAAAAGCACCAGAGAGATGTACTGAGCATACATGCCAGAGGTAAGTACACTGTACATAATGTGTGATGTCAGAAAAAATTATGCGGTGGACCAAGAAATACTGTGTGAAGGTGCCTGATGCAGAAGAACCATTTGGTATTTTTACTATACAGTATTGTGGTGAAGATATGAATGAGTTAAAAGTCAAAATTTCAACAGCTCCTCATTTTAAAACACTTTTCTGCTTGCTAATTAGACCGGATGTCTCTTTTAACATGATGACAGAGAGGCTATTAAATCCTCATGGCTTTCAAAAAGAAAAACAGTTTTTATCCCTTGAATAATTATACTGTTGTCAAAAAAGAGAGAGCGAGAAAAAGCTTCAGAACCAGCAGAGCTAAGTATTGGCTCTCTATCCAAAACGTGTTATTTTAACCACTTACTGACTAGACCTTTTCTGGAACTTTTTGTTTAAAAGTGTAAATCAGATTTTTTTAGCTGGAAAAGAACCCCCAAACATTATATATATTTTTTTTTTAGCAGAGACCCTAGAGAATAAAATGGTAATCCATGCAATATTGTATGTCACACATTGTCACACATTATTTGCGCAGTGGTCTTTCAAATGCATTTTCTTGGGAAAAAAAATACACTTTAATGAATTTAAATGCAAGAAAATACCATAGGAAACCCATTGTTTTTATAAAATTGAATAGATGATGTTATGCCGAGTAAATAGATACCTAACATGTCATGCTTTATAATTGAGCACGCTTGTGGAATGGCGACAAACTACAGTAATGAAAAATCTCCATAGGCAACATTTTAAACATTTTCACAGGTTACCTGTTTAGAGTTACAGAGGGGGTCTCGCACTAGAATTATTGCTCTCCCACTAACGTTCAAGGCTTTGAATATCATTTTATATCCTTTTTCATCTTTGTAAAGTTTCATTACCTTGTTACACAGGTCTTTTAACTGTTCTTTTCTACCTCCTCATGGCTCAGTGTCTAGCCTGCTTAGTGCATCCGTGTGAGAACTAACAAACTCATTGACTATTTATACACAGACACTAATTGTCTGTATAAATCAGTGAAGGAGAAAATGTACTTATTTACTAAATTTTATAACAGAAACAAAAACTTTTTTTTGGTCTTTTTTTTTATTTGTTTAGCAAAAAATAAAAACCCCAGTGGTGATCAAATACCACCAAAAGAAAGTTGTGTTTCTGGGAACAGTGTTGCATGACCGCACAATTGTCATTTAACCACTTGATGTCCGCACTATAGCCCAATGACGGCTACAGCGCGGACCTGAATTTCCAGGAGGCCGTCATAGGACGTCCTCCCCTTTGCACGCCCCCCGCTGTGATCACCGAGACTCGGGTGATCACCGATCCGAGTAAGGGGCCGATCCCGTGCCCTTACCACGTGATCAGCTGTTAGCCAAAGGCTTGGTAATCGTTTTTTTTTCTCCTCACGCTGACAGTGTGAGGAGAAAAAAAAAAAGCAGATCACCGCTTTATGCTCAAGGGACATCAGTCCCGAAGAGGAAAGCGGCACATCTGCCTCCTCAGCCTCCTCTGTGCCTGCCAGTGCCACCTGCCATTGCCACCTGCCATTGCCACCTGCCAGTGCCCACAGTACCCACCAGTGCCACTCATCAATGCCCATGAGTGCCACCTATCAATGCCCACAAGTGCCACCTATCAATGCCCACCAGTGGTGCCAATCAATCCCTCATCAGTGCCACCTAACAGTGTTGCCTTTCAGTGTAACCTACCAGTGCTGATCAGTGCCCATCACTGCCAACTATCAGTGCCACCTATTAGTGCCACTTAGTGCCCACCAGTGCCACCTATCAATGCCCTTCAGTGCCCACCAGTGCAGCCCATTGGTGCCCATCAGTGCAGCCCATTGGTGCCCATCAGGGCAGCCTATCGGTGCCCATCAGTGCAGCCTCATCAGCATACATCAATGAAGGAGAAAAATTACCTGTTTGCAAAAATTTTTATTTTTTAATTCAGGCTTTTTAAATTTTTTTAAACAAAAAATAAAAACCCAGAGGTGATCAAATACCACCAAAAGAAAGCTCTATTTGTGGGAAAAGAATGATAAAAATTTCATTTGGGTACAGTATTGTATGACCGCGCAATTGTCATTCAAAGTGCGACAGCGCTGAAAGCTGAAAATTGGTCTGGGCAAGAGGGGGGAGTGCCCTGTATTGAAGTGGTTAAGAGCTGTGGGCATGCAATTTAGGAGGACCCCAAATGCAACCCCTGATGTTACCAATGGCGCTGGATACTCCCCCCCCCCCCCCTATATTACAAAGGTGTGGGCTTTCCCTAATCTGCAGCTTTTCTGGATTTCCCTCATTTGGAGCCTGTTCATTGGGAACAAACAAAGTAATAGGCAGCATATTCCGATGTTGTCAAAATTGTCCAAAAATCTTTATTATTTCAATATCCAGCATACAGAATGAGTGTCCTTGCTCCAGCACACAACATGGCTTCCAGCCTTTCATGTAATCGCCTATAAAAATGATTGCCACTGAAGTAAAAGGGCAATAATTAAATCAGCAAGTATAGATTTTGCAAACTATAGTCTATCCTTGTCCACACAATAGTCTCTCGTTTAACTTCCAGTGGAAATGCTAGGTTTCTATAATGCGCATTATATATAAAATCGAGATTTATTTTCTCATATTACAAAAACTCAAATAAAATGTTTTCAGTATTCTGTCTTGTTAATATTTAATAATGGAGGGAGTTAAAGCATTCTTCTCTGCATACTGTGAGAATTCTGCTATGCCATCTTTTTATTTTCCTTTTATTTTGGTTGGAAAGTAGAGCTGTACGATTAATCGTTTAAAAATAATTATCATGTGTTTAAAAAAAAAAAAAATCATTATCGTGATTTTTTTTTCCCCCGTTGCGATCTTGACCATGTATTTCCTGATTCTTTCTATGCAGAGAATTCTCTCTGCGCTGCTGAAGCCGACAGCTGTCAAAAGAAAGGCCAAGAATCACAACATTCTTTAGCAGTGGAACTTAAGTATAAACATTGTAACGATTTTGTCCTTTAGATCAAAGGAATAAACTTTGGTGTGTAAATGAGGGAAGTTTAATCACTTACCGGTAAACACTAAACCTTTTTCTGACATTTGTTGGTTTCAAGTTAAAATATTTTTTAACTAAAAACTTTATTTAAACTTTATCTAAAAAATTACTTAGAACCCCCAAACATTACTGTTTATATATATATATATATATATATATATATATATATATATATATATATATATATATATATATATATAATATATATATATAATCTTTTTATTATAAGCAGAATGCCCAGAATCGTGCAGCTCTATTGGAAAGTGACAAGTTAAGGTCGGGTAAAGTTTCATGAAAAATCCACTTTATGAATGGACATCTGTTGGTGTAACTGACCCCCAAATCATTATTGATGAGGCCCCATTTGGATCCTTGCTAAGCAACACCTAAGCAGGGCTATCAGCAGCAAGAACGCAGGTATATTATCGAAAGAGGAACAGCTTTGTCACCCAACTAAAGAACTGGCCTGTGCAATGGTTCTACGGGTCAACAGGTATTTACAATGATGTTCAATAGAAGAAAAAGGTGCTACTACCCCCAGATTATGTAGAGATCCTCCTGAGCTGTCCGGTGGATGTGCAGCCACTCAGCTGCTAATGAAGTAAATGGATAGAAGACCATCCGCAACTCCATACGTGCTCTTTAACAAGTCCAAATTTATTGTAACTCCACTGCACTCCACTCCACTGCCCGAATGAATACATTCGGGCAGATGTTAATGCGTTTTCAGCCATAATGGCCTTGATCACAACAATTTACAATGAGGTTCCAAGAGAGCTGAAACTTACCGGTATGGAGGAGCCTACATCACATTCATGAAATTATGATTGACCACAGTCCAACTTGTATCGAGATAGGCATGGAGGCTACCATTGTTGACCTCTCCTTTTTAAAAATGCTACCTGTTTGGCTGGCACTTTCCCCAGATATTGAGGCGCTAACCAGGTAGAATTGTGCAAATTATTCTACCTTCCACATTACTCAGACCAGATGTGCAGTTTAACCACTTACCGACCGCTCACTGTATATATACATCATTTTTTTGAAGAGGGATTTCTCAGTAACGGCAGCAGCTGCTGCCATAACCGAGGTATCCCTCTTCACAGTGAGCGGTTCTGTTTCCGATAATGGTGGTCTCTGCGGCGGGTTCGCCGCGAGATCACCGTTATCGGCGGCGGGAGAGGTGCCCCCCCTCCCACCGGTCTCCCGCTTTCTGCCGCTTATCAGAGCCGTCGGCAGCGGCGGAGACGATCGGGTCCTTCTACGTGCCGGGTATAGAGACGAGAGAGGCTAAGATGGCCGCCACCCGTCTCTATACCATAGGAGGGCGGAAGCGATGTCAAAACGTCACTTCCGCCCATACGTCTTAAAGGGGAATTTCCAAATGTCATTTTTTTTAATGACTATTTTTTTTTTTTGCATTTAAGTCTAAATATGAGATCTGAGGACTATTTGACCCCAGATCTCATATTTAAGAGGACCTGTCATGCTTTTTTCTATTACAAGGGATGTTTACATTCCTTGTAATAGGAATAAAAGTGATCCTTTTTTTTTTTTTTTTAAAAACAGTGTGTAAAATAAATAAGAAAAACCCCAAAAAAATTTTTTTAAAACACCCCGTCCCGACAAGCTCGCGCGCAGAAGCGAACGCATATGTGAGTAGCGCCCGCATATGAAAACGGTAGTCAAACCACACATGTGATGTATCGCCGTGATCGG
This sequence comes from Lithobates sylvaticus, assembly GCA_028564925.1. Lineage (NCBI taxonomy): Eukaryota > Metazoa > Chordata > Amphibia > Anura > Ranidae > Lithobates > Lithobates sylvaticus. Next base: position 174,670,093 of record CM053038.1, read on the forward strand.
TAGAGCGAGATCAATAATTCTAGCCATAGACCTCCTCTGTAACTCAAAAAATGCAACCTGTAGCATTTTTTAAATGTCACTTATGGAGATTTTTGAGGGTAAAAGTTTGACGCCATTCCACGAGCGGGCGCAATTTTGAAGCAGGACAGGTTGGGTATCAATTTACTCGGCGTAACATTATCTTTCACAATACTAAAAAAAAATTGGGCTAATTTTACTGTTGTCTTATTTTTTTATTCAAAAAAGTGACTTTTTAAAAAAAAAAGTGCGCTTGTAAGATTGCTGCGCAAATACGGTGTGAAAAAAAGTATTGCAATGACCGCCATTTTATTCTCTAGGGTGTTAGAAAAAAAACAATGTATAATGTTTGGGGGTTCTAAGTAATTTTCTAGCAAAAAAAAAAAAACTTTTTAAACATGTAAACACCTAAAATCCAAAACGAGGCTGGTCTGGAAGTGGTTAAAGGTTGCGACCAAAATATGGACCAAAGAATGCTTTAATAATTAAACATTATACTGACACCATATAGTGGTGTTCACTATGTTCTAAAATAGACAGTAAATCCAAGGTTTTTATGGGACTTTGCAACTACACCATGTTATAAAAAATAAAAATTTTAATATAATTTAGAAAAATATGGATACATAGTTCGAATTGATACAGCAATAAGTACAGGATGAATAAAGACAGTTGCAATGCGGATACATCTCAACATGTTTTGCCATATATTTAAGGCTTCTTCAGGAGAACTTAATAATCTCACAAAGGCTGATAATCACTAAAATAGAAAAGAAAGCATCAGAAAACACACAATAAACACTAATGAATAAATTTAACAATTTTCCACTAGACAAAATATCATGAAGACAGAAATTGATCTCAATGAGCTGACCTGCACATTTTACTGAAACCGTATGGATATTTCCCAAGTGGTTGGATAAAAACGAAGATCACCTGATGATACCATAGAGAGGGGTATAGTGTCAAAGAGAGCTACACCCTCTAAGAGAGCCCATCTAATGCGTTTCGCTAACTTCAATAAACTGAAGTCCACTGAAGTCTTTACAATTGCAATGATTTCTATTAGAAGTTTGGCCATCCTGATTTCATTTCAATTTGAAGGTAGGCATTTTATTATTTGGGTTATACATTCCATTATGGGCATATTGGCTCCTAGGTATGATATATATATTCTTTACAATTTGACAGATGGACCCCACAGGGTGTAGCTCTCTTTGACACTATACCCGTTTCTATGGTATCATCACGTGATCTTTGCTTCTATCCAACCACTTGGGAAATATTCATACAGTTTCAGTAAAATGTGCAGGTCAGCTCATTGAGATCAATTTCTGTCTTCATGATATTCTGTCTAGTGGCAAATTGTTAAATTTATTCATTAGTGTTTATTGTGTGTTTTCTGATGCTTTCTTTTCTATTTTGGTGATTATTAGCCTTTGCGAGATTATTAAGATCTCCTGAAGAAGCCTCAAATATATGGCGAAACATGTTGAGATGTATCCTGTACTTATTGCTGTATCAATTCGAACTATGTATCTATATTTTTTCTAAATTATATTAAAATTTTTATTTTTTATAACATGGTGTAGTTGCGCTTTAAAAGTCCCATACAAACCTTGTATTTACTGTCTAAATTAAGGGATGTGGTGCTAAAAATCTGTTTCAGTATTTCAGCTCGTTCAAATATGTTCTAAAATAGTAAATTGTGTTGTGTTAGCCATGGATGGTAGGTGGAAAAAAGTGTACTGTAGGCAATACCAATTTGTTGAGTAGTTCAGTATATTTTAGCCGAAGCTTTCTGGAATACTTTGTTCCCCTCCACAGACATAGTGGCAAACCAGTAAATGAAAAATCGCATGGTTATAAATGAACAAGTACAGCAAGCCTCAAAGAGCAGAAGTTAACAAATCTGCTTCTTGACAGATAACAGATAAAAGGACAGAATGCCATGATCAAATAGTACTCCTTTCCCACCTCTGCTTTATTTCCTGGACTCGCTCCTAAATAGTTTGCTCGTCAAACACTGCTCTCTATTTATCTCATCTAGGTCTGCCAGTTCCGTTAATTACTTTTTCTTTCTTTTCTTTTTTTTTATGTCCCCCAGATTTGTGAATGTTATACTATGTAAAAAAATAAATAAAAACAAAAATAATAATAAAAAATAAATATATATATATATATATATATATAGCGGTACCCCCATGAGTTTGTTTGTACCCCCATGAGGGCAGCTGAGTTTGTTCATTCCAGATTTATAATTCTTTATTTTGGGTATAAATCTTTGGGCTATTTAGTAGGGTATATGAGTTGCCCCATCCAACCCCAATTTTAGGTATTAATCTGTAGCCGTGGCTTTGTTAATTAAGTCCCTTTTTTTATAGCGATCCTTTCCTGGTTCCATTTCTCTTTCTGACGCAACTCTCCCAATTTGGACAGATAAGCATTACTCTGAATAATACTGTGGGTGTTGAACTCAACGTCACAGGCCATGCTGCCCATTTCCATGACTTGTATTGTCTGACTTCCCTCAGTCCTGGCAAGTGCTTGATACTGTGGTCCTTGGATACACAGTATGAAGTTCCTGAATAGCTCCACTGGGTTTGCACTCCCGTTGCTCTCTCCCAATCAACAGTCCATGTTCTACTCACAGAAAGTCTTTTACCCAGTCTTCTTCCTCCGCTTAGTTCTTCCTCCTCCTCCTCCCACGCAGCCCGACACATCCCCGCATGGGACGTCCGGTATTCCTCCAGTGCTACATGCTGACTTTGTCTCCAGGGGCCAGACTTTCGGCCTCCCTGGTCTCTCCTCCGGCTATCCGGCTCCGGGATCTCTGAACTCCTGGGTCTCTAGCTTCCGACCTCCCGACTCCGAACCCAGAACTCTGAACTCTCCAGAATAAGTGACCCTCCCTTTTGATGAGAGACCTCCCTTTTTGACCATATGAAACAACCATTGGTCAGTTCTCTCACATGGGGTTTTCTGCCACTCAGGTCTCAGCCCGTCCTCTCTTTCCAGCACAATCCACTGTTAAGCAGAGGAGGTATCCCTGAGCCCAAGTGTAGGCGGCCACACCCCCTTCTATTCTGACAATCCCAACCCTGAATCCACAACCAGGCCTAGTAAAAGAACACAGCCCTGGTTAAATTTGCCTGTCTCTATATCCTATACTGTCAGAAAACACCACTAAGCACCTACCTAAAAGTAGAGGGCGCTACATCTATGTGTGTGTGTGTGTGTGTGTATATGTATGTATATATGTATATATGTATATATATATATATATATATATATATATATATATATATATATATATATATATATATATATATATATATATATATATATGTGTGTATATATAATATAGATACCACGATGTGGATTGCTGCACAAAATTATTTTATTTTTTTGAAAAAGTCGATTACATTGAATGTAAATTCAAACAAGGTGCCAGATACAACTGGCTAGTTCTGGCTACCTTGTAAAACGTGGACCCAGAAAAAGAGGCTTAATCCCATCCAAAACTCTGCAAGTCCTCAGTCTCCAGGACTTAAGATCTGAGAAAGCAACAAAGTTTATTTTCTTTTTAGCAATCATTACCCTGAATCCCTGAATAGGTGAGATAGGTGACCTATATAAACCGTCCACAATCCTTTATTTTTGACAACTTGGCCACAGTAGAGCGCCATCAGAGCTTCTGAATGTAAAGGCACACCATCATGTGAGAATGTTCAGGTCTGGTGATTTGGTTACAGTGGCTTTAAGATTCCAGGTTACGAATGTGCTTCCTTAGCTTGAAGCTTACCGTATATACTTGAGTATAAGCCGACCCGAATATAAGCCGAGGGACCTAATTTTACCACAAAAAAATGGGAAAACATATTGACTTGAGTATAAGCCTAGGGTGAGAAATGCGCAGCTACTGTAAGTGGAAAAGAGGGTCAATAATGCCCATTTGCAGCCTCACTGTGCCCATTTGCATGCCATAGGGTCCCACGAACCTCAAACTCGGTAGTCAATGGTTCCTAGAGGCCCTCTAGCTGCAGCCAAAATTTGGGGTCTCTGAACCCAAAGGGTCCCGAAATGACATTGCTACAGATGGACACAGTTGACCGACTTTGGGGCCCCGTATCTCGGGGCCACTTGGTGCTAGGAACCCCAAATTTGGTTTGCAAACCCAGTGGAACTAGCAACACAACATATTCAAAGAGGCCCCAAAGTCAGTTCGGAAAATGTCAAGCACTTTTCTGCAGAAGAGAATGCCATTTTCTGAACCGACTTTGGGGCCCTGTATTTCGGGGCCACTTGGTACTAGGAACCCCATCATTGGATATGTTGTAGTGCTAGTTCCACTGGGTTTGGGGTTCCTAGCACCAAGTGGCCCGAGATACGGGGCCCCAAAATCGGTTCAGAAAATGTCATTATCTGCTGCAGAAAAATGCTTGAGTATAAGCCGAGGGGGGACATTTTCAGCACAAAAAAATGTGCTGAAAAACTCTTATACTCGTGTATATAGGGTAGTTTTTTTTTAGAGGACTCTGGTATTGCTTTGTAAGGTCTGAGGCTTCATAATACACATATTTTTGCTACCATTAAGGGTGAACCTAATAATATGGCCTTGTATGAGTCTCCCCAAACCGGGAAGTTTATTTTTTATTTGTTTCTAGAGAGCTCTGGTGGTGCTTTACAAGTACAAAATCTTAATAATAAATGTAATTCAAACACCTATAAAAGTTTACTGAATAAAATGGCCACTATGTATATGAAAATATACTGTATGTGCATATCAGTATAACAATGCAGAGTGATTGCTAATTATAATATTACGGTAATTATAGTCATAATACTTTTAATATGTTCCTGAAAACTTTGTCAGCTTCATCTGCCTACCTGCTGATATGCAGCCATGTACTGATTGCATTTACATAATTGTTAGATATAATACTATATAAATGCATATGTAGACAATTGGAAAAGTATATAATGAATGTATTATTATTATTATTATTTTTGGCCACGCATACAAATTAAAATGATGTGCGTGCGCATGTATATTTTTTCCAGTAAGCTGGTTTACATAATAATAATATAATAAGTGCCTTTCTGTGGTCCATACCCAAGGTTTTTATGATTTTGAAAAAGGCACAGAAACACTAATGCCCCGTACACACGGTCGGATATTCCGATGGAAAAAGTCCGATCGGATTATGTTGTCGGAAAATCCGATCGTGTGTGGGCTCTAGCTGGCTTTTTCCGTCGGAATTTCCTAAGGAAAAAAATTTGAGAGCAGGATCTAAAATTTTTCGACAACAAAATCCAATCGGACTTTTTCCGATCGTGTGTAGAGAATTCTGACGCACAAAGTGCCACGCATGCTCAGAAGAAATTTGGAGACGAAAGCTATTGGCTACTGGCCTCTACGTAGTCCTGTCCTACATTTTGTACGTCACCTCGTTCGGAACGATCAGATTTTCCGACAACTTTGTCCGACCGTGTGTACAACACAAGTTTCGGACAAAATCCGTCGGAAAAAAAATCGGATGGATTTTGTGGTCGGAATTTAAAAAAAAAACAAAAAAAAAAAACCTTTGTAAATTGGTTATTTTAGTACTTTTTAATCACCACAAAATGTACTCTGTTAAACTTTTACCAATCACTAGATCGCAGCATGCGTTCAAACAAGACGTTAATATTACATGTTGTTTATTCACTTCAAGCAAGATTAAAAAAAAAAAAAGAATTCTTATTATACATAAGAAAAAATGAAATAAAAATAGAAGCATACCCAACATTTTCCCAAAGCCATAGAGACCTTAACCATTCCCTTCATCTTTATAATTCACTCTTTAATTTTATTGGACCTTTTATATAGTATGCACAGTAATATTTTTTTAATATTCCATGGATGTAATTGTGTTATTCCACCGTAAAGTTGACATTTTTAATTTAGGTCTTCCAGGACTCATTGACATGTCCGATTTAGGCCGTATGCTGCCAACAATCGGCAGCATCTGTAGGTGTGTGTGATCAACCAGCCATTTAAAGTGACCTGGCCATTTTATAGATGGGCAACTCCTATCCTCATATTGATTAGTGGTTCCAAATTAATAACTACTGCAGTAGGGAACAGACACAAAAGATGCACTCAGCATCTTTCCAAATAACTGTTCTGCTTTATTATGACGCAATTGAAGGTTTTTATACACATGATCATGTAGGTATCACATTAATATTACAATTTATCGTTTATGGTAACAAGGGGCGTAACATAGGCAGCATAGGCTTGAGCAGCCTATTGAATTAGGGTGTGCACCTCAAACCAAAGCTCAAACACACGTGCCTCTGTGTGTGTGTGTGTATATGTGTGTGTGTGTATATATATATATATATATATATATAAATATATATATATATATATATATATATATAAACCTGTGTACATGGTCAAATAGCATAAACATTGAATGAGTTCAGGGGCAGTTGAAAAAAGCATCCAACTGCCTCTGAACATATGTTTAGCAGTGAGTACACCCCTCACATATTTTATTCTATCTTTTCATGTGACAACACTGAAGAAATGACACTTTATTACAATGTAAAGTAGTGAGTGTACAGCTTGTATAACAGTGTAAATTTGCTGTCCCCTGAAAATAACTCAATACACACCCATTAATGTCTAAACCCTTTCAACAAAAGTGAGTACACCCCTAAGTGAAAATGTCCAAATTGGGCCCAATTAGCCATTTTCTCTCCCCGGTGTCACGTGACTCGTTAGTGTTACAAGGTCTCAGGTGTGAATGGGGAGCAGGTGTGTTTAAATTTGGTGTTATCGCTCTCACTCTTTCATACTGGTCACTGAAGTTCAACATGGCACCTCATGGCAAAGAACTCTCCGAGGAGCTGAAAAAAAGAATTGTTGCTCTACATAAAGATGGCCTAGGATATAAGAAGATTGCCAAGACCTTGAAACTGAGCTGCAGCACGGTGGCCAATGGCATGTAGGGGTTTAACAGGACAGGTTCCACTCAGAATAGGCCTCGCCATGCTCGACCATAGAAGTTGAGTGCACGTGCTCAGCGTCATATCCAGAGGTTATCTTTGGGAAATAGACGTATGAGTTCTGCCAGCATTGCTGCAGAGGTTAAATATAGGGAAGAGGCTATAGTGGACTTTAATAGTACCGCATACCAATTGTAGTAAACAGTCGTAAATAAAATAATAATGTTTATTACAAAAAATACACATGTATACACATTTGACAATTGAGTATTAAAAAATTTACGATAATCAACAAACGTTCCTTTGTTCTGAAGTCACATCAAAATGTTTCAGCTAAATCATTTATATCATCTGTACATGAATGCCAACATGTACTGTGACATACTGAAGCAGAGCATGATCCCCTCCCTTCAGAGACTGGGCCGCAGGGCAGTATTCCAACATAACGACCCCAAACACACCTCCAAGATGACCACTGCCTTGCTAAAGAAGCTGAGGGTAAAGGTGATGGACTGGCCAAGCATGTCTCCAGAACTAAACCCTATTGAGCATCTGTGGGGCATCCTCAAAACGGAAGGTGGAGGAGCACAAGGTCTCTAACATCCACCAGCTCCGTGATGTTGTCATGGAGGAGCGGAAGAGGACTCCAGTGGCAACCTGCGAAGCTCTGGTGAACTCCATGCCCAAGAGGGTTAGGGCAGTGCTGGAAAATAATGGTGGCCACACAAAATATTGACACTTTGGGCCCAATTTGGACATTTTTACTTAGGGGTGTACTCACTTTTGTTGCCAGTGGTTTAAATATTAATGCTGTGTGTTGAGTTATTTTGAGTGGGACAGCAAATTTACACTGTTATACAAGCTGTACACTCACTACTTTACATTGTAGCCAACTGTGATTTTATTAGTGTTGTCACATGAAAAGATATAATAAAATATTTACAAAAATGTGAGGGGTGTACATACTTTTGTAACCAGCAGTGGACACCCACATTCACATAATACTGGGATTGGAAATCTCCATTTACTGGCTCGTAAACTGTTCATTGAGATGAAGAATGGGGACTTCTATAGCTTACAATGAAAACAGAAATAGGTGGTGTGCATAACATGATAATATTGAGGTTCACCATTTTTTTTTTTATCCTGGCTGGAGTTTTCCTTTAAGTTGGCTGGACTGTACATACACAATACCAGCTGAACACTGTGTTTGGTGCTGTTTGCCATTGTATTTCAGGCTTTGTACTGTGGCCCTCTGACCTACAGAGAGAATTCTGGGTTGTTAATTGCTCTGGTCCCCGAGCTCCGTTGTCCTCGCACAGCTGCATGTGTTCACTGTGTCCCATGCCTTTAATCCAGTGAGGTCAGCGGCACAGACTGAGGATTACAGCAGGGCTGCCCGCGGGGTGTCACTCACACGTCCTGCTTGCCAGGGCAGCCAGCTGGCCGCCTTACAATCCTCCTGTTATGTTTTTTTCCTGTGTTAGATAATATCATGGACTTCACTGGGAAGCTGTTACTGCAGGCTGTCAGATGGCATACCTTGTAATTAGCTATGACTGCTGAGATTATCAGAATGTACCCATCAATGACCATTAACTAATTATTCATTGTTAGGGGTTTTATTTTAGGATATCTAAGCGCCTGAAACAATTGTAGAGACAAAACTGACAGTTATTATGTAATGTTTTGTATTTTAATGTAATGACTTATGCCCCGTACACACAGTCGGAATTTCGGGCAGCAAAAGACCGATGAGAGCTTTTCGTCGGAAAATGCGACCATGTGTATGCTCCATCTTACTTTTGCTGGCGGAAATTCCGTTTGAGAGCATTTTCTCAATTTTTCGGTCGGAAAAAGTTCCGATCGTAAATTCCGTTCGTCTGTAGCATTTCCGACGCACAAAATTCCTACGCATGCTGGGAACCAATTTGACGCATGCTCGGAAGCATTGAACTTAATTTTCTCGGCTCGTTGTAGTGTTGTACGTCACTGCGTTCTTGACGGTCGAAAGTTCAGAGAACTTTTGTGTGACCGTGTGTATGCAAGCCAAGCTTGAGCGGAACCATCCAAGATTTTTCCGATTGGAAAATTCACTCGGGGCATTAGTGGTTAGCACTTCTGCCTTGCAGCACTAGAGTCCTCGGTTTGAATCCAAATCTGAAAGCAGAACTAAACCCATTGATTTAAAGCATTAACCACTTTAATACAGGGCACTTACACCCCCTTCCTGCCCAAGCCAATTTTCAGCTTTCAGCGCTGTTTCTGTTTAAATGACAATTGTGCGGTCATGCTACACTGTACCCAAACAGAATTTTTATAATTCTGTTCCCACAAATAGAGCTTTATTTTGGTGGTATTTGATCACCTCTTGGATTTTTATTTTTTGCTAAACAAATAAAAAAACACAGAAAATTTGGTAAAAAGAAAAAAAAATAATATTTTGTTTCTGTTATAAAATGTTGTAAATACATACGTTTTCTCCTTTACTGATGGGCACTGATAAGGCGGCACTGACGGGCACTGGTAAGGCTGCATCGATGAGGTGGCACAGATGTGCACTGTCAGGCACCGACGATGGGCACTGATAGGCGGCACTGGTGGGCATTTATAGGTGCCACTGATGGACACTCATTTGTGGCACTGGTGGGCACTAGTGGGCGACACTGATGGGCAATAAATGGCTACTTTGGGTATTTATGGGTGGCACTGATAGGTGGCACTGATAGGTGGCACTGATAGGCATCACTGATGGCCCTGGCATTCATTGGGGATGGGCACTGATTGGCATTTCCCTGATGGTCTAGGGAGGCATACCTGGTGGTCTAATGAGGTGGCAATCCCTGGTGGTCCTGGGTGGGCATCCGAAGGAGGGCTGAATTGATAAACAATCAGCACAGACCCCCCCTGTCAGGAGAGCAGCCGATCGGCTCTCCTCTACTCGCGTCTATCAGACGAGAGTGAGGAAAAGCTGATCAATTTATTTTTCTGTTTACACCGTGATCAGCTGTGATTGTAAATGGCTGATCATGTGGTAAAGAGTCTCCATCAGATGCTCTTTACCAAGATCAGTGTAGCGGTGTGTTAGACTGACACACTACACCACCGATTGCTGGCGGCTGTTATCCTGCTGGACATCATATGATGCCTAGTCAGGATAACTGAACCACTGCACGGCCGTCATTCTGCTATAGGCCGGGCGGGAAGTGGTTAAAAAGCACCCATGCATTAAAAGCAGTTACATTCCTGGCATCCCGGGACTGTTCACTATCACGTTGATTGTGCTCTCAACCAAACTGTCAAATCATCAAATGGCTGGAGCCATAACTGATCACATGTGCAGCATCATGGCAGTTGTAGATCAAACAAAGGCTAAGATGGCAGCTTCCTTGGCTGAAAAGGATAGGAGGGTTTAGTTTCGCTTGAATAATAGCTGCACAGAGTGCATGTTCTCTTTGTGCTTGTGTGGGTTTCCTCTGGGTACTTTGGTTTCCTTCCATATTCCAAAGACATGTTGATAGGTTAATTTTCTTCTGTCTAAATTGGCCCTAGTACTGTATATGTATGTTTACATGTGTGGTTCCTGAGATTGTAACCTCCTTGAGGGCAGGGACTAATGTAGATGTGCAATATCTGTAAAGCATTGGAAATCCTGTCGGCACAATATAAATACCTGTAATAGATATTAAATACTGTCAATGTTTTAAATGTATTTCATCGCTCTGCTACTTAAAGAACTTTGTAGTGTATGTGTGAGGTAGCACTAGGTAGCTCAAATCACGGAAGGTCCTCAGAGTGGATCGCTTCAAGAATGTATAGATTTTGGAGGTAGGTGAGGACATGATATTGAAGTGATGGCGCGTATGACATTAAACATAGTCAGTGCACTTCAGGGGATTGAGGTTCCGCCCTATTCGGGGCTTTGGAAGTGTTAGATCTGTTGGTCATGGGCACTGCTGTCTGTGTCCTAATATGATAACAATGTTTCCGGTGGGTCTGGTGTGCTAATATCCCTGAAGACGGGTCAATAGCAAAAGCTCCAGAGAAGAATTTTTACCAAAGCTCTGAAGAAATGAGAGCCCCCAAACCCCTGAAACGTGTTGGCTACACTAATAAATTGGTTATTGTACTTTGCCCAGTTAGAGTTTCCAAGACTTTCTATTCTTCACCTGCCTTTGCAATCTTCCCTAATTTTAGAAGACTATCACACTTTGCTCCAGAACCACTTAAATTAATCATCACCAGTGCCTCATCATAGCCACTGCAAAATTCCCAATACTACCCTACATGGGGGAGTATGTGACCTCCTCTCAGGATGCATTGCTTAGGCCTGAGTGGGCAGTTGCCAAGCCCAAACACTGTCATGTGAAGGAAGAGGTTAACAACATTAACCCCTGTGTAAGCTCTGACACCACCTGACATGGAGCTTACACAGGGCTGGGGCTGCAGAGGGACAGAGCAGTTGACAGTGCAGGGAAGCAGAGTATAGGTGGATTGATGAGTAGTTTAAGGTTCTGTCACTGAAAAGCTAGAGTGACAGTGTCTCTTTAAAGCTGAATTTCAGGCTAGATACACATATAATATGTAAATTGTCTTTTCTGCAGAATGGATTTGTAATTCTGTCTAGTCACTTATGTAAACCAAATGCCTCTGTCAGACTGAATAGTCAGGGGGGCTATTGCTTTTTCTGTTAAACAGTGGTGTAGCCTACCTTTCTGCAGCCAGCAGATTGGACAATGAAGGGCAGACAGTGGTGTAGTCCACCAGTCTGCAGCCAGCTGATTGGACAATGAAGGAAAAACAGTGGTGCCGCCTACCTGTCTGCAGCCAGCTGATTGGACAATGAAGGACAAACAGTGGTGTAGTCTACCTGTCTACAGCCAGCTGATTGGACAATGGCGGACAAACAGTGGTGTAGCCTACCTGTCTGCAGCCAGCTGATTGGACAATGAAGGTCAAACGGTGATGTAGTTTACCAGTCTGCAGCCAGCTACTTGGACAATGAAGGAAAAACAGTGGTGCAGCCTACCTGTCTGCAGCCAGCTGATTGGACAATGAAGGTCAAACAGTGATGTAGTTTACCAGTCTGCAGCCAGCTGATTGGACAATGAAGGAAAGACAGTGGTGCAGCCTACCTGTCTACAGCCAGCTGATTAGATAAAGAAGGACAAACAGTGGTGTAGTCTACCTGTCTACAGCCAGCTGATTGGACAATGGCGGACAAACAGTGGTGTAGCCTACCTGTCTGCAGCCAGCTGATTGGACAATGAAGGTCAAACAGTGATGTCGTTTACCAGTCTGCAGCCAGCTGCTTGGACAATGAAGGAAAAACAGTGGTGTAGTCTACCTGTCTGCCCTTCATTGTCCAATCAGCTGGCTGCAGACAGGTAGACTACACCACGTTTTTCCCTTCATTGTCCAATCAGCTGGCTGTAGACAGGTAGGTTACACCACTGTTTGAACTTCATTGTCCAATCAGCTGGCTGCAGACTGATAGACTACACCACTGGCTGCCCTTCATTGTCTAATCAGCTGGCTGCAAACAGTGGTGTAGTCTACTTGTCTACAGCCAGCTGATTGGACAATGAAGGGCAAACAGTGGTGTAGTTTACCGGTCTGCAGAACAGCTGATTGGACAATGATGTGCCAGCAATATACTGTTATGTTATCAATTTGGCTCCCTTATGTTGTCTTCAGTACCCTCCAGCTCCATCGTACGCCATAGTGCAGACACTGTAATTATGTAAGCCCCAGGATTTCCCCTTCCTAATTAATTTCTTTCTGAATGAACATGGGCTGGCTTATTAAGGCACTTAATATGTTCCCCTTGCTTTGTCCAGGAGGAATGTTGCACAGCCATGGTCACATTGTCTGTGCTGGAGGGCGGAATGAGCAAATCTGGCCGCTGATTTCTACTTCAGCAGAGATCACACCAAGAGTTTTTGGTTAGGCAAGCAAAACTGGAGGGAACCTGTAAACATATTTCCTCTAGAAAATTGATTTAGTTTATCCATTACTCTTTATTAATCCATCCAAGCAAGACTGTGATAACAAAACGTTAAAGCCTAACTTCACCCTCCTGGATCGTAGTGCACATAGGTCAGCATGAGACAGCACCAGACAGGAGGTGAGAATTGCAGCAAAGCTTCATTTTTTTAAATTGTTGATCAATAATAAAAAAAAAAAACTGACTTGGGCTTTAAACTATTATGCAAGTAAACATCACAATTTTGCTTGGGATCCATATATAGCTATATAAATATATATGCAATTACTGTTATGATACCCTTATTATGGTTTTCCTATGTGATAAGCTGGCTGCGGATCAATATGTATTAATTAAGATGCTGAAGTTTTACACAACAGTAGTCTGCTTGATGTGATTCCATTGTTAGAAATTGATTATTGCATTCATACTGATGGAGGAACATGGGGCTCTTGAGTGTTACATATGTATTAGTATCCATAGCTGGAAAAGGAGACTGTTAACTCAGTGATGCATTGACACAGAAACTGTCCTATTGATGTCTGATTTCCATAGCTGTGCAAAAAGGCATGTAAGCAACTGAAAAAGCAATTCCTTTTAAAAAAGTGAAATAGAGAAGGGTTTTCAAAAGAATCCAAACCTGGATCCCAAACCAAGCTCATTACAGAGGTAATCCATTCTCCATGGTAAAAATTGTATTTTAGTCGATTTTTTGGTTTAATACAACCTTTCTTATCATAGTGGTGTTGAACATATCACTACCTAATGTCACAGTCCCATAGATACAGTCCCATAGATACCCCATAGATACAGTCCCATAGATACCCCATAGATACAGTCCCATAGATATCCCATAGATACAGCCCCATAGATATCCCATAGATACAGTCCCATAGATACCCCATAGATACAGTCCCATAGATACCCCATAGATACAGTCCCATAGATACCCCATAGATACAGTCCCATAGATACCCCATAGATACAGTCCCATAGATATCCCATAGATACAGTCCCATAGATATCCTATAGATACAGTAGCTCTTGTAACAACAATTTTGAACACTGCCAAAGAGACCAAAAATGCACCATCTGGCCTGCTTTTGGAGGTATGGAACGTTTATGTGTATTTGTACAGTAGAGGCTTCAAAAGTATCATAATCACCAAACTAACATAATATTTATCTGGTCCATACAACCATAATTACATCATCTGGTTTGGGACTATGAACAGGTATGGATATGTCCTTGGTTTTCTGGGAACCTGCCGAAAGAGGAGGAACAAGAAACCGCATGCTTTTACTGCACAGAAAGGGACCCTGTGGTGTGTGAGGGATCAGCCCTCACCATATAATCATTTGTGCACCTCTTTGTACTTGAGCGTAAAGCTCTGCTTTTTTCAAACTAGTGAAGATAGGAGCTCTCAATTCTAGTTGTAGCTGGTAGCTCAGGTCTCTTCTGATGATAGTAAACCAATCAGAGTTCCCAGTCAATGTAATTGTATAGTGACTCCTATGCTGGCTAAAGACTTCACAAAAATACAGAGCCTGCAAATTAACATTGCTACCTTGGGGCTGCAATGGCATCTACAGTGCCATCTGTTTACTACTGCAACTGCCAGATACAATTACATTATTTAAAAAAGGTATACATTTTAATGCATGTAATTAGAAGACAACAAAAAAATATTATTGATATTTTTGCACATTTGCCAGTCGTAAATACAAAACTTGCAACAGTGTTTGTAGGTTTTATGAAAACAACATACCAAAGTCTTGTGTCTTTTAAAAATAAAAATGTTTTAGGTATAGAAATTAGTCATATTTTCCCGGCGGGAAATGTTGGATGTGAGCTTGTTGTCGGAAAGTCCGACCGTGTGTATTCTCCATCGAACATTTGCTGTCGGACTTTCCGCCAACAAATGTTTGCTAGCAGGTTCTCAAATTTTCCACCAACAAAACTTTGTTGTCGGAAAGTCCGATCGTTTGTACACAAGTCTGTCGCACAAAAGTTTACACATTCTCGGAATCAAGCTGAAGGAGCCGCACTGGCTATTGAACTTCCTTTTTCTCGGCTCGTCGTACGTCTTGTACGTCACCGCGTTCAGAATTGTTGGCCAACATTTGTGGTGACCGTGTGTATGCAAGACAAGTTTGAGCCAACAACCTTTGAACAAAAATCCACGGTTTTGTTGGTGGAAAGTCCGATTGTGTGTACGCAGCAATAGAGTTATTGTCTAGTTAACCAGCACACTTTGACACTTTTATATAATTTGGTCTGGCCAGTTGGGGCAATCTATTCTTAGTTGTTTGTCAGTATTTTTGGTCAAATATAAGGCTTTCACTGTATCTAGCAACAGATATACAATATTTGTATTCGCCTAGCAATTCAGACATGTTCAATAAACTGCTTTTGTATTCTGTTGTGCAACTTTTTGATCAGAAATTGTATTACCTTCTCAGTAATGAGAGTGTTAACTATGTTGTATACACGATGGGGACAGATGGGGGCCCAGGAGAAGTAAGAAGGATGGATTACAGTCATTAACACGTTGGAAGTCATGTCTAAAGGGATTGCCACAACTAAAGACGACTAACACACCACCTACCAATCTACAGGAGGCACGTCCATCTGTTTTTTATAGGATGCAATCAGAGAGAGAACTCTCAGATTGTTCCTTGGAGACCGTGTGGAAGAGATAAAGATCCTGTTGACAAAAATGACAGCCACACAAGTCTCCAGAAAGATAGGCAACTGGTTTCACAGCCACTTAATAGAGAATTACTGGTCATGTGGATACAACTATGGCTCTACTCATGTCAACTTATGATACAAAGAATGTTATTGTTGTTTTGGGTTTCCTTATGCTTCTTTTGAATGTTTAAGCTCTTCAATGACCCGATCGTTAAAGATCATCTTCTTTCCCGCTAGGATGGGCTTTAGTCATTGTATCAGTTCATTTATTCAATGGGTTTTACAATACACAGCGATCAACGTTTCAGTAGTTAATGGTTGTGTGATTTCTTATGCATTCATATCCTCAGGGTCAAGGCTGCAAAAAGCCACTTAAGCACTTGAGAAGGGCGGTTATCATTCGTGTAGAAAGAACCGCTGAACAATGAAAGTTAAGAGATATATCTATTGGAAACACTTCAGTACTTAATGGGGCAGTGTATTATTCCGATTAGAGGACATTTGTCAGGTCAGATAATATTACATGCTGCATAAACTATCAGACTGTTAGTGTAAAAAAAAAAAAACAGTTCCCTAACTTAATGTGGTTGACAGTACCACGGGAATGTTGGTTCATGACCATGGACAAGGTTATGCTAAAACTGTTCTTGAACTATATATCAACCTTTCACAACCTCGTTATAGAGAAACCCTCAAAATAACTTTCAGGTCTCAGGAAACTCTCCTAATAATTACTATATTTACAGCTTGAGGTACATTCACGGAATCAGTACCTTGAGATATACAGTATGTGAGTACACCCCTCACATTTTTGTAAATATTTTATTACCGTAGTTATCGGCATGTAACATGCACTTTTTCCCCTAAAAATCAGGGGGAAATCGTCGGCGAGTGTTATACGCAGATTCCCCCACCGATTCTGAGCCTCTCTGCCATTCTCGCGGCTTTCGGACGCTCTCGGAGGCTTTCGGCTGTTCTCTGAGGTTTTCGGCCGCTGTTGGCCGTTCTTGGAGGCTTTCAGCCGTTCTCGGAGGCTTTCGGCCGATTTCTGCCATTCTCGGCGGCTCTCGCAGTCCTGCCTGAGCGGCCGAGAATGACCGAGAGCTGCCGAGAATGGCCGAAAGCAGCTTAAAGCAGACGAGAACTATTGAGCGCCGCTGAGATACACAGGACATCCGGCTCTGTATCTCGGCTGCGCCATTTTTTAATGCTGCAGGTGGAACTGGGGCAAGGCTGCAGGTGGAACTGACATGGCTGCGGTTGGAACTGACAAGGCTGCATTGAAGGGCATTTAAATGTAAGTTTTTTTTCCTTAAAATTCCCTCCTAAAAGTTTTTTTCCTTAAAATTCCCTCCTAAACTTGGGGTGCGTGTTATACGCCGATAAATACGGTATATCTTTTCATGTGACAACACTGAAGAAATTACACTTTGCTACAATGTAAAGTAGTGAATGTACAGCTTGTATAACAGTGTAAATTTGCTGTCCCCTCAAAATAACTCAACAAACAGCCATTAATGTCTAAACCGCTGGCAACAAAGTGAGTACACCCCTAAGTGAAAATGTCCACCTTGGGCTCAAAGTGTCAATATTTTGTGTGGCCACCATTATTTTCCAGCACTGCCTTAACCCTCTTGGGAATGGAGTTCACCAGAGCTTCACAGGTTACCACTGGAGTCCTCTTCCACTCCTCCATGATGACATCACGGAGCTGGTGGATGTTAGAGACCTTGCGCTCCTCCACCTTCTATTTGAGGATGCCCCACAGATGCTCAGTAGGGTTTAGATCTGGAGACATGCTTCGCCAGTCCATCACCTTTACCCTCAGCTTCTTTAGCAAGGCAGTGGTTGTCTTGGAGGTGTGTTTGGGGTCGTTATGTTGGAATACTGCTTTAATTTTATGCACAAACCAAATATGTAAATCAAGTATAAGGTCATAACTTTTTTTTTTTTTTATTGCTTTGATTGATCAACAATTTGCAACATCATAGAATTGTTTTGGCTTTTTGGCATACATTTTGTGTTAATTTCAGACTATTGCAGCATAGTCAACTTCCCTAAAAAAAGAAAAAAAAAACAAACACTTGGGGAGTGCTTGCTCTTGTATTGCCCACTGTTCTGAGTTGTGTTTTGTCCCTTGCCTGGTGGATGTACCAATTTGTAATAAGAGGGACTTTGCTGCAGACATTACTTGGCAACGATGTTATGTCAGTACCTGAAGGGGAAAGATACAGTTTGAAGACTTAGCTAGTATGTTAATTACTGCCTAAAATTAGAACTCCAATGAAGGTACAACTATAACAATTCTGAAAACTGTGTGATTAGTCTTCTAAATATGTTAATTTGATGCACTATTTAGCAAAAATAGTAATGATGTTTCTTAATTTTTTAGCCTCTAATGCCACGTACACACGATCGGACATTCCGACAACAAAACCCCATGTTTTTTTTCCGACGGATGTTGGCTCAAACTTGTCTTGCATACACACGGTCACACAAAGTTGGTAGGAAATTCCGAACGTCAAGAACGTGGTGACGTACAACACGCACGACGAGCCGAGAAAAATGAAGTTCAATAGCCAGTGCTGCTCTTCTGCTTGATTCTGGGCATGCGTGGCACTTTGTGCGTCAGAATTGTCTACACACGATCGGAATTTACGAGAAAGGGATTTTGTTGTTGGAAAATTTGAGAAGCAGATCTCAAATTTTGTGCGACGGAAATTCCAATGGAAACTGTCCGATGGTGCCTATACACGGTCGGAATTTCCGACAACGAGCTCCGATCGCACATTTGCCGTCGGAAAGTCAGACCGTGTGTATGCGGTATTACAGGTCTGAGAGGCCATGACTATTAGGGTTCGGTATGGCAGGTGATCTAGTGCGACCACTGGGGAAAATTTACAATACTCTTTGGTGGCATGGCAAGCTAACCCGCACCCGTCAATGTTCACAAGTTACAAGTCATGCAACTTACAGGACGGTTAGGTACTCTGAATAGCACTTGGACACAGTCAGTTTGCATCCAGGGATGGTGTTCTTACATTGCATTGATGGAATTCTTGATTCTTTTCAAGGAGCAGCCTCCGTATTTACAGTGCCTTGAAAAATAATTCATACCCTTTGAAGTTTTCCACATTGTGTCATGTTACAACTAATTACATACATTTATTTTATTTGGGATTTTATGTTATAGACCAGTGATGGTGAACCTTGGCACCCCAGATGTTTTGGAACTACATTTCCCATGATGCTCATACACTCTGCAGTGTAGTTGAGCATCATGAGAAATGTAGTTCCAAAACATCTGGGGTGCCACGGTTTGCCATCACTGTTCTAGACCAACACAAAATGGCACACGATTGTGAAGTGGAAGGAAAATGATAAATGATTTTCCAAATGTTTTACAAATAAATATCTTAAAAGTGTTGCGTGCATTTGTATTCAGCCCCCTTTATTCTGATACCCCTACCTAAAATCTAGCTGAACCAACTGCATTCAGAAGTCACTTAATTAGTAAATAGTCCACCTGTGTGTAATTTAATCTCAGTATACGTACAGCTGTTCTGTGAAGTCCTCAGAGGTTTGTTAGAGAACCTTAATGAACAAACAGCCAAGGAACACCCCAGACAGGGATACAGTTGTGGAGAAGTTGAAAGCAGGGTTAGGTTATTAAAAAATATCCCAAGCTTTGAACATCTCATTGAGCACTGTTCAATCCATCATCCGAAAATGGAAAGAGTATGGCACAACTTCAAACCTACCAAGACATGGCCGTCCACCTAAACTGACAGGCCGGGCAAGGAGAACATTATTTAGAGAACCAAGAGGCCCATTCTCCGGATGAGCTGCAGAGGTCCACAACTCAGGTGGGAGAATCTGTCCACAGGACAACTGTTAGTTGTGCCCTCCACAAATCTGGCCTTTAGGCTACTTTCACACTGGAGCGGTGGGGGGCGCTGGCGGTAAAGCGGCGCTATATTTAGCGCCGCTTTACCGGCGTTTTAGCGGCGCATTGCGGCCGAAAAAAGGGTCAATACCGCCCGCAAACCGCCGCTATTGCGGCGTTTTGCGGGCGGGTTCGGCGCGCTCCCCCATTGTTTTCAATGGGACCGGGCGCTATAGGAGCGGTAAATTTACCGCTCCTATAGCGAGCCAAAGATGCGGCTTGCAGGACATTTTTGAGCGTCCTGCAAGCGCACCGCTTCAGTGTGAAAGCCCTCGGGCTTTCACACTGAAGGAACAGCAACAGCTGTTTCTGGTCGGTTTGCCCTTTATGGAAGAGTGGTAAGAAGCCATTGTTGAAAGAAAACCATAAGAAGTCCTGTTTGCCGTTTGTGAGAAGCCATGTTGGGGACACAGCTCTACAAAGTATAGACTAAGGGGGCTGAATACAAATGCACGCCACACTTTTCAGATATTTATTTGTAAAACATTTTGAAAACGATTTATCATTTCCTTCCACTTCACAATTATGTGCCGCTTTTTTGTTGGTCTATCACATAAAATCCCAATAAAATACATTTACAATTTTAGTTGTAACATGACAAAATGTGGAACATTCCAAGGGTTATGAATACTTTTTCAAGGAATTGTATGTCCCATTGTAGATCCATGTGTATCATAGGCCACAGCACAGCATATAAGCATTATGGGAACAAAATTCTAATGCCGCATACACACTATCTGACTTTTCGACGGACTAGGTCCAACAGTCTTTCTAGGTCCGTCGGACTTTTGGGAAAGGAAAGTCTGCTGGAGCCCACACATGATCGAATTGTCCGACGGATTCCGGTCCGCCGGACCTAGTCCGTCAAAGTCTGATCGTGTGTACGTGGCATAACCATAAAGTGGTTGTTGGCTGCTCATCTTTCAGTAGGAAAAACTATGCCACGCTGAACTTTTTATAGCACACAAATTGGCTCTGCACATAAAAGTGGCAACACGCAGATAACATTCCTGGATTCCTCTTAATAGAAGAAATTGTGTATTTTGCTTGTTGTCTGCCAGATTTCCTTCAGAGTTGAAAGGCTTCCTGCGGTGTTTAGCCACTAACAGTGTACAGGTCAACGCCTTGAGCCTTGGCACCTCTTTCGTAAGGCCTCTTAATGGAGTTGCGGAGAATGCACCTGTTTTTAGCAATCCAGTGCAAAGTACAACTAATGTAATAGCTGTGTAGGCAGCACTTTAGCAAAGAGAAGCTGCTGTGGTTTACTACGCTAGTATTTATGGCCAGCTTGCTGTCCCACTCTGCAGCAGAAAGATGTTAAAGGACGTTAATCCCAATGATTCATGGATTGTATCTGGGCCTAGTCAAACCGGCAGTGTTAACGATCCCATGTGAATTTTCCCTCCCTCGTTGTGTTTGCTGAGATATATGGTGGCCTGCGTGGTTCAATCCAAATTCACGGAGGCTATTAGGAAAGCTGTTTAAAAAAAAAAAAAAAGGTCCAGCGGCTTAGTGTGTAGCAGATTCGGAGAGATTAGGGCGGGAGTGAAGAGCAGCATGGGGTCATTTCCGCCTACAGCTCCTCTATTAATGAGCATAGCTTGTTTACAGAGGACTTCAGAGATTATATGTTACCAGGCTGCAAATCTCAGTATTATATAACAGTGCGGAACAATGCCCTGTGTGGGTATGTACATTTACTATTTTTGCCAGTAGCTTTTATAAAGAATGGTATATAAATATAAAATATGCATTCATTTAAAACACAGTGAACATTCAATTAAAAGAACAATATCTGTGGTCGCCGGGGGGGGGGGGGGGGGGGGGGGTATATAGAACAAATAATTTAAGAGGACCTGTCATGCAACACAAAAAAAAAAATGGAACTAAAGCTGACCTAGACTCAAACTTTATATTACATTATGCTGTATTGTTGTTAAACATTTTTTTTTTAACAAACCAGTCTCATCCTAAAATCAGTCTAAACTGACATACACTATATTGCAAAAAGTATTAGGACGCCTGCCTTTACACACACATGATCTTTAATGCATCCCAGTCTTAGTCCGTAGGGTTCAATATTGAGTTGGCCCACCCTATGCAGCTATAACAGCTTCAACTCTTCTGGGAAGGCTGTCCATAAGATTTAGGAGTGTGTCTATGGGAATGTTTGACCATTCTTCCAGAAGCACATTTATGAGGTCAGACACTGGTGTTGGGTGAGAAGCCCTGGCTCGCAGTCTCCTCTCTAATTCATCCCAAAGGTGTTCTATCGGGTTGAGGTCAGTAATCTGTGAAGGCCAATCAAGTTCCTCCACCTCAAACTTGCTCACCCACACTATATTGCCAAATGTATTGGGCCAACCCTCCAAATCATTTGGTGGAGGGGGGATTATGGTGTGGGGTTGCTTTTCAGGGGATGGGCTTGGCCGCTTAGTTCCAGTGAAGGGAACTCTTAAAGCGGTTCTGCACTCTTTTTTTTTTTTTTTTTTTGGGCTATATGCCAAGGGCATATAGCTCAATTGGGGGACTTACCTGTTCCATCTTCCATCTCGATCGCCGCCGGTTTTCATCTTCATCTTCTTCTTGTCTTCTTCTTGTCTGCTGGGGTCCATCTTGCCTGTGGGCATGTGAAACCCCACAGGCACTTTAGATGGCCCAGCATGCACCGCCGTTACTCGCGCGTGCGCAGTAACGGCACATCTGCCGACATCTCACGAGATTTCGGACGATGTGGCCGAAATCTCGCGAGATTTCGGAAGATGTGGCCGAAATCTCGCGAGATTTCGGAAGATGCCCGCACTGACTCCTGGGATCAATGACACCAGATCCCAGGAGACAGTGCGGCGTGACGACGATCGGCGCAGAGACCCCGCCCGCCGCCAAAGAGAGAGAAGACCGGAAGTCATCAATTACAAGGTAAGTAAGTAAAAAAAAAAAAAAAAAAAAAAACATTTCATTTAGTACTCTGCCTGATTTGGAAGGCAAAGAGATTTACTAAATGAAATGGGTGCAGAACCGCTTTAAGGTGTCAGCATACCAAGACATTTTGGACAATTTCATGCTCTCAACTTTGTGGGAACAGTTTGGGGTTGGCTCCTTCCTGTTCCAACTTTGTGCGTGGGTGTTTGCGGTACTGGCACTAACCTGGGGCGACGCAGACCTTATTTGACCCTAAAACCTAATTGATATCACCCGCCGGGCGATCAGGGGGTTGACTGTGCACAAAGCAAAGTCCATAAAGACATGGACAAGCTAATTTGGGGTGGAGGAACTTGACGGGCCTGCACAGAGTCCTAACCTCAACCCGATGGAACACCTTTGGGATGAATTAGAGTGGAGACTGCGAGCCAGGCCTTCTCATCCAACACCAGTGTCTGACCTCACAAATGTGCTTCTGGAAGAATGGTCAAACATTCCCAAAGCAGGGGGAAAAAAACAGACAAATCTCTTAGTAAAAGCAGCACATATCACACACATTCCACTTGCTAGGCACACATTTAACCCTTTAAATTGCCCCTTGATGTTAACCCCTTCCCAGCCAGTGTCGTTAGTTCAGTGTACAGTATTGTCACTGATCACTGTATTAGTATTGCTATTGATTTCAGTATCAGTGTTGCACCGATACTAGTATAGGTACCGATACCAAGTATTTGCACGAGTATCGGCATTCATGCAACCAATACCTGAAACCGATACTTTCAGGCTCGGTTCTTTGAGCTGTTAGTGGGTCTCCCCTGTTGACAGCTAAAGTGTTAAAGAAGTCCGATAATTAGAGCTGTGAAAAAAAAAGCAGCTGGCAATGTTTATTAACATTGCTCAGCTGAACCACTAAATAAAAAGAAACCTTGTTTCTTTTTGTATCTTTCTGTTCTTCATCTGCAGATCAAAGGGATGAAAAAAATGTTCCTCTGTTTAACCCCTTATTAACCCTTAATTTACTCTAATCAGCCTTAATTAACTCCCTATTCTCCTCCCATTTAATTATTATTTTCCTGCTTTTTTTTTTTTTTTGTTCACGTCTATTTTATAAACGATAAACAATTAAAACTTTTTTTTTTTATTTGCTTTGTTAGTGAATATTTTTGCACATATATATTATCATATATTTACACATTTCACATTAACCATCTCAATGCAGTGCATTTTCACCCCCTTCCTGCCCAAGCCGTTTTTCAGCTTTCAGAGCTGTCACACTTTGAATGACAATTGCGCGGTCATACTACACTGTACCCAGATGAAATTGTTATCATTTTGTCCCCTCAGTTTAGGCTCATACGTATTCTTCTACATATTTTTGGTAAAAAAATCGCAATAAGCGTATATTGATTGGTTTGCGCAAAAGTTATAGCTGGAAAAAGTGGGGTAAATACTGCGCTGTATATATATCGTATAACACGCAAAAGTTATAGCGCCTACAAAATAGAGGATAGATTTATAGCATTTTTTTTTTTTTAATTTTTTTTTTAACTAGTAATGGCAGCGATCTGGGATTTTTAACGTGACTGCGATATTGCGGCGGACATATCGGCCACTTTTGACACATTTTTGGGACCATTCACATTTATACAGCGATCCGTGCTATAAAAATGCACTGATTACTGTATAAATGTGACTGACAAGGAAGGGGTTAACACTAGGGGGCGCTGAAGGGGTTAATATGTTCCCTGGGAGTGATTCTAACTGTGGGGGGAGGGGACTCACAAGGGGAGGAGACCGATAGGTGTTTCTCTGTACTGAGAACACACCATCGGTCTCCTCTCCTCTGACAGGACTGTGGATCTGTGTGTTTACATACACAGATCCACGGTCCTGCTGTGCTACCGGGCAATCGCGGGTGCCCGGCGGGAATGGTGGCTGCCGGGCACGCGCATCGGGTGCCCAGTGACACGGCGCGCGTGTGTGTTCCCTGGAGGGCCGTGAAGGGGAGGGCGTCATATGACACCCTCCCGCCACGAGAGCTGTGCCGCCTGGCCGTCAATTGACAGCCGGCGGTCGAAAAGCAGTTAAAGAGCAAAATTAAAAACAAAAATCTATTTATTTCATTTGTAAATAACTTTTCAATGCTTTGTACCATTGCTGACAGCTGAAGTGAAAACAAGAGTTGCGATAGGTATCGGTAATTGGTATTGGCGAGTACTAAAAAAAAAAAAAGTATCGGTTCATCCCTAGTCCTAATTAATTAAACAGTAGTTCCAGTGGGGAGACCAGCAATAAGGATTTGGCTTTTGTACATAAACCACCAGGGCCATATTTATTATCTATATCATTCACTATAGTAGTATTTGTATTCTGACTGCTTACCCATAAACAGACAAGACAATTCAGTCCCGAAGGAATTAATCACTGCCATGCAAACATGTTCACAGTACACTTTACCTGCATAGCCTGGACATGACAGCACGGCTTTTCACACCCCGTCCTTCAGATTACCTGCCCTTTTCTGAGGCCCACCAAGCAAAGGTTACAATATAATGTCTCTTCTGCTCACCACCGCTGACATGATGTGTAATTATGGATGTGCCGGCTCAAGAGCCCTTGAAATGACAGCCTGACAAGAGTTTAATTGCTGTGAGATGAGCTGGCATAGTGTATGGTTTAAAGCCTAAACCTTGTTAGCAATACATCTAAAAGCGCTACCAAACTTCACATGGTGCCATTGCTTCTCACACTGACGTATCAGGGATTTCTGATACAGGAAAACCTTGGATTGCGACCATAATTCGTCCTGGAAGTATGCTTGTAATCCAAAGCACTTGTATATCAAAGCAAATTTCCCCATAAGAAATAATGGAAACTCAAATGATTTGTTCCACAACCATTTATTAATAAGTCCTTCAGTTTATATTCCATAAAAAAAGATTATAGCAATGTGACCAGGTTGTGTAACCATAGAATGTCCATCCACATATGGCAGCCTCCACAAGGGGATTATGCCCCGTACACACGATCGGAAATTCGGCCAGCAAAAGACCGATGAGAGATTTCCGTCGGAAAATGCGACCGTGTGTATGCTCCATCGGCCTTTTGCTGCCTGAATTCCAGCCAGCAAAAGTTTGAGAGCATGTTCTCAATTTAGTTCGGAAATTCCGATCGTCTGTAGCAATGCCGGCGTGCAAAATTCCTACGCATGCTCGGAAGCATTGAACTTAATTTTCTTGGCTCGTCGTAGTGTTGTAAGTCACCGCGTTCTTGACGGTCGAAAGTTCAGAGAACTATTGTGTGACCGTGTGAATGCAAGCCAAGCTTGAGCCAAGCTTGAGCGGAATTCCGTTGGAAAAACCATCCAAGATTTTTCTGATGGAATATCCACTCGTGTGTACGCGGCATTAGAAGCAAATATAAAGTCCAACTTTCTTTGTGCTCGATACAAAAAATTACCCAATAATCGCATCTGAATTTCAGAGCTGTCTTGTCAGGCTGTGATATCTCAAGAGGTGACATTAGCCACTCCAGTTCTTATCAGAAAAGGCACTGTTTAAATTCTGTTTAAGCAGAACTCCATGGGAAAAAAATATTAGACCTCTAAAAATACAAAAGCAGCTTTTGCTACATTACTCGCATTCAGTTTAGAGCTGTCCTCTGCAGTGAGTCTTTTTGGCCAGTAGATGCCACCAGTCTTTTGGGCTGAATAGGTTGAAATAATGGCATTCAGTGGACAACAGCCATTTTTTTTTTTTTTGGCGGTTTCAGGCACTTATGAGAATTCATTGCAGGTACAGTTGACCTTCAGATGATGTTCACTTGACTTGCTTTAGTTATTTTGCATTCCTATAGACTTGTATTGGTAGAGAAGCAAAACCAAAGCTCATCAACACTAGCTTTACGTCATCCTAGTTACATAGTTAGTTTGAAAAAAGACACTAGTCAATCTAGTTCAAACAATAGTAATAAAAAAAAAAAAATGCAAAGAGAAAACCTTCATATACACTATCCTATACCCACAGTTGATCCAGAGGAAGGCAAAAAAATAAAGCATGATCCAATTCCCTCCAGTGGGGGGAAAAAATCCATCCTGATCTCCTAGGAGGCAATCGGATATTCCCTGGTTCTGGCTACCCTTGTGATCTAGACATGGTTGCCACACAACATCTACTCTAAGAACTGTTTGTAGACCATGTCTCAGTTAAGCAATGCAGTGGTGTCCAGCACCCAACCCAGACAGCCATTAGACAATGAAAGGGCAGTAACACATTGATAAGATCATCGCTGGAAGTACATTATAGGACTTTCTTGTACAATTTTCCTTTAGATTTACCACAACCCTATAATATGAAGTCAAACCTATCCACTTTCAATGTGTATGCAGTCAGGCAGACCTTGCACTACATAGAGTGTCTGTTCCATTTTCCAATGGTTAGTGGGGTCAAATGAATGTTCATTGTTGACCCTGCAATCTCAAGGAAGCATGGTGTGCAGTAAAGATAGAATGGGTTACCTTGGTCATTTTTGACCCTAGTGACAAGGATGGGCTACCTTGGAATGTAACTATTTACTCTTTTCTCCATCTCCACAACCATTTACTTCATGCAGACAACCATTTGGGGTTCCATCTTCCTCGATGCTAGCCAAGCACAGTGCTCTAGCCGACCTGTGAGTATAGATCTCTTTCTCCCCATGAGGTCTTTTCTCCCTTTTAAAGGGGTAGAACATATTTACTAATACTACACATCTATTTATATTTACAGTTTACTTCTGTACCCAACGCCTGATGAATGGCATATAGCCATGAAACGCGTTGTTTCCATGGGGTGCTCGGTGAAGTTTGGCTCATTACCTATTCACTGGCCCATATATATCTTTCATACATTCAAAATTCATTGAGTACTATGTAACTATTAATGTGTACCTATCTTATAGCAGCTCTTTTGCATGTGGTGTACCAATGCCTGCTAATATGAAATACCTTGTATCAATGTTTACTATCTCTCATGTGCTGCCAAGCCGACATATATGTATCCATTATGTTTATACCATGTGTGCATGTATATATATGGAAATACTTTTTTACTAGTGTTACATTTTCTTATGTACTTGAACCTGGGATGGAGGTACATTTATTGTGCCTCATTTAAAGTCCCAAACTCCCCCCTCTTGGCTTCATGCAGAGAGATGTGCAACCTCAAGGAAGCATGGTGTGCAGTAAAGATAGAATGGACTACCTTGGTCATTTTTGACCCTAGTGACGAGGCAATTTGAAGGCGCAGGATGGAAATTTTGTGTACAAGCAAAATTCTAATGCGGCATACACACAGTCGGAATTTCCGATGAAAACAGTCCGATGGGAGCTTTTCAGCGGATTTTACGACCGTGTGTATGCCCAACGTTCTTTTTCTGTCGGAATTTCCGATGGACTTTGGATTGAGAACCTGTTCTCAATTTTTCCGACGGAAAACCTTTCTATCGGATTTTCCGATCATGTGTATGCAATTCCGACACGCAAAATTCCGACGCATGCTCGGAAACAATTTGACGCATGCTCAGAAGCATTAAACTTCCCTTTTTTATAGTGCTGTCGAACGTGTTTTATGCCGCTGTGTTACTGACCGTCGGAATTTGGTGTGACCGTGTGTAGGCAAGACAGTTTGAGTGAAATTCCGTCGGAAAAACCGTCAGATTTTTTTCCGACGAGAATTCCGATCGTGTGTACGCGGCATAAGTGTAAATGTTTTTGTTGGAGCAAAATTGTACATGTTGTAATGAAATCTGTTGAATACACCTGAGATTTCATTCAAGTATCAAGTCTAGATGACATCTGAAGGGCCTTCAAATTCATTGACTGAACAATGGCCAAAAATAATTTTCTGATGAACGATTTTTCTGAATTTCCATACAAACCTTGCAAACAAATATCAAACCATGTATGGCCAGTTTAAGAAAGGGGAGGCTCAGCAGTCTATTATGTAGTGGAAATATGGCCATACATGGCTCAGATTTTGGCTGATTCCTGCTGAATCCGCTAAGCTTTGAGCTGTGGGTGAACCTGTCCACGCCACCTGGCTCGACGAGAGTCAATTTTAGTTTTTTTTTGCAATGGAAGGAGCCAGGTGAAAAATTGTTGGCCGGATACCAACTTCTTTTATTTAGATGCAGTCACTGTTCGAATATTCAGCAGCTGCGTGTCTGAATACAATAGCCACCAGGGGAAATTCCTTCATCAGGGCTAAAAAATATATCTTTCCGTGTATGTCTGAGGAACTACAAAAAGTTAATATTAAGACAGATGTAGATGTTTTTTATTGTCCTTCATTCATTTACACTGCCAGAGTCATACGAGTGAGATAAACTGTACAATACCACATACAGAGTTGAACATTACCTTGGATTTAAAACCAACATCTTCATTTCCACTGTTTTCTGCAAGCTCTTCTCTCTCTCTAGTCTAGTTAAAATGTTTATTTAAAATATTTAATTAGCTGAAATGTTTTACTAAGATAGACACACAGAAGAATACATCTCTTTTCAAGCGTGTCTTGGGATAAAGAACAAAGCAGCAGACCGAAAAATATAGATAAAATCGGCTGCGTTTTTTTTGTTTTTTTTTTAAAGTCTTTTTATTTTTACTTTTTTTTTTTTTCCCTCGTTGCTTCGCTTCCGAGACTTGTCGTTTGATGAGGAAAAACATGCAGTACGGTTTCTGTAAAACTGTTAACTCTATTGTTATTTCTGAGTTTAAGCTTCACTGAGCAGCAAATGTTGATATTTATTGAATAGGTTCCAGTAGATTTTACCTGTGAGTTCGAAATCGAACAGAAAACGCTTTGGGGGTTAACTCGGGCATGAAAAGTTCAGAAATGTTTTAGCAAGAAATTTGGGCAGGAAATGTCTTTGAACTTGGGGGCTATTTGTGCGATTTCCACCTGTTGGATTGGTGCGATTCTACCAGCTTCGCCCATCAATTTATCTGTGGTCTTATGCACAGCTTTGGTCATTAGGAATGTAACTAGTCACCCTTTTCTCCATCTCCACAACCATTTACTTCATGCAGAGAGATATGGAATCTCAAGTAAGCATGATGTGCAGTAAAGATAGAATGGGCTTCCTTGCCTGCGTAAACGCTGTCCGCAAAGGTGTTAACCTAAGCTTATGTATACCGTATTTATCGGCGTATAACACGCACCCCAAGTTTAGGAGGGCATTTTAAGGAAAAAAGTTTTAGGAGGGAAGTTTAGGGAAAAAAAAACAACTTACATTTAAGCGTCATTTGCAGCTTGCCCAGCATCATTTGCAGCTTGCCCAGCGTCATTTGCAGCCTTGCCCAGCGTCATTTGCAGCCTTGCCCAGCGTCATTGCAGCTTGCCCAGTGTCATTGCAGCTTGCCCAGCGTCATTGCAGCTTGCCCAGCGTCATTGCAGCTTGCCCAGCGTCATTTGCAGCCTTGCCCAGTGTCATTGTAGCTTGCCCAGCGTCATTGTAGCTTGCCAGCGTCATTTGCAGTCTTGTCCGGGTTTAAATTTCCTGCCGCCGAGACGCTCTGTCGCGTGCGCCGCCGAAAAAGACTGAGGCGCCCCCGGAAAAGACCGAGCCGACTGTTCGGCTCCGCTCGCGGTCCCGCCTCCCTGCTGTTTCCGTAGCGAGCGCAGGGAGGGGGTAAACGAGCGGAGCCAAACAGTCGGCTCGGTCTTTTCCGGCGCCGCTTAGTTTTTTTTTCGGCCGCGATTCGGTCTTTTTCGGCGGCGCTCGCTATTTTTCGTCGGCGCTTGCCATTTTTGTCACTTTTTTTGGGGGGTATCGGCGTATAACACGCACCCACGACTTTCCCCCGATTTTAAGGGGAAAAAGTGCGTGTTATACGCCGATAAATACGGTAATTAAAGAGGATCTTCAGTCAGTATGCAAAAAATGAAAAGTCAGCAACTACAAATACTGCAGCTGCTGACTTTTGATATAAAGTCACTTACCTGTCCAGGGACCCAGAGCTGTCCTCATCCGGGCTGGTTTCTTCACCGGTCTTCGGGTCCCCGGCGCCTCCATGTTTACTGTGAAGGG
This sequence comes from Lithobates sylvaticus, assembly GCA_028564925.1. Taxonomy (NCBI): domain Eukaryota; kingdom Metazoa; phylum Chordata; class Amphibia; order Anura; family Ranidae; genus Lithobates; species Lithobates sylvaticus. The sequence goes on from CM053038.1 coordinate 174,700,725, forward strand.
TGACGTTCTGCTTTAAGGTAAGCTCAGTGACCTTTCTGACTTCCGATTTACAATTATGGTGTTTTCTTGATTGTTTCTACGAACACATCTCCATAACTATATTTGTTGCCTGGAGCAATAGAAATGCGGTTAGTTTATGGATTAAAGATGTATGCATATTATCCCTCACATTGGAAGAATCAAAGCTAGGAAACATTGGCTTTAGCATAGGCTATGTAAAATACCGTATATACTCGAGTATAAGCCGAGGCACCTAATTTTACCACAAACAACTGGGAAAACGTATTGACAATGCCCATTTGCAGCCTCACTGTGCCCATTTGCAGCCATAGGTCCCCCAAAGTAGTTAAGGGTTCCTAAATGCCCCCTAGCTGCAGCCAAAATTTGGGGTCTTTGGACCCGAAGGGTCCCGAAATGACATTGCTGCAGATGGACACAGTTGAACGACTTTGGGGCCCGGTATCTCTGGGTCACTTGGTGCTAGGAACCCCATCTTTGGGTATGTTGTAGTGCTAGTTCCACTGGTTTTGCATACTAAAACCAAGTGGCCCCGAGATATGGGTCCTCAAAGTCAGTTTGGAAAATGTCAAGCACTTTTCTGCAGCAGAGAATGACCTTTTCCGACCCGACTTTGGGGCCCCGTATCTCAGGGTCACTTTGTGCTAGGAACCCCAAAGTCGGGTCGGAAAATGTCATTCTCTGCTGCAGAAAAGATGGGGTTCCTATCATCAAGTGGCTCCAAATTCGGTTTGGAAAATGTCAAGCACTTTTCTGCAGCAAAGAATGACATTTTCCAAACCAACTTTGGAGCCCTGTATCTCGGGGCCACTTGGTGCTAGGAACCCCATATTTGGTTATGTTGTAGTGCCAGTTCCCCTGGGTTTGCACACCAATTTACAGGGGCCTTAAAGTCAGGGTCGGAAAATGTCATTCTCTGCTGCAGAAAAGTGCTTGACTCCAGTATAAGCCGAGGGGGGCATTTTCAGCACAAAAAAATGTGCTGAAAAACTCGGCTTATACTCGAGTATATACAGTAGTTTTTTTTTTTTTTGCTTTATCTAAATGTATCCTCGACACATAGAACGGTCTTTCTCAACCAGGGTTTTTCTAGAGCAGTGGTTTTCAACTCCTGTCCTCGGGACCCACTAACAGGCCAGGTTTGCAAGATAACTGAGATACATCACAGGTGATATCATTTGCTGCTCAGTGATTGCAGTATTCTAGTCTGCATCTCCCCAAGGTAATACTTAAAATCTGGCCTGTTAGTGGGTCCTGAGGACAGGAGTTGAGAACCACTGCTCTAGAGCAAGGGGTCCCCAAACTTTCTAAACAAAGGGCCTGTTTACTGTCCTTCAGACTTTAGGGGGGCTGGGCTGTGGTCATCGGGAGTATAAAATGTCCCAGCATCAGTGGGAGTAAACAATGCTCCATCTTTGATGTCAGTGAGAGGAATTGGGCTACATTGTTTGTCATTGGGAGGAATTGTGCCCCATCATTAGTGTCATTGGGACCTGTTGTTGGTGTCATTGGGAGGAACTGTGCCCCATCGTTGGTGTCATTGGTAGGAATTGTGCTCTGTCGCTGGTGTCATAGGGAGGAATTGTGCCCCTTCATTGGTGTCAGTGAATTAAAAATAGTGTCCCAAGGACTGGATAAAAGCAAGAAGAGGGCCACAGTTTGGAGATCACTGCTTTAGAGGTTGCACAATGTTACTTGAGCAATGAGAAATGTTTGCCTTTCAGATAAATAACCATTGACAATAATGCTTTAAACTATTTGTAAGCGAGGATTCTTCCCAATGACCACAAATGTAAGAAGCATTCTTCCCACTGACCATCACACTAATTTACCATGAACTGTAGATATCGTAATTATTAACAAGGGTTCCCTGACCCTGGAAAGTTATTTCAAGGGTCCCTCTGTGTTAAATAGGTTGACAAAGGATGACATATAAGCTTGTGTGTGGCTCTAAAAGGACAATTTTTGTTATTCATTGCATGATACAGGTTGGTTGGCACCTATCTGAATTACACATATCTATCTAATTTTTCCTTTACCGTAGATGACCAAGTGTGCCATAAATTGGTCTGGCTTCCCTTTTGTTGGCAACTGCAGACACCGAAGAGACTGGAGAGAGATTAACTATAATCCTCTTCAATATAATTACCTGTTTGTGAATTAGAGGACCACCAAATTACTGCTTTAAATTTAAGACCACGTTGAATAGCAACTGTGCCTTCAATTTACATTAATGCCAACAGCAGTGGTGTGAACGATGCATACCAATTCTTACCTATAGTTCCCATTGGAAGTGTTATAGTCACATTAACTTAGGAAAAGGTTTTGGGAGGTTCTAGGAACTTCTTATGCCGCGTACACATGAGCGGATTTTCTGTCAGAAAAATCTTGGATGTTTTTTCCGAAGGATTTCCGCTCAAGCTTGGCTTGCATACACAGGGTCATATCAAGAACGCGGTGACGTTCAACACTATGACGAGCCGAGAAAATGAAGTTCAATGCTTCCGAGCATGCGTCAAATTGTTTCCGAGCATGCGTAGGAATTTTGCGTGTCGGAATTGCTACAGACGATCAGAACTTTTTTTCCGACCGAAAAATTGATAACATGCTCTCAATCTTTTGCTGGCTGGAATTCGGCCAGCAAAAGTCCGATGAAGCATACACACGATCGCATTTTCCAACCAAAGCCTCTCATCGGTCTTTTGCTGGACGAATTTCCAATCGTGTGTACGCAGTATTAGTGTTAAGATCCTGAATCTGTGGCCAGGGAAAGCTTGCTGTTCTGGAGTATAAACAGAAGAAAATTCATTAATGTGATAAGCCTACCCCAGGAGTGAATTGATTTGATGGACCCACCTCAGGAATCACGAGAAATTGTGTTTTAGGCTGCCTGACAATTACAAGTTGCATGGCGGGTTACATGGTTAATACCACAATTGTAGGGTATTTTTCCTCTGTCTGTAAGGAATGCCAAGCTGATCCACCTGGATTTATCAGTAACACAAAAGGTTGGACCTTGGTCCCAATCAAGGATGTAGGAAGCAGAAATGATTGTATTGTATTGTACCCAAAGCACTGACTGCAGAGTTACCTAAGAACTTTCTATTGGGAAAATTTTAGCGAATAGTGAAAATATCTAGGGACAGAGGAACTGCGGCCGACAATGTGCTCACCTAAGGCAAGTGACATGAATGGGGAGGCGACTTGAAATAATACAAAAAAAAGAAGTAAACAAAAAGGAAAAAAAAAGCAATGCCCTATTCCTGCAGAAGAAGGGAGGAGGATTGGAGAGCCTGGCTCATCCTTGGGTGGCTGAAGGTCCGCTTTATGTAGAGGGGAGAAAGCAAGGAGACTGTGCTGCAAGCCAAGAATGCCCTCTTCTGTTAGTGGTGTCCAGACGAGTCAAGTGAACAATGATTAGAATCCATTTTTTTATTTCAATGCAAGTGGTGCTGTCACAACCAGCATCAATTTGCCGTTTAATGGTTATCTGAAAGTTGCCGTAGTTTTGTGTCGCAAGCGGTATTTGTTCGTTAAAGCATTCTTATCTACCAGCTGAAAAGTGCCTACATCTACCTATAACATAATAAGCTGTGGAGCTTTGAAGTTTTCAAGAATAACATTAAGCAGCCAAGTAGAGGAGAGAATGGAAATTGGTCTCTACATCCCATGACTGGTATAGAAGTTTGGCCTGTGCTCTTTTCTTTCTTTATTTTAGAATTGTAGCTGAAGAACTAAAGTTCATTGCTGTTTATTAAATTAAATTTCATTCTGTGAAAGACACCAAAAAAAACCTTCATTTGCATATAATTGTATGCACAGAATTTCTCAAGTGAGGTCAGATCATCTTTGATAATTTATCAAGAACACTTCAAACTCCATAACCCAAGCCGGTAGCTGCAGAGGATTCTAGGAAGCACTTCAACATCAGTGTCAGCCGTTGCCTATCTTTCCTCATTCTGGGACTACAGCTAATACAAACACTGTAACAGAAAAGTCAATACAGATAGATGCATTGAGCCCATAACAGTCCTATGAGAAAATGAATGGCTTGGTGACTCTGACAATAAAACAGATAAGACTTAGACACTCGCTGTAGAATGAGGCTTTCAATCCCAATATACATTTCTTATGACCTTGGGAAAGTCACACCTTAGTTCCCCTTGTTTTGCAGATGCCAGAGTAAGAGTTAGTGAGAGTGAAGAAAACCTTAATTTTGAAAGGGTCAGCCTACCCAAAATGTATATATAGATAGAGCTTGGTGGGCTAAGCCGACAACTGGATTTGTAATAGACATGTGCATTCGTTTTCGTCCGAATTTCAGGTATTTTCGTTATGATTTTAACAAACTATAACGAAAGTGCAGAATCCGAAAAACAAAAAGATCCGACATAAACAAAAGCTTTATTTTAGTTTTCGTTGTGACAACAGTTTGTTATTGTCAGCGTTGAATCTCCTATCTATATCAATCTGTGTCCATTGAACCTGTGGTCGAATGTGCCTAACCTTAACTCTATTAGTCCAAGATTATTCTACATAGAGAGAATAGATTTGATGTAGAGGAAAGATTCAACGTAGAGAGGAAAGATTTGACGTAGAGTGGAAAGATTTGACGTAGAGTGGAAAGATTTGACGTAGAGTGGAAAGATTTGACGTAGAGTGGAAAGATTTGACGTAGAGTGTAAAGATTTGACGTAGAGTGGAAAGATTTGACGTAGAGTGAAAAGATTTGACGTAGAGTGGAAAGATTTGACGTAGAGTGGAAAGATTTGACGTAGAGTGAAAAGATTTGACGTAGAGTGAAAAGATTTGACGTAGAGTGAAAAGATTTGACGTAGAGCGAAAAGATTGCTGCTGGAATTGGGTGGAATTGCAGCTAAACTATACAGAGTCATACAGTTTAGCTCTCCGTCAAATCTTCTTTGAACATTCGACAGACACCATAAGCCTTCAATGACAGATTTGACCTTAATTCATTTGGGTTTTCGGACAAATGCAATTTTTAACGAAAAACAATGAAAAAACGAATTTCGGGAGTAACTAAATACATTTATTTTTCAGACAAACGAAATTCCGAAACAAAATAATTGGATAATGTTGGATACACCAACAGTAAAATCTTCCTTAAGTCTTAACTCAGTTCATGACCACCTAGGCCCCCTGATCATGTAAGTATCAAGGGGATGGCTGTAAGAACCAAGAAATTATGGCAGCCCCTGATGTCATAAGTATCAAGAGGATGGCTGCAAGAATTAGGAAGAGATGGTGCCCCCTGATGACATATTAGGGGGCTGACTGCAAGAACCAGGAAGAGACAGCGACCCTGGGGCGACCAACTCGCAGGGGGCACAGCACCACAGATTCTCTGCCTTCCCAGCCCATTGCCAGACAACGTAGGCCTCTCCAGTCTTCCTGGGGGGAATTACTCCTGTGCCCCATATCCAGTGGGTCCCCCATTACTGTTGCAACAGGTACTAGTTCTGACAAGATTTATTCAGCTTCAGGGCTTAAGAAAAGAAACTAAATGCAAGACTTGTATAGGCGTCTTCAAGGCAGCCCATGATGCACCTGACATCGAACTAAGGACTTCATTTACTCTTGAAACACAACAAGCCATCAGACTGCTTTGAATGCTAATCTTCCTTTTTCAGGAAGGGGTAGAGCAGCAGCAGAGTCATTGAACTGAGGGCACGTTCACTAAAAAGGCAGCTGAGAGAGGTCACTGGGAATACATAACAAGACAGATGTTCAGGAGAAGCCATGATATTTATATACGGGTGTCCCTCCAGCAAAGACACCTAAAGACATCATTCAGCCACAAGGCAGGAAAATGATTTAGTGCTTCCTAGTAAACTTAACCCATCCATAGACGGGTTCCATCCATGTTAGCAAGATGTCTCGACTCTATAACGCTATCTCTTAACCCATTACAGACGCCTATAGCTGATAGCAACGCACAGCGCTCTGAATGCTAATGATGTCCCTGCAAGGGGATTTAGGAAGGCTAATGGCTGCCACACTCTATTTAAATGGCTGTACCCAGAATCCTCGGTGTCTCCTACTATCAGGTGCTCAGGCATCTGGAACCAACCAATCTGTGTGTGCTCTGGATCCTCTGATAATTTATAACGATATGAGGGATTGTTACATTTTACCAGTTTAGTTAAATATTCGGCATGTGTTCTTAGAATAACTACGAAGGCTTTGGAGCTTTCCTGCATTAAACTGAAACCCCAGGCAAGCGTTCGGGTTTACATGAGCATTCGATTAAGAGTTAGGATCAAGTTGAGAGTAAATGATTTCTTTTTCATAGGAAATGCATGTTCCCTGTAATGGACAAATTAGCCATTACACACAATGCCCTTGGATATATCAGTGGTCCCGTCCCTTTTCTTAAACATTTGTGTAACCTTCAACAAGGACTTTACTACAAATCATAATTTAATAAAAATAGCATTGATTGTTGGTGATTGGTTGGATTTCTCCATTAATCCAATCAGTAAAATGTCATATAAGAGAGGAACATCTACCCTGTGCAATTTTTTTACCTGGTTTCCCGAGTTATCATCAAAATACATACTCGCACGTCCAATTTAAAGCTGTCCTGCTACAGTCCACTGATCCATCATTGCTGGGTCCTGCACTGCCATTTTCTTACATCATCTGGAGACCGCTGTCTTTTCAGGATTCTTGCAGCTGACCCCCTGATGACAGGAAAACTTAGTGGCCCCCTCGTGATGCAAGTATCAAGGGGCTGGTTTCAAGAACCAGGAAGCAATGGAAGCCCCCTGATGACATATAAAGGGGGGCTTACTGCAAAAACCAGAAAGAGACAACAGCCCCCTGATGATGTAAGTATCAAGGAAATGGCAGCAAAACCCAGAAAGAGATGGTGGCCCCCTGATGATTTATTAGGGGGCTGACTGCAAGAACCAGGAAGAAATAGTGGGCCCCTGATGACATAAGTATCAGAGGGATGGCTGCAAAAACTTGGAAGAGATGGTACCCCCCCTGATGATGTAAGCATCAGGGGACTGACCTCAAGAACCAGGAAGAAACAGTGGCTCCCTGATAATGTAAGTATCAAGCGGTTGGCTGCAAAAACCTGGAAGAGATGGCAGCCCCCTAGTGATGTAAGTATCAGGGGGTTACTTCAAGAACCAGGAAGAGACAGCGGACCCCTGCTGATGTAAGCATCAATGGGATGGCTGCAGGAACCAGGAAGAGATGGTGGCCCCCTGATGATATATTAGGGGGCTGACTGCAAGAACCAGGAAGAGAAAGCCCCCTGATGACATAAGTATCTGGGAGATAGATGGCTGTAAGAACCAGGAAGAGAAAGCCCCCTGATGACATAAGTATCTGGGAAATAGATGGCTGTAAGAACCAGGAAGAGAAAGCCCCCTGATGACATAAGTATCTGGGAGATAGATGGCTGCAAGGACCAGGAAGAGATAGCAGCCCCCTGATGACGTAAGTATCAGGGGGATAGCTGCAAGAGTCTGGAAAATGTAGGGACCCACTGATGACGCAAGTATCAGGGGCTAGTTGCAAGAACCAGGAAGAGATGGTGACCCCCCTGATGATGCATTAGGGGGCTGACTGCAAGAACCATGAAGAGACAGCCCCCTGAGGACATACGTATCTAGGAGATGGCTGCAAGGACCAGGAAGAGATAGCAGCCCCCTGATGACGTAAGTATCAGGGGGATAGCTGTAACAATCTGGAAAAGGTAGGGGTTCCCTGATGACGCAAGTATCAAGGGCTGGTTACAAGAACCAGGAAGAGATGGCAGCCCCCTGATGATGTATAAGGGGGCTGACTGTCAGAACCAGAAAGAGATGGCAGCCCCCTGATGATATATTAGGGGGCTGACTGCAAGAACCAGGAAGAAACAGTGGCCCCCTGATGATGTAAGTAAGCAGTTGGTTTAAAAAAACTGGAAGAGATGGCAGCCCCCTAGTGCTGTAATTATCAGGGGGATGGCTGCAAGAACCAGGAAGAGACAGTGGCCCCCTGATGATGTATTAGGGGGTTGATTGCAAGAACCAGGAAGAGACAGCAGCCCCCTGATGACTTAAGTATCAGGTGGATATCTGCAAGAATCTGGAAAAGATAGGGGCCCCCTGATGAAGCAAGTATGGCTGCAAGAACCAGGAGAAAAAAAGCCCCCACCCCGTGATGATATAATTTCCTAGCTGGTGGACATCCAGCATCCTACAGCCTGACTGTCCTTAGCCAACCCCTTTTTATTTCTTGGATTTTAGTTATTTCAGTTATAGAAGCTCAACATAATTTGCGGTTGCTACCTAGGGCGATGTGCATACAGACAGATGTGTGCGTTCAGACAGAGGTCCACCCATTGAAGCATCTTGGCTGTTGCATATCTCTTTCTTGGAGCCAGCTTGCTTGCTTCAGGACTGAGGGCTTTCGAGAGGAATTCAGAGTGCTGTGGTGGTTTCAGGAAGCTATAGACAGCATTTTGCCACTCTCGCACCAGCCATGATCTGCCTGCATTTCATAGAGAAGCACAGAGACCCAGTGATGTGATCTCTTGCTCTAAAATAAAGTATATAATAAAAACAGGCTTTATTTAAATATGTTGATGAGACGTAGAGGAGGAACTAGACAAGGCAAGATACAATCGGAATAGACTTCAGCTTTAATCTCAACATCCAACATATGTATGCATATTGAAGTTGTATTGCCCATCAGTCATTTTCATTTTCTAAAAAAAAAGAAAAAACCTCCTAGTCAATCTCTTTGACAGACGTCTCTCAGTGTTCTATTTATTCATAATAGACCTTTTCCTGAATCCCAACTAAAAATGATACATCCAATATATGCCAGTTCCCTGAAGAACCGTCTAGCACCATATAGGATTACTATATGTAATCCAGCTGTAATCCTTTTGCACGTTTTTATGAAAAACAATTCAATAAATCTGTACAAATAGACTGTGATGTTAAATGCATACCCAGAGAAGCCAATCAGAATCATTTGTGTATTTGCAATTCAGTGAACTGAATTCCGATTGGGCACCATAAGCTACCGCACCTTTTCTTATTGAAAGCTTGCGTCTAGTTTGGGAGGATTGGTTCCTGTATATGCCGCCCCCGCCATCCCTCCTGTCCAAGTGTAAAACAGAATGTGACGATACATTAGTGGTTGGGGGTGTGTGGTAAAAACACGTCTCAACTATGGGGTTTTACCGCCCCCCCCCCCAAACCGCAAATGTACACAAGCCCTTACTGTTTTGAGCCCCCAAAAAGGCTGCGTTCACACTGAAAGAGCATCAAACATACAGTGATAAACGCCAACTACACTAAAAACACATTTGACATAAAATACTTCAAAAAGATTATTTGATACTGGCCGTTCTGCTGCGTACTACGACGCCTGTTGTGGCTGCTCATGGGTTGAAATCATTTGTAGGTGGCAATAATGCTATGTAATAAAGAAGACATTACACCATGGGGAATTCTGAATCACAAAGAGCAGGGGTAGGCAACCCTGGAGAGATAGAAATCTGCCCAAGCAACGTGCAAGTAATCAAGGATCACCGGGGTGTAGCATGTTTTCTTTAAGGCTCAGGAGTAAGCATTGCAGAGTGTGAGGGTATGCAGTGTGTAATGCAGAGTGCAGGGGTCAGTAGTGATGGAGTGTTCAGTAGTAAGAAACGGGGAGTTCAGTGGTCATTAGTAAATTACGTAGAGTGCAGGGTTCAGTAGTATGTGATAAAGAGGTCAGTAGCAAGTGATACATAGTTCAGTAGTAAGCAACACAGAGTTCAGAGGTCAGTGGTTAGTAATGCAATTTGCTGGGGTCATTGGTAAATAATGCAGAGTGTCGGGGGCAGTAGTATATAGTGCAGGGGTCAGTAGTGATTGAGCGTTCAGTAGTAAGAAACGGGGAGTTCAGTGGTCATTAGTAAATTACGTAGAGTAGTAGTAGTAGTAGTAGTTCAGTAGTATGTGATACAGAGGGCAGAGGTCAGTAGTAAGCAATGTGGAGTTCAGTAGTAACGGAGTACAGCAGTCATTCGTAAATTGCATAGAGTGCAGGGGTCAGTAGTAAGTAACGGAGTATAGCAGTCATTAGTAAATTACACAGAGTGCAGAGGTCAGTAGTATGTAATGCAGAGTGCAAGGGTAAGTAGTGTATGATACAGAGTGCAGAGGTCAATAATAAGTGATGCAGAGTTCAGCAGTAAGTATCAGAGAGTGCAGGGGTAATTAGTAAATAACGTAAAGTGCAATGGTTAGTAGTACGTAAGGAAGAGGGCAAAGGTAAGTAGTATGCCATGCAGAGTGCAGGGGTCAGTAGTAAGTAATGCAGAGTGTAGGAGTCTTTGGTAAATAACACAAAGTACATGGGTCGGTAGTATATAATGCAGAGTACATGGGTCGGTAGTAAGTAATGCAGAGTGAAGGAGTCTTTTGGTAAATAATGCAGAGTACATGGGTCAGAAGTGTATAATGCAGAGTGCAGGGGTCAGTAGTAAGTAATGCAGAGTGAAGGAGTCTTTGGTAAATAATGCAGAGTGCAGCGGTCAGTAATATATAATGCAGAGTGCAGGGGTCAGTAGTATATAACGCAGAGTGCAGGGGTCAGTAGTCTATAACGCAGAGTGCAGGGGTCAGTAGTCTATAACGCAGAGTGCAGGGGTCAGTAGTCTATAACGCAGAGTGCAGGGGTCAGTAGTCTATAACGCAGAGTGCAGGGGTCAGTAGTCTATAACGCAGAGTGCAGGGGTCAGTAGTCTATAACGCAGAGTGCAGGGGTCAGTAGTCTATAACGCAGAGTGCAGGGGTCAGTAGTCTATAACGCAGAGTGCAGGGGTCAGTAGTCTATAACGCAGAGTGCAGGGGTCAGTAGTCTATAACGCAGAGTGCAGGGGTCAGTAGTCTATAATGCAGAGTGCAGGGGTCAGTAGTCTATAATGCAGAGTGCAGGGGTCAGTAGTCTATAATGCAGAGTGCAGGGGTCAGTAGTCTATAACGCAGAGTGCAGGGGTCAGTAGTCTATAATGCAGAGTGCAGGGGTCAGTAGTAAGTAATGCAGAGTGCAGGGGTCAGTAGTCTATAATGCAGAGTGCAGGGGTCAGTAGTCTATAATGCAGAGTGCAGGGGTCAGTAGTAAGTAATGCAGAGTGTAGGAGTCTTTGGTAAATAACGCAGAGTACATGGGTCGGTAGTATATAATGCAGAGTGCAGGGGTCAGTAGGAACACATATTTTAGATTTTTAATTGGACTGGATATACCTAAGAGGGACCTGGAAGATCTAGAGGCTAGTCATCGGAGAATCACTAACCCTAAAACACAGGCACACAAATATTATTCTGTATAAACATTTTTTATGACCTTTCTGCCATGACAAGATCATGTGGCCCCAGTATAACGAGACTGCAATCAGCAGATGAAAGCACGAAAAGTTTCCAAGTTCACAGCTGTGACCATCAGTCTGACAGCAAACAACATGATCAAACTTCCGAATGACAACACAGTCGCTCGCAACGCAACACACATACTGAATATCTGAAAGCTCCTACTTTACTCTACCAGCACCTCCACATCCTCCTTCCACTCCACCATCTCTGAGGCTGCGGGCGGAAAAAAAAAATGCGCTTCCGAGTCACAGGTTTCTCCATACTTGGAAGAATCAAGTATTTTCTTTGCCCCTGGCAGCTGAATAAAGTGGTTGGGTAGTAAAAGAAACATGAAGTACTGCTGGGGAAAAGGAATTGAAGACAAGCTGTTACTTCATGGCCAAAGCACGGGTTTTCTTTAAAGATCTGAAATTTAAAACATCATACATATCGGTGAAGGTCATGTGTGCAGACCGATCAGTGGATGGAAAACGGCAGATATGGTATGGTATGTTCATGGCGATACCACCTTGTACAGCAAGTCCTTCTCGTATGTCATGGCAGCTTTGGACAACCTTTTTTATCCGGTCCCTCTTTACTTATCTCATTGACTTGCCAGGTTTAACATGGCATGTTTGACACCTTTTCTTTGATACACTCACGGTTGTTTCGGTGGCAACACATGCCTTTAGTATTTCAATCCCTTGTATCCGACGCAGGTACCCTCAATTTGTACCTTCTTAGTATGTGCATTATCTTCCAGGTCCTTCAAGACTGGTTTTACCTACTTCTGTCAGCTGCGGAGACGGGCTAGGGGACTCGAGTTGTAATTACGAAGAAACACCTCCATCCATCAGAGTCAAATTATATACCCCATTGGCTGTCTCTGCCTCCGTGCATCGCCATGGTGACGGGCCTCATTGGTATCACTGCCTCTTTCTGTTTCCATGGTTACTCGTTCCCTAGCATCACGCAAAGGCTGTAAGAACAGCAGGTAACCTGTAGCGGTGACATCCCAGGGACACTGTGAAGACAGGAGGTGGGATACACATCACAGTGCTGGTCACGCCGGCTGCAGATGACATGCTGCTTTCCTGTGGCTCGGATCATGTCACCGGTGTGGTGTGAGACCTTTGTCGCACATCTCTGTATGTGTCATTTCCAAGGAAGAAAGGAAAACTCTGGAGAGGGAATTCTAGGTGCTAAAAGGACATCTGCTTTTGTATGTCTGGGAAAAAAAAATGTCCTTAGGTGGCCAGCCTACCAACGGATACTCTTCTAGACCAACATCATGTTCGTTTTCCCTTTTTTAATAAAAGTTATTTGCCTAAAGTAGACCTTTACCCCCTTTCGTCTCCAGACCTTAATCCTATGGAAAAAAAAAATCACATGTACCTTTTCGAGAGGAGCTTTCAGGCAGAAAAAACGCTGGGCGCGCCTAAACGCGGTGTTAAGATGCACCCAGCATTTTTGGGGGAGTGTTTTTGTGGAAAAATGCTTATTAGCACGCTTAAAAAAAAAGTGTACACTATGCACTATGCTAATGTTGATAGACCCTTATGCCCTGTACACACAATCGGATTTTCCGACAACAAATTTTGGATGCGCGCTTGTTATCGGAAAGTCCGACCGTGTGTATGCTCCATCGAACATTTGTTGTCGGACTTTCCGCCAACAAATGTTGGCTAGCAGGCTCTTAAATTTCCCACCAACAAATCTTTGTTGTCGGACTTTCTGATCGTGCGTACACACGTCCGTCGGACTAAGGTCCAAAGTACAAACACGCATGCTCGGAATCAAGGACGAGCTGGAAGCGCTTGGTCTTGTAAAACTAGCGTCCGTAATGGTGATATCACATCGGCTCGCCATACGTCTTGTACGTCACTACATTCGTAATTGTTGGCCAACATTTGTGTGACCGTGTGTATGGAAGACCAGTTTGAGCCAACACCCTTCGAGCTAAATTCCACGGTTTTGTTGTCGGAAAGTCCGATGGTGTGTACGCAGCTTTATGCCGCGTACACACGGTCGGAATTCTCGTCGGAAAAAGCTCTGATGGTTTTCCCGTCGGAATTCCAACGGAATTTCGCTCAAACTGTCTTGCCTACACACGGTCACACCAAATTCCGATGGTCAATAACACCACAGCATACAACACGTTCGACTGCACTATAAAAGGGAAGTTTAATGCTTCTGAGCATGCGTCAAATTGTTTCCGAGCATGCGTCGGAATTTTGCGTGTCGGAATTGCATACACACGATCGAAAAATCTGATAGGTTTTTCGTCTGAAAAATTAAGAACAGGTTCTCAATCCAAAGTCTGTCGGAAATTCCAACAGAAAAAGACCGATGGGCATACACATGGTCGGAAAATCCGATGAAAAGCTCCCATCGACTGTTTCCATCGGAAATTCCGACCGTGTGTACGCGGCATTAGAGTTTTCCCTCACATCCTGTCTGAAACCGTTGTCAGAAAGACAGGATGTGAGGGTAAATCAGGGCCCTGGATAGTGATAAAAACTTGACATACGTAATGTGTTCGCCCTTTATCAAAAAATGGAAAAACTGTTTGACATACACTTTAATAATAATAATAATTTGTGGGCTATCCACGTCACAGGATTCTGAGCTGTATAAGAAGGAAGCCCAACATTGGCTAAAAAAGCCATATGGCTGTGTTTGAGCCAGCAGACAGGAAGTGGAGGAGGGTCCTTCCTCTGAATCAGCTGCTATGCGTTGCGAAATGGACCTTCAAGGGTGGTCTGTGGTCTTGAAGAGCTTGTTAACACTATGTCTAGGGACTGGTAGTTTTTAGCAGCACATCAAGGCCAGGGCATCACCATATGGGCACACTGAAGATACTTGTTTTCTCTGAGCCCCATTAACACCTCAAAATTGGTCTAGTGCAGATAAATGAAGATGTTGCATTTTTCTGCGATGCATCGGAGCTCAGCTGATATCAGTGCTGGTCACCACACCACAGCTCAGCTGCAGTAGACAGACGTGAATGAACTGTTAGCCCCCGTACACACGGTCGGAAATTCCAACCACAAAATCAGTCAGATTTTTTCCGACAGATTTTGTCCGACACTGGTGTTGCATACACATGGTCGGACAAAGTTGTCGGAAAATCCGATCATTCTGAACGTGGTGACGTTCGTTGCGTACGACGGAACTACGTAGAGGCTAGTAGCCAATAGCTTTGGTCTCGTAATTTGATCTGAGCATGCGTGGCACTTTGTCTGTCGGAATTCTCTACACACGATCGGAAAAAGTCTGAACGGATTTTGTTGTCGGAAAATTTGAGAGCAGGATCTCAAATTTTTTCCGTCGAAATTCTGATGAAAAAATTCTAATGGAGCCCACACGCGGCCGGATTTTCCGACAACATGGTCCGATCGGACATTTTCCCACCGTGTGTACGGGGCATAACTTTGATATTTTAATGAGGTTTGAAAAAAAAAAGTTACAATGCAAGGCACAGCTTCAGAACAGATACCAGCCTGCATGCTGAAACAGATTTGGGAATGAGCCCTAAAGGATAGCTGTATTGAGAGAACGTGAGCCGCCATTGCTGTCCTGAAGATGCTAGCTGTCCATCTGTCCTTGTTGTCAATGCTGAGTCACTGACATAGAATGAGCTTGCATCTAGTAAAGTCAGAGAAAAGCCAAAACCGATCTGCATGCCATTCAGAATCGATGACTAAGCAAGTACTGAAGCCTCTAAATGATCAAAAAAGTCGAATGAATAGCACGTTCAAAAAAGATGATTCAGCCTACATAGCTTTTTTTCAGTTCAGGTTTTAACTTGCCATTTATCTAAAGAGCAGCTACGACCACAAAGTGCAAGTCAAATACCTGTCAAATGAAAACTGGTTGTAATTTGCAGATTCAAAGGCGTTGATTGTGCAGTTCTTACGTAATTAGGACATACAATGACATTTGCATGAAACAAAAGTGCAAACGTTAATTTTGAAAGTTTAACAGGCCCTATATCTGTTAATGAAGCTATTTTGCACTGTCAAGTACTGAATTCACACGGAAAGATTTTTTTTTTTTTTTATCTTTCTTTGTACTTTCGTACATAGATTGGTGGTACTGTAGGATTAGAACGACCTGAGCTTCATTTTGACATCATGATGCCCCAGGCATACCTAAATGATGACGTTTTGTTTTCCTTTTAATTAAAGCACAACCCCTCTAATAGCTATACCAACAGCCGTGACTTTCTTCGGAGAGAGGTTATTGTAGATTCACCTCCCGAGAGATGTTATTGGAGGGTAGAGTCTACTTTAGGTCCACACCTGACATGTCCAGTGGGAAGTAAATGCAATGATCCTCCAGTATTTTAAGGGTAGGTAAGGTCAGGGCCGGTGCTACCACTAGGCAAACTAGGCAGCCGCCTAGGGCGCCCAGCCACTGGTGTTTCTACTCTCTTCTCTCTGCAGCAAGCAACTAAGTCTCAGCATCAGCAGGCAGCCACCGATCCGTTCGCATATAGTATCAGAGGCGGCGGAGGACTGCGTCTCTGTCCCGACTCCCGAACAAATGGAAGCAAGCAAACATTCATTGATGGGCACTGGTAGGCTGCATTTGATGGGCACCGCTGAGGCTGCATTTGATGGGCACCGCTGAGGCTGCATTTGATGGGCACCGCTGAGGCTGCATTTGATGGGCACCGCTGAGGCTGCATTTGATGGGCACCGCTGAGGCTGCATTGATAGGCGTTGGTGAGGCTGCATTGATGGGTGTTGGTGAGGCTGCATTGAAGGGTGCTGGTGAGGCTGCATTGAAGGGTGCTGGTGAGGCTGCATTGATGGGTGCTGGTGAGGCTGCATTGATGGGTGCTGGTGAGGCTGCATTGATGGGCGTTGGTAAGGCTGCATTGATGGGCGTTGGTGAGGCTGCATTTGATAGGCACCAGTGAGGCTGCATTTGATATGTGTTGGTGAGGCTGCATTGATGGGCGTTGGTGAGGCTGCATTGATGGGCGTTGGTGAGGCTGCATTGATGGGCGCTGGTGAGGCTGCATTGATGGGCGTTGGTGAGGCTGCATTGATGGGCATTGGTGAGGCTGCATTGAAGGGTGCTGGTGAGGCTGCATTGATGGGTGCTGGTGAGGCTGCATTGATGGGTGCTGGTGAGGCTGCATTGATGGGTGCTGGTGAGGCTGCATTGATGGGCGTTGGTAAGGCTGCATTGATGGGCGTTGGTGAGGCTGCATTTGATAGGCACCAGTGAGGCTGCATTTGATATGTGTTGGTGAGGCTGCATTGATGGGCGTTGGTGAGGCTGCATTGATGGGCGTTGGTGAGGCTGCATTGATGGGCGCTGGTAAAGCTGCATTGATGGGCGTTGGTGAGGCTGCATTGATGGGCGTTGGTGAGGCTGCATTGATGGGCGCTGGTGAGGCTGCATTGATGGGTGCTGGTAAAGCTGCATTGATGGGTGCTGGTAGGCTGCATTGATGGGCGCTGGTGAGGGATATACATGGGCAGGGCAAAGGGGGTGGAGTCAGGGGTGGAGCCAATGGGGGTTGGCAAAATGAGGTTTCACCTAGGGCAGGGGTCTTCAAACTACGGCCCTCCAGTTGTTCAGGAAGTACAATTCCCATCATGCCTAGTCATGTCTGTGAATGTCAGAGTTTTACAATGCCTCATGGGATGTGTAGTTCTGCAACAGCTGGAAGGCCGTAGTTTGAGGATCCCTGGCCTAGGGTGTCAAAAATCCTTGCACCAGCCCTGGGTAAGGTAACACTTGGAGTACCAATTGGTTGCCTTTGGAGTTCGGTGTCACTATACACACAACTGTTGGTGACAGTTACAGACAGAGAATAGACATTGGTGGCAAATGGCAGCTTTTTGAGGTTAACCAAGAAGGTTACCTATTTGGTTGCCTTTGGAGTTTGGTGCCACCATAGACATAACTGTTGGCTGCAGATTCAGACAGAGAATGGACACGAGGGGTAAATGGTAGCATTTTGAGAAAATCTTTATGACCTGCCTGTTATTTAGAGGCCAAATATTTATTAAATTCTATTTAATTTCTACCCGAAGTTCAGGTTTAATACTCCATCTGTCTGGAAATCCTGATATTATAAGGCAGGTTGGTAATTTAACAATGGAAGGTGTAGATAGCTCTTTTAAATGACAGTCATAATCCTTTGCTGTCTCCCCACTGCATCATTCCTGCCTGTCAATCTCCAGTCCCGAAAAATTTTGGCCAGGAAGATGACTTCAGGGTATCTTCAATCTACCCACCCCCCACCCTTTTCCCCCCATTGACAGCCTTTAGTCTTGGTGATTGACTGCTCAGATTCAAGCACTGTCACATAGGTGAGATCACATGCCCTCCCCCATACCCAGAAGCCCAACTCTGTTAGTGAGGGCACTAACATTGTTGTGGCAATGGAGCACTGCTGGGTATGTATGCCTAGGAGGTGGTGGGCTATGTGTAGGTACTGTCACTTTGTTTTGAATAGGCATTGTTACATTCCTGAATGGCAAAGTGACAGTGTTTGGTTAGGAGGCAAGTTGAGACCCACATGCTCAAGCTGAGCTCAACACATCGAGGTTGCCCTCTTGTTTATAGGATTCATTGAGCCTTAAACGCAATGGTCCAGCTTTTTGCACATACTATTGGGAGTTTTGCAGTAGAATGATATACTGTGAAGATCATTTGCAGTACACTTGGCAGCAATGACAAAAACATCTCTATTCAGGGGGTGCAAAGGAGGCTTCTTATGTGTCCATGGTATTGATTTTGAAGCATCCACGGTCCCCAGCAGGTAATGCAAAAATGTAGTTTCCAGAGAAGTCTTTTCAAAGTAATTTACAGTTCACAGTGCAATGTTCTCACGGAAATGGTTCTCCTCTACCTCTACGGGTTCTGTACGGTAGCAAAAATTAAAAACATTTCCCATGTCGCTTTTCAAGTGAAACGAGACTATTGTTTTCAGCATGGGACTTACTAGATTCCTAGTCCGCGATTGCTTTTTCAAATGAAGAAAGACATAGATATATTGAAGTAGTCTCCTTCAAATACAGTTCATTTATAGCAAATTCATTGTGGTCACTTCACATAGCAGTTATATGTTTTTTTATAAAAAACAGTTACTAGCAAAAAACTGATGAATTAGCTAATTTGCTGATTACAAGCACTAGAAATATTGCAACGTCAGTTTGCTTTGTTCTACGTTCTTTGTAGTCCAAGGAACCCAGAATTGACTGCTACTGTGTGTGTGTGTTTGTGTGAGAACATCTTTTTCTTGAAGAAAGAGGAATAGTATCCTCACAGTGTGGTACTGTGGATACTTGACATCTAATAACGTGCCACGTCCTAAAACTAGTATTAGAAGAAAGGGGAGGGGGACTTTGGACTTTGTAGGCACCATAGACAAAATATAATTTTTTACAAAATGTATTCTTTAAAAGAAAAGAGGAGATACATATATACAACAAAATACGTTTAAAAAAAACTCTCATCTTGTCAAAACATCAGTATAATCAATACGAGCCACACATGTAGCCTAAAGTATCTAGCCTTAAGGACACCAACGGGGACAGTCAGCTATGGTTAGCTTGTCCAGTGGTTGTAGGGTGTCCAACGATGAGGCGAGGATACAGTGGGACGAAGATATTCGTGACTGGAGCTCTACATGTTTCGCGTTTACGTTAACGCTTCATCTGGAGTATGGCAGTGAGATAATGAAAATAAAGTATAGCTGACTGATGAAATAAACTGAAAAACAGATCCCCAATGGTCCAGAAAAGCCGTATGTAGATAGAACGCCGACTGGAAGTGGATATGTGGTATTGCAGACTGGTCGCAAGTCAAATCCTGGGTCGGTCATGCATTACTGAATGGGCCTCTCGCCTATAAGGTAGTATATTGGTTCAGCACAAACCAATAGTAGCAAGGGATAAATATACAATAGGCTGGGTATCCATCGGTTTGGCATACAAAGTCCAGGGAATACTGGTGATAGCAATCAGACCAGGTATCATAAACAGGTCGACTTTGTTAGTACCCAGCGGCGTCCGAGCGGCAGACTGGTGGGGGACAACAAAGTCCTATCGGACTTTTTACGATCGTGTGAAGCGAATTCCGACGGACAAAGTGCCACGCATGCTCAGATCACATTACAAGACCAAAGCTATTGGCTACTAGCCTCTACGTAGTCCCGTCGTACGCAACGAACGTCACCACGTTCAGGATGATCGGATTTTCCGACAACTTTGTCCAACCGTCTGTATGCAACACCAGTGTCGGAAAAAATCCGACGAATTTTGTGGTCGGAATTTTCCGACCGTGTGTACGGGGCATTAGTCCCTAATGGGTAGAGTAAGCCAATCAGGATCTTTGCCTGAACACAGTCCCCGTTAGCATTCTGTGACTAGTGTTGGTCAAGTAATCACCATCAGAGGTCAACATTGTGGAGTCTGAAAAAATATGTGTCTCTTTAGCACAGCCATTCTCAACCAGGGTTCTATGTAACCCCTGGGTTCCCTCAGAAGTTGCTAGGGGTTCTTTGAGCTGTGTCTAATTGGCCTGCCATCTGATGATGCCCACACATTCTGGATCAAATGCCACTTCGTGGCATGATACTAATCATCTTTTTAGCTGCCTGCCTACTTTCTTCCCACTTACCACCAATATATTGGGCCATTATTAAGTGTTCTTGCATAGCAAGATCACTTATTGTTATCTCACATATATATTATTATTATTATTATTATTATTCTTATAGCCAAATTTTGCACGCTAACTCCTCCCACAGTTTTTATGCTACATATACCGAATATATACCAAAACGTGCGGATTGTTCCGAATGGTGTGCTATTACTTTGTGGAACGTTTTGCCGAATGGTTTACGAAATATCGTCATTTTTACGGCGAACTTTGTCCCATAGGAATGAATGGAGAAATGTTCAAAACTAGTGGGAGGTGACAAAAGCTCTGAGGGGAATTATAGCTCCTCCCACATAGCTCTGAGGGCAATTATAGGTAGTCTTTGTCGTTTCGCCGAATGGTTTACGAAATATCGTCATTTTTGCGGCGAAATTTGTCCCATAGGAATGAATGGAGAAATGATCAAAACTAGAGTGGGAGGTGACAAAAGCTCAGAGGGGAATTATAGGTAGTCCCACACAGCTGAGGGGAATTATAGGTAGTCCCACACAGCTCTGAGGGGAATTATAGGTAGTCCCACACAGCTCTGAGGGGAATTATAGGTAGTCCCACACAGCTGAGGGGAATTATAGGTAGTCCCACACAGCTCTGAGGGGGATTATAGGTAGTCCCACACAGCTGAGGGGAATTATAGGTAGTCCCACACAGCTCTGAGGGGGATTATAGGTAGTCCCACACAGCTCTGAGGGGAATTATAGGTAGTCCCACACAGCTCTGAGGGGAATTATAGGTAGTCCCACACAGCTCTGAGGGGGATTATAGGTAGTCCCACACAGCTCTGACTGGGATTATAGGTAGTCCCACACAGCTCTGAGGGGGATTGTAGGTAGTCCCACACAGCTCTGAGGGGGATTATAGGTAGTCCCACACATCTGAGGTGGATTATAGGTAGTCCCACACAGCTCTGAGGGCGATTATAGGTAGTCCCACACAGCTCTGAGGGCGATTATAGGTAGTCCCACACAGCTCTGAGGGCGATTATAGGTAGTCCCACACAGCTCTGAGGGGGATTATAGTTAGTCCCACACAGCTCTGAGGGGAATTATGAAATTTGAAAAAAAAAATAATAATAATAAAAATAAAATAATTTTAGAAAAAAAAATGAAAATTAGGAAATTTGAAAAAAATTCTTTTAATAATTTTAGAAAAAATATATAATTTAAAAAAAAATAATAATAATTAAAAAAAATCATTAAAAAAATAATTTTTGAAAAAAATATTTTTTATAAAAAAAAAAAAAAATCAATCATTTTAGAAAAAAATGAAAATTTAGGAAATTTGAAAAAAACATTTTTAGAAAAAAAAATCATTTAAAAAAAATAATAATAATTAAAAAAAAAATTATTTTTGAAAAAAAAATTATTTTTGAAAAAAAAATTATTTTTGAAAAAAAAAATATTTTTGAAAAAAAAAATTATTTTTGAAAAAAAAAATTATTTTTGAAAAAAAAAATTATTTTTGAAAAAAAAAATTTTTATACAAAAAATCAATCATTTTAGAAAAAAAATGAAAATTAGGAAATTTGAAAAAAAAAATGTGAAAAATTTTTTGAAAAAAATAATTTTGAAAAATTTATTTTTAGAAAAAATTGAATAAAAATCTAAAAAATCATTTAAAAAAATCATTAAAAAAAAAAAATTATTTTTGAAAAAAATAAATAAATGTTTAGTTACTCAAGCCACTCCACCCAGTTTCTCCGCCCACTCCAGTAGGTGGAGGCAAGAACACATCACACAATTTCCCCAGAAATTGTATCTTTTCTAGTTATTAAGTGTTCTTGCATAGCAAGATCACTTATTGTTATCTCACATATATATTATTATTATTATTATTATTATTCTTATTATAGCCAAATTTTGCACGCTAACTCCTCCCACAGTTTTTATGCTACATATACCGAATATATACCAAAACGTGCGGATTGTTCCCGAATGGTGTGCTATTACTTTGTGGAACGTTTTTCCGAATGGTTCGCGAAATATCGTCATTTTTGCGGCGAAATTTGTCCCATAGGAATGAATGGAGAAATGTTCAAAACTAGTGGGAGGTGACAAAAGCTCTGAGGGGAATTATAGCTCCTCCCACATAGCTCTGAGGGCAATTATAGGTAGTCTTCGTCGTTTCGCCGAATGGTTTACGAAATATCGTCATTTTTGCGGCGAAATTTGTCCCATAGGAATGAATGGAGAAATGATCAAAACTAGAGTGGGAGGTGACAAAAGCTCAGAGGGGAATTATAGGTAGTCCCACACAGCTGAGGGGAATTATAGGTAGTCCCACACAGCTGAGGGGAATTATAGGTAGTCCCACACAGCTCTGAGGGGAATTATAGGTAGTCCCACACAGCTCTGAGGGGGATTATAGGTAGTCCCACACAGCTCTGAGGGGAATTATAGGTAGTCCCACACAGCTCTGAGGGGGATTATAGGTAGTCCCACACAGCTGAGGGGAATTATAGGTAGTCCCACACAGCTCTGAGGGGAATTATAGGTAGTCCCACACAGCTCTGAGGGGGATTATAGGTAGTCCCACACAGCTCTGAGGGGAATTATAGGTAGTCCCACACAGCTCTGAGGGGGATTATAGGTAGTCCCACACAGCTCTGAGGGGGATTGTAGGTAGTCCCACACAGCTCTGAGGGGGATTATAGGTAGTCCCACACATCTGAGGTGGATTATAGGTAGTCCCACACAGCTCTGAGGGCGATTATAGGTAGTCCCACACAGCTCTGAGGGCGATTATAGGTAGTCCCACACAGCTCTGAGGGGGATTATAGTTAGTCCCACACAGCTCTGAGGGGAATTATGAAATTTGAAAAAAAAAATAATTAAAAAAAAATAATAATAATAAAAAAAATAAAAAAAAAATAATTTTAGAAAAAAAATGAAAATTAGGAAATTTGAAAAAAAAAACATTTGTAGAAAAAAAAAAATTTTTGAAAAAAAAAAAAATAATTAAAAAAAAATAATAATAATAAAAAAAATAAAAATAAAATAATTTTTAGAAAAAAAAAAAATGAAAATTAGGAAATTTGAAAAAAAAAACATTTTTAGAAAAAAAATCATTTAAAAAAAAATAATAATAATTAAAAAAAAATTATTTTTGAAAAAAAAAATTATTTTTGAAAAAAAAAAATTATTTTTGAAAAAAAAAAATTATTTTTGAAAAAAAAAAATTATTTTTGAAAAAAAAAAAAAATTTTATAAAAAAAAATCAATCATTTTAGAAAAAAAATGAAAATTACGAAATTTGAAAAAAAAAAGTGAAAAATTTTTTGAAAAAAATAATTTTGAAAAATTTATTTTTAGAAAAAATTGAATAAAAATCTAAAAAATCATTTAAAAAAAATCATTAAAAAAAAAAAAATTATTTTTGAAAAAAATAAATAAATGTTTAGTTACTCAAGCCACTCCACCCAGTTTCTCCGCCCACTCCAGTAGGTGGAGGCAAGAACACGTCACACAATTTCCCCAGAAATTGTATTTTTTCTAGTTATTATTATTCTTATTATAGCCAAATTTTGCACGCTAACTCCTCCCACAGTTTTTATGCTACATATACCGAATATATACCAAAACGTGCGGATTGTTCCCGAATGGTGTGCTATTACTTTGTGGAACGTTTTTCCGAATGGTTCACGAAATATCGTCATTTTTGCGGCGAAATTTGTCCCATAGGAATGAATGGAGAAATGTTCAAAACTAGTGGGAGGTGACAAAAGCTCTGAGGGGAATTATAGCTCCTCCCACATAGCTCTGAGGGCAATTATAGGTAGTCTTCGTCGTTTCGCCGAATGGTTTACGAAATATCGTCATTTTCGCGGCGAAATTTGTCCCATAGGAATGAATGGAGAA
This sequence comes from Lithobates sylvaticus, assembly GCA_028564925.1. Lineage (NCBI taxonomy): Eukaryota > Metazoa > Chordata > Amphibia > Anura > Ranidae > Lithobates > Lithobates sylvaticus. The sequence goes on from CM053038.1 coordinate 174,724,657, forward strand.
ATGATCAAAACTAGAGTGGGAGGTGACAAAAGCTCAGAGGGGAATTATAGGTAGTCCCACACAGCTGAGGGGTATTATAGGTAGTCCCACACAGCTCTTAGGGGAATTATAGGTAGTCCCACACAGCTCTGAGGGGGATTATAGGTAGTCCCACACAGCTCTGAGGGGGATTATAGGTAGTCCCACACAGCTCTGAGGGGAATTATAGGTAGTCCCACACAGCTCTGAGGGGGATTATAGGTAGTCCCACACAGCTCTGAGGGGATTATAGGTAGTCCCACACAGCTCTGAGGGGGATTATAGGTAGTCCCACACAGCTCTGACTGGGATTATAGGTAGTCCCACACAGCTCTGAGGGGGATTGTAGGTAGTCCCACACAGCTCTGAGGGGGATTATAGGTAGTCCCACACATCTGAGGTGGATTATAGGTAGTCCCACACAGCTCTGAGGGAGATTATAGCTCCTCCCACACAGCTCTGAGGGCGATTATAGGTAGTCCCACACAGCTCTGAGGGCGATTATAGTTAGTCCCACACAGCTCTGAGGGGAATTATGAAATTTGAAAAAAAAAAATAATTAAAAAAAAATAATAATAATAAAAAAAATAAAAATAAAATAATTTTAGAAAAAAATGAAAATTAGGAAATTTGAAAAAAAAAAAAAAAATAAATTTTTAGAAAAAAAAAATATTTTTTTTGAAAAAAAAAAATAATTAAAAAAAAATAATAATAATAAAAAAAATAAAAATAAAATAATTTTAGAAAAAAAATGAAAATTAGGAAATTTGAAAAAAAAAACATTTTTAGAAAAAAAATCATTTAAAAAAAAAAATTATTTTTGAAAAAAAAAAAATTATTTTTGAAAAAAAAAAAAATTTTATAAAAAAAAAATCAATCATTTTAGAAAAAAAATGAAAATTACGAAATTTGAAAAAAAAAGTGAAAAATTTTTTGAAAAAAATAATTTTGAAAAATTTATTTTTAGAAAAAATTGAATAAAAATCTAAAAAATCATTTAAAAAAAATAATTAAAAAAAAAAAAATTATTTTTGAAAAAAATAAATAAATGTTTAGTTACTCAAGCCACTCCACCCAGTTTCTCCGCCCACTCCAGTAGGTGGAGGCAAGAACACGTCACACAATTTCCCCAGAAATTGTATTTTTTCTAGTTGCCACTGTCCTCTGATGAGCATATTGTGTGGTTCTTGTGTGACTGAGCTGAAAAATAAAGTGCAAGCAGTATGGGTAGGCTTTGAATGCAAAGTCCTTATCTGTTTGGGTTAGCACTTGGATTGCACTGAAATTAGGGTCTGAAATAACAGTTTTTTTTGTACAGTGCATTGCGGCACAACCCTAAAGTTAAAATGGATCTCTTGTTCTGTATCTTTAGTCTACAGGAATATACTATGGTTGTATACCCAACAACCGTGGGAGGTAATTTTTAATTCCACCATGCAGTGGGCTCTGAAGTAGATTATGGTTTACATTTGAAGTAGATATACGAGAGCTATTCCGAAAATGCAATGCACAAGCCGCATCATTTTTTTATTAACTTACATAGGATATATAGGACCTTCATGATTAAGCTCTGAGGGCGGGGAGAAACATTTTGGGGGCATGGCCTGGATGAATCAAGCTGAGGCTGCCTTTACCTGCTAACCACTCTGGCCACGCGATGTGTGCGGCGGCTACTTATTTCTATTTCTAAAGCGTGCTTTGGGTCTGAACCAATCTCTCCCCAGACTGCACCCTCACTAGTCAGCGGCATCCATTATCAGACCTTGTCAGCCTGAGTGGGGGCCCCTAAACATTTCTTGTGGGTCACAATTTACACAGGTCATTCAAATTTCACATGTAATGCCGTGTACACCTGATCGGATTATCCGGCATACAATTCGATCATGTGTGGGCTCCAGCAGACTTTTTCTTCCCAAAAGTCGGGCGTACTTGGAAAGAAGTTTTGACTCAAAATTATCCGCCGGACAATCCGGTCGTCTGTGTGCTAGTCCGACGGACTTAAACAGACACTAGGGCAGCTATTGGCTACTGGCTATGAACTTCCTTATTCTACGTCATCACGTTCAAATCCAGCTGACTTTTGGAGTGACCTCAGCTGCAAAGTCCGTCGGTGTGTACGCGGCATTAGTAGAGTAAATCTTCCTCTATAGTAACCACTCTTCTTCATTGCGGCACAGTGGTGTAGTGGTTAGCACTCTCACCTAGCAGTAAGAAGGGTCGCTGGTTCGAATCCCAACCACGACACTACCTGCCTGAAGTTTGCATGTTCTCCCTGTGCCTGCGTGGGTTTCCTCCGGGTACTCTGGTTTCCTCCCACAATCCAAAGACATGCAGGTAGGTTAATTGGCTTCTGTTCAAAAATTGGCCCTAGTATATGAATGGGGACCTTGGATTGTGGGCTCCTTGAGGGTAGGGACCAATGTGAGTGTGCAATGTACAGGGATAGGGACAGTTATAGACACTCGCTCAGGTTGAACTGGATGGACTGGTGTCTTTATTCAACCTTACTAACTATGAAATAATGGATTCCAAGCAGAAACAATGTGCCGTCATTGAGTTCTTGATGAAGGAAGGGTGCATACTGCCCTACATTGATGGTCTGCCACTGCGTGGTTTGTCTTCAAAGCTGGTTTCCCCTTCTTTAAACGTCTTCCTCCATCTGTGCACATTGCTCTAGTCAATGGTGTCATCTCTGTAAACATTCTGTATCCTTTTGTAGATGCCGGACAGCCTGCACCCTTCTTTCATCAAGAACTCAGTAATGGCACATTGCTCCTGCTTGGAATCCATTATTTACCGTACTTACAATGAAGAAGAAGGCGTCCCCGATCGGAATGAAGAGGCCCACCTGTCAGTTTTTCAGGCGGACCTGATGAGAAGGTCTATTTGGCCCAATGGACAGGCAGGTGTAAATAAACTTGTGTACATCCACTGACAACTGGAGCATTTTGGTTTCCCCATGAAGTCACGTCTCGGTGGCCGTGGTCACCAGAAAACACAAAGAGGATGAATCTCTCCAGCAGGAAAAATAGCAATAAAACCTGAGGTTCTTCCCCTTGGATCCCCTTTAAACCAAGAAACCTCAATCTGCAACTGCTGTATCAAATACTAGAAGACCTGAGCGCAGCAATATAATGTACAAATCAACAGCTGCACATATACAAGCCAAGGTAAAATGATCGTGCCCAGTGTGCTTTGTTTACACCAAGTTTGCCCAGCTGGTGAGCTCTTTTATTGATGTCTTGGCAGCACATCGTAGACTTTGAACATGTTATTTTCATATTATTAATTTAATAAATGAAAGTAATTATCGACATGTCTGTTTTGGGTAAAATGACATGCAACTGGTGGCACTACTTAGCGCGTGAAATGTAGCGTGTGACGCACAGTATGAATCTGAATTGAAAAGTCATACAAATGAGCTAATGCCAACCATGCTGGGGTTTTGACACACAGAACTTCATGACTTTTTTTTATCATGCTACTAAAGCATCATCTCGATTGTAATTCTTTTAATGTGACCTGCAGTCTTTTGCTTTGAAGTAAAAGCTATGCTGGGATTAATTGGATCGTGATATTCATATTGCTCCATTTATTGCCGGTGTATGGAATATAAAACCGTCTAATGAATATAAGACTTTAGAGGAATAAAGAGTAACACAGAGCATGCAATAAAGATATGTGTTATAGTAAGTTAAGCAGGCCATAGATGAGTCGAAAACTGAATGAAAATTCTTATGCCGCGTACACACGGTCGGAATTCTCGTCTGAAAAAGCTCTGATGGTTTTCCCATCGGAATTCCGACGGAATTTCGCTCAAACTGTCTTGCCTACACACGGTCACACCAAATTCCGACGGTCTGTAACACAGCGGCATAAAACACGTTCGACAGCACTATAGAAGGGAAGTTTAATGCTTCCGAGCATGCGTCAAATTGTTTCCGAGCATGCGTCGGAATTTTACGTGTCGGAATTGCATACACACGATCGGAAAATCCGTTGAAAAGCTCCCATCGGAAATTCTGACCGCGTGTACGCCGCATTAGTCGTTCGTTTTTTGCACCGTTAGTTGGCCAGCTGCAACATGCAATTTTCGTGCTACAATCGAAAGTGCCTGGTCCAACATGCTGGATTTTGACACAATTGTATGCGCCATATTTGTTTTTTGATAGACAGAACGTTAGGTTTTTGACTCGTCTATGGCCGACCTTAGCCATGAAAAAGAGATGATTGGCCAATGTGCCAAAGTCGAATAATATCCCATATCTAGGTCAGCAGCTGGATAAATCAGACAGATTTGCAACTTGCAAGCTGTAAAAATCAGTCTTTAGCTTTCACCACCTGCTGGTCATTACTCTGCACTGCAACTTATGGCCCGTACACACGATCCAAATATCGTACGACCGTTTTCGGTTAGTAGTCGCAAGTAGAAATTGAATAGCTAAATAAAGTCCCGAAAATTCTCGTACGATAGAGAAAAAAAAATGCCCGATCGAATAAGATTGGATGAACGGTCGTGAACGGCTGTTAAAAGTAGTGTACACACGATACGAAAATCGTACGATCCTTCCTCGGATGACCGTTTTCATACGATATTCGGATCTTGTGTACGGGCCATAAGGCCCCTTTCACACGGGTGCCTTCGTGAAGCGGGGGGATCTCTCCGTTGATCCCTACTATACAGACTATGCAGAGCAGATACGGACACTGACCCGCTCTCCTCTCCAGATACGGACACTGCCCCGCTCTCCTCTCCAGATACGGACACTGCCCCGCTCTCCTCTCCAGATACGGACACTGCCCCGCTCTCCTCTCCAGATACGGACACTGCCCCGCTCTCCTCTCCAGATACGGACACTGCCCCGCTCTCCTCTCCTCTCCAGATACGGACACTGCCCCGCTCTCCTCTCCTCTCCAGATACGGACACTGCCCCGCTCTCCTCTCCAGATACGGACACTGCCCCGCTCTCCTCTCCTCTCCAGATACGGACACTGCCCCGCTCTCCTCTCCAGATACGGACACTGCCCCGCTCTCCTCTCCTCTCCAGATACGGACACTGCCCCGCTCTCCTCTCCTCTCCAGATACGGACACTGCCCCGCTCTCCTCTCCTCTCCAGATACGGACACTGCCCCGCTCTCCTCTCCTCTCCAGATACGGACACTGCCCCGCTCTCCTCTCCTCTCCAGATACGGACACTGCCCCGCTCTCCTCTCCTCTCCAGATACGGACACTGCCCCGCTCTCCTCTCCAGATACGGACACTGCCCCGCTCTCCTCTCCAGATACGGACATGTGCCCCCTTCCTGACCAGAGCACTTTTTGCGATTCACACTGCGTCACTTTAACTGACAATTGCGCGGTCGTGCGACTTTGTAACCAAACAAAATCAACATCCTTTTTTCCCTGCAAATAGAGGGAAAAATTGGTGGTATTTGATCACCCCTGCGTTTTTTATTTTTTGCGCTATAAACAAAAAAAGAGCGACAATTTTGAAAAAAAAAAACAAAAACCAATATTTTTTTACTTTTTGCTATAATAAATATCCCCCAAAAACATATAAAAAAAAAACTATTTTTTTTTTCAGTTTAGGCCGATATGTATTCTTCTACATATTTGGTAAAAAAAAAATGCAATAAGCGTATATTGATTTGTTTGCGCAAAAGTTTACAAAATAGGGGATAGTTTTATGGCATTTTTATTAAAATATTTTTTTTTTTTATTGGTAATGGCGGCCATCTGCGACACGATCACGGGCACCCGGCGGACATCGAGTCCGCGGGACCAACGGTCACGGAGTGCGTGGCGTCGAGCCCACAATTCTGCTTTTTAAAGGGGGGCGTACCTGTACGCCCTTTTGCCCACCCGTGCCATTCTGCCGACGCCGGCGGTTGGGAAGGGGTTTAAAAGGGGAAACTGCAGTAGACGCTCTGTAGCTCTTCTGTAGCTCTTCCCTAGATGAACTGAAAATATGTCTTACTTCAAATCACAGATGCAAGCCTTTCATAAGGTGATAAATTCTAATAAAAATGATTTGCGCTACTCTATGCATACTATACTAAACCACACTTTTGTGTACCGGTATATGATTTTTTTGTTTTTGCAATACCTTTGAGAAACTGTAATAAAAGCTATTGAAATCCCAGAACATAAAATTGTAAAAATTGCTATAACTACTTAAAATATATATTTACTGAAAGAACACTATATTTTATCTTTAATGTTTTTAACCCCGTTTTTCTATGCATGCCTTGTAATCATATTTGAACACGGGGCCCCGTATTTGCTAACTATGTGTGTGCTACCTAATGGTTCTGCATGGCAGTTGTTATTTCAGTTTATGTAATTGCCGGATAAATTCATTCATTCAATTCATTATAATATGAAAAGTTTTAAACTGTAGTGTACACACATAGGTGGATGTCTTATCAGCAGTCACTCATCCTTATGTTAGAGAAAAGTCAGAAGTTTACAGTATCTCACAGAAGTAAGTACACCCCTCACATTTTTGTGAATATTTTATTCTATCTTTTCATGTGACAACACTGATGAAATGACACTTTGCTACAATGTAAAGTAGTGAGTGTACAGCTTGTATAACAGTGTAAATTTGCTGTCCCCTAAAAATAACTCAACACACAGCCATTAATGTCTAAACCGCTGGCAACAAAAAGTGAGTACATCCCTCAAAAAATTTCCAAAATTGGGCCCAAAGTGTCAATATTTTGTGTGGCCGCCATTATTTTCCAGCACTGTCTTATCCCTCTTGGGCATGGAGTTCACCAGAGCTTCACAGGTTGCCACCGGAATCCTCTTCCACTCCTCCTTGACGACATCACGGAGCTGGTGGATATTAGAGACCTTTCGCTCTTTCCCCTTCCGTTTGAGGATGCCCCACAGATGCTCAATAGGGTTTAGGTCTGGAGACATGCTTGGTAAGTCCATCACCTTTACCCTCAGCTTCTTTAGCAAGGCAGTGGTCGTCTTGGAGGTGTGTTTGGGGTCGTTATCATGTTGGAATACTGCCCTGCGGCCCAGTCTCTGAAGGGAGGGGATCATGCTCTGCTTCAGTATGTCACAGTACATGTTGGCATTCATGGTTCCCTCAGGCTGGATTCACACTAGTCTGGTGCGAATTGCAGCTTCGATTTCCCTGCAAAGATAAAAATTATTCATTCAGCGGTTCCTCTCCGTTGTAGCTGCAAATAAGCTGACCTGGGAGAGGGGGGACAGCATTCCTGTTCAGAAGGGAACACATCTGCAAATCAGATGCTTTCCCATTGAAGATGGTATGTGCCTGCAATTCGCACCACACTGCCTAAAAAACACACACGATCTTTGTGCAAGGTGGAGTTCGGATGCAACACACATATGTGACCCATGCACATTGAAAATTACATGTTTTCAAATGTTCTGTAAATTGGATGCAGTGTAAGCTGCATCCAATTCGCAATAGTGTGAGTCTAGCCTCAATGAACTGTAGCTCCCAGTGCTGACAGCACTCATGCAGCCCCAGACCATGACACTCCCACCACCATGCTTGACTGTAGACAAGACACACTTGTCTTTGTACTCCTCACCTGGTTGCCGCCACACACGCTTGTCACCATCTGAACCAAATAAGTTTATCTTGGTCTCATCAGACCACAGGATATGGTTCCAGTAATCCATGTCCTTAGTCTGCTTGTCTTCAGCAAACTGTTTGCGGGCTTTCTTGTGCATCATCTTTAGAAGAGGCGTCCTTCTGGGACGACAGCCATGCAGACCAATTTGATGCAGTGTGTGGTGTATGGTCTGAGCACTGACAGCTGACCCCCCCACCCTTTGAAACTCTGCAGCAATGCTGGCAGCATTCATATATCTATTTCCCAAAGACAACCTCTGGATATGACGCTGAGCACATGCACTCAACTTCTTTGGTTGACCATGGCGAGGCCTGTTCTGAGTGGAACCTGTCCTGTTAAACCGCTGTATGGTCTTGGCCACCGTGCTGCAGCTCAGTTTCAGGGTCTTGGCAACCTTCTTATAGCCTAGGCCATATTTATGTAGAGCAACAATTCTTTTTTTTTTTTCAGATCCTCAGAGAGTCCTTTGCCATGAGGTTCCATGTTGAACTTCCAGTGACCAGTATGAGAGAGTGAGAGCGATAACACCAAATTTAACACACCTGCTCCCCATTCACACCTGAGACCTTGTAACACTAACGAGTCACTTGACACCGGGGAGGGGAAAATGGCTAATTGTGTCCAATTTGGAAATTTTCACTTAGGGGTGTACTCACTTTGGTTGCCAGCGGTTTAGACATTAATGGCTGTGTGTTGAGTTATTTTGAGGGTATAACAAATTTACACTGTTATACCAGCTGTACAATCACTACTTTACATTGTAGAAAAGTGTAATTTCTTCAGTGTTGCCACATAAGATATAATAAAACATTTACAAAAATGTGAGGGGTGTACTGTTTGTGAGATACTGTATGTGTGTGTGTGTGTGTGTGTGTGTGTGTGTGTGTGTGTGTGTGTGTGTATATATATATATATATATATATATATATATTATATTGATGTGTGTGTATATATGTATGTACGTATATCTCTCTCTCTCTCTATCTCTCTCTCTCTCTCTCTCTATATATATATATATATATATATATATATGTGTATATGTATATATATATCTCTATCTCTCTCTCTCTCTCTCTGTGTCTGTGTCTCTCTCTCTCTCTCTATCTCTCTCTATATCTCTCTCTATCTATATATATATATATATATATATATATATATATATATAGTGTGTATGTATATGTGTCTGTGTGTGTATATATGTATATGTATATATATCTATATATATATATATATATCTCTCTCTCTATCTCTCTCTCTCTCTATATCTCTCTCTCTCTCTCTGTGTGTCTCTCTCTCTCTCTCTCTCTCTCTCTATCTCTATATATATATATATATATATATATATATATATATATATATATATATATATGTATCACAATATAGTACGGCCCATGCCTGCCTTTCCTTACTCTATATGACAGCAGAATTATGTTTTTACAAAACGACAGGTCCACTTGAAGAACCAACGAGATCCAGGATGAACTCTGTGTCTGTAAAGTTAATACTGGGCTTTACCAATCCCTGGGTAACTGAATAAAAAAACACAGTCGTTAGCAAATTCCAGTAATTGAATTCCGGTTGAACGGCCGAGATGTAATTAAAACAACAGAAGCATATAAACCATACCCATCCAGAGAGAGTCCGGTATAAAAGATAATCGTCTCGTCTTTAATTTCTGTAAGTTTCATTGTTTAATTAGGACCCTCATTAAAAACCCATAACTTGTCATTTAATAGGAAGTCAGCTGCCAAGGGATGTTTGCACTGGAAAGTTCAGGGTCAAGGGGAATTGTGGCGTTTTAGATTCCGTAGAGGCGGTGGCTGTGGGCAATGATGTGGCGAAGTATCTGTTTGGCCTCAGGGCCACTCCGAACACAGCGGGGACCCTCTAGGATGGTAATATTGCCATTAGAATGGAACATTTGCAATGCTAGGTTAACATCCTTATTGCATTCCAGTCATAGCAGCATCCCTGAGCAGCAGAGCGTACGTCTTATCATGAAATGGTCTAAATTGCCAATGTTTGGGCTCATACACTCTGATTTCAGGTACAACTCTGTCTGCTCATTTAACCTCTTGCTTACTGGGCTTTTAAACCCCCCTCCTGCCCAGACCAATTTTCAGTTTTCAGCGCTGTCACACTTTGAATGACAATTGCGCCGTCATACAACACTGTACCCAAATAAAATTTGTATAATTTTTTTCACACAAATGGTGCTTTCTTTTGGTGGTATTTAATCACCACTTTGTCTTTTTTTGTTTGTTTAGCAAAAAATAAAAACCCGAGATTTAAGAAAAAAAAAAAAAAAAACATGTTTCGTAGTTTGTAACAAAATTTTGCAAACGGGTCATTTTTCTCCTTCATTGATATTCGCTGATGGGCTGCAGATAAGGCGACACTGATAGGCACTGATACTGCGAAACTGTTGGGCACTGATAAGATGACACTGATGGGCTCTGATGGGTTGCACTGATGGGTGGCACTGATGGGCACTGGTAGGTGGCACTGATGGGTACTGGTAGGTGGTATTGATAGGCAGCACTGGTGATGAGGTACTTTGGTGACTTTTATAGGTGGTACTGTGGGCACTGATAGGTGACACTGTGGGCACTGATAGGTGACACTGTGGGCACTGATGGGTGGTACTGTGGGCACTGATGGGTGGTGCTGGTGGGCACTAATGGGTGGTGCTGGTGGGCACTGGTAGGTGGCATAGAAGCCTCTCCAGAGGCTCTCTTGATCAGAACTGATGTCCCTCTCACAGCCGCCAGGATCAAGGCATGTATGGGTATTTTTTTACACTCTCCAGCATCAACATATGTAGGAATATGTATTACTCTTTCTAGGGTCAGGGTATGTATTGATACTTATTACCCTGCCCAGCATCAACATATTTGTGATTCTTTATTACATTGTCCTTGCTGAGTGTGTAAGTTATTTTATACCTGGATATTTAGGGGTATTTATTACACTGTCCAGGGTCAAGGTACTGTAGGTATGAGTATTTATTGCACTGTACAGGGTCAGGGTATGTATGGGTATTTATTGCACTGTCCAGGGTCAGGGTATGTATGGGTATTTATTGCACTGTCCAGGGTCAGGGTATGTATGGGTATTCATTGCACTGTCCAGGGTCAGGGTATGTATGGGCATTTATTGCACTGTCCAGGGTCAGGGTATGTATGGGTATTTATTGGACTGTCCAGGGTCAGGGTATGTATGGGTATTTATTGCACTGTCCAGGGTCAGGGTATGTATGGGTATTTATTGCACTGTCCAGGGTCAGGATATGTATGGGTATTTATTGCACTGTCCAGGGTCAGGGTATGTATGAATTTGTGTTACACTGTCTAGGGTCAGCATCTACTTTCTGGTATAAGACACTGTCCAGGGTCAGGGTATGTATGGATTTGTGTTACACTGGCTCAGATATGATACAATCACAGGAATGGAATTACAAAGAGTGGCCCCGAACCACTGCTCCTCTTCTCGGGTCCCCCAATGTCACTCCTGGCTCCTTCTCCCTTCTGAGTGCCCCCATGGCAAGCCACTTGCTATGGGGGCACTCATGCCAGCTCAATCCATTGTTCATAAACACAGACAGAGCAGCTTAGCCTACTGATGTGCATGTTTCCTTTTTTCATTTATCTTTTAAGAACTTGAAATTACACAAAATGGCATTTCATTTACGGTAGTTCTATTCTATTGGCCGCATCACAGTACAAGGCAGTGGATTGCATCACAATACACTTGGGAAAAAAATGTGAATACTGATGTTGCAGTGCTCGTGACCCCCTGCGGTCAGTGTGCAGAGGGGCAAAAATACAAAAAAAAAGACCAAATTTACAAATCTATTTTTTTTTCTACTCCCCTCTTCGTCTTCTATGTCTTCCTCCTTCACTTGTGTGGTTACTGCTCCCCCCTTTCTCTCTTTCCCTTACACCTTTCATGCTCAGATAATCATAAATGATGACAGCAGTACCTGACCTCCGGCGCACCACATCTGTACATTGTGTTTGTTATCGTTAAACCTCCAGAAGTATTTGACTCTTGTTCCTCCAGAAAGGTTATTGCTTTTGTCAGCACCAGAAAATTCTATATTTTTGTTCACTGCCATTTCATTTCAATATTTCTTCAGTAATGCATGTTCTCAGTTGTGCCGACTTTTCTTTTTTATTGCCTTCTGATTGACCCAGCTAATGTTTCTGGCCCTGAAGACTTTTTTGTGCTTGTTATTACTTATTATTACTTATTTCTGTTTATTACTTTTTAATGAAAAGAACATTTTCTGATACAAAAATAATATGTTTTAATAATACATATGTTCATATTGTATATACCTTTCCCAGGTCTCAGGCACCCCCTGCTAATATCAGTCTATTGGGGGTCATTGGGAAGATGACCCTTATATTGTTGGTGGTTAGTGATGAGCTTGGGTATTTGGCCATATTGGGTCAATGATGTCATGAGCATTCCCGCCCCTTTGTGTACATGCAGTTGCAGGGTAGAGAATGTCCTGGCCATAGATGATTGACCTGGCGTTGACAACTTCCTTCCAGGTTCGGCCAAATATGGTTTTGAACAGAACCCAAGGTCATCTCTAGTGGTCAATGGAAAGAATGCTGCCCAACAGTGGTGGCCCTTGCAGTCATGACGTTTGCTCTTCCAAGTGGTGTCGAACTTGGAACTATGCAGGCATCATCAGATGGAAGGTCCGTTGGCCACAGCTCAATGAACCCCCCTAGCCATCTCTGGAGGAACCCTAGGGTTCCTTGGAACCCTGGTTGAGAATGATTGACCTAAACTAATGGTGGCTATACACACGTAATGATACAATTCAGAAATATAACAATTGCTTTGATGAAAGATTTATTTTTTAAATCAATTATCAATCAAATTACCCGTTTACCAATGGAACATTGCCGCTGGTGCAAAATCCAGTGAATTTTGAAAGCTTTACTGTCTTGCAACGCTGTGGTTCACAGCTAGAATCCTGGTCAGGACACTATCTGCATGGAGTTTGCATGTTCTCCCTCCACTTGCATGGGTTTTCTTCCGCACTCCAAAGAGGTATGTTAAGTGGCTCTGTGCCAACCTGGCCGTAGTGTGTGTATACGCATGTGAGCTAAGCACATTAAGGTGGCCATAGATGGATCAAAATGTGTCCGGTTCAGCAGGGATTGCCCAAATGTCGATCTATGTGTGGCCATTGCAGTTGAACAGAAGTTGATTTACTGATGAATGCTTGGACAACCATCTGATCGGATAGCAGTCACTTCATCAGTGGATGCAGCGCTGATCAGGTTATTCTGACAGCAGAGGCGTTCCTCCACTGTCAAAATACAATAGTGCAGCGGGAAGGATTCTCCCAACTGCCTCGAGTGTGGATGGGAAAATTGATCCATTTTTTTTTTTTTTCTTTCAGCCTGCTTTCAAGGGCAGGGTCTGAGGTGAGTTTTTATAGTATGTAAAGCAATGCCTCTAGAGCAGGGGTCTCCAAACTCCCTAAAGAAAGGGCCAATTTACTGTCTTTCATACTTCAGGGGGGCAAAACTATACCCAGTGGGACTTAACAATGTCCGATCTGGTGTCCTTGGGAGGAATAGTGCCCCTTTTTTTATGTCAGTGGAAGGAATTATGCCCCATTATTGGTGTCATTGGAAGGAATAGTGCCCCAATGTTGGTGTTAGTGGCAGGAATTATGCCCCATTGTTGGTTTCATTGGCAGGAATAATGCCTCAAGGGCTGGATAATGGCAGGCAAAGGGTCACATCCGGCTCCAGGGCCATAGTTTGGAGACCACTGCTCTAGAGAAACCCTGGTTGAGAAGCTTCTATAGGGTATAATACCATGTTTTTCCAAATTAAGGAACAGAACAGTGAGGCAGAAATTGCTGATTGCTCAAGGAACCCCTGGAAACCTCTGGAGGAGTCCTGGTTGAGAGGCTTCTATCATACCGTATTTTTTCAAATTAAGGTGGAATTTCAGGCTATTGCTAATGCTGATTAAACCTGCTCCCCTAAATCCTGTTCTAACTACCTTGTGACAGGAAGATGCTTATACGTACCTATTCTCAGGATGCTCCAGTCTGATCACGTGATCGGCTCCCAGTGGCGACAGCCTACAGCGAATGCCCCATAGTAAACACATGGGTGATATCGCTGCTCAGGAATTTCAGCCATTGTTGATTTATCCTCTCTTCTGAACCCGGCTGCTGGGGAGCTCACATGACTGGACCGGAGAGCCTTCATGATAAGTAAGTACATGCATCTTCCTTTTCACACGGTAGTTGGAATAGGAGTTGGAAGGGGGGTTGGGAGCAGGTTTAGGCAAAGTTGGCAATAGCATGGAATTCCACTTTAAGAAGCATAACAACTAGGTTTAAATTAAGAAGTGGCTTGGAAGCCTTTCATTTAGCAATTGTCAGTAGGCAGTATTGCTATATTATTGTACAAATTATCTGATATTGCAAAGTTCTTGCATACGTCCTCCCTCTAGGTTTCTTTTTCACGTTCACAGTCCGGGGCTGTCATCCTGATGCTGTCTTCACTACCTAGTGAGCCACTAACCCTGGAGTAGGTATTTGGTTAATGACAAGTCAGCAGTGGCAGTTACCATATTTGTGACGTGACAGGTACCCTTAACATTGTGGGAAGCATCATCTGTATACTGTTTGTGTGTAGTACTTTATTTTTTCCTCCCGTTATAGCTGCCTAGATGTGTGTATGTATAGATGTATTTATCCATATGCGCACAAAGCTAATTAAACGCGTCACTATATATTGATCCTGTCATGTTCCTGACAAACCAAGGACATATTAGATTGTTTAATTAGCAATGCTCATATTCTACAATATAATTTAATTTAGAGACTTTTATTGATGTGTTTTAAGCCCTTCCTTTATGTTAAACCAAAGGAGTAATCAGGAGATCAATATCCATGACAAGAAAGGTGTATATGGCCAGATATAATTATTACTAGGAAACTGAAATATTTAGTACATATACATATTTTTAGTATATAATTTCTACAAAAACACTTTAGGAAACTGACTCTTATGCCACGTACACACAATCGGATTTTCCGACAACAAATGTTGGATGTGAGCTCGTTGTCGGAAAGTCCAGACGTGTGTATGCTCCATCGAACATTTGTTGTCAGACATTCCGCCAACAAATGTTGGCTAGCAGGTTCTCAAATTTTCCGCCAACAAATATTTGTTGTCAGACTTTCTGATCGTGTGTACACAAGTCCGCCGGACAAAAGTCCACGCATGCTCGTAATCAAGTACGAGCCAGAAGCGATCGGTCTTGTTAAACTAGCGTGCGTAATTGAGATATTCATTCCAAATAAGCAGAAGTGAGGGAAAAAGCAGAAGTCTGGGAGCCCAAATAGGACGTTACATGGAGGTTTTTTGAAAAATCGATTACAGGGCCATTAAGTAGTGAATGTGTATTTTTAGAGAATAAGGATAGAGTTATGTCTTTAAGTTTTTAACAATGCAACCATCTTCAGGCTTTATACATTTTTATAGGGATCTAAGTTATCCCAAAAGCTTGCACCTTTAACAAGTTAGACAATAAAGGGTATCACATAAACTCCAAACTTACTGCATTAATCGATGGCTAAGGCATCGTTCACATGGGCGATTGCTTGTGTGACCTGTGCAGGGCCATTTTTTGTTTGCATGGGGATGCACTCAATGCATGTGCTGGCCGTCCCATAGATGTCTGTTCGGACATGCCTCTGCATTGTTCCAATGTGACATCGGTGACCACCTTTGCAAATATTTCCCCGTCTGCAAAATACGGCCCTGCATGGGGCACACAAGTAATCACCCATGTGAATGAGGCATGGTACAACACTCTACTACTTCTTACCTTGTTGAAGTCAATAACTCCCTAATATCTTTTGACTATTAGGATCCCCTCTTCAGGGTCAACATGAACTCAACTCTTCAGTTGGGTTTTGGCCATCCAAAAATCCCTTTCTTATATAGGCATGACAGGGACAGGAAGTGAGGTTAGGAAAAAAAAAACACACTTTTCTCCACACTTACAATATGGCTGAACTAAGTCCTTACTTCTGAGCTGTTTGACAATTATTATGCTCCTTTTCTTTCTATAAGATTAACAAATCTAAACAGGACAATACTGGCTTTTTATCTTCATGAATTTTGGCATTAACAAGTGTTCTACTTTCAGAGAGAAAATGGAAAACCTTACCCTGGTGCTGATTGGCAGAAATGTTTACCTAAAAACCTCCACCAATTAGCTGTTTGCCATTGGTTTCGTATGTAGGTGTTTTTGTAGAGATGTTGGCCGGCCTTGGAAACCAGTGTTTGAGGGAGGCTGCTGAAATACCCCTGCTGATTCGGAAGCCGTATTGTAGAAAGTTTCCACTCTGAAAGTTGAAATGGAAGACGGGGAAATGATTGAATGTTTCCCCATCTCCATTCATAGAGACCCTGTTTGATTCAAAGAGGCTATAGTATGACTTTTATGAATGGGGCAGGTGGATGGAAAGACAGGCATAGTCGGGGTCTCTTGATGGGAGTCTGTCACAACTCCCCCAGTTCAATTATCCCCCATTATGGGTGGTCATTAAGATGATCATAACTTTGAAATATGAGTGAAGTTCCTCTTTAACCACTAAAAAAAGCAACTAGACCTTAGGTTCTTACCCATTATAGGATTGCAGAACCCTTTGGATTGCCCAGAAATTTCCCATACCGCCTTTTCAAAACTCTCAAAATCAACATCAGCACTAGTCCTATTAGGTACCAGTATGATTTGAAAAGTTGTCAAAAGCTTGGCTTTACCTTGTGTATGAATAGCTAGGTACATAAAAGCTAAAAGAAACCCATCAGCTACATCTAGTGAGATTTTTGATGTGTGAAAGTGTAAGTCCCCGTACACACGGTCGAAATTCCGACCACAAAATCCGTCAGATTTTTTCCAACGGATTTTGTCCGACACTGGTGTTGCATACACATGGTCAGACAAAGTTGTCGGACAATTTGATCATTCTGAACGTGGTGACGTTCGTTGCGTACGACGGAACTAGGTAGAGGCTAGTAGCCAATAGCTTTGGTCTCGTAATTTGTTCTGAGCATGCGTAGCACTTTGTCCGTTGGAATTCTCGACACACGATCGGAAAAAGTCCAATCAGATTTTGTTGGAAAATTTGAGAGCAGGATCTCAAATTTTTTCCATCGGAAATTCCGATGGAAAGAGTCCGATGGAGCCCACACACGGGCGGATTTTCCGACAACATGGTCTGATCCGACATTTTCCGTCGGAATTTCCGACCGTGTGTACGGGCATTACACATATGTTATTTGAAACATTCAGTTGATTTCTACACTTATTCTCAGGATCACTAATGCAGAAAATATGGTTTCAGTTTTTTTTTATAATTCAGATTCAGTCCCATGCCCTCAAAAATTGGTTCCTATAGCCCTGGTTTAGAAGCCGTGAACTAGATAGAATGAAACGTTACAAAAGGCTCATGGAAGCTGCATGTAATTCTTAAAAGATGGACTGAAGAAATGAGATTTGTCATTATCGAAGCAAATTAGTTGCCTTTGCTGACCTTCTGAAAATGCTAAGGGCCTTGTTGTCTTGGGTCTCTACAAGGATGCAGCAGGTGAAACAAATGTTCTGATGTGCATGCTTGTTCTAGGTCAGTAAGTAAGAACGCGCTGAAGGCAAAGGATTCAGAGAGTAGTCAACAGTGACAACCTGAGTAAGCCATTCATTATTGGCTTCCTTTCAATGTTGCTGTGAATTATTATGTACTTATTGTCTTTATTCCTGGTTTTTATGACGCAATAAAAAAATAATACCTTTATGTTCCCATGTGCGCGTTGGAATTTTTCATTTAGTTTTGGGTGCATTTGTTCATTGAAGAATTTTGTTATATTATTTAGGTTGAGCTGATTTGTTTGTATTTGGAATTCGTTTCGTATTTTAGTTGTCCAGGTGGATTTGAAAAATTTAGCTTTTTTTTCCCAGAAGACTGCTATAAATTCAGTATATTATAAAACTGGACAGATTAGAATCAAAAGGATTCAATCTTTTCGGATGCTAGCCCAACCCACCAAGAGAAATGGCATGAGCTGATTGAGCAATATAGACTGGTGTCATATGGATTCAAATGAATAAATGGAACGAGATTCAGATCCATTCATTATCCAAATCCGAATTATCAGAGAAATGCGTAAATTAACTTCCCTATGTGCCCAAACTACTATCACATCATGTAACGTCATCCGAATTAAACAAAAGTTATAATGAAATTAATGAATGCATATTTTTTGGTTTGTTGACATTTGTTACTATGTCCATTTGAAGATTCCTGTACATCGGAATCTCCGTAAATTAAATCTGAAAAACAAATCGAGACGACGCATCTAGTGTCTAGCAAGTGATAGCTTTCTGCAGAACCAGTTCATCCCCAAGGCAACCCAGGCAGGAGTCTATGGCCTGGTGGATGTCCAGAGGACTCAACCATGACCATCATGCTCCTGTAGTAAATCACGGCAGTAGCTCAGTTGGTCAAGGAAGGATGCACTTGTATGTCTGATTGGGCCAATTGAAGGGTTGGAGACATTGCTTATGGCCCCAATCTTGAAGACATTGCCCCAATCTGCCTTGATATGCCTCTGCAACATCATCTCCCCAGCTTTGCCCACGATGGCAGCCCAGAGCTCACTTGGAGAATGAAGTAGGGTCAAATCGGCCTCTCAACATCATTTTACTAGGTCCACTTCCAATTATCACATTTGCATTCCTTATTGTACTAAACATTTTCACAATCCTTCTTTTTTCCTTGGCTTCCGAGCTCTCCTTCCCACCCCCCCCCCCCCCTCCTGCATGTCTGTTACATTTCATGTATTCACGCTTGTTCCTCTGCACTCTTGCATCTCTTATTCTCTGAGTGCCGAGCCAGCATTGTAGTGAAGAGCCTTCCCCTCCTTCCTCTTCCCTCCAGGCGGCCCCCTCCCTGCCGCAGGAGATGGGAGCAGCTCCCCGAGCACAGGGCATCCCCCTTGCTGCTAAGCGGCAGTTTTGTTTGGGCTAATGCGAAAGACAGCAACATGCTTCTCTGCTCCGGGCCACTCAAACACATTATCACAAACCCTCTGGGTGGAGGAGAAGAGGAAGGCGCTCTCTCTGGGATGCTGGGAGCCCATTTTAGTAATCAAGTCTGCTCTTTTCTGACAACTCAGCCCATCTGTGCGTCTCCAGTTATGTAAGATTGTCGTCTTGCGCTGCTTGTGCGTGATTGCCGCTGAGCCCATCTTCGGCTTTACAGGTAGATAAGGAATAGACGTTGGGAGAAAGCAGCCTTGGAGATGTGCCATAACTGATCGCAAGCGTCTTTCCTATTCGGACTCCTGGGATGAAAATTGAAATGGGACTGATTACTGTGGTTTATTACATTCTGCAAATTATCATTGCTTTTTTCTCTTAGCACCTTTTTTTTTCGTTTAGGTAATCATTAAGTAGCCATTTGCAAGGTACAGAGACATAATTTGAGCCAATCAGAAATCATCTATCTGGATTACAAGCTAGATAAGTCTGAAGACAAAGGGTAGACATTAGCAAAACACGTTTTTAGAGCCATTTACACGTAGGTGCGTGTTAACTTTTTTTTTTTAATGACCATGTTGGTGCATGTTGATGTGTGGTGCCTAATTATTTCAGTTACATAGTAGGTAAGGTCGAAAAAAGACACAAGTGCATCAAGTCCAACCTATGGAATCCGTGATCCCTCAATGTGTTTCTGTGGATCAAAAAACACACAGCAAGGCAACACATGTATTCTGCTGAGAGTCGTGTGCGTTTGTTTACTCGATGTATTTGTGCTGAAGTGCTATAGAAAATCAATGCCAATGCGCTGCAATATGTATGCACACTGTGTTTGTATACATCAGTGTTATGGCGGGCGCTGTACCACATGGATTGGCGATGGGCCCGGTTCAATATATTAGATTTTTTATATATATATTCTTTATTTTCATATTTTGTACAGTTATACAGACATTCCATTTTAATCAATAAACCTTTTCCAGGTATACATAGCATTTCATTTATTACCACTTTAACCGTAAACCTCCCACCCCCCCTTTCCTCCCGCCCAATAAAAAAAAAAAAAAAAAAAAAACAATCCCGGCCTCCCTCGCTCGCCTCCTTCCCTTCTATCGTCCTTCTCTCTCCACTAAAGATAGATATCTCTCCGTTTTCCTGAATGCCAGCCATTGACCCCCCCCATTTGGTCACAGAAGGGTTAACAAATATATTGAACCAACAACGGTTCAATATATTTGTTAACCCTTCTGTGACCAAATGTGAATCTAGATGCCCAGGTCAAATAAAAGTGGTTGTAAACCCTTACATATACCCAGTGAAGTGACTGGCCTCAGGTGATGCACATAAATGAAACAAATCCTCCTACATAGGTTGTACTTGTTTATCTGCAGTCTTCTCTTCTCTACCAACCGCCAAAGTCTAGCATTTATAATGCTTGTCTGAGCTGTCAGAAAACTGGGGGTGAAGAGCTGATGTTACTCTCTGCATAGCTCAGTGAGGAGAGCTCTGACAGCTGATTGGAGGGAGGGGACACCCCCCCCCCCCCTCACACAGCACACATGAACAAAGCTGAGGCTGTCAATCAGCTGCAGCTCCCTCCCCTGTCACCATTTTTCTCTTTGTGTCAGGAAAACTTGTCAGAAGTGACTCATGCTGATAGCAGAGGAATGAGACAGCAGACAGAAATGACACTTGGTGCTCTTAATAGAGACAATTACACACTATAGAAGAATATGCTTTGTTCATATTTCATGTCTGATGTTTACAACCATTTTAACCACTTGCCGACTGCCGATATACGTCAGCACAATGGCAGCGGTGGGTAAATGGGCATACCAGTACGTCCCCTTTAAGTGGCACGCCCGCCACGTACAGGGTGACTGTGACTTTGCCCGTGGGACCAGTGGACTCTATGTCCACCGGTCTCCCGGTGATCGTGTCACAGAGCCACAGAATGGGGAAGTGTAAACAAGGCATATCCCCGTTCTGCCTTGTGTCATGACAGAGATCACCGCTCCCTGTCATCGGGAGCAGTGATCATTGTGATGTGAGTTGAAGCCCACCCCCCCCCCCCCCCCACAGTTAGAATCACTCCCGGGGACACACTTAAACCCTTGATCGCCCCCTAGTGATTAACCCCATTCACTGCCAGTGTCATTTACACAGTAATCAGTACATTTTTTTTATAGCTGATCGCTGTATAAATGACAATGGTCCCAAAATAGTGTCAAAAGTGTCCGATGTGTCCGCTATAATGTTGCAGTCCCAATAAAAATCACAGATCACCCCCATTACTAGTAAAAAAATATAATAAAAATGCCATAAAACTATACCCTATTTTGTAGACGCTATAACTTTTGCACAAAACTTATTGCCATTTTTGTAGAAGAATACGTATCGGCCTAAACAAAGGAAAACATTTTTTTTTAATATATTTTTGGGGGACATTTATTATAGCAAAAAGTAAAAAATATTGCTTTTTTTCTGAAATTTTCGCTCTTTTTTTTGTTTATAGCACAAAAAATAAAACCCGGGGAGGTGATAAAATACCACCAAAAGAAAGCTCTATTCGGGCGGGAAAAAAAAGGATGTCAAGGGGGTAAAATCTTCCAGGGCTTAAGCGGTTAAGCAGTGTCACCATTGGCCGTACCTAAATTATAAATAATTTCAACAAAGAATGCATCATACTCCTGTATATCCTTATGACAATGTTTTGTAGTCTTTTTTTTTTATTTTTTTTTTATTTCAATGTGTTTTATTGATTTTTCAATAGTAACAAGTAACAAGTATATATTGTGATACAGAGATGATAATCAAGATATGAGAAAAGAGAAAAAAAAAAAGGAAATAATCATATTGAATTCTAATAATAATAGATGCTAATAATAGTAGCTAATAATAGTAGTACACAGCGCTTAAAAGGAAAAATAAAGTGAGAATACATTTCTGTCATCATCAATGTAAAGGATAAGAGTTCGAGGTAATGTAGCTTACAGCTTAGGAGATGAGAGTAGTCTATCCTGTAATGACTCTATATTATTCAGCTAGAGTAAGAACTGGAAGCCGTTGTGATAGGGAATGTTTTGTAGTCTTAACAACACGTTCTGAAGGTGACAACGCTGCTCCTCTATAGATATAGTACAGCACAATGCTGGGACAAGGTCATCCAGCACCCAGGGCAAAGAAGCCAAACTGTGTTCTTCCCTTAGGGTTAGGGTCAGGGCGCCCCCATCCCTGCAATAAATCATTTCATTCAATGGGAAACCATTGATTAGGACAAGGGTTATCCAACCCTCAGGGACCCCCTAAAACCCATCCATGGATTACTTAGGGGTCCATGGAGAACCCCTGTTCTAGACAGATCAAGCACTTTATCAGCTGGTGAAGGGGGCAATTTGAATTGAAATTCTTACCTGGAATTCTGCTTTGAATATACCTCTCTCATTTGAGAAAACACTGCATGCTGATTGGTTGCTGATGATTACAGCTCTTCGATCAATGTTCTTTGTATTGCTTTGTTGAGTAACGCTACTATTCTGTTTATTGTTACACAGTATTTTCTGGGTAATAAAGAATACGTTCCTAGTGAACTCTCTTTTAACCGTCATGTAAATGGTTATAATTGTGCACACAAAGACATCAGTCAATATTTATCAGACTTGTTAAGGAGGCCCTCTCTAATGAATTGCCAATTAAAAGCGGTTAGCATCGGAAATGACTCATTAAAGGCACCTCAATGAAGTGACAGGGACAAGTCTCAACATCGCAACATCGCAACCATCGGTAGGCTGGTATGAAGCTGCCTCGGAGGATTGTCAATCCTAAGAAAAAGTGACAAAAGAAGCCAGCTGCTATGACAAGACATGGCTTTCGGGTGTCAACCTCCCACTCGACCTCACCTCGTCACACGTCATCTTCTCTCACCTCTGCAGAGTTGTCCATTGGAATCATTCATTGTTTTCTTCCATCTATCCCTCTCTCACATATAGGATGAAATATAAAGGAATATCACCTCTCCTGCAGGATTACTGAGATATGTGCTAGAAAAGGATGAGGTCATTGATTCATTTCTACCTTAACGTGGCATTAAACCCTGGCAATCCAATTATGTATTCTTAACTGGGAAGAAATTCCTTTCCATTGTTCTCAACCTCCTCCAAATTCCTTTTTTTTTTTTGCTGCTCTGTCTTCCTGTTAGGGGGTGGCTACGTTCATTCTCCATGGTCCCCACTATACGTAGAAACATAGCCACCCACATAGCTCCTGAGATAGACTGTGGACTATGGGGTGTGTTTTTTCATGTTTGTTCCCATAACAGGGCTATCATCCTAGAAACTTCTACTCTACATAGTGTGATGTTGGCATGATTATACTCATGTGGTAGGTGCTTTTCCAATGAGTTGCGCCAGTCCAAACTGTATTTTAGGCCATGGCAGCCCACTTTTATTGAAGACAATCCTTATGCCGGGTAAACACGTTTGGAATTTCCGATGGCAACAGTCCAATGGGAGCTTTTCATCAGATTTTCTGACCGTGTGTATACCCATCGGTCTTTCTCTGTCGGCATTTCCGACGGACTTTGGATTGAGAGCCTGTTCTTAATTTTTCAGACGGATTTTTCGATCATGTGTATGCAATTCCGACATGCAAAATTCCGACGCATGCTCGGAAAAAATTTGATGCAAAATTTGATGCAAAATTTGATGCATGCTCAGAAGCATTAAACTTCCCTTTTTATAGTGCCGTTGAACGTGTTGTATGTCGTGGTGTTATTGACCGTCGGAATTTGGTGTGACCGTGTGTAGGCAAGACAGTCGGAATTCCGACGGGAACACCATCGGAGCTTTTTCCGACGAGAATTCCGATCGTGTGTACGCGGCATTAGATGAACTAAAATATTTGACGCCTGTCCTTTCTTGCTATTATTGCTAAGGCTGCAATTTCGGACTCAGCTCGAATGATTCTCTTGACTTTGCTGAAGAGATCATACATAATATTCAGGACATTAAAGAGGAAGTAAACCCTCTTGAAAAAAATCGAAAAGAAAAAAAAACCTGCAAGACAAAGGCATAATTAGCTAGTATGCATAGCATACTAGCTAATTATGCATCACTTACCTGAAATTGAAGCCTCGGCATCGGTCCTCTTCTCCCCTCCGATCGCCGACATCTTCTCCCGGAGTGACTTCCGGGTATCGCGGCTCCGGCGCTGTGATTTGCCGGAGCCGCGATGACGTCACGCGCATGCGCACGAGAGTGCCATATAAGAACTGAAGCATCGGCATATAGCGCCGATGCTTCAGTTGTCGCTAGTGCGCATGTGCCGCATGACGTCGGCACATGCAAATACAGGTATATCTCCTAAACCGTGCAGGTTTAGGAGATATCCCTGTTGGCTACAGGTAAGCCTTAATATAGGCTTACCTGTAAGCTAAAGTTGTAAAAGAGGGTTTACTTCCTCTTTAAGGAATTTTATAAATAAAAGCGCTCCGTTATAGGGTAAACAATCAAGTGGTTGCAACAATAATAATGGTTCATCTAATCAGACATGATATGGAAAGCTGATTGGAAAATCCCATGTTTGTGCATTGTGAAATTTGCCAGCAAATCGACAGATGGGGAATTAGGTCACTCATTTCAACTCATTATTCATTATTGTATTTCTCAATGAAAATAATGGTTCATTTGCCTTTTGCCTTTGGTGCTTTGTTATGCTATATAAATATACCTACAAGACCAGCAGATCCAACCATGTCCTCTTTTCTTGCACTGCTCCCCTACTACAGGTGACGTTCCACACCACCATCTTCCTATTGTACGTTATTGAGATATTGAGTCGGCTGTCTCTTTCTGGTTCTTAAAGCTGACTTCCCAATGCAAGGGTGGTTTAACTAAGGCACCAACAGAAGGGGACACCACAGAGCTTTCCCCTAGCTATTATGACCTGAAAGCGGTGGTCTCCAAACTGTGGCCCAGGCACCAGGAGCGGCCCTTTGCTGCCTTTATCTGGCCCTTTATCCACTGACACATACAATAGGGCTTAATTCCTGTCTCTGACATAAACAATGGGATACTCTTCTGCCCACTGACACTAACGATAGGGCACTATTCCTCCCAATGACACCACAGATGGGGCATTGTTTACTCCCACTAATGCCAGGACATGTTCTACTCCCGCTGGCCATTGTTTAGAAAGTATGGAGACCCCTGCCTTAAAGGATAAGTACCCTTTAAAACAAATTGCACTCATCCTTTTCGCCCTGGGCTAACTAATCCCACTCTGCCCCTCAACTTATGTAAACTTGCCGTGAACCAAGTCCTCTTTCTCCTGGCTGCACAAGTCCATAACAGCCCTATTGACTTCTATAGGGCTCGTCTACCTTTGTCTCCTGGCTGTTATATAAAGGTAGACTTCTGTAGGGCTATAATTCACCTGGTAGACAATAGAGAGGACTATGGTATGTTTACTTCAGTGGAGGGGGAAAATGGGATCAGGGGGAAGGGCATCATTATTGGGGTGCGCTTAGGGGAGAGGTGTCAAACTCAATTTCATCATGGGCCAATGGTAGCCCTCAAAGGGACAGTTTTTATCTGTAAGACTAGATGTTCAGAGCACCCCACACTCCCTTACATCCCAGTGCACCCCTTTACCGTGTGCTGCTGTTGGGAAGAAGCTGAGGGCGGAGCTTGGAAGCAGGAAGTGCAGGGTCTGGAGGAGGGCTGGAGTCAGCTGTCAGAGTCTTCTGAATACAGAGACCAGGGGATGTGGAGACAAGGGGGGTGCTCCAGCTGCAGCAGAGGTGTGAGGGCCACATGAAATGGCCTGGTGGGCCGGATTCAGCCCACGGGCCTTGTGTTTGACATATGTGGCTTAGGGCACCAGTCGCCCTACAGTATGCAACACTTAAAATACTCCTCCAATGGTCCGGGGC
This sequence comes from Lithobates sylvaticus, assembly GCA_028564925.1. Lineage (NCBI taxonomy): Eukaryota > Metazoa > Chordata > Amphibia > Anura > Ranidae > Lithobates > Lithobates sylvaticus. The sequence goes on from CM053038.1 coordinate 174,750,326, forward strand.
CCCTTGCCGACACCGGCTTTTTCCTGGTGCAGGGATGCAGTCATCTTCATTGGCTGGCACCGGATGGCGTCACTAGTAGTAGGTATTCCAGGAGGTAGCAGAAAGGCAATGTACACGTTACCCTCATTTGGGTGAGGAAGAGAGGTACTGATATATAAAGGGAAAATAAGTATTAGTAATGCATAAAATAATAAAAAAAGCTGTCAGTGTTTTGGTAAGGGGGGAGACCTTTTTTTCATTTTTGCTAAAAGGTCCACTTTAACCCCTGTGCTACTGTGTCTAACATTACTTATACTGGTCACATTGCTAGCGCCAATCACTGATTGGCTAACATGTGTCTTTATCAACAGCAAGGCCGCAGTCTCGCCAATAGGACACAATCCCCTGTCCGAAGGACATGATGTCGGCCCCTCCTTCCCAGCTCCGAGCTCTGATAATGAATACATAGAACATATTTTATGCCACGCTGAACATCTCGTCCTTACACAGGCTCTTCCCACACAGCAGCTGTTCCGTAACACGCTGCCTCCTTCTCCCGACAGTCTCTTACAGTCACCGCATCCAAAAACACAAAAGCTCAGTATTAAATCCCAGACCGTCCTCCTTCCCCTCCACAGCTTTATTGCCGTAAATTACGCCTCCCACCGTTGAGGGTCATGCCAAATATTTGCTATCATTTTGCCGCCACGTCGGGTGCCTTCTGAATATGGAGGGTAAAGCAAGAACAAACAATGATGGTCATTGCTGCTGTAGAACCTCAAGGAAATTTTGTAATTCTAGGATGTCCATTAGATTAGGGCACACCGGCCTTAAATTGCTTTTTGGTTTTTCTTTTTAAATTAAAGTAGACCTACATTGATCCACCCTAACTTTATGACCGTCCACCTAATATTGAGTGGGTCCCCCTTTTGCTGCCAAAACAGCCCTGACTCATGGAGGCATGGACTTCACTAGACCTCTGAAGGTATGCTGCGGGATCTAGTACCAAGTCATCAGTAGCAGATCCTTTAAGTCCTATAAGTTGCGAGCTGGGGCCTCCATGGATCAGTCTTGTTTTTCCAGCACATACCAAAGACGATTGATGGATTGAGAGCTGCAGAATGTGGTCAACACCTTAAACTCAATGTTGTGTTCCTGAACCATTCTTGAAACCTATTTGTAGGGTGGCAGGTCGCTGCTAAGAGGGCACTGCCACCAGGGAATACTGTTTCCATAAAGGGGTATTATTGGTCAGCAACAATGTTTTTAATTAGGTGGTATGTTTGTTAAGCGGAACTCCACCCAAAAGAAACAGTTCTGCTCTAAGTCCTCCCCCCCACCTTCTCTCTGTTATTTGGCATGCCATTTTTTTGGGGGGATTCTTGGTTTTGAGAGGCACCCACTCCCACTTCTGCTCAGATTGCCTAGGCCAGTGATGGCGAACCTTGGCACCCCAGATGTTTTGGAACTACATTTCCCATGATGCTCAGCTACACTGCAGAGTGCATGAGCATCATGGCAAATGTAGTTCCAAAACATCTGGGGTGCCAAGGTTCGCCATCACTGGCCTAGGCTATCTGAGTGGAACCCCCCCCCCCCATCCCCGCAGTCTCTTGGGACATATCACTGGTCCCAGAAGACTGCAGGACCATTCACAAAGTGCAGCGCGGCTCACGCATGGCTGGCTTCCCACAGGTAGAATGCTGGCACCAGGAACCAGAAGGCTAGTGAAGAACTAGCCTGGGTGAGGACGGTGCTGAATCCCTGGACAGGTAAGTGTCCTTTTATTAAAAATCATCAGTTACAGTATTTGTAGCTGCTGAATTTTGAAATTCTCTTTTCCCAGATTGAAGAAGTGCTTCAAGTAAGATCCATATTAATGACAGGACCCAAGGTTTCCGAGCATCACACACAGCATCATATACAACAAACTGCCATACCCAACTTCAGGGACAACATGTTTACTTGCTGCCTAATATATCCCACCTACTTTCAGATGCCATTGTAACAATATAATCAGCCTTATTCACTTAACCTGTCAGCAGGACTTTTTTCTAAGAGAATAGGTTCAGGTACTCTCCCCTTCCAATTCACCCCCTTGTTCTCTGGAACTAATACAAAGCAGGACTCAATTTGGGTGGAATATGAAAGTGTTATTGATGCTCTTGGTGACCCGTTACAGAGAGCCTCTTCTACTTCCAATACACTTGTGACATGTCTGGCAGAATTTCACATACAGTATGTTTCAATGAAAGCCATGGTTTTCTTTCAGCCGCCCTCTAGTGGATATACAGAGAATGCACCCATGACCGGTGACTGAAAAAATTGGCAGTACAGCTAAATATGGCCTCCCATAATTGGGGAAGATCTATGGAAACCTATCTCTGCCTCTCCCTATCCTGAACAGAAAACCAGTTTTCTTGGTGCTCTCCTTTAATATGTCCTACAAATCTAATGTCGTTGTTTCCATCTCTCATGAAAAAAAAAAAAAAAGTTTTTCCTTATATTTTCCTTTTATTGGAGACCTTTAAAAATTGTCTTTTTTTTTTTTAAAAGCCCTACCCGACTTCGGAATTTTTCTGCAATTAAATGCAGATTCATTTAGAGATTGAGCACTATCAAGAACTGGTTAGAAGAGATAAGGCTTACAATTTAAATCAAAGTATATTTTGTACTGAGCGGTGCAAAGCACTCTGGGTTGCGGTTAGCGGGAGCTGAAAATGATTGACGGGTCTAATTTTTCCATAATTTCTGAGCACCCCCTGTCTTTTCCTGCACCAGCAGTTGTAAAACACGCACGCTTGTCAAACCACAAATCACCTATAAGAGGAACCATAAAACCCTCGGCTCATCCGCGGCTGTAAAAATGGCGCAGTATATATATGTAAGGAAGAAATGAGTGACATTCTGTCACACAAATATTTGATGCGTACTTGTGGTCTTACAGATTGTGATGTAGATCCCCCACCTGCCTAATAGGTAGGATGCTGATTGCTTCCCAGCAGAAGACCATGCTGTTTTATCCTGCGTTTAATCAGGCCGCATATGATTAGGAGACATAAAATGCTTTATTTTCCGACTGCTTGGATGCAATTGGAAATGGAAGGAGCCCAGGAGTAGCCCTCCTCCCTTCCTATTAACCAGTAAGCGTATTTTAGAGGAATTATTTTCAATTACAACATTGTACGTTGGTTATGATTGTATAATAATAATTGTAGTGAGCACTAGACATTAGGTAAGTTGGCTTGTACCAGTCAGAAATCCAGTGAATCCGGCTAGTTTTTAGAGCTTCAATACTCTGGGAAGCAGGTGTTTGCTTTACCAGTGAACACGATTGGCTTAATGACCTAGAAAATGGTCCAAAGTACTATTTTCCAGTTGACTGTAGGCTCTAAAGAGTGTTCATAGGTTCTTCAAACAAGATATGGGTTCCTTACTTCCTAGATAATTGCTAGAAAGCACCAGGGGGTCCCTCATTTAAAAAGCTTAAAAAAAAAAATCTTCTTCTTCCTAGACCCCCCAAACACTATACATACCGTGACAGTGTGAGGCCTCGCTACTGTGAAAATGTAGGAGAAAATGTCACAGGATTTGCATTAGGTTCCTGGCTATAGTTTCTGTGTTTTAGGCTTTCTTTGGATTCTGTAAACCTGGATTGGGGTCTGGAGCTTGAAGGTTCCAGACAGGGGCAGACTGACCATTCGGCCACTCGGGCACTGCCTGAGGGCCCCGGGCCACTAGGGGGCCCAATCAGGGTTGCCAGTCTCAGTAAAACCAGGGACAGTATGTAAAAATCTGTGTTTTTTTTACATCTGTCTCTAAAATGTCCCTTACCGACATCCTTTTGGTCTAAAAATCCAGAGATTATAGCTGCCCCACCTCTCCAGTACCTTCTCAGTCAATAGAAACATGTCTCTGTATACTGTGTGATTGTATACTGTGCGTGTGTATACCGTGTGGCCCCATAATCTCCTATTGCCCGGGGGCCCCATGAGTTGTCAGTTTTCAACACAGAGGAACCCTTGAAATAGTTCTCCAGTCTCGGGGAACCCCTGCTAAAAATGTGAAATCTACAACTCATGATACATTAGTGTGATGGTCAGTGGGAAGAATGGTCCTTACACTTGTGGTCATTGGGAAGAATTACCTCCTTACAGATAGCTAAAAATATCAATGGTGTCGTGGAAACATATCTGAGAGGCAGAAATGGCCCAATGCTGAAGGAACCCCTAGCAACCTCTGGAGGAACCCTAGGGTTCTACGCAACCCTAGTTGAAAATCATTGTTCCAGAGTATCTTTGGGGGGATGGAACCTTCAATCCCGTATCTGGATTTTACTGGATGCCTGCAGCCTATGTGAGTACACAGGTGTGCAGGGTCGTTATATACTCAAGCCTGAGGATAGCTCGGGGGTCCCGGTTTGGATACAGGAGATATCACCCAGGGGTCAGAGGTAGCCAGGACACAGGAAGTATCGACCCAAGAGAAAATTTGACTTCTATCTGGGATCGGGGGGGGGGGGGGGGGGGGGGGCGAAGTGAGCCAAGTGAATCAGGAAAGCTGAACAACACAGTCAGAGGAGCTAGTGACATATTGCTGGCAAGGAACCTAGGTGGCTTGGAATGTTCAGTTGACTTTTCATGTCGATGATGGAAACCCCTGTGTGGCAACTGATTTCTATGTGAACTGTTCCATTCTGTTTAATAAAAGTGGGCTGCCATGCCCAAAAATACAGTTTGGACTGGCGCAACTCATTTGAAAAGCACCTACCACCTGAGCTCAATCACTCCAACATCACAATACCCTAAAGCTGAACAGGGAGAAGCAAATATGGTCTAAATACAAGAGTTGAGCGTATTCTTACTTGAATATTGGTATGTTTTGTGTATTTTTTTCCATAATTGTACAGTATTCTTGCATGCAACTTTTTCTCTGCCCAGGAACTTCCAGTAATAAATTGAGATCTGGTTCTCAAATTTTTCGACAACAAAATCCGTTGGTCATGCCCTTCAAGCTAAAGCTTTTCTTTATCTCTAAAGGATGAAAAGATACTGCAGTTATTATAGACAGTGGGCACTATATATCTATAAAATGTTGTTTCTTTTTCTTTCTTTCAACTGGAACAATTCTTCAAATGCTGTTCTGACACTGCAGTTCATTGACTTTGGTTGTACACCCCATGTCAAGTCCACCACCACTATTCTTCTCAGTATTATCTCCCCCTGTTGAAAGCGTCTCTTCTTTCTTTCTCCTTTCCCAGACTACAGCTGCACTACCCCCTGATATCAGGAGTGGCGTGCCATCCCTGTGCCATCTTTTCCTCTCTAATCTACATCACCTAGCTTTCAAGCTCATTTTGGGGTTGAACCAGATAGAGTGCCAAATATACATTGTTGAGAGCCTGAAGGTATTTTATTGGTTCTGTAAGGCAGTGGTCATCAACCCTGTCCTCAGGGCCCACTAACAGCCAGGTTTTATGTATTACCTTGGGGAGATGCAGACTAGAATACTGCAATCACTGAGCAGCAATTATATCACCTGTGATGTATTTCAGTTACCGTATATATTCGAGTATAGGTCGACCCAAATATAAGCCGAGGCCCCCTAATTTACCACAAAAAAACTGTGAAAAACTTATTGACTCGAGTATAAGCCGAGGGTGAGAAATGCAGCAGCTACTGTAAGTGGAAAAAGAGGGTCAACAATGCCCATCTGCAGCTGCATGCCTCCCTGTGTCCTGTGCATACCCCCCTGTGTCCTGTGCATACCCCCCTGTGTCCTGTGCATACCCCCCTGTGTCCTGTACATACCCCCCCGTGTCCTGTTCATACCCCCCCCGTGTCCTGTTCATACCCCCCCCGTGTCCTGTTCATACCCCCCCGTGTCCTGTTCATACCCCCCGTGTCCTGTTCATACCCCCCGTGTCCTGTTCATACCCCCCCGTGTCCTGTTCATACCCCCCCGTGTCCTGTTCATACCCCCCGTGTCCTGTTCATACCCCCCGTGTCCTGTACATACCCCCCTGTGTCCGATGCAGCCGACCTGTGCCGATCTGTATCCTGTGTATGCCTCCCTGTGCGATCTGTGTCCACCATTTCAGTCTTCATCATGTGTCCCCCATTGCTGATCCTGACGATCAGCGTGTAAGGCAAAATAGACGGCGGCCATTCCAATATACAAAAGACACGCCTCCTCGTCCTCGTCCATGATAGGAGGAACACTGTTTTCCCAGCAGTCAGTGTTCAGTGTTCCGCCTACACGGACATCCTCTCATCCTCGTCCATGAGATGAGAATGACAGGACGTCTGTGATAGGCGGAACACTCACTCACTGCTGGGAAAATTTGTGTTCCTCCTATCATGGACGAGGAGGAGGAGGAAGCGCGGCTTTTGAACACTGCCGTCTGTCTGCATGACACGCTGATCATGTAGGCAGACGGCGGTGACTTGAGTATAAGCCGAAGGGGGAACTTTCATGAGGTATCTTGGAAAACATGGCCTGTTAGTGGGCCCTGAGGACAGGGTTGATGACCACTGCTGTAAGAGACACCAGGAGAAATAAGCTGTAACGCTTTTCGGGGGCCAAACCATTCCTCTTCATAAGGGTTTTAGCAATTGTCACAGTATCTGCTGGACTCGGCTAGGTAATTCCTAGGAAGAAGAATAAGCAGTGAGTGGGTGCTTGTGTCAAACGGCAGAGCAGCTTGCTCATTTTAGAGGACAGATGAGTGAGCCCTCGGTAATTATCAGATTACAAATCATGCTTTAAGGGGGGAAAAAAAAACAAAGCAGGATTTACGCTATGAAAAGCAGGGAATATAACAAGCTTCCTGAAGAAGCTGGAGGGTCAAACTGCCTCCAGCTGTGTTTCCCAGCAGCAGGACTATTGTGATTGTGAGGCCTCAGATACAATATTCCACTAAGGGGGTCTATTCCGCTACAGACACATGATAGTGAGGGCCACCTCTTCAACAAAAACTATTATTAATGTATATCTAACCACAATCACTAAAATGACATGCTCATTCAAACATGGGAATGTACAGACCAGTCATATGCGGCCAGGGCATTCCCTGCCCCCAGCTGCACATATACATGCCCCTTGTCTACATGTGGCTGCCCTGGCCGCAGATGATTGCCCCATAAAGGTGACAGCTTCCATATCCTTTTTGCACGCATGGGTTCCGATCCTAGTTCAAGCTTATCACTACTCAAGGGTAAGGAATTCTTCTTCAAAGAAATATTAGTAGTTGGGTAGGTGACTCCATCTACAAGCCTTTACAGTGAGTAACAAAAATATCCAGAAAAACGCATTTCAAAAAAGTTATAAATTGATTTGCATTTTATTGAGTGAAATAAGTATTTGACCCCTTCGCAAAACATGACTTAGTACTTGGTGGCAAAACCCTTGTTGCAATCACAGAGGTCAGACGTTTCTTGTAGGTGGCCACCAGGTTTGCACACGACTCAGGAGGGATTTTGTCCCACTCCTCTTTGCAGATCCTTTCCAAGTCATTAAGGTTTTAAGGCTGGCGTTTGGAAACTCGAACCTTCAGCTCCCTCCACATATTTTTTATGGGTTTAAGGTCTGGAGACTGGCTATGTACTTCTTCTTGAGCCACTTCTTTGTTGCCTTGGCCGTGTGTTTTAGGTCATTGTCATGCTGGAATACCCATCCACAACCCATTTATAATGCCCTCGCTGAGGGAAGGAGGTTCTCTCACAAGATTTGACGGTACATTGCCCTGTCCATCGTCCATTTGATGTGGCAAAGTTGTCCTGTCCCCTTAGCAGAAAAACTACCCCAACGCATAATGTTACCACCTTCATATTTGACTGCGGGGATGGTGTTCTTGGGGTTATAGGCAGCATTCCTCCTCCTCCAAACACGGCGAGTTGAGTTGATGCCAAAGAGCTTGAATTTGGTCTCATCTGACCACAACACTTTCACCCAGTTTGCCTCTAAATCATTCATCATCATTAGCAAACTTCAGACGGGTCTGTACATGGGCTTTCTTGAGCAGGAGGGGGACCTTGGGGGCGCTGCAGGATTTCAGTGCTTCCCGCAATAGTTTGTTACCAATTGTTTTCTTGGTGACTATGGTCCCAGCTGCCTTGAGATCATTGACAAGATTTTCCCGTGTAGTTCTGGGCTGATTCCTCACCGTTCTCATTATCATTGAAACTCCCCGAGGTGAGATCTTGCATGGAACCCCCAGACCGAGGGAGATTGACAGTTATTTTGTGATTCTTCCATTTGCGAATAATCGCACCAACTGTTGAAATGCGTTTTTCTGGATATTTTTGTTGATATTCTGTCTCTCACTGTTAAAATAAGCCTACCATCAAATTATAGACTGATCGTTTATTTGTCAGTAAGAAAACATGCAAAATCAGAAGCTGATCAAGTACTTTTTTCCCCCACTGTACCTACCTATCATAGTTTAAACACACCCATTACTACTCAAGAGTAAAGAATTATTTTCCAACGAGAAATATAAGAAATTGGGTAGGGGGCTCCCATCTACAAACCTCATCAATTTTTTTCTTGGGTGGGCTAGTCCTTTAAATGGTTGCGGGTTGAAAAATATCAGCTTTGATTGACAGTTGATTTAGCTTTCTACATATTGCTTAGGCGTTCTCCGAGCAATCCCCATCACATGGAATTCTCCGAACATACCTCTGTTAGATTTGTTTTAAAGATGGATGCTGCTTCAGAAATTCTGTCACCCTGCGATTTCCTTTGCTGTGACTGAGCCACAAAGAATGAAAGACATAATGGATAGAAGAGAGCCAGAGCTAGTTTGTCACATTACCTTCAGTTTGATCACACCATTCATCAGCATTCACATTTCATCTGTTGTGATTGAACAGGTTCGTGATGTTGTGTTATGGAGCTCTGCTGCCAACCATAGAGCTCAAAAATCTGGGGGACTCTAAGCACAGAGTTAACCCTTTTGAAAGCCAAGCACCCCCCCCCCTCTTTGCTGCAGGCAGGGGGATATTGTAATGCATAATTGTAGGAAGGTATAGAAGACCCAAATGTAATTTAGTTGTGTCTTCCTCAATGTTAAATTTTGGACAGGGACTCACCCCAGTAACAATAACCCTCAACCCCTCTAGATTATTTCTGCAGCAATTCAAAACTTAATCTAATCTAAATGACTCAAATACTCATCTAAATCCATGGTCACATGATGTACTTGGCCCCAGATCACCTGTTTTCTTGACTGCACAATGGGAAGGTCCTTCTTTAGGTGTCCATGTTGACATGAACAATTCCCATTGGTAGGCTATCGGTAAGGTCTGAAGTCTAAAGACTGCAGTGGTGGCGAGTCCTTCTCAAAAAGAGGTGCTTCGAAAGATCACATGATGGCAGACTAGGGTGATTAGAAAGACTTAGGCTACTTTCACACTGGAGCGTGGGGGCGCTGGCGGTAAAGCGGCGCTATATTTAGCGCCGCTTTACCGGCATTTTAGCAGCGCATTTCGGCCGCTAGCGGGGTGGTTTTACCCCCCGCTAGCGGCCGAAAAAGGGTCAATACCGCCCGGAAACCGCCGCTGCAGCGGCGATTTTGCGGGCGGGTTCGGAGCGCTGCCCCATTGTTTCCAATGGGAACGGGCGCTATAGGAGCGGTAAATATTCCGCTCCTATAGCGAGCCAAAGATGCGGCTTGCAGGACATTTTCCAGCGTCCTGCAAGCGCACCGCTTCAGTGTGAAAGCCCTCAGGCTTTCACACTGAAGACACAGCAACAGCTGTTTCGGGTCGGTTTGCAGGCGCTATTTTTAGCGCAATAACGCTGCAAACCGCCCCAGTGTGAAAGGGGCCTAAAGGTTGGTGGATTTGAAGGAGGCTAATTTTTCCCTAGATAGGGAGTAAAAACAGGTGAGCAATCACAGTTGCACCTACTGCAGGTTGTAATGAAGGTGCTAGCACATCTGCAAATGAGCATTCATACTGGACAAGGGAGTCAAGCACTGTTGCCCAATAAGACTTTACTTCACTGCCAATGCTGAAAATCTAATGCCGCGTACACACGACCGGACTTTTGACGGACTAGGTCCGACGGTCTTCCTGGCGGACTTTCGGTGGATTTCCGACGGACTTTCCGAACAAACGGACTTGGCCACACACAAGCACACCAATGTCCGACTTATTCAAACGTGATGACGTGCGACCAGACTAGAATAAGGAAGTTCATAGCCAGTAGCCAATAGCTGCCCTAGCGTCAGTTTTCGTCCGTCGGACTAGCATACAGATGAGCGGATTCCTCGATAGGAACTGGGTCCGGCGGAGTTCCGGCGGAAAAATTTGAAACATGTTCTATTTCTAAAGTCCGTCTGATTTTTGGACAGCAAAGGTCCGATGAAGCCCACACATGATTCGTTCCGTCGGACCTTTGCTGTCAAAGCCCACACACGATTCGTTCCGTCGGAACTTTGCTGTCAAAGTCCGGTCGTGTGTACGTGGCATAACAAATGCAGCTGATTGGAGAAGAGAGCATGGATATTACATTATCCGTGAACTGCTGCTCTTTCACTATCCAATCACAGTGCTTATTTAGTTGAGCTGCTTTGCTGTATTGGTGAAAAGTACGTTTTTCAGAGCCTTTTGCAGTGTCCTGCAGGGGCATCTGTATTACAAAACTGGCTGATTAGAAGAAGAGTTGGCATTTGCATTTTACACATATGTGTTGTAACTACCTATTTAGATGTTTGAAGAATAATATATACTAATTCTCTAAGCAAATCGAAAAAAAGTGATCCTTGGTGGATCAGTTTAGAGCCGGTTTGGCAGACATTCAGAAAGAGATATGCCGCCTTCTGAATGCTGTTTTTATCCCCAATGCCCCCAAATCCCCTGCCTGACTGCACCACACTTTTGTTGCGCGCAGTCCTATTGACTTGAAAGGGCAACAGTTGGCAAGCGGCATCACCTATAACATTTTCTGCATCTTAAAGGGACCGCTGTATGTATACAGACAGGACTGTTTGACTGTTTTAATTTGCTGGTAGGGGGTTGGTAAAACGATGGTCATGTATGAACGAGGCCGAAAAAACGGAAAATTCCTATCTAAATACTTACCGTAATTTTCCTTTCCTGATGGACTCCATGGCAGCCAACGTGTGGGTTTAGTCCCGCCTCCACTACCCTATAGGACGTTACTCCCATAAATCTTTGCTCCCTGCCAGAGGCCGTGTTCGGTAACTATCCTACTCCAGCCATTTGGGAGGGAACTCCGGCTGCCATGGAGTCCATCAGGAAAGGAAAATTACGGTAAGTATTTAGATAGGAATTTTCCGTTTTCCTGACAGACTCCATGGCAGCCAACGTGTGGGAAATAACTCGCCATACACACCCGGGTGGGCAAAATGCTGAACAAACAAAGATTTATTTGACACCGTCAATTGACAAAACTTTAGCACCAAAATCAACTGAAGACAGAGCCGCTGGCTCAACACAGTAGTGTGACATAAAAGTATGGATTGACGACCAAGACGCCGCTCTGCATATCACATCAGGAGCTACATGGCGCGAGGCTGCCCACGAAGTTGAGAGACTTCTGGTTGAGTGTGCTGTCACCGCCTGAGGAGGAGCCAACCCCTTCTCCTTATACGCCCACTGGATCGCTTGAACTATCCAAGCAGCAATAGATCTGACTGATGCTCGGGAGCCCTTGTGTTTTCCATAGAACAGGACGAAGAGATAGTCCGACTGGCGGAATGAGGCTGTAACTTCCAAGTATTGTTTCAGGGAACCCCCAACATCCAAAGGGTGAACATCTGAGACTCCAGTGGACCTGAAGGTGGGTAGAGAAATTTCTTGATTCTGGTGAAAAACTGAGGTGACTTTAGGGTTTGACCCTAACATCGGAACCAGAACCACTCTGTCTGGAAAGAAGGTTAGGAAAGGTTCTTTGGCTCCTAGAACCTGGATTTCAGACACCCTCTTCGCCGAGGTGACGGCCACTAGAAAAGCGGTTTTTAACGTAAGCTCTCTGACAGAAAGCGGCTTGTCCAGATGAGAAAAAAAGTCCAAAACAAGAGGCAGATCCCATTTAGGGAATCTTGGCTTCCTTTGGGGTCTCAATCTCATTGCCCCTTTGAAAAATTGTTGGATAAGGGCATGTTTGGCCCATGACACTCCCGTGAAGGCGGAAATAGCTGACACCTGAACACGAAGGGAACTGACCGACAAAGGTAGGTCCAGACCTGACTGCAGAAAACTTAGGATGTCCTGAACTGCCGGGGAACCACATGAATTGGCTCTGGAAGACATATGGGACGAAAATCTTGCCCAGATCCGCTCATATACTTTGTTGGTGCTACGCCTCCTTGCACTCAGGAGGGTGGGAATAGCCTCCTTGGGACACCCTAGTGCCTCCAACCTTCCCCTCTCAAGAACCAGGCCTTCAACTGTAGGTGACCTGGACACGGGTGGAGGATCGTGCCCTGGGAGAGCAGGTCCCGACGGGTCGGAAGAGGAACTGGGTCTCGGAAGCTGAGCAGAGACAGGAGAGGAAACCACGGTCTGTTGGGCCAGTGTGGGATTATAGCCACCATCTCCACTTCCTCCCATCTGAGTCTCCTCAGGAATTGAAAGATGATCGGAGTTGGAGGGAAGGCATAGGCTGTGCGGAACCACCAGCGCTCCGTTAGTGCATCCACCCCGTAAGCTTGTGGATCCCTGAACCGCGAGTAGTATCTCGCCAGCTTCCTGTTGTACTGGGAGGCAAAGAGATCCACTTCTGGAGAGATCCCTAGGGATACCACCCAACTGAACACCTCCTCGTGCAGAGCCCACTCGTTGTTGTCCAGCTGCACCCTTGAGAGAAAGTCCGCTTGGACGTTGAGAACCCCGGGAACATAGGTTGCCGTCAGGTTGGCTAGATTCCTCTGTGCCCAGCGCATGATAGGTTCCACTTCTGCCAGTAGGGAACGACTCCTGGTGCCCCCTTGTTTCCTTATGTAGGCAACAGCTGTTGTGTTGTCCAATCTGAGAACAACCGACTCTCCCGATATCAGATGAGGGAAGGCCACCAGAGCTAGAAAGGCTGCACGCAACTCCAGGACGTTCGAGACTATCCCTCGAGAGGGAAAGTCCCAAGTGCCCTGAGCCACCTCCATCAGACAATGGGCCCCCCAACCTCTGTTGCTGGCATCTGATGTTACTGTTATCCACCTGATCGGAAGAAGGGAATGGCAATTCAGTAGGTTCTCTCGCTGAAGCCACCAGAAGAGGGAACTCCTCATGACTTGAGTGACACGAATTGTCTGGACTTTGTCTCCCGACCACTGGAGAAGAAAACCCTTCTGAAAAGGACGCATTCTCCACTGTGCCCACTTCACCATCGGTATTGTGGACACCATGGTGCCTATGACCTTCAGGCAATACCGAGTGCTGAGATGAGGGGACGCGAGAGCCAGGTGGATCCTGTCTCGCACTATTCTGACCTTTTCCTCGGGCAGAGAGATGGTACCTCTCACCGTGTTGAAGAATGCTCCCAGGAACACGAGATACTGTGAAGGTTCCAGCTGGCTTTTTTCCGTATTCAGGAGCCATCCGAACTCCTTGAGCGTTGAGATGGTCTGATCTCTGTGATCTACCAGACAACTTCTGTCCTGAGCCAACAAGAGTAGATCGTCCAGGTAGTGATGGATCCGGATTTTTCTGATCCTTAGTAGAGCTACGATTGCTAGTAGGACCTTCGAGAAGGTACGTGGAGAAGTGGACAGACCGAAGGGAAGGCAAGTGAATTGTAAATGAACCTGGTCTATGGAGAACCGCAGGAACTGTTGGAAGTCTTTTGCGACGGGCACGTGGAAGTAGGCGTCTTTTAGGTCTATGGAGACCATCCAATCCCCTGGCTGTACTGACTGTTGGATTGTGGCCAGGGTCTCCATCTTGAACCTCTCCTTCTTTATGAAGCGGTTCAGATATGTCAGGTCTATTACGGGTCTCCACGCCCCGCTCTTCTTCTGGACTAAGAAAAGAGGGGAATATATTCCCATACCACGTTGCTCGACTGGCACGGGAATAGCTGCGCCTTGTTCCAATAAGGATTTTACGTAGGTTGAAAGTATCATCCTTTTTCCTTCTGATGTTGGAATGGATGTGGGGACACACCTGCACTTGGGGACCCTGCTGAACGTCCAAGTGTGTCCTGAGGAAACCGTCCTGACGGTCCAGAAATCCTGGATTGAGGCCGCCCAGACGTGCCGAAAAAGGAGCAGGCGAGCTCCCACCCGGTCCGTCTGGACGGGCTCGCTCTCAAAAGGACTTGGTCGGTTGTTTGTCACCCGACAAACTGCTTTTTGTAGCTTTTTTGAAAGATGATTGCCTGGACCTCCAAGACCTGGAGAATTCCTTCCCGGGCCTGTAACTGCGTGCCTCCCTGGCACGGTCTTGACCTTGCTTCCTTGGAAACGAACCTCTGGGATTTTGTTGGCGTCTGTCTTGGGGAAGGAACCCAGACTTACCGCCCGTGGCCCGAGTTATAGCACTATCCAACCTATTCCCAAACAAAGACGAACCGTCAAAGGGGATCCGGCACCAAACCTGCTTAGATGCCGGGTCGGCCAGCCAAGGACGGAGCCACAGGGCACGCTTGGCAGTCACAGAGGATAGCATAACTCGAGACAGGAGACGAATAATGTCAATTGAGGCCTCCCCCAAGAAAGCCGAGGCCAGCCTCAGCTCCTGTATAGGAGAACTCCTGGCTAGCTCTTCTGAGACACCCCTGAGTGTCTCGTCGACACTGTCGGACCAGACCTCCATTGCTCTAGACAAGGCCGCCAGAGCCAGGGCCGGTTTACAGGCCGTGCCAGCCATAAGGTAGACCCGCTTCAGGTCAGAATCAATTCTTCTGTCTAGAGCGTCCTTGAAGGAGACCGTGTCCTCTAAGGGAAGGGTCACATGTCTGACCAACCGCATTACTGCCGCATCCACTAGGGGGGGTGATTCCAGCTGCTTTACCTCTTCTTCTCTGAATGGGTACAGCTTCTGAATTTTTGGCAGGAGAGAGTTCTTCTTCTCTACCTTTCCCCATTCTTCCGTAATAACCTCTCCTAGTTCCGACAGAAAGGGAAAACTGATCCGCTCCTTCTTTAATTGTTTGAAAAATTTTCTCTGCTTCGCTGGAGCCGTCACCGGCTCTTCCCAATTCAAGGTTTCCTTGATGGCTTTGACCAACGGAGGGAGCAGAGCAAAATCAAAACCGGAACCAGCCACATCCTCCTCAGATTCACTATCGGAGAGATCCGCGGATGGATGGCTTGGTAACGAGGCTTCCCAAGTATCTTGAACCTGGGTATCCCTCACAGGAGATTTGGGCGACTCTACAGGAGATACATGAGGGGCTTCCAGCTCCTTTAAGCTGTCCTTGACCATCTTCTCCACCATAGATTTTAACTGTTGGCCAGAGTCAGTCCTTTCTCCAGTCGCCTTTACGTAACAGGCATCACAAAGGGACTTGTCCCTAGGGACTTGAGCCCTACACCCCCAGCATGACCCTTCAGAATGGCTGGGGCGAGTCGTAGAAGAGCGGGATGGTTCCCGGCTACGATGACTGGATCTCGCAGAAGAACCATGGTGTCTAGATCTGGAAGAGGAGTGCCGGTTTGGCAGACATTCAGAAAGAGATATCACCTATGCCGCCTTCTGAATGCTGTTTTTATCCCCAATGTACCCAAAACCTCTGCCTGACTGCACCACGCTGGCTCTGCGCATGCGCAGAACGACCGCGCGGCGAATGAGGAAGGGACCGCTACGCGCATGCGCGAACCAAGCCTCGTTCTCGCGCTGGCTCTGCGCATGCGCAGAAAAACAGGAAGGGACTCGGCGGCTGGAACGCACAAGGAACCAGCCGCCATGATGACCAGACACACCGCACCAGCGGTGTATGGGGACACAGAACCAGCACAAAATACACTGCCAAAAAACAACAGAAAAAAGGCTGCCATGCAACATTTCTGCACCTTAAAGGGACCGCTGTATGTATACATACATGACTGTTTGACTGTTTTAACTTGCTGGTAGGGGGCTGGTAAAACGATGGTCACGTGTGAACGAGGCGGGACTAAACCCACACGTTGGCTGCCATGGAGTCTGTCAGGAAAGTGGTTCTTTTCTAGCCATGCCTACTAGGTTAGATGGTGATCACCGGTTCATGTACATAATATCAGGTTAGGTACACTTGTTATTTTTTACTCTGATTTATAGTACAACCTGTATATTATGTAGCATACATCATGTGCATCAGCTAGTTGGTGTCCAGGATGCATTGAAACTGGATATTATTGAAAGCAACGGGCCCAAACACTGTGGAATATTTTCTTTTCACACAGGTGACATTTGACATATGACTGAGTTTTGTGTTTCATCCAGGCTTCTTTAGAATTCTGTTTGTCAAGCATGGTCATGAAATGTTCTGGATGGATTCCCAGTTTGCATCAGTATACTTGGCCAGAATGGATAGATCAGTCAGCTAGGCGTGCAGAGACATACCATGGGGCTAGTCCACTAATGACTATCCACATTACGGTCACTGTCACTGGTTGGCTACGCTCTCAGCCACTAATGGATATCAATTATTCTTTGGAGGCCAACACATGTTGCAATTTCTGCCCAGTATGGGATAAAATGGAAAAACTGGAAAACATATGTTACATACACTATATTACCAAAAGTATTGGGATGACTGCCTTTACATGCAGATGACCTTTAATGACATCCCAATCTTAGTCTGTAGGGTTCAATATTGAGTTGGTCCATCCTTTGCAGCTCTAAAGCCGCATACACACGATCGGAAATTCGGCCAGCAAAAGACAGATGAGAGCTTTTGGTTGGAAAATGTGACCGTGTGTATGCTCCATCGGACTTTTGCTGGCCGAAATTGCCTAATGCCCCGTACACACGGTCGGATTTTCCGACGGAAAATGTCCGATTGGACAACATGGTCCGCAAAAGATTGAGAGCAGGTTCTCTATTTTTCGGTCAGAAAAAGTCCCGATCGGAAATTCCGATCATCTGTACAAAATTCCGACACGCAAAATTCCTACGCATGCTCGGAAACAATTCGATGCGTTCTCGGAAGCATTGAACTTCATTTTCTCGGCTCACCGTAGTGTTGTACGTCACCGAGTTCTTGACGGTCAAAAGTTCAGCAAACTTTTGTGTGACCGTGTGTATGCAAGCCAAGCTTGAGCGGAATTCCGTCGGAAAAAACATCCAAGATTTTTCAGACGGAAATCCCGCTCGTGTGTACGTGGCATAACAGCTTCAACTATTCTGGGAAGGCTGTACACAAGGTTTAGGAGTGCATCTATGGTAAAGTTTGACAAGTGCATTTGTGAGGTTAGGCACTAATGTGGACAAGAAGGCCTGGCTCGCAGTCTCCACTCTAATTCATCGCAAAGGTGTTCTATCGGGTTGAGACCAGGACTCTGTGCAGGCCAGTCAAGTTCCTCAACCCCAAACTCACTCATACATTCCTTTATGGACCTTGCTTTGTGCACCGGTCCTGATCATTTGGTGGAAGGTGGATTATGGTGTGGGGTTGTTTTTCAGGGGTTGGGCTTGGCCCCTTAGTTCCAGTGAAGGTGAACTCTTAAGGCGTCAAAATACCAAGACATTTTGGACGATTTCATTCTCCAAACTTTGTGGGAACAGTTTGGGGATGGCCCCTTCATGATCCAACATGACTGCGCACCCAAAATCGGGTTGAGCTCAGGACTCTGTGTAGGCCAGTCAAGTTCCTCCACCCCAAACTTGCGCATCCATGTCTTCATGGACCTTGATTTGTGCATTGGTGCTCAGTCATGTTGGAACAGGAAGGGGCCACCCCCAAACTGTTCCCACAAAGTTTGGAGAATGAAATCGTCCAAAATGTCTTGTAATGCTGACACCTTAAGAGTTCCCTTCACTGGAACTAAGGGGCCAAGCCCAACCCCTGAAAAACAACCTCACACCATAACCCCCCCCCCCCTCCACCAAATGGTTTGGACCCTAATATGATACAGATGGCAAAAAATAAACCCAACGGATCTATAACCCTCCTGTACTCTATCCAAAAAAGATTTTCCTATAGTTCTACTTTAAGGTCAAATCTCCCTAAGGCCCCTTTCACACTTATACGACTTGTCCCCACGATTTGGGACTGCAAAGTAGCATGACAAGTCGTTCCCCCATGATTTCCAATGACAGCCATTCATATTAGTACGACTTCAAAGTAGTCCCTGCACTACTTTGGTCCGATTTTGATGCCACTTACATAGGCATTCCTTGAAATCGTGGCAAAATCGCGCGACTTTGAAGACGCACAAGTGTGAAAGGGGCCTAATGGAGGGAAACCCCCCCCCCCCCCCCAAAAACTGGACAGAGATTTTAACCATTCGTTCCTCCATCCTAAATATATATCTATATATAGATATATACATATATATATATATATATATGATTTTTCATATATATATATATATATATATATATATATAATATATGTCTCGTTTTCTCGGGCTCGCTCTCTCTCAGATGAATATAAAATCTTTCATCATCTTAATATTTTGTTTTCCTAAAGTAGAACTTTTTTTTTTTTTTTTTTTTTGGCATTCGTCCCATTGAAGTGATTTTTTAATCACGTCTTGTCCCATAGCCAAAACCGGAAGTGAGAGGAAATCCCTGCAAACTAGGGGGGTCCTTTGGGCCCCCCAGGTCCCCATAACTAGTGTCCCCATTGGAAGACTTCCCCTCTATTGCTGTTCTTTTTTTATTTCACATTCAATGATAATGGTATACAGGACAAATAGAGAGGGCAGAGGTAGCAATAAAAACATGACAGGTATTCAAATCCATCTCCTCTCTGTCTAAAACAAAATATATATTTTGCCTTTTTATAGCTTAATTTTTTTCACGTTCACATTTTATCTTATTATTATATTATTAATATTTTTAAGCCAGCAGTTGGCGCTTTATGCTCCTTTTAAATTTATTCCATGTATCTCTTTAGCTGCTTCTAAGGCCCCATTCACACCTGAGCGTAGCGTTTTCAGACAGAAAATCGCATGATTTTACGGCGTTTTGCCGCGATTTTGTGCAGGGCAAAAGGTCACCAATGTAAAAAGCCGAAAAATGCCCAAATCTACCGTTAGCAGACGGAGGCACTTGGGGAAGGGGGGAGGAGTCCAGTGACGTCGATGTCCGTGATGTCACCGGATCTTTGACGGAACTCCCTGAAGGCCCGGAAGCCGGCGGAGAGGCGAGTATCGATCAAAAGAATTTTAATCGATCAAACAAATTAAAGATGAATCAAGGAGTTAATCTTTAATTTTCACAGCCCTAAAAAACACCAATTATGATGTATAAATGTTCAAAACATCTAAATGAATTTGACCCTAATGCATTATGGCCTGGTCAGGAAGGGGGGGAAACCTTCCGGAAGGTCAAGTGGTTAAATAAGTGTGATGGGAAAAGCATGGCGGTTGCTTACACACATTTTATGGTATTTTTCATCCTGTAAACAAGTGGGCAGAAACAAGTAAAATAATTATAGGCCTGTCTAGAGCATGTGAGCTTTACTGTGCTGGGATGTTTAGTTGTTTTTATTACTATACATCTGCAGGAAGCTCTTGCTGTGACTGTATATACTATGTTGTTGTATTTTCTACATCATTACCAGATGTTGCTTTGTCTTTTATCATATGACCTTCCGAGTATGGCTTACCTATTTTTAAGCACATCTTTTTATAGCTGACTTATGCAAGAAATGATTTAAAATTTTTTATTAGTCCTTGTTTTATTTATTGCTTTGTTTATTTTCTCTGACACACCCATCTAACATTCTGTATAGACGGCAGTCAAAATGCTGACATTTTCTGAGTATGAAAGCAAAAGACAGCACAGGATCCTCTGGCAATTTCTGACGCATGCTGTTATGGCATTTTTTTATTATTATTTTATTTTCTTTAACAGTAAAATTGTAATTACGGTAATTTTATTCCACGGAAATATAAAGGGGTTGTAAAGGCAGAATGTTTTTTTTTTTTTATCTTAATGCATTTTATGGATGAAAATGCTCAGCATAGAAACTCACTGAAAACTGAGCATGTGCAGAGCTGCCAACAATGCTCTGCAAAATCCTTAGCTGAATTGGGGACATGGACAGAAGGGGGAGATAGAGAGCAGCAGGATCAACCAGGTTTTTTTGCAGAATACAGAAAACAAATCCCATAGTGACTGAGTGAGTATGAACAGCATGAAATGCACCATTTATGGATGGTTTTTAACCACTTCCCACCCGGCCACTGCACATAAACGGCCGGGTGGGCTATCTCTCTTTCTAATTGGACGTCAGGAACGTACCTCAGAAGGAGCGGGATCGCGCTTGCGCATTCCCGCGCAGCAGCCCGACCCCCATGCGCTCGTGTCACCCGGACACGGCCCATCTTAGATTGGCAGGAGGGCTTCGTGATTGGCCCTCCTGAACACATGACGGCCGTGTCCGATGTAAACAAACAGCCGGTTGCTAGGCGATGGGGTCTCCTCTCCTCACACGGAAGTGATCGCTGAGGAGAGCGGATCTCTGCAGCCGGCTGGTGATCAGTGAGTATTAGCTGTTTTTTACAGCTTTTTACTCACTGATCACCAGTGTAGTGTAAACACACATGTCACTAGAAATGTAAAACACACAGTAAACACACATGTCCCCAAAACACATGTCCCCACATAGTAATGATCCCCAAAACACATGTCCCCCACATATATAATAGTAAAATCACATGTCCCAATGATCATTTGCGTACATATGTCCGTGATCACTCGAACCAATTATTATACACTTATCGGGATTTTTTTTACCAAAAACATGTAGAAGAATACATTTTGGCTTACATTTATGGCAAAATTCGATTTTTATTGGATTTCTTTTAAAATAGAATAAAGAAAATATAGTTTTTCCCAAATTTTCGCCCTTTATACGCTTATATCGTTGTCGTGAATAAATACCACCAAAAGAAAGCTCTATTTGTGCGAACAAAATGATAAAAATTTCATTTGGGTACAGCATTGCATGACCGCGCAATTGTCAGTGAAAGTGCGAGAGCGCTGAAAGCTGAAAATTGGTCTGGGAAGAAAGGGAGCGAAAGTGCCCAGTATTGATAGGGTTAATGAAGTAAGTGAGACTTTAACCACTTCAGCCCCGGAAGGTTTCACCCCCGTAATAACCGGGCTATGTTTTGCGATACGGCACTGCATTGCTTTAACTGACAATTGTGCAGTGCTGTACCCAAACAAAATGTATGTTCCTTTTTTCCTATAAATAGAGCTTTCTTTTGGTGGTATTTGATCACCTCTGCGTTTTTTATTTTTTGCGCTATCAACAAAAAAAGCCGACAATTTTGAGAAAAAAACAATTTTTTTACTTTCTGCTATAACACACATCCAATTAAAAAAAATCAAAAAATCAAATGTCCTCATCAGTTTAGGCCAATTTGTATTCTACCACATATTTTTGGTAAAAACAAATCCCAATAAGCGCATATTGATTTGCGCAAAAGTTATAGTGTCTACAAACTATGGGATAGAATTATGGCTTTTTTTTGTTTTTTTACTGTGACACTATGGGACTGTGGCACTGCGGCAAACCAATTGGACACTAAGTGACACTTTTTTTGGACCAATGACACCAATACTGTGACCAGTGCTTAAAAAAAAATGCACTGTCAGGGAAGGGGTTAACACCAGGGGCAATCAAAGGGTTAAGTGTGCTCCTAGGGAGTGATTTCTAACTGTGTGGGAGATGGTTTAACTGGAGGAAGAGAGACATCTGTGTTCCTGATTAGCAGGAACACAAGATCTCTCTCTTCCTCTCTTAGGCCTGATTCACACCTAGGCATTTTTAGTGCTTTTTACACTTTGCAGATTAGCACTACAAAACGTGTTCCATAAGAAACTGTGTTGAATGGACTGTAGTGCAAATCTGCAAAATGCAAAAAGCACTAAAAATGCCTAGGTGTGAATCAGGCCTAAACAGAATGGCGGTTTGCATAGGCAGATCGCCGTTCTGCCTCTCCAGCAAAAGATAGTCAGGTCCTGGTGGCCCGCTGATTGATTGGCTCCCACTGTATCCAATCACAGCGGCGCGTGCCCAAGACCCACGAGGCAGAAACAATGTGCAGGTATGTTTCGTGCAGCCGGGCCGCCCTGCCGCAGTAAATGTGCAGTGTGCAGCCTGGAATCAGTTAGGCTACTTTCACACTGGGACGGTGAGAGGGTCGGCGGTAAAGCACCGCTAGTTTTAGCAGGTGATTTACCCCAGTTTTAGCTGCGCTTTTCGGCTGCTAGAGGGCTTTTAACCCCCGCTAGCAGCTGAGGAAGGGGTTAATACCGCCTGTGTAGCGCCGCTGCCAAAGCACTTAGCAGGTGCTTCGGCAGTGCTGCCCATTCATTTCAATGAGCAGGGCAGTTTAGGAGTGGTGTATACACTCCTTCCGCACCACCCCAAAGATGTTGCTTGCAGGACTTTTTCTAGCGTCTCGCAAGCGCACCGCTCCACTCGGGCTCCACTGGGGCTTTCACACTGGAGTGACAGGAGAGGCGCTTTACAGGCGCTATTTTTTGCGCTAAAACACCTGTAAAGCGCATTAGTGTGAAAGTGGCCTTGAGGTAGTTTTTAGGTGTGCAATGAGCTTTATTGGATCCTGAGGGTAATAAAAAAAACTTCATTCAACTGTCTTGGACCTATTTTTGTGGCAAAATTATTAGCCTCATTATTTTACAATTTAAAAAAAAAAAAAAAAAGAAAGAGAATACAAAGCAAAAATATACAAAAATCCAGTACAAGAAAAATGGAAAAAAATAAAAAACACAAATGCCAAGAATAGTAAACACATCCTCTAAAGAAAGAATAAAACACAAATACAAAGAACAGTAAACACACCCAAAAATACACCCTCTAAAGAAGAAAGAACACATTTTTTTTTTTCTAGAGCTAATAAAAAAAAAAAAAAAAAGAACAAAACTAAGAATTTCTGCTTTGGCATAATCCATTATTTTGCTCCATAATCATTTTTGTCTTGACCCGTGTAAGAGATTCACTTTAATACCTATTCAACCCAACATTTTTTTTTTCACAAAAAAATAAATAAAAAAGAAAGAGAGAATACAAAACAAAAATATACAAAGATCCAGTACAAGAAAAAGTTAAAAAAAAAAAACACAAATGCCAAGAATGGTAAACACATCCTCTAAAAAAAGAAAAAAAAAACACAAATACAAAGAACAGTAAACACACCCAAAAATACATCCTCTAAAGGATCCTTTTTTAGCTCTAAGAACAAAACTGAGAATTTCTGCTTTGGCATAATCCATAATTTTGCTGCACAATCATTTTTGACTTGACCCGTGTAAGAGATTCACTTTAATACCTATTCAACCCAACCCAAAAAAAACCAAAAAAGAGAAGAAAAAAAATAATATTCTCTTACTGGGGGGCAGTAAGAGAAGATTATTTTTTTCTCTTTTTTTTTATTTTTTTTTTTTTTTAAATAACCTCATCCGTTGATACAGTGACAGATGTTTCCTATTTTTTCTTCCAGGTTAATTTTAAAGATATTTTCTTTTTAATGTAATTAAAAAAAAAAAAAAATCATTACATAAAAAAAAAAAAAATGATGTAATGAATTATTTTTTTTTTTTTGCCCCCCCCAAACTCTCAGTACCATTTTCCTGTCACTGGCCACAACCTAACCGTGCCATCTTTCTTCACAATGGCCTGTCAGGTGCTCTGCTCCCAGGTACAATTGACCTATAAACAGATCCAGTTGCATGTTTACTGATAGTGTCATTTAATATTCTCTGACAGCGGCTGAAATTAGGCCCTTAAAACATTAAGCCAGTTTTTCCATGACATGTCAGAAGTTATTACAGGCTGTACATCATCTCCCTTTAGTAGTATCTTAGGGACTGCGAACACCATGTGATTTTCCTCTGCAGTAAAGGATTTTGTGCGTTAACCTCCGCTACGCCAAAGCAGACCTGGCACTTTCTACAGCTCGTTAACCGTTCCCTCCCCGGTGGCCAACAAGCTTCTTTTAACTCGTGGGATGCCGGAAAGGCCTACAAAGATTAGCTTGGACCTCGGCGTGCTCTGGGCTTTGATCCTGCATGAAAAGTATCTACAATAGGACTCTGCGACAACGGCTTTTGTTCTGAATTTTGCACATCAAGGCATACCAGGCATGTCAGGTTTGTAAATGATGAAAACTATTCATCAGACGCCTAAAAGAGGCTTTTGGCAGTAAATTAATGATCGTGGCGGCACCGAGTATCACTATGCGGAGACTGCGGAGAACTTTCATCTCTGCTGGGTCTCCAAGCTCAACAGAGGGCTTGTGATGTGGATGAGGGGAACGGTACGGAAGATGGCGAGGCCACCGTTCCGGGAGGGGAAGGAGATGGGGACTGGGAGAGGATGTATATCAATCTAAAGTAAAAGCGTGACATGTACAGACAGTGTGAGATTGGATGGAGAGATTGCCGTGGGAAAATGTACCTCTCCAGTCTGGATCATACACATCATTCTTGTCGCAGAGGAAGTTCTCTGACCATAGAAAAAACAAGAGGTCACAGGACTTTCAGAACTTTTAGACAGCAGCTTCAACTGAGTTGACATTTTTTTTATAGCACTTTACAGTATCCTAAAATGTATTGCTCATAGGGCTGTGGAAATTAAAGATTAATTCCTCGATTAATCGTTCATTTTTTTAATCGATCAATTTTTTTTTGATCAATCAAAATTCTTTTGATCAGTACTCACCTCTCCGCCAGCTTCCGGGTCTTCAGGGAGTTCCGTTGGAGATCCAGTGACGTCACGGACATCTACCTCACCGGACTCCTCCCCCTTCCCCAAGTGCCTCCGTCTAACAAAGGGAAGGGGGAGGAGTCATGTGACGTTGAAGTTCTGATTTGAACGTAACGCGTACGGGGGAGGAGCTACGCATGGCGTCACCCGCTGCTGCCCTACGGAACCAACACGATTGTTGACTTTACATGCTGTGTTTTTATCATCTTTATGTGAGTAGTTTGTTTTTGAACACAAAAATGTAATCTTATATTTAAGCGGTGAGATCTTTTCTTTCTACCCATGACCTGGCGTCCTTGCTGAGATCTAAGGAGACGTGAGAGAAGTTTATGGTCCATGTTAACCCTTTTGATACCCACTTGCATGACCACCTGTTTGCTCAGTAACATCAGTAACAGCCCTAATTGCTGAGGATACTTTTTTTTTAAGATTACAGCCCAAGTAGCCCCTTTGCCAGGTTGTGAACATTACCATCATCATCAATCCTATACCAGTACTTTATATATGGGATACCTAGGAACAGAACGGCTGAAAATCATAAGGATTTTAGCATATGTATTAAAGGAGAATTGTGGGGTGGAGGAGCAGAAGGTCTCTAACATCCACCAGCTCCATGATGTCGTCATGGAGGAGTGGAAGAGGACTCCAGTGGCAACCTGTGAAGCTCTGGTGAACTCCATGCCCAAGAGGGTTAAAGCATGGCTGGAAAAAAATGGTGACCACACAAAATATTAACACTTTGGTCCCAATTTGGACATTTTCAGGGGTGTACTCACTTTTGTTGCCAGCCGTTTAGACATTAATGGCTGTGTGTTGAGTTATTTTGAGGGGACAGCAAATGTACACTGTTATACAAGCTGTACACTCACTACTTTACATTGTAGCAAAGTGTCATTTCTTCAGTGTTGTCACATGAAAAGATATAATAAAATATTTACAAAAATGTGAGGGGTGTACTCACTTTTGTGAGCTACTCTATGTGTCTGCAGCATCCTTTACCGGCTCGAAGAACGAGAACTAAGTGATCACATGACAATTGATCGCTCAGTTCCTGGTCTTTACTGGTCCGGCTCTCTGCTTTGCCCCTCCAATGCTCACTGGAGCTCCAGGCTGGAGGAAGAGGAAGTGGCTGGCTCAGGCTCTCAGCGACATGTTAGGAGGTTGAGCCACTGTCGGCCAGGTATCTGGGTGGATCCTGACATTATTTTCAAGATATATTCAAAAACTCTACTGCTCTTGTGTTTGTGTGCTCAAAACGGGGAATAAACATACTCCAGATTAGTTCCAGATGCATTTCTACATGCAGGTTAACAATTTTTTTTTCACTGTTCTGGGGCCGGTTGCATTTTAGATGCGTTCCAGTGCATTTTTGATGTGTTTTACCGTGTTCCAGTACAGTGCAGTGCAGGAGCTGAACTGTCTTTGAACTGACCGCACTGGTGTGACCTAGGCCAATGGTTCTCCACCCTGTCCTGTCATGTTCTTCATCTCGTGCTCACTATGACAATACTGTGAGATTTTGCAGTTTAGGTACGGGATTTCCCTGAAGTCAATGGTAACGTTGCCTTTCCTGGGGGCATATGTGCGGCCAGAGGCTAAAATCATCAATGCCTTCAGGAAAAACCGGAAGCGAAGAAAAAAAAAATGTAAGTAAAAGTAAAAAAATATATAAAAAGGCAATATTAGGCGATTTCATATTCCACCCAGGGGGTGGGTGGAATAGTGCCCCATCATTGGTTTTCCTGGGGGAGGGGAATAGTGCCCCATTGGTGTTCTTGGGAGGGGTAGGGGGAAATAGGGCCCCATTGGTGTTCTTGGGAGGGGGAGGGGGGAATAGGGCCCCATTGGTGTTCCTGGGAGGGGGAGGAGGGGGGAATAGTGCCCCATCATTGGTGTTCCCGGGAGGAATAGTGCCCCATCATTGGTGTTCCCGGGAGGAATAGCACCCCATCATTGGTGTTCCCAGAAGAATGGTGCCCCATCATTGGTGTTCCCGGGAGGAATAGCACCCCATCATTGGTGTTCCCGGGAGGAATGGTGCCCCATCATTGGTGTTCCCGGGAGGAATAGCACCCCATCATTGGTGTTTCCGGGAGGAATGGTGCCCCGTCATTGGTGTTCCCGGGAGGAATAGCACCCCATCATTGGTGTTCCCGGGAGGAATAGCACCCCATCATTGGTGTTCCCGGGAGGAATAGCGCCCCATCATTGGTGTTCCCGGGAGGAATAGCGCCCCATCATTGGTGTTCCCGGGAGAAATGGCGCCCCATCATTGGTGTTCCCGTGAGGAATAGTGCCTCATCATTGGTGTTCCCGGGAGGAATAGTGCCCCATCATTGGTGTTCCCGGGAGGAATAGTGCCTCATCATTGGTGTTCCCGGGAGGAATAGTGCCCCATCATTGGTGTTCCTGGGAGGAATCGTGCCCCATCATTGGTGTTCCTGGGAGGAAAAGTGCCTCATCATTGGTGTTACCGGGAGGAATTGTGCCCCATTATTGGTGTTCCTGGGAGGAATAGTGCCTCATCATTGGTGTTCCCAGGAGGAATAGTGCACCATCATTGGTGTTCCTGGGAGGAATAGTGCCTCATCATTGGTGTTCCCGGGAGGAATAGTGCCCCATCATTGGTGTTCCTAGGAGGAATAGTGCCCCATCATTGGTGTTCCCAGGAGGAATAGCGCCCCATCATTGGTGTTCCCGGGAGGAATAGTGCTTCATCATTGGTGTTCCTGGGAGGAATAGTGCCCCATCATTGGTGTTCCCAGGAGGAATAGTGCTTCATCATTGGTGTTCCTGGGAGGAATAGTGCCCCATCATTGGTGTTCCCGGGAGGAATAGTGCCCCATCATTGGTGTTCCCGAGAGGAATAGCACCCCATCATTGGTGTTCCCGGGAGGAATAGTGCCCCATCATTGGTGTTCCCGAGAGGAATAGTGCCCCATCATTGGTGTTCCCGAGAGGAATAGCACCCCATCATTGGTGTTCCCGGGAGGAATAGTGCCCCATCATTGGTGTTCCTGGGAGGAATAGTGCCCCATCATTGGTGTTCCCAGGAGGAATAGCGCCCCATCATTGGTGTTCCCGGGAGGAATAGTGCTTCATCATTGGTGTTCCTGGGAGGAATAGTGCCCCATCATTGGTGTTCCCGGGAGGAATAGTGCCCCATCATTGGTGTTCCCGAGAGGAATAGCACCCCATCATTGGTGTTCCTGGGAGGAATAGTGCCCCATCATTGGTGTTCCCGGGAGGAATAGCACCCCATCATTGGTGTTCCTGGGAGGAATAGTCCCCCGTAATTGTCATTATTACTTTAAATCGCATATTACATTTTTTTGATGATTTTATCCGATTAATCAAAACAATAATCAGCCAACTAATCGATTATGAAAATAATCGTTAGTTGCGGCCCTAACAAGTAAATCTAATATACCTTCCTATCTATTTACTAATGATAGCAGCATAAGGATTAAAAATAGTCGATGTTGATTGAGAGTGTGAAGTTCCACTTTAAAGACACTTGACAAACGGGAGCCATGCCCCCTATTGATTTCCAAGCTTGCTCTGGAAGAATAGAAGGGGCATTCCGATTCATTGCCAAGGAAAATAGATCTTCACATTGGTGAATGAAGCCCACCATTAATGACCATTAATGACCATTAATGACCAAGCCCCACCGAGTCCATACATGACAACTTCCTCGTTTTCCAGTAACATGATCAGGAAGTTTGTAGATGAGTCTCGGGAGCCAATTAACCATTGTAAACATGGAAATAAATGCCAATGCGAGAGATGGAAATCATGAAGCCGACCCCCCCCAGTAACAGTGGGGGAGCTTAATAAACACATGCCGACTCTACAGCAGGTGGTGATGAGCCGGAGTGACTTCCAACGTCTCTTGATTTCAGAAGGTGGGAGAGGAGGAGAGAGGACGCGGCAAGAAATAATTCTCAATGGCTGCAAATTAAAACAATAGATGTTTTCTGCATAAAGGACTGAAGACGCTCGTTAAACAGAAAACAATGACAGGCAGAGAGAGAATCGAGGATGATGAATAGGGAAGTGTAGGCGCAGACGGGCAACAGTACAGCCCCATAAATACCCAAGAGACAGGCAGAGCATAAAATAAACGGAGAAGAGCTTCAGCACAACCGGGTGTAATTGATTATAACGAGCTGAACCCGAAGCTAGAGAGAGAATGGAATCTGTTTTCTGTCCCATTTACCACGCTTCCCAAACCTGCCTGGCAGCACTGCATGGATCATAAGTTATCCAGCCATAGTGTGACAGTCAGACACAAAGGTCTGATATTGCTAGCGCTTGGCGGCGGGGGTGTGGGGCGACTAAGGGGTGCCGTAGAAGGGACCCACCCCTCCGTTCTACCACGGAGCCTTCGTTCCCGGGATTTTGAACACTAAATTACGGCATGCAAATAAAATCCATCCATCCAATAAAAGCGTTAATCTTGATTTTTTTATTTTTTATTTGTTTTCGTCAAAGCACTTGCCAAAAATGGCTGACTTTTTCTGCAGGAGCAAACTTGGCCCCCTTCTCCCACACGCGCACAACCAAATACGCTTTAACAATGTCTATATACTGTCACGTTCTGTGACAAATTCACATATAGAAGACCAGTGTTGGTCATCTTACTTTAAAAAAGTAATTAGTTAAGTTACAAATTACTTCTCCCAAAAAGTAATTGCGTTAGTAACTCAGTTACTACATTGGAAAAGTAATTAGTTACTCAGCAAAGTAACTGACTTTTTTTTTTTTAATATTCTATACGTGTAACTAAGGGGCGGGTCTAGTGTTACTGTAACCAAGGGGTGCATTTATTATTATTGTTATATATCGTGTAACCAAGGGGCTGCTCTATTATTACTCTAACCAAGGGGCAGATCTGTTATAGCGTGTAAGCAAGGGGCGGGTCTATTATTATTATATCGTGTAAGGGGCGGATGGCTACAGAAGAGGGTGAATGTTAAATTAATGGGCAGAGCTCGATATATAACAATAATAATAAATGCGCCCCTTGGTTACAGTAATACTAGACCCGCCCCTTACTTACACGATAGACGCCCCTTGCAGAGTAGCACGAGCATCGGGAGCGTGCAGCATCGCCTCGTACAATTACATGTTAACTGCACCTGCGCGGTGTAGAGTTCACTCAGAGCTGTTTAGGTTCGGCAATTTTCGGAAGCTTCGTAGTCCTTCGTACTGCGCAAGCCCTGCGCCTGCGCAGTACAGGGGGTCCTTATCCGGCGGGGGAACTTTTTCGGCAGGACACGGGAATTACACTACTGCCATCTAGTGGCGGTAGATGTAATTGGGGTAACTAAGCCAAAGTAATGGGAACTGAGTTACCATGAGGGGAAAAGTAATCAGTAACTGCGTTAGGTAACTCAGTTTATTTTAACTCAGTTACTTACATCACTGTAGAAGACATTCCTGGGACGCAGTCCGGTGCTAGAAGCTGATAATTCAGGAAGTGCCATAGGCAAGGAATGGATGGACATCTTAAAAAATATATAATATATACAGTGTCATCGTGGTGGCGGAATCTCTAGATAATCTTATTTTACGCTTGCATTACAGCAGATATACAGAATTATAGCTAACAGTTTAAGACAGGCAGTATGGTAGGGGCATTTCAACTCCTCCATGATTATTCAATGAGGCAAAGAGCAACTTGTAAAGAACGGAAGCCCACAGTAACCAATCACAATCTGTTAATAAACCTAAAGCAAACCCGAATCATACCAAATTTCCTGATATCTCTTCACCTGGAAGCAGGTGCCTTTATGGCTATAGAGTAAAACCTTGGTTTGAGAGTAACTTGGTTTGAGAGCATTTTGCAAGACAAGCAAATGTTGTTAATACATTTGACTTGATATACAAGCGATGTCTTGATATACAAGTAGCGTCACGTTACAACTGAGTATAAAAGAGAAGAGAGGCGCCTCTAATGCCCCGTACACACGGTCGGAAATTCCGACGGAAAATGTCCGATCGGACCATGTTGTCGGAAAATCCGCCCGTGTGTGGGCTCCATCCGACTTTTTCCATCGGAAAAAATTTGAGATCCTGCTCTCAAATTTTCCGACAACAAAATCAGACTTTTTCCGATCGTGTGTAGAAAATTCCGACGGACAAAGTGCCACGCATGCTCATATCAGATTACAAGACCAAAGCTATTGGCTACTAGCCTCTACGTAGTTCCGTCGTACGCAATGAACGTCACCACGTTCAGAATGATCAGATTTTCCGACAACTTTGTCCGACCGTGTGTATGCAACACCAGTGTCGGACAAAATTAGTCTGAAAAAATCTGACGGATTTTGTGGTCGGAATTTCCGACCGTGTGTATGGGGGCTTAGTGTAGTAATATGGTTACATTTAATGAAGGTACAACATTTAGGAACATATTGCTACGCTTAGAGGCGCCTCTCTTCTCTTTTATACTCTGTGGCTCCTGCTGGATTTTGCTTCTAATCTCCTTGTGGAGGCTTCCATTTGTGGATGGACATTTTATGGTTACACAACCTGGTCACATTGGTATAAACTTTTTATATGAATAGAGAGGGGGGGGGGGGGGGGGGAGTTGTGACTTTAGATAAAGCACCATGGGGTGCCTCCATCCCGGTAATGGATGAGAACAAACTTTTTATATGGACTATAACCTGAAGGACCTATGAATAAATGGTTGTGGAATGAATCATTTGAGTTTCCATGATTTCTTATGGGGAAATTTGCTTTAATTATACAAGTGCTTTGGACTACATGCATATTTCTGGAAGGAATTATGCTCGCAATCCAAGGTTTTACTGTAGTTAGCTGTGCTGTTCAGCACCGAGGAGATTTCAATTCCAAAGACTTATGGTACGCAAATTTCAACCAGCTGTTTTGGTTGAGAGCATGGCCTTGTATTTAAGCCACACTTTGGACCTGTGAAAGTTCTAATCATGGTGAAGGTTCTCAACCAAGGGAGCTAATTGCATTTTGCATGTTAAGCTTCAGATTGCATATATTGCATATGAAGCTTAAGCTCCTTGGCATTAAATGTGGAATTCAGGACCCCTTAGTGCAGAGATAGGTATGCCTTGGAGAAGTGTTGGACCCCAGAGTAGGCTGAGATACAGCAAACATGGTGATCATGGTGATGGTTCTCAACGAAGGGAGCTAGTTGCATTTTGCATATTAAGCTTCAGATTGCATACATTGCATATGAAACTTAAGCTTCTTGGCATTCAACTTGGGGTTCAGGACCCCTAAGTGCAGAGATAGGTATGCCTTGGAGAAGTGTTGGACCCCAGAGTAGGCTGAGATACAGCAATCATGGTGATGGTTCTCAACCAAGGGAGCTAGTTGCATTTTGCATATTAAGCTTCAGATTACATATTTTGCATATTAAGCTTAAGCTCCTTGGCATTCAACTTGGGGTTCAGGACCCCTTAGTGCGGAGATAGGTATGCCTTGGAGAAGTGTTGGACCCCATAGTAGGCTGAGATACAGCAATAAATATCCTCCTTTCTCTGTCAGCTGAGGTGTCCCATGGGGTCCCTGGAGTAGTCTATAAAGCATTAAAATGGCGGCACCACAAAGCTTGAGTCAAAATTTTTATTTTTTCCTCTAAAAAGTCAATGTATTTCAGGAGCTGAGATCTCCCTCTTTATCAGGGCTTGTGTGCTGGCAGTGGGTTCAAACTGTTACCAGACAACTGGTTGCTTGTCTGGCGACCTGGATCTCATATTATTTATATTTTACAATTGTTAACCAGTTCAAATTTGAATGAATTGGCCGGTCCACAAACCCCAATGAAGGGGTTTATGGACATTCTTAAAAGAGACTCCGCAATGGCAGCCTCCATTGTTTTCTCATAACCCATTCGCTTCAAGTAAGTAAGCCAACGTCTAAAATCTGGTAATAGGACTCGTATTTTTGCTGAGGCTTCTAGCTAAGGTAAACGTATTTACATAGAGTGTCATTCAGCTGCCTCCTGCTCAAAGCTTGCTGCTTGACACATACATGCAAACTGTCTCTCTGTCACTACATTAAAAACTATATCACAAAATTGTGCTATTTTTTTTTTTTTTTAAAGCAATTTAAACTTTAATGAGTTTGGAAACTTCAGATCAACACAAGTGAAGATAGCAGTCAAAAGATATATTGCCACAACAAATGAAATTGATTTTATCTTTTTTTTTTTTTTTTACGCTGTCAGTTGTGTAACAATGCAGTCATGTCCAATGAGAACTGGAAAAGCATAGATGTTTTGGTCTTTCAACTTAAAGGGGAACTCCTCTAAGTGCTGTTTGTATGTGAAACAGCTGCATAATGTACCCACATTTAACCACTTCAGCCCCAGAAGGATTTACCCCCTTCCTGACCAGAGCATTGCGTCGCTTTAACTGACAATTTGCGCGGTCGTGCGACGTTGCACCGAAACAAAATTGACGTCCTTTTTTTCCCACAAATAAAGCTTTTTTTTGGTGGTATTTGATCACCTCTGCGGTTTTTATTTTTTGTGCTATGAACAAAAAAAGAGCGACAATTTTGAAAAAAAAAGCTATATTTTTAACTTTTTGCTGTAATAAATATCCCCAAAAAATATATAAAAAAAAGAATTTCTTTCTCAGTTTAGGCCGATATGTATTCTTCTACATATTTTTGGTAAAAAATATTGCAATAAGTGTATATTGATTGGTTTTTGCAAAAGTTATAGCGTCTACAAAATAGGGGATAGTTTTATGGCATTTTTATTATAATTTTTTTAATAATATAGTAAAATATATTTTATTATACAAAAGATAATGCCATGGTAGTTAAACTATGAGCTCTGGTAATAGAATAAAAGCTATTCCAAATACAAAGATTGCAAACAAAGTATTATACATAACATTACATATCAGAATGTCAGTTGTATAAAATCTTGACGCGTTTCGACTCGTGCAATTGGGGTCTTCTTCAGAGGGTTAGTTTGCTGTAAAAGATATTACAGGTACACATGTAAAATTTTAACAGGTAATTCATAAACCATAATGTGTATGAGATACAAATATATTATATATTTACCTAATGAATGAACTTATCTGAGTATATAGAAGTGGCCCACAACACACGCGGTTGTGAAATGGTGGCTATTTTATGCTATAAACAGTCAGTGATCACCTCCTTGTTACTTGTCAAGGGCTAACGCTCGTGAGAAAGAACTCTTAAGCAGTTACAGCAACCTTTTTTCTTTTAAGCTACATGAATAAAAGCTGAGGATTGTACCCTTGTTAGTGTTATATGGTGTGTCCTATACCTGCCACTTTTTTCTGGAAAGCTTAGCCTGTTAAAGGAGAGAAACTACTAATTGGTTGCTACTGGCTGAATCAATAGACAATAAAATGATGGGACAGGAGGCACTCATAAAATCAAAAGCTGCGAATGACAAACTGCAATTTTATATATATATAGCATTTTTTTTACTTTTGCTGTAGTTTCACTTTAACCACTTCAGCCCTGGAATATTTTACCCCCTTCCTGACCAGAGCACTTTTTGCGATTCGGCACTGCGTCGCTTTAACTGACAATTGTGCGATCGTGCGACGTTGTACCCAAACAAAATTGACGTCCTTTTTTTCCCACAAATAGAGCTTTCTTTTAGTAGTATTTGATCACCTCTGCGGTTTTTTATTTTTTGCGCTATAAACAAAAAAAGAGCGACAATTTAGAAAAAAAAGCAATATTTTGACTTTTTGCTATAATACCCCTCAAAAATATATAAAAACTTTTTTTTTTTTCCAAAGTTTAGGCTGATATGTATTCTTCTAAATATTTTTGGTAAACAAAAAATTGCAATAAGTGTATATTGATTGGTTTGTGCAAAAGTTATAGCATCTACAAAATAGGGGTTTGTTTTATGTAATTTTTATTATTATTATCTTTTTATTAGTAACGGCGGCAATCAGCGATTTTATCGTGTCTGCGACATTATGGCGGACACTATTTTGGGACCATTGTCATTTATACAGCTATCAGTGCTATAAAAATGCACTGATTAATGTGTAAATGACACTGGCAGGGAAGGGGTTAACCACTAGGGGGCGATCAAGGGGTTAAGTGCGTCCTAGGGAGTGATTCTAACGGGGGGATGGGCTACCTAGGACATGGCAGTGATCACTGCTCCCGACAAGGAGCAGTAGTGACAGAACGGGGAAATGCCTTGTTTACATAGGCACTTTCCCGTTCTACCTCTCCACACCGCAATCGCGGGCCGCCGTCGAACATAGAGTTCCCGGAACTCCAGCCCAGCTGCTTCTGCGGGCATGCTTTTATGTTTGCTTAAAGGGACGTACCTGTATGCCCATTTGCCTGCCTGTGCCATTCTGCCAACGTATATGTGTGTGCGGCGGTTGGCAAGCGGTTAAAGCCCAACCAAGTGTTCTCACGAGTCAACTGCTTAATTTTTTAGGGGATCAAGACAAAGCTTATGCTAACCCAATTCTCCAAACCACCTGCAAATGGAGATGCCCCACACATCCAACTGTGGACTGTTCCTGACATCCCCACGTCCAGAGCAGGTCTATGGGCGTGATGACATCAGGAGCAGTCCACCGCTCAAGACCATTAAACCATGGGGGGCCAGGAGACACAAGAACCAGTCTTGTGCAGGGAGGATCAGAGGCTTAGGTAAGTATATCTCTGATCTTCAATCCCTTAGACAAAAAATTGCAGTTGACCCATGCAGTGCAGGCACAGACCCATTGAATGGGAAAACTTTTTTTTTTTTTTACCAGGAGCTGGGCTTTCAGTTGATCACTTCCATATACATATCTAAAAACCATTTAAAAGCTAACAGTTATGCCGTGTACACACGGCCAGATTTTGACAGCAAAGGTCCGACGGAACAAATCCGTCGGACAATTCGACCATGTGTGGGCTTCATTGGGCCTTTGCTGTCAAAAATCAGACAGACTTTAGATTTAGAACATGTTTCAAATCTTTCCGACGGACTCGAGTCCGGTCAAAAAATCAGTTTGTCTGTATGCTAGTCCAATGGACGAAAACCGACGCTAGGGCAGCTATTGGCTACTGGCTATGAACTTCCTTATTCTAGTCCGGTCATACGTCATCACGTTTGAATCTGTTGGACTTTGGTGTGATTGTGTGTGGCCAAGACCGTTTGTTCGGAAAGTCCGAACGGAAAAACCGTCGGACCTAGTCTGCCGGAAAGTCTGTGGTGAGTACACGGCATTACCTTTTAAATCATCCAAGGGTCAGCATACAAGTGCCAACGCCATTGAAATCTTGCCTATGGGAGAAATGGCAGGTGGTTTGCCAACGCTGCAGGGAATCTAAGTGAAACAGTCTCCGAAAAGAGCTCAAAAGTCACATATACAGTTTGGAAAATGTCCATATTCTTGCGGTGCGTACCATCAATATAAACTGTTGTTTTATTTATTATTTATCACAGCTAGAGGGCAATACAATTAAATTTCACTTACACAACTAAAATGCTCCCGTGATACTCTGATTTACCACAGATGGATTGAGTAATTGTGTCATTGGTAACCTTGGGCAAATGAGGTTTATGTTGTACGTCGAGGCGTTTTTATTTATACGCATCCGG
The DNA here is from genome assembly GCA_028564925.1 of Lithobates sylvaticus. Lineage (NCBI taxonomy): Eukaryota > Metazoa > Chordata > Amphibia > Anura > Ranidae > Lithobates > Lithobates sylvaticus. Next base: position 174,786,774 of record CM053038.1, read on the forward strand.
CTCGAAATGAACTACGCGGTGGCGTCAGATGATCGGAGACAATGTCGTTTCAATGTCACGCAGCATGCACAGCTCCAGCCCAGCTGCTTCTGTGGCATCAGAGTGGTTAAAATGCCCAGAAGCCATAGAAAGAAAAAAAATATATTGGTGCCCTTTCCAGCGTCCTTAACAGGAGCTTCGCCAGTGTTAACGAGGTGGCTGTAATTAGGACTGCTCTAATTAGAGGGAGGCCTATCCAGCACAATTAAAGCTGCAGGTCTCCTGTCGGGAAAGGAGCAGGGAGTGATGTGTGTGCTAAATGCAACTAATGAGGCCCCAGCAGCCTCCTGCGAATGTCAGAGCACCGGTAGCTTGACCTACTTCTGTCCCTATCAGTACTCATGAGAGAGAGACAGGAAGACAGATGATCTTGAGGTGCACAGAGTTATGGGCATTAGACATTAAAGAAACAGGGCAGATTCTGTGGTTAAGGCTGGAATTTCAGTTGCCAGACACCTGTCACGTAGATGCAACGCCAATGTAGGCCTATACCATAGTCCCAGGGCACCATAGACTAGGCTGATCCTGTAGGACTCTTGCCCTTAGGGGCCGTAATCCTCACCTAATTGCGGGCTTCTATAATGAGGAGAAAATCATACATTAGGCATATAGTTAGCTTATAGTGGTTTTGCATGTAATTCTATCTTTTTTTTATTTCTGTTCTGGACTAAAAAAATAAAATATGTTATTTGGCAGGTAAAGTCTAGCATTGGAATATTTTGTATTCCTATATCCAGGCAGCAGGCGATGCTTTACGCTGATGGGCTACAGATCAGCGGCGGCATGGTGCCTTCTGCTTACCTCTGTGGAATTGTCCTCTTCAATTCTACTGAACCCTGATCACTAACGATGCTAGTGTCATCTTGCGGCCTCAGGTAACGAAGGAGCAATTGGATAGGGAAACAGGTAGCCTCATTCGTGATCCGGCCACTGGTGATTTGTCAGTAGAAGAATTGCCTGACAAACTTAGGCTCCAGTTTGCATGTTTTCACTAGCTCCTTGGTTGTAAAAAGACTATGGTTTACAGAGGTCAATAGCTCAAACTGAAATGTATTTTCTAGTGAATGAGTAGTGACTCCTCCCCCACCTATACTGTTAAGGGTTTCAATGTGAAACATTGTGTTTGTCTATATATATATATATATATATATATATATATATATATATATATATATATATATACCGTATATACTCGAGTATAAGCCGAGTTTTTCAGCACATTTTTTTGTGCTGAAAGTGCCCCCCTCGGCTTATACTGGAGTCAAGCACTTTTCTGCAGCAGAGAATTACATTTTCCGACCTGAATTTGGGGCCCCGTATCTCAGGGCCATTTGGTGCTAGGAACCCCATATTTTGTGTGCAAACCCAGTGGAACCAACACTACAACATATCCAAATTTTCACCTCGGGGCACCAAGTGGCCCGAGATAAAGGGCCCAAAAATTGGTTCAGAAAATTTCATTCTCTGCTGCAGAAAAGTGCTTGACATTTTCTGACCCGACTTTGGGGCCCCGTATCTCGGGGGGCCATTTGATGCTAGGAACCCCACATTTGGTGTGCAAACACAGTGGAACCAAGTGGCCCTGAGATACAGGGCCCCAAATTCAGTCAACTGTGTCCATCTGCAGCAATGTCATTTGGGACCCTTTGGGTCCTTAGATCCCAAATTTTGCCTGCAGCTAGGGGGCATCTAGGAACCCTTAACTACCCAAATGGGCACAGTGAGGCTGCAAATGGGCATTGTTGACCCTCTTTTCCACTTACAGTAACTCCGCATTTCTCACCCTAGGCTTATACTCGTGTCAATAAGTTTTCACAGTTTTTTGTGGTAAAATTAGGTGCCTTGGCTTATATTCGGGTCGGCTTATACTCGAGTATATACGGTATGTATGTATATATATATATATATATATATATATATATATATATATATATGTGTGTGTGTGTGTGTGTGTGTGTATGTATATATCATTTTTCTTTTTTTTTTTTTTTCTAAGAGGATATATATTATTATTTTTCTTTCTTTTTTGGAAGGCCAAAGTTCTACTAAGAGGCCAGTTTTAAGTTGATATGGTTGCCAAAATGGGCTTTGGACATATAGATGGTCCCATCCCTAAAATTAGCCATTAATATATTGACATAAAGGAGGAATACAAGTTGTCATCTGTTTTCAATGAGGATGATGTCTTCAAAGTTGTCCTCTATTAGGCTAATCCTCATCAGTCTTTATACTTCTGCATGGGGCACTAGCTGCCAATGTTCTCCCCATAGCATTTTCAGTTATACCCTACTACTGCATAAGGGAAGGATCATTCCTTAAAGGCTTAGTTCACCTTTCTGACCATGTTTCATGTTACATCCTCTTTTAGGGTAAAACATTGATCACATTCCCCAACCCCTCTATTCACAAACACCCCCCACCTACCTGAATTCTGGGGCTTCTCTCCCTGGAACATCGTATTCATATTTGAATATAGTGAGGCTGTGCATTGCTCCATCCACAAAGCCACATTATCCATCCACAAAGCCCCATTATCCATCCACAAAGCCCCAATATCCATTCACAGGTGATTGTGAATGAGAAGGCTATAAGTCTGATTTGCCTCCGCGACAGAGGAACTAATAGATTGCACAGGCACAAGTGTGGTGACATTGCAAAACTTGTAGTTTGTTTACTTCCTCCAGCCTTAAAGTGGTAGATCCGTACCTCTGCATGGACCTGGTACTAGGGTGAAAAAATGCAGGAACCTGTGCATTGCACCCACATTGCACTCATCGCTGTTGCAGTGCTCTGCAGGCTTTGATGTAAACATGTTTTATTTTTTTTGTGGGTGCTTTTATTACATTTTGCCAAAAAATGTATTATGCCTTTAAATATATGGTGACACTAAACTTTGGTTTAAAAACAAATCTAATGAAGTATGTGCAATGTGTATTCAACTCAAGTTCAATAAATTAAAATTTTAAATCCAAGCTTAAAAATACATTGAAAACTGTTTAAGAATTTATAGGGTCTATCATTTTATGCTCCGCTATTTTTCAGCAGGGTATCCACTTGCTAGCAAATTTCACATTTTATTACCATGATAAATAAAACAAGGATTCTGATTGGCTTCTTTAGGTGACAACTTACAATTTTGTGGTCATTCTGTTATTCAGATTTTTTTAGTCAGCCCAAGAAGCAAAATGTTCTCTTTGATATGATTGAAGGCTTGTATAATTTTCTAGTTATCCTGTTGATCCAATAATTGCGTTATCCGTGCTTGGCCAAGAAGAGTAAATGGTGGATACCAGGAGCTCTTGCGGTAAACGAAGGTGCTCTAGATTGTTGGCAAAGACAACAAAGTCCTATAAATAATTTTTCATGGCAGGAGTCTTCTCCTGGGGAACAGTACAGTTCATAAGCACTTCACACAATCAGGCCGGGGCGAATTGTACAGACCACTATATTGAATTATTTTACCAACAAATCTGTCACTCTGTCTGAGGCTGCCAATGTTGCAGGGCTTAATAAACCCTGAGAAACCTCTGGTTACTGCATTATGTGTTTTCATACCTGCTGTGGGTCTTGTACACAAGCTCTGCTCAATTCTTTCCCTTCTCTGCCTTAATTCTCTATAAAAATCATGAAAACTGATGTGGTATAAAAAAAAGAGGGAGATAATATTATGTTAAAAGGGCATGGTTTGGGAACAGAGCACTTTTATTTTAAAGTGCACTTGTGACAGGGAACATTTTTCTTAACAAATATTTTTGACTATTAAAGTTTGTGTTTATTTTGTGTGCTATCTGGTTTTTGCTGCTATCTGCTACCCTAATGCCGCGTACACAGGATCGGATTATCCGGCGTACTTAGTCCGACAGACCATGGCGGACAATATATATAACGTCATCACGTTCGAATCCAGGGGACTTTTGGAGTGATCGTGTGCGGCCAAGTCCGTTCATTTGAAAGTCCAGCGGACCTCAGCTGAAAGTCCGATCGTGTGTACGCGGCATTAGTGAGATCTCTCCTCGCTTCCTGTGGTGACAACAGTTTCAGCAGGCAGGAGGGGGAATCTCCAACAGGAGCACAGACATAAATTATATATATATATATATATATATATATATATATATATATATAGATATAGATATAGATATAGATATAGATATAGATATATATATATATAATATACAGTATCTCACAAAAGTGAGTACACCCCTCACATTTTTGTAAATATTTTATTCTATCTTTTCATGTGACAACACTGAAGAAATTACACTTTGCTACAATGTAAAGTATTGAGTGTACAGCTTGTATAACAGTGTAAATTTGCTGTCCCCTCAAAATAACTCAACACACCGCCATTAATGTCTAAACCGCTGGCAACAAAAGTGAATACACCCCTGAAAATGTCCAAATTGGGACCAAAGTGTTAATATTTTGTGTGGTCACCATTTTTTTCCAGCACTGCCTTAACCCTCTTGGGCATGGAGTACACCAGAGCTTCACAGGTTGCCACTGGAGTCCTCTTCCACTCCTCCATGAAGACAGAGCTGGTGGATGTTAGAGACCTTGTGCTCCTCCACCTTTCATTGGAGGATGCCCAACAGATGCTCAATAGGGTTTAGGTCTGGAGACATGCTTGGCCAGTCCATCAGCTTTACCCTCAGCTTCTTTAGCAAGGCAGTGGTTGTCCTAGAGGTGTGTTTGGGGTCATTATCATGTTGGAATACTGCCTTGTGGCCCAGTCTCTGAAGGGAGGGGATCATGCTCTGCTTCAGTATGTTGCAGTACATGTTGGCATTCATGGTTCCCTCAATAAACTGTAGCTCCCCATTGCCAGCAGCACTCACGCAGCCCCAGACCATGACACTCCCACCACCATGCTTGACTGTAGGCAAGACACACTTGTCTTTGGACTCCTCACCTGGTTGCCGCCACACATGCTTGACACCATCTGAACCAAATACGTTTATCTTGGTCTCATCAGACCACAGGACATGGTTCCAGTAATTCATGTCCTTAGTCTGCTTGTCTTCAGCAAACTGTTTGCAAGCATGCAGACCAATCTGATGCAGTGTGCGGCGTATGGTCCGAGCACTGACAGGCTGACTTCCCACTCCTTCAACCTCTGCAGCAATTCTGGCAGCACTCATACGTCTATTTCTCAAAGGCAACCTCTGGATATGACACTGAGCATCTGCACTCAACTACTTTGGTCGACCATGGCAAGGTCTGTTCTGAGTGGAACCTGTCCTGTTAAACCACTGTATGGTCTTGGCCACCGTGCTGCAGCTCAGTTTCAGGGTCTTGGCAATCTTCTTATAGCCTAGGCCATCTCTATGTAGAGCAACAGTTATTTTTTTCAGATCCTCAGAGAGTTCTTTGCCACGAGGTGCCTTGTTGAACTTCCAGTGACCAGTATGAGAGAGTGAGAGTGATAACACCAAATTTAACACACCTGCTCCCCATTCACACCTGAGACCTTGTAACACTAAGGAGATGTGGCCATTTGATTGTGTTTATTCAGCCTTTGATGTACTATTCCTTCCATTGATATAAGACGGTATTCCTCCCATTGACACCAATGGTGGGGTACGGTTTGTTTCCCTGAAGCCAAATATGGGGCACTATTCATCCCACGAATACTACTGCCACTGTCCATAGTCTGGGTCCCATTAAGTCTGAAGAATGGTACACTTTGTTTAGAAAGTTTAGAGACCCCGGCCTTGAATGATTATTTTTTCCCTTGTACAAGTAAATTTGTACCATTCTTTTAGGATGTGTGCCTTCCTCTGAATGAACTGTAGGTACTGTAGTTCTTTAATAGTGTTATTTTTTGTTTGTTGTTTTTGTTGGTTGAACTAGCTGGACTTGTGTGTCTTTTTTCGACCTGACTAGCCAAATAAAAACATTCTATATTATATATGCCATAATCAGGTCACCTAATTTTGTTTTAAACCCCTAAAATTTACTGTATATACTCGAGTATAAGCCGACCCGAATATAAGCCGAGGCACCTAATTTTACCACAAAAAACTGGGAAAACTTATTGACTCGAGTATAAGCCTAGGGTGAGAAATGCGCAGCTACTGTAAGTGAAAAAGAGGGTCAACAATGCCCATTTGAAGCCTAACTGTGCCCATTTGCAGCCTTAGGTCCCCCGAACTTAAAACTTGGTAGTTAAGTGTTCCTAGATGCCCCATAGCTGCAGCCAAATTTGGGGTATCTGGACCCAAAGGGTCCCGAAAAAACATTGCTGCAGTTGGACACAGTTGACCGATTTTGGGGCCCTGTATCTCGGGGCCACTTGGTGCTAGGAACCCAAATTTTGGATATGTTGTAGTGCTAGTTCCACTGGGTTTGCAGGGGTACCTAGCACCAAGTGGTCCCGAGATAGGGGGCCCCAAAGTCGGGTCAGAAAATGTCAAGCACTTTTCTGCAGCAGAGAATGACATTTTCCAACCGACTTTGGGGCCCCGTATCTCAGAGCCACTTAGTGCTAGGAACCCCAAAAGTCGGGTCGGAAAATGTCATTCTCTGCTGCAGAAAAGTGCTTGACTCCAGTATAGGGGGGCACTTTCAGTACAAAAAAATGTGCTGAAAAACTCGGCTTATACTCGAGTATATACGGTAGTTAAGGCCTTCTACTTGAGTGGAATCTCACACTTATTAAACAGGTTTCATTGTAATATGTACATTTTTTCCATAACGAAAACCATATTCATAGTTACAATATACAGGAAGTAGCAGAAAAACTCTGGACAGCCGCACACCGGAAAAAGATAAAATCCTGTGTTGTTTATTGAAAAAACAAGAATCGCATCACATCTAATGGTTCACCGCAAAGCAAAAAAGGGGGTACAAGAACCGACGCGTTTAGCACTAGATTCAGTAAGCACTGAATCTAGTGGACCATTAGATGTGATATGGTTCTTGTTTTTTCAATAAACAACACAGGATTTTAGCTTTTTCCGGTGTGCGGCTGTCCAGAGTTTTTCTGCTACTTCCTGCCTATTGTGTTATTAGCCAGCACCTGGGGCTCCTGAGCAGGAGAAAGGGCATTCGCCCTGAAGGGCTATCCTGGAGCGGTGGTTATCTCTCCATAGTTACAATTTAGTTTGAGAAAATATTTCCATCCTGCTTCTCCACATTTCTTACCTGAAGAAACTACAGCTTTGGGTTTCCTTTCCTACAAAAAATGTGATGAGACACAAGTATGCTAGTATAGGAGGGAAGGATAGGGGTAGATGCCATCGCACGTCGCTTGCCATAGAAGAGCAATGTGTAAGGACTGTACATTCACAAGCCAAGTTCAGGATAGATCTTTATGCATGCTGCATCTGCTTCCTTTGCTATTCTAAGTATAGGTTTCACACATTTCCAGTGAATGGTCCTGACATCATTGCCTGAAGGCATTCTCCTTAGACCGCATCACCTGATAGCTCCAGCACATCCCTAATGGCCTAACTTTGGCATCTGTCAGACTGAGTAAAGCCCATAGTCAGACATTTCAATTGGACAGAGAAGAATACAGTTTTAAGAATTTTATTTTTCGGCTAAGTTTACTTGGGTCAGTGCGTGTTTTGTCATGTTCAGAGGAGGTAGCTTCATAATCAGCATCAAAGCAGGCCACACAGTCCTTAGGATACCTAGGAGCTTGGGATTATCAGTGCAGGATTCCATTCTGTGAATATACTTTATGGCTCAATGTGAGTCTGTGTTTTTAGCACCAAAGCTTGTGTGCCTAAAGGATCCAATAGTGTAAATTTGGCCTAGTGGATGTTGGAAGCTTATTAAAAAGGGCCTAGAAAGGAGATGTGTTTACCTGATCCTCTGCATTGATAGGCCAGTCCCTGGAGCACATTCTGCCCCATGCTCTAGCGGTCTAAAGTTCTGATGTCTTCAAGACTAATGCATGGCCCATAGTCCTTGGATGTGGGGACACAGAGGGACAGTACATCATCGGAGCATAGGGGAGTGGCATTTGCCAGGGTAATGAAAGATTGGGTAAGTAAAAGTGTTTTACTCTCCCCTAGAATAAGCGAGCAGTTAACCCTTGCAATGCCACCCCTGCCAACATCTCAGAAGCCAAAGTGAGGATTTTTTATGTGAAGTTTAATCTGCTTATATGTTGTCCTACCAGGTTCCCCCACCCTGCTGAATAAGCCAAAATTCAAGCTTTTGGTGGCTCTGTCACTTGGCTCAACAAAAGTTGACTGAAAAGTCAAAGGAGCTGGGTGGAAAATTGTTGGTTGAACAGTGAATGCATCCAGTTAGATGAAAATTAGATGATATGATATAAATAAATGTGTTGCTTTCCGAATATCTAAAGTTTTTTTCTGGGTTCTGCAGCCTGGAGATTGTCTAGAGCTTTGACTGGGATGTAGCCTCTATTCCTAGTTACACATCTTGCTAGATAGCCAGACCTAACTATTATGCTCTGTACACACGACCGGACTTTCCGAGAGAAAAGGTCAGACAGAATCATTCTGTCGGACATTCCGATCATGTGTGGGCTTCATCTGACTTTTTCTTTCTAAAATTCTGACGGACCTAGAAATGGAGCATGTTTCAAATCTTTCCGCCGGAACCAGTTCCTATCGAGAAAACCGCTCGTCTGTATGCTGTTCCAACAGACCAAAAATGACGCAAGGGCCTCTATTGGCTACTAGCTTTTGAACTTCCTTTCTCTAGTCCCGTCGTACATCATTGCGTTCTAAACGATCAGACTTTGGTGTGATCGTGTGTGGGCAAGTCCGTTTCGGCGGAACTCCATCGAAAAGTCCTTCGGAGTTCAGTCCGACGAGACGTCCGCTCATGTGTACGCGGCATTAGTCTCAGCTCTTTATGATTGTCAACTGACTGATGCTCAGGGCTTTCTTTCCTCTGTGGGAGCCTGCTGCTGGGTGAAAAGGCTGAGTGCTGACAAAACACTAAAACAGTACAAGGACTGCCAGTTTGTTGTGGGGAACCCATTCGTGAGCACCCTTAGCAGATGAGCGAATGTTTAGTATTATTGCGGAACTTGCTGAAAAAGCCATTAAAGCTTTAAACCTGTGCTTGATGCCTTGCTGAATAAAAGTCCAGGATAAACCTGCATGGACTCTTCCATGATGTCCCTGTCTGATGTATGGTTACCACTGTCAATACCAGTTGAGCCTACCCCTTATGTTTCAGCTATTGTGCACTGTAAACAACACAGGAGAAAGACAGAGTCTGAGAAAACATGTGAACAAAATATGATAGCCTCACCAGTTGGCTGCATATGATTATACAAAGTCTTCATATGTAACATGAACTTATTTTATCTCTAGTGTGTTCCAGTATGGTACATTAATTGACACACATTGCATAAGTGCAGTCTGGTAATGTAAATAGGCTGCCAACCTAGAACAGTGAATCTTAAAGGCACAATAGGGCGCAGTGGTGCCCTGGGTTGAAGATGGGTTGTAGTGCTGTTAAAACACACAAATTACAGGAGATCATATATACAGTATTTGTAAAATCAGCCTTATTGGACTTTTGTGACTACTAACTGTGTTTTTTAAATTATGGTACATTACTTTTGAAACGAAGGTGGTCAGAATGCCCTCTTGAAAGCCTACTGCACCTCTTCAGTCAGATGGCAGCTTTATTTTCCCTGAAATGTGAAAATTGTCAGTGAGTGATGTTCACGTCTTTGTGCCATTAATAAAGTTGGCCAGGACAGAATAGTGCCTGTCTTACTTGACATCACACCTTTGATTATTCAGCAGCTTTTGTCAGCTGCTTCATGACTGGGTTTGCAGCGGCCATTTTGTGCCTGTTCTTTCTTGAAGTTGGATGTGTTAAAGTTGTAGAGAAGTAATAATCCCCCCGTATCCAAGGGACTAATAGTACATAAGATTAACCTCTTCCCTGTCAGAATATTAAGATGCAGAGAAGTAATCCCCTCCAGCTGACAGAACAGGAGAGCTCAGAAATCTGACAGGAAATTGCGCTCTGCTTCTGTGTAAAATAGCACCTGATGTAACTGCTTTACCACTAGAACAAATAAAGATTTTTCTGTGGGGTGAAAAACAGGAAATACCTTTTTTTTTAGGAGATTTTATACAGGTGCATCTCAAAAAATGTGAATATCATCAAAAAGTTAATTTATTTCAGTAATTTAATTTTATAAAGTGAAACTCTTATATTTTATATAGATGTGTTACACACAGAGTGATATATTTCAAGCATTTCTTTCTTTTAATTTTGAAGATTTTGGCTTACAGCTAGTGAAAACCCAAAATTCAGTATCTCAGAAATTTAGAATATTATATAAGACCAATAAAAAAAAGGATTTTTATTAGAGAAATATTGGCTCACTGAAAAGTATGTCCATGTACAGTATAGTATGCTCTCAATAATTGGTCGGGGCTCCTTTTGAATGAATTACTGCATCAATGCGGTGTGGCATGGAGGCGATCAAACGGTGCCACTGCTGAGGTGTTATGGAAGCCCAGGTTGTTGTGATAGCGGCTTTCAGCTTGTATGCTTTGTTGGGTCTGGTGTCTCTCATCTTCCTCTTGACAATACCCCACACATTCTCTATGGGGTTTAGGTCTGGCGAGTTTGCTGGCCAATCAAGGACAGTGATACCATGATCATTAAACCAGGTATTGGTACTTTTGGCAGTGTGGGCAGGTGCCAAGTCCTGCTGGAAAATAAAATCAGCATCTCCATAAAGCCGGTCAGCAGAGGGAAGCATGTTTTCTAGAATTTCCGGGTAGAGGGCTGTGCTAACTTTGGACTTGAAAAAACACAGTGGACCAACACCATCATATGACATGGATCCCCAAATCATAACAGACTGCGGAAAATTTTGCATTTCATTTGGAAATCAAGGTCCCAGAGTCTGGAGGAAGAATGGAGAGGCACAGAATCCAAGTTGCATGAGATCCGGTGTGAAGTAGGTTTTGCCTGGAGTTATATTTTAAAGATGATCTTCAGGCTATATGAAAAAAAAATCAGCAGCTACAAATACTGAAGCTGCTGGCTTTTAATAAATGGACTCTTACCTGTCCTAGGACCTAGCGCTGTCCTCACCTGGGCCAGTTTGTCACCATTCTTTGGGTCCCTGGCGCCGACATGTTTACTAAGGGACTCTTTGCGGCTTCACAGCCTGCTTAACAACTGTGCATGCATGAACCATGCTGCGTTTTGTGAATGGTCCCACGGCCTTCTCGGACCTGTGATGTTTCCCAGAAGGCTGCCGGAAAGGGGGGGGGCTGAAAGTGGGAACAGGTACCTGTCAAAACTCACCTCTTCCCCCCAAAAAAAATGTTTTTGCCAAAAGTGGTAGAGAAAGGGGGGGGGATAGGAGGCAGAAAAGCAGAACTTCCCCTTTTGGGTGAAGTTCCACTTTACTGTTTGTCATGTTGGGTATCTATTTACTTGGCGCAACCTGATCTTTTATATTTTAATTTAATTTTAATAATTTCCCTTGGGATTATTCAAGTATTCGTAATCTGAATACCAAAATATATATTTTTTAAATTATTTATATAAATATATACAATATATTATATTTTGATATATTTCTAATGTCATAATTTATCATCTTATTTTTATACCGTATATCAAATATACGGTAATATTTTAAATAAAATATATAAAAATAAAATATGTCGTGTTTGTGTGCACTTAACGTTAAGGAATTTGTTCAGAATATTTGCACTTGAAAAACTGTTTTACTAATATCATATGACATAAAAACTTTAAACTACCAACATTTTATTTCCCAGTGTCTCTGCTTTTTACAAAATATTTGATGTTCGGAAGGTTTTAACTAATCTCCAGGCCTAAAATTATTTCATTTTTTATTTTTTTTCACAAAAATGGCTTTAGCAAAAGGGTTAAAGCCCAGGTGAGGTCTGAGAACTAGGCAGTCAGACAGAGATTGTACTAGCAGTCTCTATTTTCACAGTCCTCCCACCTCCACTTTACTGTTACAGCAGTTGTGCAGGGTGCTTTAATATGATTGCACAATGTATTGGGCACCAGAGTTTGATCACAGTGCCCTTAGTTATCACACAGCGCCCTGGTCAGACACACTCCTCTCTTCCTCTGCAGTACAAGTCTAGTTAAGGGCCTTGCCTATCTATGCCAGCATAGAACTCTCAAATGGGAACGCAGAAAAAACATTTCCACTGGAAGGAAAAGTATTGCAGTCAAAACATACAGCAGTACAGGAATGTAATAAACATGTGAGACTTTAATTGGGCTTTAAAAAAGAGGACTTAGAGTGTTCCTTTAAGAGAATAGCGCCTTAGACAGGATTCTTAGCTCAGCTCATTACGGGAACGACAGTGGCTGCAAATTGAGTTTGCTGTTGCCGTAAACATGGGGATTCATTATAGGATTAAAATATTTCCACATTGATTTCCGGTAGGTTCCAGAAATCTTTCATGTCCATCTGCTGTGACTGTAATCTCTGAGATATTCTTCTGTTTGTATTGCAGATAATTTGGAAATGCCAGTACGTAAAATGATAACTATAGATATTACTCCAGAAGGTATATTTCTCATATTTTCTGATTGCTGTTTGCTAGCACCAGCCAAAACACCGATTTTTGTTCTTGCGTTAATACGGAAATGTTCATTTGGGCAACCTTGCTTCAGAAATTTATGGCCTGATGTTTTTTTAAGCCTGATTTTGTTTATTTTGTTTCGATGTGGCCGCCATAGCTTTGGCTTTTTCTTTTTTGCCTGTTTATTGCTTGGCCTTCTTTTGCTTAGAGCTCTATATTCCACTGGTTGTGGGTACCGGCTTTCTAAATACAGTGGATGTAGCCATAATGTGGACATACAAGTCAAGCACAACATTTAATCTACTCTTGATCCACCCATGATACTTCCTAAAGCTACATTTAAACTGGCAGGCTGATTCCTGCCCCTACAATTCGCATTGGCTGGTGCGATTGCAGCCTTAGTACCCAGTCTATTCTAGCACCATCCTGTAAGTGCATATTTAGGCAAAGCCATCAATGATTCACTGGCCAAGTGTTTGTATGCACCTGAACATCATACCTATATGAGCTGTTGACCATCCCATTCCCAAACCATAGACATTGTTATGGGGCTATACCATCCTCTATTCGTCAGGGAAGGTTTTCTACAAGAGTTTAGAATGTGCCGGTGGGGTGCCCATTTAACCAAAACAATGTTTGTGAATTCAGATACTGATGCTGGACAAGCTTTGGCTTGCAATCAAATTCACATAAAAGATATTAGGGTTGAGGTTAGGATTTGTGCAGGCCAGTCAAGTTCCTTTACACAAAACTCTTCAGTGTATGTATTTATGGAGCTTGCTTTGTGCACAGGGCACAGTTATGCCCGAACAGAAAGGGACCTTTATCAAACTTTGCCACAAGGTTGGAAATGCGCATTTTTTTTTTTTAAACCTATTATCAACCTATTAAGCATGGAAGAACCCTTGTAAAAGGGACCCAGGGAACCCCTGCTAATAGTTTTTTATATTTACAACCCAAGATACATTGGTGTGATGGTCAATAGGAAGAAGAACCCCACCTTACAAATAGCTAAAAGGATCATTGGTTACTGATCTAAAAGGCAGAAATTGCTCAATGCTGAAGGACCTCCTAGCAACCTATGGAGGAGTCCTAGTGTTCCACAGAACCCTGGTTGAGCAAGTCTGGTCTAAAGTGTCTTGTATGCATTTGCATTTGCAATACCCTTCACTGGAAACACTTGAACTTGATAGTTAGGAGGGGTGTTGACATTCTTTTGGCCATACTGTGTATTTCCATGACCTTAGTCAAGATAAGTAGTATCCCGTACTACTTAACACTTCTACTGAAATTGTTGGCAGCACCAAATATGGTTAGTTTGGCGGTGAAATTTGGGCAAATCCAAGGTGGAGTTTTACGTCCTGTATATTATTTGGAAAGCCCGGGAGCTATACTACCAAAATCAGGCATGCTGGGATGTATGATTGAGTAGAAGCTTGTGACCTCCCAGAGACATAGCATGTGTCTTTCCTCATTGATGCTTTTTTTTTTTTTTTCCTTTCATACTGTTTAGATTACAGATCTTCTTTAAAACTGAGCTTTCTGACAAATTTCCCAAATGGCTACATGCTTCTAGAAGGAAAACCATTGTCATGACGTTTAAATGTGTTGTGAACACAAAATGGGAATAATCTCTCTTCCACAATAAATAAGGTGAAAGAGTTCACAGTAAAGTTCCATGACATCCTTGTGCTTCTGTAGAGAACGTGGAGCTCTGACATGACCTTTAATATTCCATTTAACATGTTCTCATTTGGAAGCAAATGAAAAGAAAAACATCTATCTAGCCAGCAGTCACATGTTAATGTCACCTGATTATCTAAATATGCTTTATTGTCACTGACATTTGGCACAGCATTGATGACACTGTCACAATTTACACCGTATATACTCGAGTATAAGCTGATCCGAATATAAGCTGAGGCACCTAATTTTACCACAAAAAAATGGGAAAACGTATTGACTCGAGTATAAACCTCGGGTGAGAAATGCGCAGCTACTGTAAGTGGAAAAGAGGGTCAACAATGCCCATTTGCAGCCTCACTGTGCCCATTTGCATGCCTCACTGTGCCCATTTGCAGCCATAGGTCCGCCAAACTTCAAACTTGGTAGTTAAGGGTTCCTAAATGCACCCCAGCTGCAGCCAAAAATTGGGGTCTCTGGACCCAAAGGGTCCCGAAATGACATTGCTGCAGATGGACACAGTTGACCGACTTTGGGGCCCCGTATTCCGGGGTCACTTGGTGCTAGGAACCCCATCTTGGATATGATGTAGTGCTAGTTCCACTGGGTTTGCATGCTAAATTTGGGGTCCCTAGCACCAAGTGGCCCCGAGATATGGGGCCCCAAAGTCGGGTCGGAAAATGTTAAGCACTTTTCTGCAGCAGAGAATGACATTTTCCAACCCGACTTTGGGGTCCAGTATCTCGGGACCACTTGGTGCTAGGAACCCCACATTTAGTATGCAAACCCAGTGGAACTACAACATATCCAAATTTGGTGTTCCTATCACCAAGTGGCCCCGAGATACGGGGTCACAAATTCAGGTCGGAAAATGTCATTCTCTGTGCTTGACTCGAGTATAAGCAGAGGGGGGCATTTTCAGCACAAAAAAATGTGCTGAAAAACTCGGCTTATACTCGAGTATATACAGTACATTTTATTTATGGTGAGTTTTGACATCACTACAAATTTAAGCTAAGTCAAACAACTATGACATCATTACTTTTCAAATAAAAATAGATGATAAAAAATTGCATCATTAAAAGAGAATTGGGAATTGAAAAAAAACAAAACAAACAATTATACTCTCCTAGGTGATTACAGCATTTGTCTGATGCTGCATCTGTCCCCCATCGCCTTTAAGACTGAGATCTGAGCGATCAAACACCGCTGATTGCTCATCTCAGTTCTCAGTCTTCAGAGAGCAAGTGACTATCCCTTACCAGCTATCTGCTCTGCCCCTCCAGCACTCACTGGAGCACCGGGCTGTGGAGCGGGAGGGAGCAGCTGGCTCAGTCTCCCAGTGGTTTGCGGAGAAGCCAGCTGCTGGTCCAGGCATCTGGATGGATCCCAACATTAAAGTTGGAATTGATCCAGTAACGTAAGCCCACAGCAGACTTTAGCTGAAGATGGGTCATGGGAGTACAGATCTAAGCCAATTGGATTGGCTAATAAACCGCCCACAGTCCGGTCCACATTTACGCCCATTGACAGCTAAAATTTCCATGGCATCATTGGAATAGTCATATTTTGTAGCAGCGCCACACTGTGGACATAGGGGATGTAGCCACCAATCTGGGTGCCTAGCCAGAGATGCCCGTTCTCCATATTAGCAATGATGTCATGGACTAAGAAGTTTCATTAAAAAAAATTATGATGTTATGGCCTCAATTAACTAATCTGGAGTTCAACATTGACTTTAACTGCAATAATAATTTTAAATAAAGTGCTAAAATATTGGCACTGATGGGTTTATGCACGAGTATACAAGAAAAATGAGACTCCCACTGTATCAGCAATAGCATTATGGTGGTCCCATCCCTGTATGCAGATCAAAGAAACCCCCTAGAATGGGACTTTAACAGACCACCAACAGATGCAACAAAACTATAAAATATAGTGTTTATTTTTACAAAAAAGTATAGTAAAAACAGACGAGTGACGTCTGAAATAACAATATGCAATACAGTACAACAACAAAAATACACAGAAAAACATATAACAATAAGGTAGCACTTAAGCTCTCATAGGGGGTTGGATACCCCAAACCTGACGCGTTTCCAGTTTATCTGGCAAAACTTTCATCAGGGGTGGAGAGTAGGGTGAAGTACTATATAATAATCATTCGTGATGGAGTCGATACTCAACGAGAGATAAAAATGTCAATTGATCATGGGTACAGCTGAACCTTGACACTGAAACTTCAGTGTCAACCATAAATGGCGTTCATAAATGGGTCCGGATTTTAGTGCAGAACTAAAATCCGGACGCCATACCTTCCTGGACTTCTGTTCGGGCCATCTTACCCTTTGGATCCTAAATATACAGGGGACCTCCTGGAAGCCACATTGGGGCTTGGATCCTTTTGGTTTGTTGTGATGGAGTTTTTTACCTGAACCCCTTTAATACTAGGGGGGCTTTATACCTGTCTTTGGCAGTATTCACAACTATCGACATCCTCCACGGATACATGTGCCAACCTTTATGGTTGACACTGAAGTTTCAGTGTTAAGGTTCAGCTGTACCCATGATCAATTGATATTTTTATCTCGCGTTGATTATCGACTCCATCACAAGTTTTTATTATATAGTACTTCACCCTACTCTCCACCCCTGATGAAAGTTTTGCAAGATAAACTAGAAACGTGTCGGGTTTGGGGTATCCAACCCCCTATGAGAGCTTAAGTGCTACCTTATTGTTATATGTTTTTATGTGTATTTTTGTTGTTGTACTGTATTGCGTACTATTTCAGACGTCACTCGTCTGCTTTTACCATACTTTTTTGTAAAAATAAACACTATATTTTATAGTTTTGTTGCATCTGTTGGTGGTCTGTTAAAGTCCCATTCTATGGGGTTTCTTTGATATGCATGTGTATACATGCATGTTTTATTCTGTAAACTTCATTACTTCAAACCACAGTGCCTCTCTTACACTGAAAAGCGTTATTTGGATGGTAATAAGACCGATGAACACAACAAAAATGGAAATCGCTTAATATATACAGATCACCAGGTGTCTTGAAAGCACAGGTTGATATTATGCATGCAGCTCATGCACTGTGGCATACCGTTACAATTAATGCATAGATATCCCAGTCACATAGAATGCACCTACATCCTTTCCTGGTGTTCTCTTCCTGTCTCCATTCCATGCTGACATGACCATACACACTGCTGCTTGTTGTACTCGAACGGGCTGAGCTGTTTTGCTCTCTGAATCTCCAGAGGAGCACACCCTGAATTCTCCTTCTCATTAATAGGCAATGAGATGCTATTCTCCTGCTTTGTAAGCTATGTGAAGCCATTGACTAGCCTAGCAGAATATTGGGAATTCATTTTCCAGCAGGAGCAGAACTGAACCAGGGAGTAGGGTCCTGATTTTTAACCAGGGCTGGTTTTTCTACTTCGACCATACTATAGCCTATTGCACTATAGTTCCTTCACCATGTGAAGCAGAGATGTATTGAGGTAGAATGGGGCCTAAACAAAGTAGCATCCCCCACATCCCTACAATTAATGTTAATAAGGATTACATTAGACTTACAGAAGCCATTACGTTTGTCTGTATTGACGTGGTCCATCCCATCGGCTGCCAACTGCCTACCAGTGTATCCTACCTTGTAAAGTGAAAGTTGGTGCACAGCTTTGGCCACCCATGCTATTCAAACTGGTGTACTCCAGGCAAGAAGGTTGTAGCTGGACCCTGTAGACATCTGCCAGACCCTAGACTCCTGCCTAGGCTGCCTTGTGGAAGATGCAACTCTACGTTCAAGGTCTGTCTTCCACAATGAGACTAGGACACTTGAACACAAGGCCTCACTATTTGCACTTTGTTGAAGGACTTACTGTAATTCTTAAAGTGGATGTAAACTCAATTCATTCAATTTGAGCTGGGCACATATATCTATAGTCTTTTTTTCACTTTCAATACATTTTTATTGAGGTATAAGCCAGAGTATTGTAACAAAGGTACAGCGTAAACAAGCCTTTAAACTTGCGGTGGAATACATTGTACACAACAGGTGCAACATATCAAAAGCATACAGGGTCCTGTGTGCTCATCTTGCCCTTACTGTAGCCTTAGCCAGTACCTGAGGAAGGAGGGGACTCCTCAATCCCAACGCCCCTAACGGGATCTAGCTGTGTTGGTAATTGAGGGGTGTTACCTCCCTGGAAGGGGCCACTTGCCCATCTATAGTGTTTTCTTATCTCTCTCCAAAGCACTGAGTCCCATGGCTTTCTCCTGCGCCATAACTCTGCTATCAGCCTGATAACTTCTGACAAGTTCTCCAACACAGGGGATAAAATCAGCCTGAAATTTCTGGAAGGTTGCTATAAATATATTAGCAGACAGCTTGCCTTCTCACAGCAGAGCTCTGCACATTTCTTCCTTTGCCAATGTGGAGTAGGGGTGTGTGCGCCTTTCCTTTAATTGGCTGTCTTGGCTGTATGCCCAGACTTCACACTCAATTCCGAACAGGAAGAGAAAATCTGTAACACAATAAGCACTTTCTAAAGGATATATAAAGCTAAATGTAGCAAATATACAGGTAAAACTTATGTAGGGAGATTTGTTTCATCTCTGTGTATCATCTGAGGCTGTTCACTTCACTGGGTATATGTGAGGGTTTACATACACTTTAAGTTAGGTTTACTCCAGGCAATAGGGTTGTAGCTGGGCCCTGTAGACATCCGCCAGACCCTAGACTCCTGCCTAGGTTGCCTTGTGGAAAATACAGCTCTGATTTCAAGGTCTGTCTTTCACAATGAGACTAGGACACCCACACACAACACCGCACTATTTGCAATCCGCTGTGTTAAAGGATTTCCTTCTTAAAGGAGAACTCTGGGAAAAATAATTATTTCCCCATGCAGTGGAACTGTGCCCGCACTACATGGTTAACTGCTCGTTTTCATATAGGGGATTGCGGAGAGGAGAAATACTTAATCCATGGAGCGCAAGACCAGTCCCTGCCGTGCCTTCACCCCCCGCGCATGCTAAATGGACTGTTCCTGATGTCATCACGTCCATAGACTGGCTCTGGTTGTGAGGACGGTAGGATCAGTCCACCACTGGAAGTAGGGGAGCACAGTTTTGCAGAGGGTCAAAGAACTGCTTTCCCTCGTGCCCCTAGACAAAACGATCTTTTAACACATGCAGAGTGGGCAAAAGTAGACCTATAGTATAAGAACACCTCCATACCCTTTACCTACACCTTTTACTTAAAGAGAACCTTGACCATCTTTTCTGACTTGCCATCATTTCCTTCCCTCTATTACACAATCGGACATTATTAAAATTTCTTTAGATTGAGTACTTTTTTGGATGGACCCAGATTTGCACTTCCTGCTTTCTTACTTGCCCCCGCAAGGAGGTTTCACGGCAATCTTCACTGCACTGTGCGTGCACAAGGCCATCCCAACCACATTGCACATGTGCCTCTGCATGTCATCAGGGGTTGGCTACTAGAACCAGGAAGAGACAACCGGTGCACAGATGAGAACATGGCAGTGTGGGACCCGCAGTCCTAAGATGGAGAAGCGGTTCACACCAGACGATACTGGGTTAGCTGGGTGTGAATATGTTTTTAGTGGACAGACAATATAAAAGGGGGGTGACATTATAAAGGGGGAAGTTTCTCTTTAATATAAACTTATATGCCCATGCATGTCAACGTAACAGGTTTACTTCAGTCCACTTCAACTCCAGCAGTCTATGCTCACCCCCTACTCCTCTTTGAATGCGTAAGCCCCCGTACACACGGTCGGACATTCCGACCACAAAATCCGTCTGACTTTTTCCGACGGCTTTTGTCCGAAACTTGTCTTGCATACACACAGTCGCACAAAGTTTGTAGGAAAATCCGATCCTTCGGAACGAGGTGACGTCGAACACGTACGACGGGACTATGTAGAGGCCAGTAGCCAATAGCTTTCATCTCCAATTTTTTTCTGAGCATGCGTGGCACTTTGTGCGTCGGAATTCTCTACACATGATCGGAAAAAGTCCGATCAGATTTTGTTGTCGGAAAATTTGAGATCCAGCTCACGGAAAAGGTCAGATGGAGCCCCCACACGGTTGGATTTTCCGACAACATAATCCGATCGCACATTTTCCGTCGGAAAATCCGACCGCGTGTACAAGGCATAAGTCATTTACGGTAAGTCGAAACATAAACAGTGCTAGGGACTCTTCCCACGAGGCAGCGCTTTTTTTCAGGAGTTTCCACGGCAAGATTTCCTTCCAGTAGTTTGTGTCTTTGCCCTTTCGTTCTAGGTTACTACATTACTCTTTTGCACCATGCTATTATATATTTCCAAACATCCAAACAACATGGACTGTGTTCTTCACATGAAATAATTTGCAGTTTTCCGTTCTATTTAATTGTACCCAATATTTAATAGACCGTATTTTGATGATAGTTTTTTTTATTGCATGCAGCTAAACATGAATATATATCTGGTTTCCAACCGGCAGGGTAATGAATTATTGACATATTTTGCATGGTGATTACCCTGCAGCCCCATGCCAGGAACTTGAGAGATTATCCAGTATAATGTTAGTTTTTAAGTGAGTCTGTTATTATGTGATAATAACCCTTGTGGAAGATTAATAACTGAATGCTTTGTGGTTATACTTTGTATAACATCTCTCAAATGTTATGAACATGAGAACGCTATAAAAAAAAAAGAATGTGTTTAATAGCAATGGTTGTATATATGGTGCTGGTAAGAAATGGGCAAATTAACGCAAGCATTAAAGTTGGGTTCTGGGCTTTTGTGTGTTTCTTATATTTAAGTTTGGTTGACAGCAGAGGCTTGCTGAAACTGTGTTCCGTGACTTACAATGAACTCTGTTTTTTACAGTCTGATGTATGTGGGATAGCGCTGGACCAATAAAAGTGTAAATTCATTCTGATGGATAAACAGTGGAGTGCGATTTCCTTTAAGGCGGCATAGTCATACTGAAATATGGTGTATCTGGACCTTGTTTTGGTCCTGGGCTGCTTCCTCTCTGATCATGTTAACCAATTAAGGACCAAGCCTCTTTCTGAGATTTGTTGTTTACAAGTTAAAAACATTTTTTTTTTGCTAGAAAATTACCCCCAAATATTATAACTTTTTTTTCTAACACCCTAGAAAATAAAATGGCGGCCGTTGCAGTACTTTCTGTCACACCGTATTTGTGCAGCGTTCTAATGCCGCGTACACACGAGCGGAATGTCCGACAGAAAAAGTCAGACTGAATCTTTTCATCGGATATTACGATCACCTGTGTGCCTCATCTGATTTTTTTCGAAAAGTCTGACGGACCTAGAAATAGAACCTGTTTTAAATATTTCCGATGGAACCAATTCCTATCAGGAAAACCGCTTGTCTGTATGCTGTTCCAACGGACCAAAAAAGACACATGCTCGGAATCAAGTACGAGACGGAAGCTATTGGCTACTGGCTATTGAACTTCCTTTTTCTAGTCCCGTCGTACGTGTTGTACGTCACCGCGTTCTAGACGGTCTGACTTTGGTGTGATTGTGTGTAGGCAAGACAGTTTCAGCGGAACTCCGTCGGAAAAATCTTTCGGAGTTTATTCCGACGGGAAAACCGGTCGTGTGTACGCGGCATTACAAGCGCACTTTTTTTTGAAAAAATACACTTTTTTGAATTAAAAAATAACACAACAGTAAAGTTAGCCCATCTTTTATATATTGTGAAAGATAATGTTACCCCGAGTAAATTGATACCAAACATGTCATGCTTCAAAATTGTGCCTGCTTGTGGAATGGCGACAAACTTTTACCCTTAAAAATCTCCGTAGGCGACATTTAAAAAATTCAACAGTTTTAAGTTACAGAGGAGGTATAGGGCTAGAATTATTGCTCTACCGATCACTGCCGATATCGGGGTTTGCCATGTCCCAGGAACATGGCGCCCCCGTGATCGCCACGCTGCGCCCCCCCCCCCACGTGCACGATCATGGCTAAACTGGGCGCCATCATATGACGTCATCTCGGAACAAGAGCCGCACTGCTCTGCCATCATTTGTCTGTATACCGGGGGCGGGAGGCGATTAAGTGATACAGTCCTTTGTACTAGGTACAGACACAACAATCGTGTTTCAGGGGAAGAGACCCCCTTCCTCAGGGCTTGAACAATGGATGTTGATAGAATTGAAACCCAGCCAGCCGTTCTTCATGCCGATTAGGTCCTCAAGTGCATTTCAAGGTGAAACCCTGAAGAAGGGGAGGCCTTTTTTTTCTTGGCTTTTTCTGATGCTCTTACACAATACGCAGTTCCAAAAGTTTTTTTTTTTTCAAGTGATATAATCCTTTGTACTAGGCACTCCTTATGCATCCAAAAGTTGATACTCTGTGTGGTAGCTTATCCATGCTGTACATGTCTGGCTGTTTAAAACAGTCAGCAGCAGGGAACTAGATGGAGTTTGAATATTAATTATTAAATATTTATAATTCTACAGTCTTATTAATTCAAGTTATTAAAGATTTATATATGTCATTATTTAGCTTTACTTTGTTTTATGACGACTCTGGAGCTGAGAGTTGGAGCTGGGAGGCCCCCTGAAGTTTGCCCTGTCAACCACCTGACCTCATAACCACATCAAATAAGAGTCGGCTACAGAAATGTAAACCACTGCAAGGCTCTATTATTTGATATCGAGGTTGAGAGAGATGTTGGCATAAACTTGTAGACCTCACGGGGCCTCCCAGCTCTAAATATCAGTTTGTTGTCCTCAACGGTATAAATAAAGCTTCAAGCCTGACTTTGGCAACAAAGTTTTCACAATTTTTGTATTTTACCTTTATTTGTACCTGCGATCCATCCTGGAGGATGGGCTAAACAGTTCAATCTCTGTATTTGCGGACGATACTAAGCTAAGCAGGGCAATAACTTCTCCGCAGGATGTGGAAACCTTGCAAAAAGATCTGAACAAATTAATGGGGTGGGCAACTACATGGCAAATGAGGTTTCATGTAGAAAAATGTAAAATAATGCATTTGGGTGGCAAAAATATGAATGCAATCTATACACTGGGGGGAGAACCTCTGGGGGGGATCTAGGATGGAAAAGGACCTGAGGGTCCTAGTAGATGATAGACTCAGCAATGGCATGTAATGCCAAGCTGCTGCTAACAAAGCAAACAGAAAATTGGCATTCATTAAAAAGGGGATTAATTCCAGAGATAAAATGATAATTATCCCGCTCTACAAGACTCTGGTCTGGCCTCACCTGGAGTATGCTGTCCAGTTCTGGGCACCAGTCCTCAGGAAGGATGTACTGGAAATGGAGCGATTACAAAGAAGGGCAACAAAGCTAATGAAGTGTCTGGAGGATATTAGTTATGTGGAAAGGTTGCGAGCACTGAACTTATTCTCTCTGGAGAAGAGACGCTTGAGAGGGGATATGATTTCAATATACAAATACCGTACTGGTGACCCCACAATAGGGATAAAACTTTTTTGCAGAAGGCAGTTTAACAAGACTCATGGCCACTCATTAAAATTAGAAGAAAGTGGTTTAACCTTAAACTACTTAGAGGGTTCTTTACTGCAAGAGTGGCAAGGATGTGGAATTCCCTTCCACAGGCGGTGGTCTCAGCGGGGGGCATCGATAGTTTCAAGAAACTATTAGATAAACACCTGAACGACCGCAACATACAGGGATATACAATGTAATACTGACATATAATCACACACATAGGTTGGACTTGATGGACTTGTCTTTTTTCGACCTCACCTATTATGTAACTATATTTGGGGATATTTATTTTTTCACTTAGTATCCCTTTGTTCAAAAAATAGGGGTGGCATCACCAGGATAGAAAGGTACAATAAAAGATTGTCAGACCATCCAACCCTTCCTCTGTGTGCATAATTTCCTGTCCTGGCAGGAAGTAAAGGGAAGTCTCCCCAATAGGGGCATGGCAGGCAATCAAAACCTGACCTAGGTTCTAGCTCTTCCCCACTCGATCCAAAACAAAAGAAAAGTTTTGGCTGGAGTTTCGAAGTTAAAGCAAAGGAGACTTATGCCACGTACAGACGAGCGGATTTTCCATCGAAAAAATCTTGGATCGTTTTTCCGACGGAATTCCGCTCAAGCTTGGCCTGCATACACACGGTCACACAAGTTCGCTGAACTTTCGACTGTCAAGAACGCGGTGACATACAACACTACGACGAGCCGAGAAAATTAAGTTCGATGCTTCCGAGCATGCGTCAAATTGTTTTCGAGCATGCGTAGGAATTTTGCGCGTCGGAATTGGTACAGACGATCAGAATTTCTGATCAAAACTTTTTCCGACCGAAAAATTGAGGACCTGCTCTCAATCTTTTGCTGGCCGGAATTCAGCATACAAGTCCGATGGAGCATACACACGGTCACATTTTCTGACCAAAAGCTCTCATCTGTCTTTTGCTGGCTGAATTTCCGATCGTGTGTACGCGGCATTAGGAAATGCATTTTCTGCTTGCAGAAGACTGATGACATCATCTCAGCCTAGGCAAAATTGCCGACTGGAGCCCAGGAACAGCTTGGACCTTTTTCAACAAAAAAAATTACATGTTAGGTATTTATTTATGCAGACTTGTAATGGTTTACATCAACATGTGACTAAATGCATATGCGGTAATGCTTTGCAAAGGTTCTTGTTATGAGGGCCCCCTACGTCCTTTTCTACCATGGTACTACATCACAAATCCAAGTAGAATTCCATTCTGCATAAACCTTACGTAAATCTGGAAATCAAGGGATTACCTCTGTTGACTGACCACGGAGTGTGCTAATTAAATTAAGCCAAGTCTATATACATTGCTCCTCGATTCCAGTATAATGCTTGGAGTGATACGTCTGAACAATGCATCTGAGGCTGGCTTCCAGCACGATATTATACCCATGTTCTCTCTCCCAGTCATCCTTTGACATTCAAACAATATGGCTGTCAGAACAGAGAGTTGGCATTTTGCCGATGGTGTCTATACTTGTGCTAATTAAAGTTCATTAAAAACAAATAACTGTAAGTACACTGAGAAATGACATAAACACATTTGGCATTGAAGCAGCTAGCACGTCTTTTGAAGCTAAACTCCAGCTGTTTACCGCTTAAAGGGTACCTGTGAGGATATAACGACTGCAGATGCCACCGCTGACTTGCTTTTATAAGCGTTCGCTTTAGGGATGATGTCCTTATTGCTTCATTACAGACTTTTCCGTTTTCACTGAATGCATGTTTGTTGCAGGTCAGTGGCATACTAGGAGTGGAACAAGGATTGGGATGTCGGCAATGGAAGCTTCCATATTTTTGTCTATATTTAATATTCTCTATTTAAAACAATCCTGTTTGTTTTAAATCACCTACCATATTGACATGTATAAAAAGGGGCAGCACAATATACACTTTATCAGGGCTCAAAATTTCAAGTCCTGAGCTACTAGCCAGGCCTCAAGGGTTACTCGCCAACAGTTGCCCCGCCCACCCCTAACCTGCCCCACCCCTAAACTCGCCCTCATAAATTATTTCATAAAATGTTACTTTAATGTTTTATGCAATTAAGTTATTAACTTTATCCATGCCCGCCAATGCAGCCTGTGTCCCCCTTGTGCAGCATGTGTCCCCCTTGTGCAGCCTGTGTCCCCCTTGTGCAGCCTGTGTCCCCCATGTGCAGCCTGTGTCCCCCATGTGCAGCCTGTGTCCCCCATGTGCAGCATGTGCAGCCTGTGTCCCCCTTGTGCAACCTGTGTCCCATGTGCAGCCTACCTGTGGAGGGGAAGAGAGGCACTGGATGATCACAGCAGGGAACATCACAGGTTTTGTTTCAATAGCTGTGTGTTCCCCCGCCGCGCACCGCCACATAAGCACCTTCCCTTTGTCCGGGGAAGTTTGATACATGCCACCCATCCTAGGATTGGACGGGTGATTTGTCTATCAAAGTCCCGGAAAAAGAGGAGGGGTTTATGTGACTGCGCTATTAACGAAAGCTGTGATATTCCCTGCTGTGATCATCCAGTGGCGGCTCTCCTCTATTCCCCTCTGTGATCGGTGGTGCTCGCCCCCCGGCTCCCAGGCAGCCCTTCTCGCCAGCCCTCGAAATTCACTCTCAAAAATGCGAGTGTGCGAGTTTAATTTTTGAGGGCTGCACTATATTATCAAAAGTATTGGGATGCCTGCCTTTACACGCACCCCAATCTTAGGAAAAGCTGTAGCCTTTATGGCAGGGGTCCCAAACTGGTGGCCCTCGAGCTGTTGTGAAACTTCAAGTCCCTTCATGCCTTTGACTGTGGGAGTCATGCTTGTAACTGTCAGTTTTGCAATTCCTCATGGGACTCATCGTTTTGCAACAGCTGAAGGGCCGCCAGTTTGAGACCCCTGCTCTATGGGTATAAATTAAATTAGATATAGACTAAATATGGAGTACCATCATCCAATTAAGGGAGATTGAGGAAGCTGGGCGTTCGGTGTATATCATATATAGTCCTTTGTTTTTCTTTTTGGTGATCTGCTGGGGACCGATCGCCCAGCTTCCTCAAGCACCCCAGTCTTAGTCCATACGATTTATAATGTAGTTGGGCCACCCTTTGCAGCTATAACAGCTTCAACTCCTCTGGGAAGGCTGTCCACAAGGTTTAGGAGTGTGTCTGTGGCAGTGATTGTGAACCTTGGCACCCCAGATGTTTTGGAACTACATTTCCCTTGATGCTAAACTGCACTGCAGAGTGCATGAGCATCATAGGAAATGTAGTTCCATAACATCTGGGGTGCCAAGGTTCACCATCACTGGTCTATGGGAATGTTTGACCATTCTTCCAGAAGCTCATTTGTGAGGTCAGGCACTGATGTGGCCTGGCTTGCAGTCTCCACTCTAATCCACCCCAAAGGTGTTCTATCAGATTTAGGTCAGGACTACAGGCCAGTCAAGTTCCTCCACCCCCAAACTCGCTCATCCATGTCTTTATGGACCTTGCTTTGTGCACTGGTCCAAATCATTTGGTGGAGGGGGGATTATGGTGTGAGAAAAGATGGTCTGCAACTCCTTACTTGCTCTTTAAAATCATCAAAAATTATTGATTCTCCATAAAAGAAACGGAGAACAGATGTAAACGCATTTCAGCTTTGCGGGCCTTGTTCACTACAAAGGAAAAAATGTTAATCGGCCCGCATTGTTACCCAACAATAAGGGACTATATAGTTGTGTACCACATCCAATACTGAAGAAAGAGAAGGTCATTAACCAATAGCATGTCCAGCTCCTGAGGTTTCTTCATAGTGGTATACTCCTCCCACCTACCCAACAACTCTTCAATTTGCTTGATTAGCCTGATGCTGATTGGGTGGGTGGAGATCCCCATATATTATATATAGAATGTGTTTCTCCATCATTTTTTTTCGGTGACCCAAGGCTCTCTAGCCGAAACAGATCTGCTTTTTTGTTTTCCTACATGTGGCAATTAATTATTCTTATGGATTGGAGTTGCCAGGTATTTTTCTATTTTGTGTACCATACATGGACAGACCTAGATTCAATCGAGATACAAACATGATTGTTTGCATGATCAAAAAAGGACATTCAAATCCAAGAAAATAACAATACAAAAACTAAAGCTGAATAAACTGAAAAATTTTAAAAAGTAAGCAAGAATGACCAGTGAGGGAAAACAAAAATTTAAATAATAGTACTATTATAGTGATAGTGATAGCAGATAGTGCAAAAAAGAAATCAACATAAATGTAAATCTAGGTCCCATCTGAGGTTTAACCCCTGAGGGTCCCTGGTTTTTAATCTAAATATCCACCATGCCTCTCTATCTAAAAGCCGTCTGTTCTTATTACTACCCCTGGGCACAGGAGTCCATCTCTCAATGCCAGTAAACCTAAAGGAGGACATGTTACCAGAATGATATTGGGATTATGGCGTGAGGTTATTTTTCAGGGGTTGGGCTTGGCCCCTTCTTTCAGTGAAGGGAACTCTTTATATTTAGGCCCTTTAATGTATCAACTGACATCATTTTCATCCACATGTTTTTGTGGAGCTTAGATCTTAGCTGAGGCTGTACATAAAGTGTTGTGATGTACATAGAGCATTGACATCTGTCCAAGCTGAGATTAAGTCTCACCCGCTTTTTGACTGTAGGCCTAATTTCCAGTAATTTAGCTGCCAAATGACAAAGCATCTACTGCCCTCTGAAGAACTGCCATTTGACAGTTTAATGACAGAGTCGGAATTTAGCACCAGGAGAGAGTAGGAAATAAGGCCTCATAAAGTTGTCTGGATCAAGGATCCAAAGGGCTCTATGGGAACTAACAACGTTGCCTGGAATGGGGTTTAATACTTATATTTCTATTGAGGCTCTCATTTCAAAGACAGTCTGTAGAAAACATTAAACAAACTGGTTAAGTAGGTGTTAATCGAGCATTGCCACCCAGCAAAGTCTTAACATTAAAAGTATTCCAGTAGATTAATTAGTTTCATAGCGAGTTGACGGACTATTAGTCACCCTTATTCTTTGGTAAATCTCCCTTACTGAACATACTGTGTAATCAATCTTCTATGTCTTCCCGAGTGTGTTATGTTATTAATATTGCTGGTTGACGGAAGTCTAGAATTATGACCAGTAACGCCCAGTATGGCAATTAAGAAAAATTGTTCTGTTTGATTCAAACATCTGAATTCTACCGCACATTAAAAAATGAAGCACAGGTTATTTTTCTTTTTCCAGTGTTATTTATTACCATGAATTCGATATCAAGGAGATATACCCTGTTGCAGTTACAGAATTAAATAGACTAAAAATATTTCAAAAAATCAGAATCAATGTTCTATAAAACTGTGTTTTAGGCCTTGCCTTTGGTTTGAACAACATTTTTTTTCTTCGTATTTGTATGCCACAACATGCCCTTTTATCTAGGCCCCCACACAGCTGTATGAAATTCAGGGAGGTCCTTCAAAATAGAGACAATTAGAGGGATCAAACACAAAAATCCATATCATCTATGAACAAGATACTAAAAAATACATTATTAATGACTAGAGTACACGGGTGTTTGAAATATGTTGCCAATGCATTTATATTGACTTCTATGGTAGGATGAAAGCAGACAGCCAACTGACCTCAAAGTAACCTTAAAGCTCTAGTTGTACCATTGGGCAGCCAAAGGCGCATCGTTGGACAAGATTTTTGACCTGAGGCTGTAAACACACAGGGGGCTGTTAGAAAAAGTCCATGTCAGACAGAACTGTGTTTAAGGGCCTGGGAGCCCACTTTTAATAAAACGTCAGAAAACAAAAGTCCAACATAAGGTTTCCCACGCAGGGGTTTTTCTCCAGCAAAATACACATAATGTAACATGCCAAACCACCTGGCTGTTAAGGCTCACTTAGCCCCAGGTCACAGTATCGTCTTTCACAGGCCCACTGTTGGCCTCTAGGAAGGGATTCTCCTGATACCCCAGGCTTTCTCACTCCTCCGAGACTCACCGTTTCCCCTGTTCCCCAGGACTCTCTCCCAGTTGTCTCAGCTATAGTCTCCCAGACTCTCTCAGCTTGCCCAACTCTCTGTTCACTGACCTGAATCCTCTCCCACATGGAGCGGCGTCTCGAATGGTTTGCCTTGGTTTCTAAACAGGAGCGCACCTCCCTCCTGGCTGTAGCAACTGCACCAACTCCAAATCTTACTCCTGGCTGCAACTGCACACCAAACCATTATTATAAGGTCTGTGTGGACCTGGGTTGAAGATTTCTTCCCTCCCAAGGCACTCTGAATTCTCCAAACTATGGAGCTCAATCCGGAACTACCAATATCCGGTGATCGCTGCAAAAGCAGTTTTCTCCACTCAAAATCGAATCTGTAGTCCTGCACTCAGCAAATGTGCAAACCGTATGTCCTTTTCCTGACCATTTCTACAATGACATAGCCTCACAATGTCACTATATCTATCTATCTATATATATATATATATATATATATATATATATATATATATATATATATATGACAGTACAGTTCCCTGTCTAGTAAATGTCGCCCAGGGTTCTCAAATATGCAGGTTGAGGGGCTCCAGGGGTATTTAATGTGGAGGAATCTGTTTAATCAGTTTCCTCCAAAGTTTGTACAATCCAGTTGGGGACCTGGAGCCTGGAGATTACATAGCGTTATGGGTGGGACGGAATCTCCAATCCTGGGACCGGGTTTTGGGAACAGCCAGGAGTCTGGCTGGTTGATTGAACAGGTGGATCCTGGGCTTATAGCAGAGTCAGGATTAGTGTTCTGGGCTCCACCCAGAGTGCAGGTGTGCACTAGTGAAAGCCAAAGATCCAAGTCTGAGGATCAGAGCAGTGAGGGGCTGCTTTCCAGATAGACGCTGTGTGCGTTGAAGCTGTGCATCTAAGGAGACAGATGAGAGCCTGAAGTGGAAGGCTTGAGCAGCAAGGAAGCTGAAAAGAGGTACAGTGGTTGTACAGTTATATGGCCAAGAGGGCTGAAGTGTAAAAGCCTAGGTGGCAATACTTCTGAAGAGAGCCAGGTGGCTTGGCATTTTCCATGTGTTGTTGTTTTTGGGAGAAGAACCCCTGTGTGGGCATCCAAGTGCATGAACTTTCCTTTTGTTTTGTTCCCTTTTAATAAAAGTGGGCTGCCATGCCCTTAAACTAAAGTTCCTGTTCGCTGTGAAGTTACTGAAAAGGCATCTACCACTGAGCTAGACATCCCCCAATGTCACAATATATATAACAGCCTTGTTACAAAATGGATTAAATACATTATTTTGCTTGAAATTCTACAAACTATTCTGCATAATGACAACGTAAAGGAAGTATGTTTGATATCTTACATAAGTATTCACAGCCTTTGCTCAATATTTTGTTGAAGCATCTTTGACAGCAATTACAGCCTCAAGTTTTTTAAACATGATGCTACACGCTTGGCACACTTATTTTTGGGCATTTTCTCCCATTCTTCTTTGCAGGACCTCTCAAGCTCCTTTAGGTTGAATGGGGAGCATCAGCGCACAGCCATTTTAAGATTTCTCCAGAGATTTTCATTCGGGTTCAAGTCTGGGCTCTGGCTGGGCCACTCAAGAACATTCACATAGTTTTCCCATAGCCACTCGTTTGTTATCTTGGCTGTGTGCTTAGGGTCTTTGTTCTGTTGGAAGATGAACCTTTGCCGCAGTCTGAGGTCCAGAGCACTCTGGAGCATGTTTTCATCAATGATGTCTCTGTACATTGCTGCGATCATCTTTCCCCTTGATCGTGACTAGTCTCCTAGTTCCTGTCGCTGAAAAACATCCCCACTGCATGATGCTGCCACCTCCATGCTTCCCTGTAGAAATGGTATTGGCAAGGTGATGAGCGGTGCCTGGTTTCCATCATACATGATGATTGCTATTCAAGCCAAATAGTTCAATCTTTGTTTCATGAGACCAGAGAATTTTGTTTCTCATGGTCTGAGGGTCCTTCAGGTGCCTTTTGGCAAACTCCAGGTGGGCTGTCATGTGCCTTTTACTAAAGAGTGGCTTCTGTCTGGCCACTCTACCATAGAGGCCTGATTGGTGGAGTGCTGCAGAGATGATTGTTCTTCTGGAAGGTTCTCCTCTCTCCACAAAGAAACCCTGGAGCTCTGTCAGAGTGACTATTGGGTTATTGGTCACCTCCCTGACCAAGGCCCTTCTCCCCTGATCGCTCAGTTTGGCCGGGCAGCCCGCTCTAGGAAGAGTCCTGGTGGTTCCAAACTGAGGCCACTGTGCTCATTGGGACCTTGAATGCTGCAGAAACTTTTCTGTACCCTTCCACAGATCTGTGCCTCGATACAATCTGGTCTCAGAGGTCTACAGACCTGGTTTGTGCTCTGACACTTTTAACTGGGGGAACTTATATAGACAGTTGTGTGCCTTTCCAAATCATGTCCAATCAACTCTATTTACCACAGGTGAACTCCAATCAAGTTGTAGAAACATCTTAAGGATGATCAGTGGAAACAGGATGCACCTGAGCTCAATTTTGAGTGTGATGGCAAAGGCTGTGAATATTTATGTACATATGATTTTTTTTTTGTTTTTTATTTTTAATAAATTTGCAAAGATTTCCAACAAACTTCTCTGACTTTGTCATTATGGGGTATTGTTTGTAGAATTTTGAGGAAAATAACGAATTTAATCCATTTTGGAATAAGGCTGTAACATTATTTTGGAATAAGGCTGTGGAGAAAGTGAAGCGCTGTGAATTTTTTCCGGATGCACTGTGTGTGTATATATATATATATATATATATATATATATATATATATATATATATATATATATATATATATATATATATATATATAGTCTACTATAACCTAAAGCACAAAAAATGTTTTACACCTTCCTTAATTAAAGAAACTGAAATAAGTCAAAAAGGGTCAGTGTGTGCATGTATACCTGTATTACAATTCCATTACATCACATGAGCTTGCTATGTTTTAATTAATTTGAATATTTAATTTATACTCATTAAGGTCAAATGATTATCCTTCATGAATTATTTAAGTCCACAGAAACTATAAAAAATCTATCTAGACTGCAGGGCTTTAGAAAACACTAATGAAACCAAATTACCTTTCAAACTAAACTATTACACTTAAAGGAAAACTCCACTTTTACCTAAAACTGATGAGATCAGTGGGATGCAGGGAATTCTTTGGCACCACATCCTTCTGAAGAAGATGAGTGAGGGGTCGATCCTTCCAAAAACAGGTCCTTTTTGGATTTTTTTTTTTATAAAACATACATCTTCCAGAGCATAACCATTACACATAATCTCTAGGGTATAACATACAAGGAAGTCATTCAAATAATGTACTTTTGCACCATTTTATCACTGTTTCTCATCCAGTATTATCTCTATTGCCAAATCATACAGCATTCGGACTCCTCAGGTAGATCTATACAATCGCTAGATGTGAAACATAGATATGACCGGACGGAAAGATCTTTCTATGCGGTCATAAACCAAATCTACTGGAACTAGACCAGGGACATCTAACCAGGGAGCCCATAATTTGTCAAATTTGGCATATTGGCATTTGTCAAAGTTCTGACATAATCTGATCTGGGGAGTTAGTCACGCGACCTGTATGCATGTGTTACGCCCTGATAGAGGGGGATACTTGCTGGGAATTAGCTATTTTTGCTAAGAGGCGACCAGTGTGTTCACCCTCCTCGTAGAAGGCCATCCTATTAAAAAAAACTTTCGCTCCATAGCCGAAGCAGTGGTTTGGTACAGAGCTTCCTGAGCTGACAGCCATGCCTCCCTATCAACATCTGTCAGGTTGACAATGAATTTTTCCTCCAAATCCTCTGCCATCCGTTCTCTCCCTTTGAACATTTGTGTTTCTCTTAATAGCCTGAATCTCTTTAATAAAGATCCCTCTGAGGACAGCTTTGAAGGCCCACCATCAGTGTGAATTCCGGCAAAAGTCTACAATTTGAGATTCCGTCTGCTCATGGGAAGGGAAGAGATATAGCCAGAACGCATCCATCTTCTATGTAGCCTTGGCCACCGTGGAAGGTCGTCGCACCTCCAGTTGCACAATCAGTGGGGAGTGAGCCAATACACTTCTGAGGGCATATGTCGCCTCCGAGATGTATTGTTCGGCCGCAAAAGAGCATAAACATAGGTCTATTCGTGACAATGAAGAATAGCTCTTGGAGAAGCAGGAAAATTGCTTCACTCCTGAGTTTTTTGCTCGCCAGGGGTCCTTCCACCCCACTTCATCTATACATTTTTTTAAGGGCAGTACGGCAGTCAACCCCGTGGGTGGGTGTTTGTCTAATAGCTGGTCTGTATAGCAATCGAAATTTCCCAACACAAAGTGGTACCTCGGGATATTTAATTTGGTACTCCATTAGGGCTCTTAAGACCTGATAATTATAGGGAGGGGGTATATAAACAAAAGCAAGAATACATTTAAGAGAAAGCAACCTGCATAGCAAAATAAATATCTCCCCTCTGCATCAAGCACGGAGTCAAGCTCCTCTTAATCTAATGAGCTATGGATCAGTACACTCGCACCCCTAGAGTACGAGGTGTGATTGGAGTGGTAAGCCTTCACCGCCAAGCGAAAGTTCAAACAGGTAACAGAGTCAGCTGAAAGGTGGGTCTCTTGTAAGGCACAAATAGCCGGCAAACGTTTCCGTAGCAAGAGCGACACCATGGTACGTTTTAAGGGGTCGTGTATCCCCCCTAATGTTCCAAGATAGAACTGTCACTGTCGTCATAATAAAGGTATAAATAGAGATCTTGCAGGAGAAATAAAGTGTGCTCCCACTGGAACGTTGGGTATGAAAGGGCCTTTGCACATAGGCCCTCAGTGGTGACCCCAGGGTCTGCTTTCAATTAGCAGTTACTGCTTCCCTGAGGTTATAGTGAGAACATTCTTCTGCTCTGGAACCAACTTGCCCAAGAAACCAAATCAAGGTACACAACCGTACTTCAAACTGTTGTATCATGCCAGATCGTGGCAGGCCATTTGCTTGTAAAGACCTGTTGCCTGTGAGGGCACAAACAATGTGTACTCCTAGACTCCTAGACACCAAGCGGTCAATAGAAACTCCAAAACTGTGTGGGACAATGGATCCCATGAACCTACTGTAGGGCTGCTAACGGCGGCAGCAAGTCACAGATAAACATTTGTAGATATAGTTCCATGAATAAACTCAGTTCCGAAATTGCATGTAGTGAAGTCAATTATTGTATGTTTCTGGCAATTCCCTCAGCTGAGGGGAAGACACGACAGAGCATTTGGCAGCATTTAGGGGCTTCAAACTCCATAGGCCTCTGAGCTTTTCGGAGTGCATTCTCGTTAGCATCGATCCATGCTGAGGCTTCAGCAGGATGTTCAAATAAGTGAGTTTGCCCCCTTAAGGTGAGGCGTAGCTTTGCTGGGTAAAGCATTGCATGTGAGCCCTGCAGCTTCTGCAGGCGTTTTTTAATCTCAGAGAATCTTGACCTACTCTTCTGGACAGCAGCCGAGAAGTCAGGGTAAAAGGAGACTCTTGTGCCGTTAAACTGGATGTTTCTTTTTTTTTCTCTGGCTAGGCTCAGGATAATTGCTCTGTCCCTGTAGTTCAGCAATCGCGACAATAGTGGGCGGGGAGGGTGTCCTGGCCGTAGTGTTCTAGCTGGGACTCTGTGAGCCCTCTCCACCACATAAAGGTGTGTGAAGGCCTCTTTACCAAAAATATCAGTCATCCACTGCTCCACTAATTGAGTGGGGTCACGACCCTCAACCTTCTCAGGTAACCCCACTATCCGCACATTGTTGCGCCTTAAGCGATTCTCAAAGTCCTCTGCGCGCATTTCAGTGGCTTTAGCCAGGCGTGTAGTGGATTGGGACTCTGAGCATATTGGGAAGTTTATCCTCTAGCTCACTGATTCTGCTCTCTGCTGCTGTGGTTCTCTTATCTTTTGTATATCCTGTCTGATCAGGCTGACCTCCTCCTTTAATCCCCCAAAGCATTCCTGTAGGTTAACTGAGGCTGTACACTTGTTCACAGCCCGCAGGATTGCAGCAAGGGTCGGTTGTTGCCACGGGTCGGTTGCCACGGGTCAGCATCGCTACTGTTTGAGGGTAGATGTCAAAGCAGATGTTCCCCTGTGCCGTTTGACCGAAACCGCGTCTCACTACGACCGCAAACCGGATCACTTCAGGGTGATAACGGGAGCTCTGTGAAGAAGTGTCTGCTCACATGCCGCGCTGGCCATGTCCCCCTTTTTGGCTTTCAATAAAAGACAACAACTGGTATGCAAGATTGGACAGTAGGGTATGGAATTGGAATGAAATATAGTGTATCACATTTGAGCCCTTTGGAGGTGTAGTGGGTTCATCAATGACATGTTAAAGACAGAGGGTGCCTATCTGCTAACCCCAAAAACATACCTACCCTCCCCTATGCCAACTTTCCCTATGAATTAAAGCATCATGTACTATTAGCTCTACTACTGTTTATACAGTAATACACTACCTTTCTTATTTAATGCTATTAAAATTCAGCTTCCCATTTCAATCTGCAGATACTGTATTTTTCTAAAATTGTCAAAAAAATGTGAATGCCACTTCCTTAATATAGCAATTTAGATGCCTCCCTCCTTCTTTGCTGAAATGCAAGTTGAATTTCAGGCTTCCCCTGCAAGAAGGCCTTCATTTTTGCTGATTTGCTCTCCAAGGCTCATCCTTGCCTAAAGGGATGCAGACGCTGCAGCTTTTCTCATTACAACAGTGACATTTCCTCAGATATAATGAAGAGTGACCCTCCTATTTAGAAAGGACATGGTGAAACAAAGAGCATTTTTTTCAGAACAGAAAGGTATGATTCTGTAAAAGAAAAAGTTTGTTAAATCATTTAAAGCAGCATTAAAGCTTTATTCTTTTTTTGTATTTTTTAGAATTAAAATAACAAACATGTCATACTTATCTGCTCTGTGGAATGTGCAATGGTTTTGCACAGAGCAGCCCTGATCCTCTTCTTCTGGAGTCCTTTGGCGCTCCTGGATCCTCCTCTTGGGCAAGTGCATGCTCTCCCCCGAGCCCCCCCCCCCCCCCCCACAGTCGTTCAGCACAGCATTTGATTGACAGTAGTGGGAGCCAGTGGCTCCCGCAGCTATCAATCTGTCCAAGGAAAAGGAAGACAGTGGCAAGAGCCTCTGCTCTCATGCACATCACTGGATCAGATCGGGCATAGACTGCATTAAGGTGAACAACCTTAAGGCTTTAGAAACACTTTAATATGTAGCGTTTAACTGGAAGAATGTGTGTTAACAAAATTTAAGTTAGGCTTTGCACTTGAAATGAAGGCTGCACTTTTAAACTCTTGAGTACCAACCTGTATATACTCCTTACCATGCCATTTTCAGTTTTCCGTGCTGTGATAGATTGACTGACAAATACTCCACCATGCTACATTGTACTCAAATTATTTGTATACCACTTTTAAGAAAGCAGATTTTTTTTTTATTTTGGTGATCTTTAATAACCACTGTTTTTTATTTTTATTTTATTTTTTTTTACTATAATTTACTAAGGTAAAAAGATTATTTTGTTTTGCTTACATTTACCTTTCATTTCTTTACCCTAAAAAACAAAACAAACAATCGCACGATCATTAGTAGTCAGTGCCAGAAACAACGGAGAAGGCTCCTGGGATGGTCGCCAGCACCCGTTTTGCCACAGTTTGGTCCCACGGGGGTGACGGGATGGTTGCGGTTACCTATCCCCAACTAACATCTACGAAGTGGAAGGGAAATAACCTAATATAAGACCAATCAATAAGACTATTAAAGTAAAGCATAGTGCATCTCACCCCCCCCCCCCCCATCTGTTATGCCATGTACACACGACCGGACTTTCCATCAGAATAGAATAAACTCTGACGGTCTTCCCGACGGAGTTTTGACCGAACGGACTTGCCCACACATGATCACACCAAAGTCTGTTTGTTTCGAACGCGATGACGTACAACGGGACTAGAAAAGGAAGTTCAATAGCCAGTAGTCAAGCCCTTGCGTCGTATTTGGTCTATCGGACCAGCATACAGACGAAAGGTTTTCCCAAAACTGATTCTGTCGGAAAGATTTAGAGCATGTTCTATTTCTAGGTCCGTCTGAATTTTTGAAGAAAAAAGTCAAATGAAGCCCACACACGATCGGAATATCCGACGGAATTCAGACCTTTTCTGCCGGAAAGTTCGTTCATGTGTATGCGGCATTAAGGTGTTAATGTTTGGTTATTGTTTTATTAATGTTTCCGCTAATCTCACGAAACAACTAATTGTACTACTGTTCATTTTATGGCACAACCGGACTACTTAACTGAACATGGTATATTACTATGTGCAACTACTTGATATCCAATACTTTTGTATCTCTGCAAAAATTCAATAAACATATGGTTTAATATCTGGATGGATGGAGTAGAAATTTTCAATGAATTCTCAAGGTGCTCATCATATATTTAGGTTCTAACTTTGCCCTTCACGTGCTTCTCCTTTTAAAATAGTTGCTCAAAATTTAGGTGCTGCCGAAAACTGATGACTTGATGGTGTGATTGTGAAGAGTGGGAGATTTTTCTTTAGGAAGATAAAGAGACAAGTCCAGTAAAGAGACACAGTCACATTTTTCTTTAGTCGCATGTGTTCGCTAAATCTAAACGCATTTGTACAATAAATCCAAAAAAAGAATTAACATTTTTAAATAAGTTTACAATTTAGTGTTTGCCCACATTCATAGTCATCTTGGGTTGCAGGTTGGACGCCCTTGTTTTACATTATTTAGAAACAACGTACTATAATCTGTGTGCCCGGTGCTCCTTTAAGAAGGCCATTTAAACCTTGTCTGGATTTGCCAAAGCCTGTCAACACAACCCAACACGAAGGCACTAGATGTCAAGAAAGATTTTCCTCTTGGGTTGATAAACTGACCTTTAAGCAGGTTAACAGGATGGATAAGACCTAATTATGACGATGTGTTGCAATTAATGGGAGCATCATAACAAATGCCGAGTGCAACGCTGACTTCTCCCTGCTGTAAAGCTTCTGGGATTTGGGGTATTTTCTTTGCTCTTTAATAATTCACATCTGTGCTTAGTGATTAGCAGGATGCATTCTGAAAAGCCCCACTCTTGAAGAAACTGATGGCCGAGCTGAGAGATTAATATTTGTGATTAGGTGGAACGGGACCAGCAGCTATCGCTAATGCCGCACAGAGCTGACACTCTTTTTTTCATCCTGAAACATAATTAGGGTTTTATGTTGCAGATCACAGCTGAGAATGAAGTCAAGTACATATCGCTCTCTATTTTACAGCGATCAATTTATTATGAATAAACATCTTGTTAGTTAATATTCTCTTGAATATTCATATTCATCATGCTATAAAATCCACTAAGCACTAGGAGCTTGGTTAATAAGGCCGTGTGGTATGCTAAGACGGCAAGCTGCAACCTATTGCAGCCAATCATTTCTTCGTTTATAATGATCAGATCAGGAAGAGATAAATGGATGGATGGACGGATGGATGGTATGTGCTATTGTTATGTTTTATTGACTTATTCATTTTCATATCTGAAATGGGCTGTGTCATCCGAGCAATGGAAGGATGAGTGTGCCATAGGTTTGTATCAAGTCTAGCAAACGTTTACTTATCTTGACAATGCCAATGCATTTCAGGGGCTGACAACTCTCCCTTCATCAGGGCTAATCAGAATGGCAACCTGTGTATTTTAACTAGCCTTTATACTCGAGTATAAGCTGACCTGAATATAAGCCGAGGCACCTAATTTTACCACAAAAAACTGGGAAAACGTATTGACTCAAGTATAAGCCTAGGGTAAGAAATGCGCAGCTACTGTAAGTGTAAAAGAGGGTCAACAATGCCCATTTGCAGCCTCACTGTGCCCATTTGCATGCCTCACTGTGCCCATTTGCAGCCATAGGTCCCCCAAACTTTAAACTTGGTAGTTAATGGTTCCTAGATGCCCCCTAGCTACAGCCAAAGGGTCCCGAAATGACATTGCTACAGATGGACACAGTTGACCGACTTTGGGGCCCTGTTTCTCCTTGGTGCTAGGAACCCCGAATTTGGATATGTTGTAGTGCTGTTCCACTGAGATTGCACACCAAATTTGTGGTTCCTAGCACCAAGTGGCCCCAAGATACAAGGCACCAAAGTCGGGTCGGAAAATGTCATTCTCTGCTGCAGAAAAGGGCTTGACTCCAGTATAAGACGAGGAGGCACTTTCAGCACAAAAAAATTTGCTGAAAAATTTGGCTTATACTCGAGTATATACGGTACTTCCCACCAAAGCCAATTTTGACATTCCTCTTCTACGAGCCAGGTCTTCTCGTCCAACATTTAGTGCCTGACCTCTGTGCTTCTGGAAGAATGGTCAAACATTCCCATAGACACACTCCTAAACCTTGTGGACAGCCTTCCTAGAAGAGTTGAAGCTGTTATAGCTACAAAGGGTGGGCCAACTCAATATTGAACCCTACGGACGAAGACTGGGATGCCATAAAAGTTCACGTGCGTGTAAAAACAGGTGTCCCAATACTTTTACCAATATAGTGTGTGTGTGTGTGTGTGTGTGTGTGTATGTATATATATATATGTTTTATATATATATATATATATATATATATATATATATATATATATATATATATCTCTATCTAGTCCTTAGGGTTCAATATTGAGTTGGTCCACCCTTTGTAGCTATAACAACTTCAACTCTTCTGGGAAGGTCTAGGAGTGTGTCTATGGGAATGTTTGACCATTCTTCCAGAAGCACATTTGTGAGGTCCGGCACTGATGTTCAACGAGAAGGCCTGCACACTCTATTTGCACCCGATTTTAAGGGTGAAAAAGTGCGTGTTATACGCCAATAAATATAGTACTTTCAATAGCTAGAATAAATTATTCTAGCGAATGAAATGAATAACGACTAAGGGGTTGACGCCTCTAAAATGTGCTGATCGTGTTTTCTTTTTTCTGCCAAAAGGCTAGGCTTCTAGGATAGAGGGCAAAACGTCTGGTGTGCACGAGGTCTTGTTCAGAAGGTGTAAATATGTCTAGAATAGATTATAGACATTAAAGTGTATTTCCACTTTTGCTGTCAAATTTGAGTTGATGGTTGTTATGTGTTTGCATTCACACAACATACCTAAAAAATAAAAAATTCTTATCTTTTAGACTTTTCAATGCAGACGGTGTCGTGGCTGATTCTAAAAATGTCTGGATAGTCTTTGTGGCTGTATCCCCACACAGGCTAATGCTAGATGGGTTTTTTTTTTTTTTGTTGGTTCTTTTTTCATTTTTTAGCCAGCTAAAGGTTCCTTGAGCTTTTACTGATTAACCTCCCATCTGAACCTGCCGGCATAGATCCAGAACTAGCACCACTTGGCAGAGCCAGTAGCGTGACACCAGTAATAATTTTAATTGTCTGTAAAAGTGGCATTCTGATCACCACTCTAAAGGGGCATTCTGAACACCATTGTAAGGGGGGCATTGTGACCATCACTGTGAGGGGGCATTCTGAACACCATTGTAAGGAGGGCATTGTGACCATCACTGTGAGGGGGCATTCTGAACATCATTGTAAGGAGGGCATTGTGACCATCCCTGTGAGGGGGCATTCTGAACACCATTGTAAGGGGGCATTCTGATCACCACTGTAAGGGGGCATTCTGAACACC
Organism: Lithobates sylvaticus; assembly: GCA_028564925.1. Classification (NCBI taxonomy): domain Eukaryota; kingdom Metazoa; phylum Chordata; class Amphibia; order Anura; family Ranidae; genus Lithobates; species Lithobates sylvaticus. Next base: position 174,828,309 of record CM053038.1, read on the forward strand.
ATTGTAAGGAGGGCATTCTGATCACCACTGTAAGGGGGCATTCTGAACACCATTGTAATGAGGGCATTGTGACCATCACTGTAAGGGGGCATTCTGAACACCATTGTAAGGGGGCATTCTGATCACCACTGAAAGGGGGCATTCTGAACACCATTGTAAGGAGGGCATTGCGACCATCACTGTGAGGGGGAATTCTGAACACCATTGTAAGGAGGGCATTGTGAACACTATTGTAAGGAGGGCATTGTGACCATCACTGTGAGGGGGCATTCTGAACACCATTGTAAGGAGGGCATTGTGACCATCACTGTGAGGGGGTATTCTGAACACCATTGTAAGGAGGGCATTGTGACCATCACTGTGAGGGGGCATTCTGAACACCATTGTAAGGGGGCATTCTGGTCACCACTGTAAGGGGGTATTCTGAATACCATTGTAATGTTGTGACCATCACTGTGAGGGGGCATTCTGAACACCATTGTAAGGGGGGCATTCTGAACACCATTGTAAGGGGGGCATTCTGAACACCATTGTAAGGAGGGCATTGTGACCATCGCTGTGAGGGGGCATTCTGAACACCATTGTAAGGGGGCATTCTGGTCACCACTGTAAGGGGGTATTCTGAATACCATTGTAATGTTGTGACCATCACTGTGAGGGGGCATTCTGAACACCATTGTAAGGGGGGCATTCTGAACACCATTGTAAGGGGGGCATTCTGAACACCATTGTAAGGAGGGCATTGTGACCATAACGGTGAGGGGGCATTCTGAACACCACTGTAAGGGGGCATTCTGAACACCACTGTAAGGGGGCATTCTGATCACCACTGTAAGGGGGCATTCTGATCACCACTGTAAGGGGGCATTCTGAACACCATTGTAAGGGGGATATTCTGACCACCACTGTAAGTGGGGCGTTCCAACCACCATGTAAGGGGGGGCATTGTAACCACGGACACGCTGACTATCATCTAAAGGGGATATTGTGACCACCACTGTGAGGGGGATATTCTGACCACTATTGTAAGGGGGATATTCTGACCACCGCTGTAAGGGGGGCATTGTGACCACCATGTAAGAGGGGGCACTCTATCATGTAAGGGGGATATTCTGACCACTGCTGTAACTGGGGTTTTGTGACCACCACTGTATGGGAGATATTCTGACCAGCACTGTAATAGGGCATTATGAACACCACTGTAAGGGGGATATTCTCACCCCCACTGTAAGGTGGATATTCTGCCCAGCATGTAAGAGGGGGCATTCTGTCTTCTAAGGGGGGTTTTCTGACCAGCACTGCATAGGCATACCTCCCAACTTTTTGAGATGAGAATGAGGGACACCTGTCAGCAAAAGTATGCAGGCATAGAGCACAACCCTTGCCACGCCTCCTTAAAGGAGAATTGTACAAAAAAACAAGATTTGTTAAACCCACAAGTGCTTTTTTTTACCACTACTATTCCTTTATATTGACTGTCTGAATTTACAAATGCAGCAATTTAGAAATCGGATAAAAGGTTTAGCGCTGGGAAACACTTTTTGATAGATAAAAAAGTGCATTTTTTATGCAGCTATATGGATCAGACCAAACTGAGAGACAAATGAGGAGGACAGATGGACATTGTTCCAAATCAGGGACAGTCCCTCAAAATCGGAGACAGTTGGGAGCTATGGTATAGTGGATACTCTATCATGTAAGGTGGGGTTTTGTGACCACCACTATAAGGGGGTATTCTGACCACTACTGTAAAGGGGGCATTGTGACCACCACTATAAGGGGGGACATTCTTCCCACTGACAACCAATGGTAATGGCATCCTTCCTATTGACCCCAGATGAATTTATTTTAGCAGGGGGTTCCCTGAGAGCTGAAAATAATTTTAAGGGTTCCTCTGGGATAATAAGGTTGAGAAAGGCTGTATTATAGTAATAACAATATGCATGGCCACAAAAAGTACAGGAATTTCCTTTCTGCATGACAAAGTCCATTTTCCTTTTGGATTAAAGTGATCACTGGTAGAAAAGGCCGCCTTTCTCTGGATAATGACCCTCCATTAGTATAATGCACTCATACACTTTGAAAATGTTCCATTTGCTGGAGAGGTTTGGGTCACAGAGTCTTTTTCCATATCTCACACTTTAGTTCATAATAATCAGCTTTTCATGACATTTCAGCCTCTCATCCCCAGGCTTTCCTTCAGCGTGGTGTCACGGGATATAATCTCCCCGTCTGTTCTATGATCCTAGTACCAGGTTAATACTGAGAGACCGCATTAATGTGACATGCACTCAACAGATGAAGTAGAACTAAAGGGGCATTCCAGGAAAAATACACTTTAGTCTAGTGATTCATTCATAGGAAACAATTCATCTCTGTAGGAATCTTAATTGATAAAAGAAATGGCCGGGCTGGAGGCAGGATGAAGATCTAGGACACTGGAGATCAGGGTGTGTAAATTGTAAGCCCCCGTACACACGGTCGGAAAATGCGACCACAAAATCCGTCAGATTTTTTCCGACGGACTTTGTCCGAAACTGGTGTTGCATACACACGGTCGGACAAAGTTATCGGAAAATCCGATCATTCCGAACGTGATGACGTTCGTTGGTTACGACGGGCCTACGTTCACGTTAGTAGCCAATAGCTTTGGTCTCGTAATTTGATCTGAGCATGCGTGGCACTTTGTCCGTCGGAATTCTCGACACACGATCGGAAAAAGTCTGATCGGATTTTGTTGTCGGAAAATTTGAGATCCTGCTCTCAAATTTTTTTCCGTCTGAATTTCCGATGGAAAAAGTCCGATAGAGCCCACACACGGGCGGATTTTCCGACAACATAATCTGATTGGACTTTTCCCGTCGGATTTTCCGACCGTGTGTACGGGGCATAAGAGCGTCTGAACAGAATTACAAATCTTTTGTTAAGTAAGACATCACCTTGTAGGAAAGTGATAATTCTGTGTTTGTAAGAGCAATTAGAAACCAGGTATAATTTGTTTTTAATTCTACACTAGATGAAGGATATAATGAATGCATGAATTAATTTATTCCTTTCCTCCCCTAAGATCACATCAGCATTATGGTTGCCCTCAAAGGGCCAATTGTATCTGTAAGATTATATAAATATATGTACTCTTTATCATATTAAATAATTGCCTCTGAATTTGATTATTGCTGGTTTTAGTACAGTAAAACCTTGGTTTGAGAGCGTTTTGCAAGACCAGCAACATTTTTTTTATAAATTTTGACTTGATATACAAGCGATGTCTTGATATACAAGTAGCGTCATGTCTGACTGAGTATAAAAGAGAGGAAATGCGCCTCTAAGTGTAGCAATATGGTTACATTAAATGAAGGTACAATATTTAGCAACTCGAATGGTTGATGATTAAAATAGGCACATCTAAGTATGAAGGCATCCAAGGGGGAAAGCTGCCCACATGGACCGTCCCCTGCGCCATCAACGTTGTCCATTCCACGCTGAGCTCCATGAGTGATTCAAGCCACACTTTCAGATCGCTCTACTGCAGTGTAGTCTTGCCGGTCATGATTGCAGACGGACAGTGGTGAGAGCCAGCAGGGAGAATGGTCTATGTGGACAGCTTTACCCCGGATACCTGCATACTTAGATGTGCCTCTTTTAATCATCATGTGAGTTGCTAAATGTTGTATCTTCATTAACCACTTTCCGACCGCCGCACGCCCATGTATGTCCCTACTTTGGGGGCTGATATCGTTGTTATTGCAGCATAGCTGCCATAACCCCAGTATCCCCGCGTTCGGCCGGCTACAAGATAAAAGTGGTCTCTGCAGCGGATTTGCCGCAAGATCACTTTTATCAGTGGCGGCAAATTTGGTTCGGAAAATGTCAAGCACTTTTCTGCAGCAGAGAATTACTTTTTCCGAACCAACTTTGGGGCCCCGTAACTCGGGGCCACTTGGTGCTAAGAACCCCATCTTTGGTTATGTTGTAGTGCCAGTTCCCCTGGGTTTGCACGCCAAATTACGGGGCCCCAAAGTCGGGTCGGAAAATGTCATTCTCTGCTGCAGAAAAGTGCTTGACTCGCGTATAAGCAGAGGGGGGCATTTTCAGCACATTTCAGCAAAACTTGGCTTATACTTGAGTATATACGGTAGATGAATTAAAAAAAAAAAAACTAACCAGTAAAGTTAGCCCAATTTTTTTGTATAATGTGAAAGATTTTATGCCAAGATAATATTGATCTTTTTATTCTAAGCAAAAAAAATTGTGATTCTGATTTTGGCCAGAATCGTGCAGCTCTAATCCAATGGCTTCAGTCCTTTTTAAGTATCATGCTTGCTCTAGACTAGTGACTCAGAAAGTATTAAAGTCGGACACAACCAGACAACAGAAAGAGGTCAGTAATGGCAGTCCCAATATTTATCTCTGTACCGCGTTAGATATAAAAAGCGCAGTCCTTTTTAAATTCCTTCAAACTTTGGAAACCAATTTATTGTATCGAACGCACTTAAAGCAAAGGGCAGAAAAAATGGAGCTCCCTTTTTGCTCGGTTCCTTTTTTAGGTCAGGGTTGCAGGAAAAAGAAAGCACTGCCCCACTTATTTTTATAGCGCGTTAGATTCCTTTTCCAGCGCCTGTTTTTTTTAGTGTCAGCCGAGTTAAATGGCGAGAAGTAGGAGTGTTTTTTTTTTTTTTCTTCGCTCCGCATTTGCTGCTACTTTCTTCTACTTTTCTGTTAAAAGGCTTAGATGTGAGATTAAATCAGCAATCATCGCTAGAGTGCGCAAATAATTAAATGGAGGCGCTTACTGCGGTAATAACATTGATTCCTGGTTAGAATCAATCCTTCCTGTCTTCGGGCCTCACATATTGTCATGCGGCTTCACTCTAACATAACAATACAGTTTATTTTTACAATTAGCCGTGTAGTGAGTCCAGCTGCTTAAAACCCCCTCCTGAATTCAGCGGGCATCTAAAGATCTCGCTGGTAAATGTCTCCTTATCTGCGGAGTCACAAGGACCTTTTTTTCTTTTTTTTTTTTTTAGGCCACATTAAGAGGATTTCCAATTACAAAGAAAATCCCCTATTTGCTCGTGACCCCTACAAGTAGTAGCATGGTGGTGGGCCTCCTAAACTTCAAGGATTCACCCTGACTGTGAGCTGCAATTACAGACCTTCCCTGCAGCACTACCTGCTGGTAAAATATGGTATTGCAGAGATAGCCATACAAGAATAATCATACCTTCCAACTATTAGAGATGGGAATGAGGGACACCTATCAGCAAAAGTATGCAGGCATAGGACACTGCAGTGGCAGCTGGTACTCAAATTTTTGGGGGTTTGCAAACAAACTGAAAAAAAAAAAATCAATTGCAGCCACTGTGCCCATCAAGCGCAGCCACTGTGCCCATCAAGCGCAGCCATTGTGCCCATCAAGCGCAGCCACTGTGCCCATCAAGCGCAGCCACTGTGCCCATCAAACGCAGCCACTGTGCCAATCAAGCACAGCCACTGTGCCTCTCAAACGCAGCCACTGTGCCCCTCAAACGCAGCCCCATCAATTGCCGCTAGTGTGCCCCATCAATTGCCGCTACTGTGCCCCATCAAATGCTGCCAGTGTGCATCGCCCAGGAGTCGGGACTTACCTGTCTCGCAGCGGGTCACAGTGGCGTCGTCCACGCTCCTTGATTTCTCAGATCCTCTCTATCAGGCATCTAATCACAGCGCCTGTTGATTCAGCCAATCAGGTGACAGGTAACCAGACCCAAGCACCTGATTGACTGAGAGGAGGGTCAGTGTTCCTAACACAACACTGAGTAAACAGCAAACGCACAGCATTGTGCCCACTGTTTACCATTTTGGAAGCCTATTAGGCGCTTCCAAAAAAAGACCCCGCCGCTGTAAATTCAGGTGCCCGGCACCTGACAATGCAGAAGCTTCACAAGTGCCATCAATGCAGAAGCCTCACAAGTGCCACCAATGCAGCAGCCTCACCATTGCCATTGCCAACAATGCAGCAGCCTCACCATTGCCATCAATGCAGCAGCCTCACCATTGCCATCAATGCAGCAGCCTCACCATTGCCATCAATGCAGCAGCCTCACCATTGCCATCAATGCAGCAGCCTCACCATTGCCATCAATGCAGCAGCCTCACCATTGCCATCAATGCAGCAGCCTCACCATTGCCATCAATGCAGCAGCCTCAACATTGCCTTCAATGCCTCAGCTTCACCATTGTCATCAGCGCAGTCTGATCGATGCCCATCTGCAGCCTAGAGGGGATATGGAGGGGGGCGGGATGAGCACCGACAGATTACATACAGTGATAATCTCCTATGATAGACAGAACAGTGGTCCAGACGGGACTTCCTATTACAGAGGCCGCCAAGTAAACAGGAGATTCTCACTGTATGTAATCTGACGCGATCGTCCCGCCCCCCTCCCTGTCCCATCTAGGCTGCAGATAGGCATCAATCAGGCTGCACTGATGGCAATGAATATGCTAATAAATACAGTAATTTTGGATTCCTTTTATCGATGAATTGTAAAAGTGCTTATTAAAAGTCTTTCAGTAAAAATCCAGACAGATTATTCTAGGAACTTCCATCTTCATATTTGCTGCTGGCACACCTAAACCCTCGGCTTCCCTAATTGCAGCCAGCTTGGTGTTGGTCTATGGGGACTTCCCTGGTGATTGACCAGCAGCAGAGCAAAACCAGACCAAAGCCCAGGGAACTCCGTTAAACATACAGTGGTGTGAAAAAGTTTTTGCCCCCTTCCTCATTTCCTGTTCCTTTGCATGTTTGTCACACTTAAGTGTTTCGGAACATCAAACCAATTTAAACAATAGTCAAGGACAACACAAGTAAACACAAAATGCAATTTGTAAATGAAGGTGTTTATTATTAAAGGTGAAAAAAAATCCAAACCATCATGGCCCTGTGTGAAAAAGTGATTGCCCCCTAAACCTAATAACTGGTTGGGCCACCCTTAGCAGCAACAACTGCAACCAAGCGTTTGCGATAACGTGCAATGAGGCTTTTACAGCGTCCTGGAGGAATTTTGGCCCACTCATCTTTGCAGAATTGTCCTAATTCAGTTACATTAGAGGGTTTTCGAGCATGAACGGCCTTTTTAAGGTCATACCACAACATCTCAATAGGATTCAGGTCAGGACTTTGGCTAGGCCACTCCAAAGTCTTCATTTTGTTTTTCTTCAGCCATTCGGTGGTGGACTTGCTGGTGTGTTTAGGATCATTTTCCTGCTGCAGAACCCAAGTTCGTTTCAGCTTGAGTACACGAACAGATGGTCGGACATTCTCCTTCAGGATCTCTTGGTAGACAGCAGAATTCATAGTTCCTTTTATCACGGCAAGTCTTCCAGGTCCTGAAGCAGCAAAACAGCCCCAGACCATCACACTACCACCACCATATTTTACTGTTGGTATAATGTTCTTTTTCTGAAATGCAGTGTTCCTTCTACGCCAGATATACTTGGACACACACCTTCCAAAGAGTTCCACTTTTGTCTCATCGGTCCACAGAATGTTGTCCCAAAAGTCTTGGGGATCATCAAGATGTGTTGTGGAGAAATTGAGACGAGCTTTGATGTTCTTTTTGCTCAGCAGTGGTTTTCTCCTTGGAACTCTGCCATGCAGGCCATTTTTGCCCAGTCTTTTCCTGATGGTGGAGGCATGAACGCTGACCTTAACTGAGGCAAGTGAGGCCTGCAGTAACCTTGGACGTTGTTGTGGGGTCTTTTGTGACCTCTTGGATGAGTCGTCGCTGCGCTCTTGGGGTAATTTTGGGCGGCCGGCCACTCCTGGGAAGGTTCACCACTGTTCCATGTCTTCGCCATTTGTGGATAATGGCTCTCACTGTGGTTCGCTGGATTCCCAAAGCTTTGGAAATGGCTTTATAACCCTTTCCAGACTGATAGATCTCAATTACTTTCTTTCTCAATTGTTCCTGAATTTCTTTGGGTCTCGGCATGATGTGTAGCTTTTAAGGATCTTCTGGTGGACCTTACTGTGTCAAGCAGCTCCTATTTAAGTGATGCCTTGATTGTGAACAGGTGTGGCAATAATCAGGCCTGGGTGTGGCTAGAGAAATTGAACTCAGGTGTGGACAACCACAGTTATAGTATGTTTTAACAAGGGGGGCAATCACTTTTTCACACAGGGCCATGATGGTTTGGATTTTTTTTCACCTTTAATAATAAACACCTTCATTTACAAATTGCATTTTGAGTTTACTTGTGTTGTCCTTGACTATTGTTTAAATTGGTTTGATGTTCCGAAACACTTAAGTGTGACAAACATGCAAAGGAACAGGAAATGAGGAAGGGGGCAAACACTTTTTCACACCACTGTACAATGATCATAGGCTAAATTCACAGCCAATGCAGCAGTATAATCATCCTTTAACCACTTAAAGGGTAAGTTCACTTTTACAGAAAAATCTGCAAGGTGAACTTACACAGGACCCTCTCCTTAGTTTGCGATACGGCACTGCGGTCGCTTTAACTGACAATTGCGCGGTCGTGCAAAATTCTTCTCCTTTTTTTCCCACAAATAGAGCTTTCTTTTGGTGGCATTTGATCACTTTTGTGTTTTTTTTTTTTTTTTTTTTGCTCTATAAACAAAAAAAGAGCGTCAATTTTGAAAAAAGGGCAATATTTAAACTTTTTGCTATAATAAATATCCCCCAAAAATATATAAAAAAACGAATTTCCTCAGTTTAGGCCGATATGTATTCTACATATTTTTGGTTAAAAAAAAAAAAAATCACAATAAGCGACACCAAGAATAAAGTGAAAGCATACATCTCTTGTATTTACACAATACAGTGGAACCGCGGATTACAAGCATAATCCGTTCCATGAGAATGCTCGTAATCCAAAGTACTCGCATATAAAAGCGAGTTTCCCCATTGAAGTCAATGGAAACTAAAATAATTTGTTCCGCATTGACTTCAATGGCATGCAATACCACATGTGGCCAGAGCCGGGGGGGCGCCGGAGAGCCTCGGAAAGGGGCGAAAAGGCCAGAGGACACCTCGGCTGACCTCGGCAAGCCTCAGAAAGACTTCGTCTCGAGATTTGCCGAGGTCAGCAGAGCTGTCCTCTGGCCTTTCCGTGCATTTCCGAATGGCGCTGATCGGCGATGTTCGACTCCAGCACCCCCCCCCGCCCCACCTCAGGCCAAACGCGGTACTGCACACTGCTTTGGCCTGAATCGTGCTCGTTTTGTGAGACAACACTCGCAAACGGAGTTACGATTTTTGAAAAATGCAGTGCTCGTATTGCTAAACGCTTGTTAACCGTGTTACTCACAATCCGAGGTTCCACTGTATTTCTTTATCTCAAAGTTTGGATTTCAAGTGCACCTACAGTGATTTTGCTGTCATAGAAAATAAAGGGAGAGTAGCTGTGTGATTTCAGTGTCTCTTATATAGTAATTGAAGATGAATATCTCCACAATGTCTATAGCTACAGAGATAAATGAGTGCTTGCTTTTTTGACTGCTTGTTTGGAATATGTAAATGCTTTAGTGTGCATAGCCTGCAAACATAGGTATTTGCATATAGGAGCTCCATAGGCCTAAAATAATACAGCAGAACTTTTGTATCTGAGACTTAATTTCTAGTTGTGCATTTACAGTAAACTGGAGATTTGCAATTTACATTTATTATTATTTTTTATTTTAACCAGATTTTCTCAAGAACTGATCATTTAGTTTGATCAGACGTATCCAGTAAGTTAGGGAGCAAAGTGTAGTTATTCATAGCTGCCAATCAGGAGTTGTCTCATTTTCCGACTTCCCTGGTTTTAATAAAAGTGATATCTGGTTGATTGTTCGGAGTTGCTGCACTTAGCACATGACTCTTGCCATTTGTACAGCTCTGAAGTGCTGATTTTGACCATTATATTGGTTCCCATACATGCTCTGCTAAACCCCCCTCCCCTTGGAAATGGAGAATTTGACTTCTCTGGAATGTGTTGATCACAGCATTGGACTCCCACTTTTTGAACACTCTAGCTTATGTTGGAGGTTATTTTGGCCTATACAGGGCTTTGTCCTTTTGATAGCGTCATAGTAAGGAATTGTAAGCATTTTATTTTAACCTCAAACTTTCCCTGACCTTTTAAAAATAGTTTATCTTTAAATAGAAGTTTATCTTTCTCTGTCTTGCTCCTATCAAGCCTTCTTGTGTTAAAGTAGATTGTCAAATATAAGCTAAAAGGAAACATGTCATGAGAACGTGGGGAAAAAAAAAAAAAAATATATATATATATATATATATATATATATATATATATATATATATATATATATATATATATATATATATATATATATGTGTTATTATTATTATTATTTTTTTTATTTATTATTATTATTAGTATTTAATGTTTTTATTGTTATATATATTTATTATTATTATTATTTAATTTATTTTATTTTTCCTAATAAATAAATATATATATATGTGTGTGTGTGTGTGTGTGTGTGTATATATGTATATATGTATATATGTATATATATATATATATATATATATATATATATATATATATATATATATATATATATATATATATATATATATATATATATATATATATATATATATATATATATTATTTTTTTGTTATATATATATATATATATATATATATATATATATATAATAATATTATTATCATATATATATATATATATATATATATATATATATATATATATATATATCTATACACACAATCTATATTACCAAAAGTATTGGGATGCCTGCCTTTACACACACATGAACTTTGCCTGTCTTAGTCCGTAGGGTTCAATATTGAGTTGGCCCACCCTTTGCAGCTATAACAGCTTCAACTCTTCTGGGAAGGCTGTCCACAAGGTTTAGGAGTGTGTCTATGGGAATGTTTGACCAATCTTCCACAAGTGCATTTGTGAGGTCAGGCACTAATGTTGGATGAGAAGGCCTGGCACGCAGTCTCTGCTCTAATTCATCTCAAAGGTGTTCTATCGGGTTGAGGTCAGGGCTCTGTGCACTCTTTTGTGTGGGTGTCACCATTAATAGAACAGCAACAGCCTTTTCTGGATAATTAGGATTGGCCTTGCTTAGTGAAAAGAGATTTAGGAAAAATACACAGTGTGCGCTGAAAAGAACGTGTATTTCTTGAGTGCTTTTTTATAAATGGCAGTTCAGAAAACACACATGCAGTGGCGGAACTACCGCCATAGCGACACACGCGGCCGCTATGGGGCCCCTGGGGAGAAGAAGGAATGCATACTGCCGGGGGCCCGGGGGGGCGAGCACTGCCCGCACGGTCCCCCAGCCAGGGTTAGTGAGGAGAGGAAGAGGCGCGCTGTCCGTACAAGGCAGCAGAGCGCTGTGTAATACCTTTTATTTGAATGTCCTGTCTGTGTGTGTTCCTGGGGCTCACCGTCACATAGCCCCACCTCCTGGCCCGACGCTTTTGATAGACAGAACGCCGGTCCGATGCGGGACATGTGACGTCATCGAAGGCGCCGGGCCAAGAGGTGGGGCTATGTGACGGTGAGCCCCGGGAACACAGGACATTCAAATGAAAGCTATTACAGCGCGCCTCTTCCTCTCCTCACTTCCCCTGGCTGGGGGACCGCGCGGGCGGTGCTCGCCCCCCCCCCCCACGCTCGCCAATAGCCATTTGAGGGCTGCTGCAGTCTGGCTCACCTCTTCCACTGCACAGGTGAGGCTGCATTGAGCACGGGGAGGCTGCATTGGGCACGGGGGAGGCTGCATTGGGCACGGGGGAGGCTGCATTGGGCACGGGTGAGGCTGCATTGGGCACGGGTCATGCTGCATTGGGCACGGGGGAGGCTGCATTGGGCACGGGGGAGGCTGCATTGGGCACGGGTCATGCTGCATTGGGCACGGGTCATGCTGCATTGGGCACGGGGGAGGCTGCATTGGGCACGGGTCATGCTGCATTGGGCACGGGTCAGGCTGCATTGGGCACGGGTCAGGCTGCATTGGGCACGGGTCAGGCTGCATTGGGCACGGGTCAGGCTGCATTGGGCACGGGTCAGGCTGCATTGGGCACGGGTCAGGCTGCATGGGGCACGGGTCATGCTGCATGGGGCACGGGTCAGGCTGCATTGGGCACGGGTCAGGCTGCATTGGGCACGGGTCAGGCTGCATTGGGCACGGGTCAGGCTGCATTGGGCACGGGTCAGGCTGCATTGGGCACGGGTCAGGCTGCATGGGGCACGGGTCAGGCTGCATGGGGCACGGGTCAGGCTGCATGGGGCACGGGTCATGCTGCATTGGGCACGGGCAGGCCACGCTGCATTGGGCAAAGGTGAGGCTGCATTGGGCACTGAACATGCTGCATTGGGCACAGGCAGGTGAGGCTGCGTTGGGAACAGGTGAGGCTGCATTGGGCACAGGTGAGGCTGCATTGGGCACAGGTGAGGCTGCATTGGGCAAAGGTGAGGCTGCATTGGGCACTGAACAGGCTGCATTGGGCACAGGTGAGGCTGCATTGGGCACGGGTGAGGCTGCATTGGGTGAGGCTGCATTGGGCATGGGTCACACTGTATTGGGCACAGGTGAGGCTGCATTGGGCACAGGTGAGGCTGTATTGGGCATGGGCAGGCCACGCTGCATTTGGCACACAGGTGAGGCTGCATTGGGCAAAGGTGAGGCTGCATTGGGCACTGAACATGCTGCATTGGGCGCAGGCAGGTGAGGCTGCATTGGGCACAGGCCACACTGCATTGGGCACAGGTGAGGCTGCATTGGGCATTGGGCACTGGACACGCTGCATTGGGCACAAGTGGGCACAGGTGAGGCAGTATTGGGCACTGGCCACGCTGCATTGGGCACAGGTGAGGCTGCATTGGACACTGGACATGCTGTATTGGGCACAGACCACGCTGCATTGGGGACAGGTGAGGCAGTATTGGGCATGGGCAGACCACGCTGCATTGGGCACAGGTGAGGATTATTGAAGCGCTAACACCAGGTGTTTGGAGTATCTTTATCTGTTGATTAAACTTTCTGGAATACATATACAGTATTGCTATTGTGGTGTAGGATCTGGGCTCTTTCTTTCTTTCTTCTCAGGCTCGAACCGCACACCCTTTGAGCCCCGCCCTTTAAACCGCGCCCACTATTTAATTTAAGCCCCGCCATTTTTTTGTGGGGGGGGGGGGGGGCCCATACAACATTTTGCTATGGGGTCCTGTGATTTCTAGTTACGCCCCTGCACACATGGATGGCCATAAATAGGAAGTAGTTCTGGACAGCAGCACTCTGAAAAAATTGCCTTTTTTTTTCAGAGTGCGGCTGCCCAAAACTACTTCCTATTTATTGCTATAAGCAATTGCCAGCATCTGTGGCTTCTAAACTGGTGAAGAGGTTTACTATCGTTTGTCCTCCTGGAGCGGTAATATCTTCCCTTGCCTACACTTGGATGGCCATTGTGCCTGTAAATGGCTCTGTACAGAGCCAATCAGAGTGGCTCTGTATCTTGTGCTGTGCACATCCATCACAAGTGTCAGGGTTTACAAGCATTTAGGTCATTTATAGCTCAGCTTCCCTTGCCTGGTATTCAGGGGGGTATATAAAGGCTAGGATTTAAGTAAAAACTGATAAAAAAAAGGTCAATATGGTGCCGTCTGGGCTGGGACAAACTACATTGATGGAAAGTACAGTGTGGTTCAGATCCTCTGGTTAAATCATATGACTTTACGAACCGCTAAATAATCCAATCCAACACACTTAAAACAGCACTTCTGAGAGACTGAAGAGATCTCTAAGCAGCAAACCGACGAATGAGCGAAGTGCGCAGACTTATGCTGCGTACACACGGTCAGACTTTCTGGCGTAAAATGTGTGATCGGAGCTTGTTGTCAGAAATTCCGACCATGTGTAGGCTCCATCGGACAGTTTCCATCAGAATTTCCGTCGCACAAAATTTGAGATCTGGTTTTTAAATTTTCCGACAACAAAATCCGTTTGCGTAAATTCTGATCGTGTGCACACAATTCCGACGCACAAAGTGCCACGCATGCTCAGAATCAAGCAGAAGAGCCACACTGGCTATTGAACTTCATTTTTCTCGGCTTGTCGTAAGTGTTGTATGTCACCGCGTTCTTGAAGTTCAGGATTTCCGACAAGATTTGTGTGACCGTGTGTATGCAAGACAAGTTGAGCCAACATCCGTTGGAAAAAATCCATGGATTTTGTTGTCGGAATGTCCGATCAATGACGGATCGTGTGTACGGGGCATTAGTGTAGTGGGCATATACATTTTTTTTTTTAAAGGAAGGCAATTAGCAACTCACATAAAGTAAGATGAATTATGCTTATCATGGTTCTCAAAAGAATTTGGAACTGACACCAAGGCAATGGTGAAAATGGATACACTGGATATTAGGGGTGCAACGGATCAAAAAACTCACGGATCGGATCGATCCTCGGATCAGAGTCACGGATCGGATCATTTTTCGGATCAGCAAATAATAATTAAATTTGCAAAAACCTGTGAAAATTCCACCACCATATAGTCCCCACTGTAATATTGGCTGAGCATGGCTGGGTATTGGCAGAGTATTGGCAGGGTATGGCAGGGTATTGCAGGGTATGGAGGGATGGCTGTGACTGCAATTGACTGCTGCCATCCGATCTCTCCCCTCCACTGTACAGATCTGTACACAGAGGGAAGAGAGGAATCGGCATTTGTTTACAAGTGATCGCTCCGTCATTTGACGGAGCGATCACATTGTAAACGGCCGACGGGTGCACCAAGATGACCGCCGCTCCGAAGCTAGGCCAAAGCCGCGGCCTTTCCTAAGGCCAAGGCCACAGAGCGCTCCGCAGATCGAGGCGTGTGCCGATCCGAACAGGGTGACCCGTTCGGATCACGGATCGTGGTGATCCGTTGCACCCCTACTGGATATGGTCTGGATGGCACCCGCAATATCTAAGAGAGACAGCAAGGGGGGCACAAATCTAAGTGCAGCAAGGTGGAGAGGTGGAAACAGAATGCAGTAATTGGTAACTCGGTGTGTGGATGACCTCATGCATTACAGTCATTGGTGCATCTACACCTGGGAGGAGGGGGCATCCAGGATCCCAAGGTAAAGCTGCTGCTGCAAGGCGTGACCAGGAAGCAGGAAGCAGCACGTGTAGATCAATGGAGCACATACGAAGACAGGAAGTGATGTAACAGGAAGTGATGTCAGGGGTTGGCAACATGTTTTGAAGCCAACACCTCTTTATCAAGCCAGCTTTTTGTATGTTCAAGTAAAACTGAACTTCTCTTAAAGTTTAGAGTAAGAGAGGCTTTAAACACCCATTAGGTTATTCTGTGTCCCTCCATGGAGATGACCCTTTACCTCCCATCTTGTTGACGCAAAAGAAATCTTTCTACATTGAAAATAAGTTTCATATTAGGGAGTTGTCATCAGAACAGATGTTCCAATTGAAGGATTAACTGTCTCTTCTTGCTCTGATGACAACTCTATCATTTTGGATTTATCTTCACTTAGTGTACCCATGACAGTAGTCACCAGGCCTTTGTGGCTTTGAAAATCGCTCCAACAAAAGGAAGAGGCTGGAATTTCAGAAATCTCCTCGCTGCCTTCCACTTGTAACCAAATTGTTCATTGCGGGTGGATGCCGCCTTTAATAGCACAGCAACAGCCCTTTTTCTGGATAATTAGGATTCTTCTTGCTTAGTGAAAAGAGATCTGCAAAAAAATACACAGCATTTAAAATGAGTAACGTATCGAATAAACCAGAAATAAGAGATGTATTTGATAGCATCATTAGTACTACCTTAGTACACCTAAAACCTTGTCATTTGAAGGTAAATACAAGCTTGATGTGTAGTACGCCTAAAACCGTTTCATTTTAGGGTAAATACAAGCTTGATGTACGGTTCTGTTAGCACAAATGTGGGTGATTCAGATTGCCCAATTATTCTGAATTTCTTTCCAGGCTGAGCTGTGACTTATAAGTCTTTTTGTACGCATCGCATCATGTCAGAGTCAGTTTGTTAGGCTCCTATTATTTCCAGAACAAGGAGACAGATTGATGTTTTTTAATAAAGGGGTTTCTCTTGATGTTTAGATGTCCCATATTTACAGACACATTTCATTTCCCAGCTAAACTTTCAGTATATTTATAGTGTCGTTTTTTGTCCCTATATGTCTGTTCATCAGTTTTGGGCAAGAAAAACTCAAATGAGTTCTGTGATTCATAGGGTCATGTACAGTAAAGTTTCTGTACCAAGCTAACCCATCGGCTTACTAGTGGATAGGACCATAGGTATATCCCTGGTGGTTCAGGAGATATAGCCAGAAAATGGACACACAGATCTAGACTAAGATCCACATTAGAGTTGAATTCCGGGGTGGACAGATTAATACGAATTCATGAGTAAATCTGTCCAATCCAGGAGCCGGAGCAGAATTCTTTTTAGGCTAGAGCCTTGATGCCCAACGTGAGGCCTAGGAGCTGTATACAGTTTTTTGGCACTTTTTGTGTGGCCCTCAGGGCCCCTGCAGACATGTCATGTCCATAGTCTCTGGTCATCTCTTGTATCTTGTCCATAGTCTCTGGTCATCTCTCGTATCATGTCCTTAGTCGCTGGTCATCTATTGTATCATGTCCATAGTCTCTGGTCATCTCTCGTATCATGTTCATAATCTCTGATCATCTCACGTATCATGTCCATAGTCTCTGGTCATTTCTTGTATCATGTCCTTAGTCTCTGGTCATCTTTTGTATCATGTTTGTAGTCTCTGGTCATCTTTTGTATCATGTTCGTAGTGTCTGGTCATCTCTTGTATCATGTTCGTAGTCTGTGGTCATCTCTTGTATCATGTCCTTAGTCTCTGGTCATCTTTTGTATTATGCTCATAGTCTCTGATCATCTCTTGTACTGTATCATGTCCATAGTCCCTGATCAACTCTTGTATCATGTCTGCAGTCTCCAACCATCTCTTATATCATGTCTGTAGTTTCTGATCATCTCTTATATCATGTCCAGTGTCTCTGACCATCTCTTATATCATGCCCAGAGTCTCTGACCATCTCTTGGTGTCTGCTCACTTCAGGTATTGGCGTGGTGACGTCACTGGCCCCACCTTAGCCCTAGTGCCCTACGAGCCTTTAAAAGAGATTTTTATGGGTCAAATTCAGAGGTGAGCGTATTGTGAGCACAGAGATGGAGCACTTGGATAGATATGTTTACAGCACAAGAGAACTTTTCCATAAGCACTGGATTTGGACTAAATTCTTATGAACCGTACACAAGGTCGAATATTCCGATGGAAAAAGTCTGATCGGATTATGTTGTCGGAAAATCCGATCATGTGTGGGCTCTAGCGGGCTTTTTCCGACGGAATTTCCAACGGAAAAAATTTGAGAGCAGGATCTCAAATTTTCCGACAACAAAATCCGATCGGACTTTTTCCGATCGTGTGTAGGGAATTCCGACGGACAAATTGCCACGCATGCTCAGATCAAATTACGAGACCAAAGCTATTGGCTACTAGCCTCTAAGTAGTTCCGCAGTACGCAACGAACGTCACCACATTCGGAACGATTGGCTTTTCCAACAATTTTGTCCGACCGTGTGTATGCAACACCAGTTTCGGACACAATCCGCCGGGAAAAAAACGGACGGATTTTGTGGTCGGAATTTCCGACCGTGTGTACGGGGGCTTAGTGGTTTTGCACATCATTTGTTTTGGTTATGTATGGATATTTAAAGAGATATTGAGGAATATTTTGTAGTATGGAGTATTGTATCAATGTATACGTAGAGTTGTGATTAATTTTTAACACGTAAGATAATTTATTTACATACTCATTTTATATGGTATTAACGAGGCCTAAACCTGTTCAAGTGCCAAAATGTACCTGTTTATCCTGCAAGAAATTGATTGCTCTTTGTGTCTTATGTGCTCTGCAGTATTATGTCAAACAGTGTTATCAGAAAAATGTGTTAGGAACACAGAATACTTTCCTAGTATTTTATGCAGAAGAGGAGAGGGAGAGGCGTTATGTAGTCCTCACACCTAGGGTGACAACGCTGCTCCTCCATAGATACAGTGAGTGAGGGTTGTCACCCTAGGACAGGAAGTGTGTTACTGTCTGGATCACCAGGTGAAAATAAAGGTTAAAAAACACCCGATCAAAGAAAACTAATGCCGCTACCACATCCTATGACTGGTGAACTGAAATATATTACAGTCCTATTCTTGGGTTTAGATTAATTTTAAACAATCCTCTCTAGTCAGGCAGGTCATTGCACTATATAGATGTTGATACATCTAAAAGAGATCAGATTTAAATCATCGTAATTACTTTAGATAGTTCATAGAGCATATATGCTCACTGAAGCAATGCCATAAAAAAAAACTCTAGTATTTTAGGTGGCTTAGACAATGAGGAATGCCTCCACTTCTTTGCCCCAACCCTTCATCCAAATTCTAATCTAATCAGTGACTCCACCTAGTCTGACCAAAGCATAGCAATGTCTTTTTTTCACAGAGAAAAACCTGCATACCAATGTCTAGTCATCCCCAACCCCCCACCATGTTTGTGAAATATCCAACGGACATTCACTGTGCCATCAACGGATGGGTCCAATATCGAAAACGCGCGTTTTAAAACGCAGGTTTCTGCTTTTTAAAACATGTGTTTAGCAGAGTTTGCATCAGCGTCTCGTGTGCATGGGGCCCTATAATATTGTGAGCAGATCAAGCAGTCTGAAGCAAAATCAAGTCAGTGCAGATCATCAATTTGTCCAGCAGGTGAAATCTATAGTTTTTGTTCCCCTTTGAGCCAGAACATTCCATCTAGAAGCTTGTATTGTATCCGAACACCCACCAGATTGCTTACAGTGTTGTGTTCTGTTTTCTTGCAGCCAGCCAACCGCTCACTTCAGATGTTTTGGTTGCCACAGGAGGCAAACTGGTTCTGAACTGCACAGTGAAAGAGCATGAAAACTCATCTCTCCAGTGGTCCAACCCAGCTCAGCAGACCTTGTATTTTGGAGAGAAGAGAGGTAAGTCGGATGAGTATGTGAGAGAAAGTCGGATTCTGCACATGGGCTAGCACAAAGGTCCGTAATAACAACAAAACACACAATATATCATTCAAAATATTTATTTATTGGAAATAATTGGCCACGGTGTTATCCAAAAAGGGGGGTTAATATTTTGAGATTATAAATTTAATAA
Organism: Lithobates sylvaticus; assembly: GCA_028564925.1. Lineage (NCBI taxonomy): Eukaryota > Metazoa > Chordata > Amphibia > Anura > Ranidae > Lithobates > Lithobates sylvaticus. The sequence goes on from CM053038.1 coordinate 174,847,552, forward strand.
ATATAAATATAAAAAAGGCCATCTCGGCTAAAATATATTCAAAACAAAATTAAATGGTGTCCATCCAGCCAATGCTGGGCGACTATTCCCCCACTAGGATAACAACATGACTTGCTGAAAAACGGGAGGGTGGGTGGGCGCTGGGGTCCGGTCCAAACGGTCTGAGAAGACACAGCTTCAGGCCCTTTTATAGGCTCTTCAGTTCAGGTTACAGTAAAACCGCCAAATTACACCAATCAGCTGCTCCATTAACCTAGCCAATCCCATGGCTGTTGCTGCCCAGGGAAACTGCAGTGACCAATAGCAACCTGTGAATAGATAAAGCACAGCAGACTGCGGGTCCCCCTTTGAGCTATCCCATGTTGGTCCAGCATATTGCTAAGACCTTTCATTCTCCATAATGCATGAGTGGTGGGGCACTTAAATGAAGAACATAAAAGGGTTCACCCGGAGTCTTCTGAATATGGATTAATAATGCTTTATTCATGCTGGTAGAAAGAGGACAAAACCTTTGTGTATAGTTTTTTATTTTTTTTAAAGGTGTTTATTTTGATTTTGTAACATAAAAACGTAATTACAAATGTGTAAAGTGCACTTAAAAGAACCTTTACACAGTAAAGAGAATGGAACAAGTTTACTAGTCCATAAAACAGAAATACCCCAGCAACACACATTCATACCTTCATACTTGCACCCATTCAGACCTGCAACACATGCAACCCCATAGAGACAGCAAAGGTCCAGAGTCCCCCCTTGCATTAAATGTTTCATATAGGACAATCCGTGATTGTCAACTTTAACATCTTGCTGAAAAAGGAGCTTAGAGTACATACCGTATATACTCGAGTATAAGCCGAGTGTTTCAGCACATTTTTATGTGCTGAAAGTGCCCCCCTCGGCTTATACTCGAGTCGAGCACTTTTCTGCAGCAGAGAATGACATTTTCCGACCCGATTTTGGGGCCCCGTATCTTGGGGCCACTTGGTGCTAGAAACCCTAAACCCAGTGGAACCAACACTACAACATATCTAAATTTGGGGTTCCTAGCACCAAGTGGCCCCGAGATACAGGGCCCCAAATTCGGTCAACTGTGTCCATCTGCAGCAATGTCATTTCGGGACCCTTTGGGCTGCAGCTAGGGGGCATCTAGGAACCCTTAACTACCAAGTTTGAAGTTCGGGGGACCTATGGCTGCAAATGGGCACAGGGAGGCATGTAAATGGGCACAGTGAGGCTGCAAATGGGCATTGTTGACCCTCTTTTCCACTTACAGTAGCTGCGCATTTCTCACCCTAGGCTTATACTCGAGCCAAGAGTTTTCCCAGTTTTTTGTGGTAAAATTAGGTGCCTCGGCTTATATTCGGATCGGCTTATACTCGAGTATATACGGTAAGTAGTGGGCCTACTGGAAAAGTTGTGAAGAAAGGACATCCCCCCAGAAATCCTCCGAAACCTTAAGCCATGGTTGCCAGATTTTAGTGAACTTCTTAGGGCATGCCCTACTCTTGTATATCAATTTGAATTTGGGAAGGACCCCATGAACAATGCGGAAAAAGGCACGGGCTGAAGGGGAGACCACATTTTTTCCAGTGCAGTAGGATGGTTTTACGTGCATAGAATAAGAGTGTACGTAGCAATGTCCTGGCGTGAGTACGGTGGACATAGTCGTTGAGTATTCCCAAAAGTCCCACCTCCGGGATGTGAGGAATCGGTAGATGAAGTTTTTGGTCGAAGAAAGCAAACAATTCCTTCCTTCCTTACCACATCTAGCACATGCAATATCTTGACCCATTCGGACCAGCCTAGCTGGAGTATAATGTAAGTGATGTATAAACTTAAATTGTATCAGTAGGTCAGCAGTGCTAATTATGTCCTGAAAGCATACCTCGGTTGCTTCTTCCCAGTCCTCTTCAGAAAGCTCAGGCATAGACAATAGCCATTTGCGATGAGAGTTATCAAAAAGGGTCACCTTTGTGCATAGTTAGAAGGTTTCGTAGAGAAATCATAAAGAAGGCCCAAATGCCACCATGTCTAATGCCAACTTCAAACCTAGTCTTTCTCTCCTCAGTGCCAGGGCTTCTCTTCCTACAGTAATGCCACATACACGAAAGGATTTTCCGTCGGAATTCCGCTCAAGCTTGGCTTGCATACACACGGTCACACAAGTTCTATGAACTTTCGACCTTCAAGAACGCGGTGACGTACAACACTACGACGAGCCAAGAAAATTAAGTTCAATGCTTCCGAGCATGCGTCAAATTGTTTCCAAGCATGCGTAGGAATTTTGCGCATAGGAATTTGTACAGACGATCGGAATTTCGGATCAGAACTTTTTCCGACCGAAAAATAGAGAACATGCTCTCAATCTTTTGCTGGCTGGAATTACGCCAGCAAAAGTCCGATGGAGCATACACACGGTTGGAATTTCCGTCCAAAAGCTCACATCGGACTTTTGCTGGCGGAATTTCCGATCGTGTGTACGGGGCATAAGGGGTGTATGTATTAAAATAGATAAATAAAATTGCATAGCTATTTGTCCAGCAACTACTGCAACATTTGTTCTGCGAGAATGGGGCAAAAATGTAATGTTCTCAGCCTACTTCCGCATTAACCACTTGCAGACCCGCCTCAGTACATATACTGCAATAGGGCGGTACCTACAGGCACAGCGACGTGCCTGTACATCACTGCCTGTTTCCTCTTTTCGGGCACGCCCGCACCCGACTACTCCCTTATGATGTGACACAGCAGAAGTTTGTCAATGATTCACGCCCAGGACCTGCTGATGGTCTGTGTCCAATCACAGCCCAGACCCCTGTGTTGATAATCATCACAGGGCTCTGTACAGAGGGAATAATTGATTTGTTTCTTTTCCCTGCAAAGCAGGGAAAGAAACAAACCGATCTGTAGTAAAATGCAGCACTTATTACACACATTACACATTATTAGGCTCACAGGCTAACCCTTTGATTACCCTTAGATATTAACCCCTTCCCAGCCAGTGTCAGTACAGTGACAGTGTAGAGCAGGGGTCTTCAAACTTTCCAAACAAAAAGCCAGTTTATTGTCCTTCAAACTTTAGGGGGCCTGGACTGTGGCCAGTGAGAGTGGAAATTTTCCTGACATCAGTGAGAGTAAACATAAACACATTTGGTATTAGGCAGAGGAATAGTGCCCCATGGTTGGTTTCATTGGGAGGAATAGTGCCCCATGGTTGGTATCATTGGGAGGAATAGTGCCCCATGGTTGGTATCATTGGGAGGAATAGTGCCCCATGGTTGGTATCATTGGGAGGAATAGTGCCCCATGGTTGGTATCATTGGGAGGAATAGTGCCCCATGGTTGGTATCATTGTGAGGAATAATGCCCCAGGGTTGGTATCATTGGGAGGAATAGTGCCCCATGGTTGGTATCATTGGGAGGAATAGTGCCCCATGGTTGGTATCATTGGGAGGAATAGTGCCCCATGGTTGGTATCATTGGGAGGAATAGTGCCCCATGGTTGGTATCATTGGGAGGAATAGTGCCCCATGGTTGGTATCATTGGGAGGAATAGTGCCCCATGGTTGGTATCATTGTGAGGAATAATGCCCCAGGGTTGGTATCATTGGGAGGAATAGTGCCCCGTGGTTGGTATCATTGGGAGGAATAGTGCCCCATGGTTAGTATCATTGTGAGGAATAGTGCCCCATAGTTGGTATCATTGGGAGGAATAGTGCCCCATCGTTGGTTTCAGTGGGCGAAATGGTGCCCTATTGTTAATGTCAGTTGGCAGAATACTGCCATATCAGTGGGAGGAATAATGACTCAAGGGCCGGATAAAGACAAGCAAAGGGCCGCAGTTTGGAGACCACCGATATAAAGTATTAGCACCAATCACTGTATTACTGTCAGTGGCAGTTAGACAGTTTTCATAAAGTAGTTGTGTCAGATTTCTTGCCGCACTATCACTAGTCCAACTCTAAGTCAATGATCACCGCCATTACTAGTATAAAAAAATAAAAAATAAATTCCTGTATATATATCAATGTTTGTAGACACTATAACTTTCACGCAAACCAATTAATATAAACTTATTGGGATTTTTTTTGTTTACCAAAGACATCTAGCAGAATACATTTTGCTTCTCTGATTAATGCTCTCCTTGCCCGGCCTGTCAGTTTAGGTTGGCGGCCATGTCTTGGTAGGTTTGCAGTTGTGCCATACTCTTTCCATTTTCTGATGATGGATTGGACAGTGCTCCGTAAGATGTTCAAAGCTTGGGATATTTTTTTTATAACCTAACCCTGCTTTAAACTTCTCCACAACTTTATCCCTGACCTGTCTGGTGTGTTCCTTGGCCTTCATGATGCTGTTTGTTCATTAAGGTTCTCTAACAAACCTCTGAAGGCTTCACAGAACAGCTGTATTTATGATGAGATTAAATTACACACAGGTGGAATCTATTTACTAATTAGGTGACTTGTGAAGGCAATTGGTTCCACTAGATTTTAGTTGGGGGTATCGGAGTAAAGGGGGCTGAATACAAATGCACGTCACACTTTTCACATATTTATTTGTAAAAAAAAATTGAAAACCATTTATAATTTTCCTCCCACTTCACAATTATGTGCCACTTTGTGTTGGTCTATCACATAAAATCCCAATAAAATACATTAACGTTTTTGGTTGTAACATAACAAAATGTGGAAATTTTCAAGGGGTATGAATACTTTTTCAAGGCACTGTATGCTTATACAGTGTGTCCTGGGTCAAAAAAATGACTGGCGCTAGAGAGTTAACATGACTGCCAATGTAGCATTTTCAGAACAGAGCTTGGCAGTGGCAGCTTATGTTTCCCTGATGACGTGTTTGCTTTAATAATATAGGGGGTGAGAATCAAACAGATAGCAGATTAAGCCGTGTGGAATCCACACTCCACAGTCCACACATATGGCAGTGATGTTGGAAGCCTTAAATGCAAATCTCAGTGTGTGGTTCATTCTGAAGCATCCACAAATCAAATGTACTACACATAAGGCTTGTGTTCATAACAAATGGTTAATGAAAAACACTGCAGTCGGAAAATTATGCAGCATATATTAGGCCCCTTTCACACTTGTTTCACCGCGATTTTGCCGCGATTCACGGCTGCGATTTTTGCAGCGATTTTGCAGCGATTTCAAGGAATGCCTGTGTAAGTGTCATCAAAATCGGACCAAAGTAGTGCAGGGACTACTTTGAAGTCGGAACCACTTGAAGTCGTACTAATATGAATGGCTGTCATTGGAAATCATGGGGAAAGACTTGTCATGCTACTTTGCTGTCCCAAATCGTGGGACAAGTCGTATAAGTGTGAAAGGGGCCTTAGTGTTGAACAGAGAATAAACTGTGTGTGTAATATATATATATATATATATATATATATATATATATATAATATGCACTATATTACCACAAGTGTTGGGATACCTGCCCTTACTTACACGCACATGAAATTTAATAGCATCCCAGTCTTCGTCCGTAGAGTTCAATATTGAGTTGGCCCACTCTTTACAGCTATAACAGCTTCAACTCTTCTGGGAAGGCTGTCCACAAGGTTTAGGAGTGTGTCTATAGGAATGTTTGACCATTCTTCCAGAAGCACATTTGTGAGGTCAGGCGCTGATGTGGAAGAGAAGGCCTGGCTCGCAGTCTCCACTTTAATTCAACCCACAAGTGTTCTATCGGGTTGAAGTCAGGACTTTGTGGAGGCCAGTCAAGTTCCTCCCACCCCAAACTCACTCATCCAGGTCTTTATAGATCTTGTTTGTGCACTGGTGCGCAGTCATGTTGGAACAGGAAGGGGCCATCCCCAAACTGGTCCCACAAAGTTGGAAGCTTAAAAATATCCATAATGTCTTGGTATGCTGACGCTTTCAGAGTTCCCTTCACTGGAACTAAGGGGCCAAGCCCAACCCCTGAAAAACAACCCCACACCATAATCCCCCCTCCACCAAATGATTTGTACCAGTGCACACAGCAAGGTCCATAGACATGGATGAGCGCGTTTGGGGTGGAGGAACTTGACTGGCCTGACCTCAACCTGATAGAACACCTTTGGGATGAATTAAAGCAGAGACTGTGAGCCAGGCCTTCTTGTCTACATCAGTGCCTGACCTCACAAATGCTCTTCTGGACGAATGGTCAAACATTCCCATAGACACACACTCCTAAACCTTGTGGACAGCCTTCCCAGAAGAGTTGAAGCTGTTATAGCTGGAAAGGGTGGGCCAACTCAATATTGAGGAAAACGAAGAGAAGTGGCAGCACATCCAGAAATTAAAGTCAATGACTTTATTGGAACTCCATAAAAACATGAAACATATGACACACAGATGACCCAAAGGTGCTCAGTAGATGCGTTTCACACAAACGTGCTTACTCATTACTGAGTAAGCACATTTGTGTGAGATGCGTCTACTGAGCACCTTTGGGTCATCTGTGTGTCGTTTCATCTTTTTATGGAGTTCCAATAAAGTCATTCATTTTAATACCTGGATGTGCTGCCACTTCTCTTCGTTTTCCTTGGACTTTCTGCCTGCGGACCAGGCGAGAACCCAGGTTTTTACAGCAGTACACAGGATCTCACAGGTTGCTTTGGAGCAGCGGTGTGTACCCTTCTCTCTCTCCAATTCAATATTGAAGCCTACAGACTAAATCCCCATACACACCATTAGATTTTCTGCAGATTTGTGTCTTCAGTTTTACCAAAACCATGTAGTACAAGGGCCTGCCTGATTGCATGCAAACTGAAACTCTTAAGGTTTGACCTCATATTATATGGTTTTGGTAAATCTGAAGACAAAAATATGCAAAAAATCTAATAGTGTGTATGGGGCTTAAGACTGGGATGCCAGTAAAGTTCATGCGTGTGTAAAGGCAGGTGGCCCAATACTTTTTTTGGCAAGATAGTGTGTGTATGTGTGTGTGTATATATATATATGACAGTATCTCACAAAAGTGAGTACACCCCTCCACATTTTTGTAAATATTTTATTATACTTTTCATGTGACAACACTGAAGAAATGACACTTTGCTACAATGTAAAGTATTGAGTGTACAGCTTGTATAACAGTGTAAATTTTCTGTCCCCTCAAAATAACTCAACACACAGCCATTAATGTCTAAACCGCTGGGAACAAAAGTGAGTACACCCCTAAGTTAAAATGTCCAAATTGGGCCCAAAGTGTCAATATTTTGTGTGGCCACCATTATTTTCCAGCACTGCCTTAACCCTCTTGGGCATGGAGTTCACCAGAGCTTCACAGATTGCCACTGGAGTCCTCTTCCACTCCTCCATGATGACATCACAGAGCTGGTGGATATTAGAGACCTTTCGCTCCTCCACCTTCTATTTGAGGATGCTCCACAGATGCTCAATAAGGTTTAGGTCTGGAGATATGCTTGGCCAGTCCATCACCTTTACCCTCAGTCAGCTTCTTTTTTTAAAGGTTTAATTATGGATTTCGTTTTACAGTTTAATCTTTCTTGGCTGCAGCCTTTCTCATGGCAGCCAACACATTGCTGAGTTCTTCTCTCTTTCTCTTGGCCCGGATGTGAGTTCCAATCCTTTTTTTGATGAATTTAAGAGCTCTTTTGTCCTTTGACACTTTGAGCAACTCCATGGCACGTCTTTCATATGGAGCGAAGCCACATACTTCACGGATCATGTCACGGACAAACTTGGTGTGCTTTGTCAGGCGCCCTCTCCTGCGAGAGTGTCTGGGCTTGGATACATTCTTGGTCACTGGTCTTTATTAAGGCCTACAGCCATTGGGTATCTGATAGCCGTTCTCTCTGCTCTGATGGCGTCCACACCGGAAGGCCTCAGTCAGCTCCTTTAGCAAGGCAGTGGTCGTCTTGGAGGTGTGTTTGGGGTCATTATCATGTTGGAATACTGCCCTGCGGCCCAGTCTCCGAAAGGGAGGGGATCATGCTCTGCTTCCGTATGTCACAGTACATGTTGGCATTCATGGTTCCCTCAATGAACTGTAGCCCCCCAGTGCCGGCAGCACTCATGCAGCCCCAGACTATGACACTCCCACCACCATGCTTGACTGTAGGCAAGACACACTTGTCTTTGTACTCCTCACCTGGTTTCCACTACACACTCTTGACACCATCTGAACCAATTAAGTTTATCTTGGTCTCATCAGACCACAGGACATGGTTACAGTAATCCATGTCCTTAGTCTGCTTGTCTTCAGAAAACTGTTTGCTTGCTTTCTTGTTCATCATCTTTAGAAGAGGCTTCCTTCGGGGATGACAGCCATGCAGACCAATTTGATGCAGTGTGCAGTGTATGGTCTGAGCACTGACAGGCTGACCCCCCACCCCTTCGACCTCTGCAGCAATGCTTGCAGCACTCATACGTCTATTTCCCAAAGACAACCTCTGGATACGACGCTGAGCACGTGCACTCAACTTCATTGGTGGAGCATGGAGAGGCCTGTTCTGAGTGGAACCTGTCCAATTAAACTGCTGTATAGTCTTGGCCACCATGCTGCAGCTCAGTTTCAGGGTCTTGGCAATCTTCCTATAGCCTAGGCCATCTTTATGTAGAGCAACAATTCTTTTTTTCAGATCCTCAGAGAGTTCTTTGCCATGAGGTGCCATGTTGAACTTTCAGTGACCAGTATGAGAGAGTGAGAGCGATAACACCAAATTTAACACACCTGCTCCCCAATCACACCTGAGACCTTGTAACACTAACGAGTCACATGATACCAGGGAGGGAAAATATGCCTTGTAAAAGAAAAAAAGCATGACAGGACCTCTTAAATGTGAGATCTGGGGTCAAAAAGAACTCAGATCTCATATTTATACTAAAATGCTATAAAAAAAGTTAAATGCAATTTTTCTTTTACAAAAATAAAAAAATCCCCTTTTAAGAGCATTGGACAGAAGTGACGTTTGATGTCGCTTCCGCCCTCAAATGCTATGGAGCTGAGCGGGGGCCATATTTCCCTCACTCGGCATCAAGGCAGTGAGGGGAGCAGATGTGATCGCCGGAAACAACCGGAGCGCGACGGTCACAACTTTATCTCTGACCTGTCTGGTGTGTTCCTTGGCCTTCATAATGCTATTTGTTCACTAAGGTTCTCTAACAAACCTCTGAGGGCGTCACATAACAGCTGTATTTATAGTATGATTAAATTACAGAAATATCCATTTTGGCTGTGGTGAATTAAAACAATCTCAATGATGTTATTATAATGTTGCCTAGGAGACTGGAACTCCGCTTTGAACATCCTCCCTATCCTGTTTAGGTGTCCTTTGATGAAATGGCGGTAACCTTAAGACCTGTTGACAGCAGATATTATTTCTGTAGCCTGCAGCAGCACATGTGGATGTGAAAGTGCTGTACATCTCCGCTCCAGTTAGGTGCATTTTGTTGACATCTTGGCCTTGGGTGCCGGGGAACCTTTATATACAGATGCCTTGAAAAATTTTCCACATTTTGTCATGTTACAACCAAAAACGTAAATGTATTTTATTGGGATTTTATGTGATAGACCAACACAAAGTGGCACATAATTGTGAAGTGGAAGGAAAAATGGGTTTCAAATATTTTTACAAATATGTGAAAAGTGTAGCGCAAATTTGTATTCAGCCCCCTTTACTCTAATACCCCTAACTAAAATCTAATGGAACCAATTGCCTTCAGAAGTCACCTAATTATTAAATAGAGACCACCTGTGTGTAATTTTAATCTCAGTATGAATACAGCTGTTCTGTGAAGCCCTCAGAGGTTTGTTAGAGAACCTTAGTGAACAAACAGCACCATGAAGGCCAAGGAACACACCAGACAGGTCAGGAATAAAGTTGTGGAGAAATTTAAAGCAGGGTTGTGTTGTAAAAAAATATCCCAAGCTTTGAACATCTCACAGAGCACTGTTCAATCCATCATCCGAAAATGTAAAGAATATGGCACAACTGCAAACCTATGAAGACATGGCCGTCCACCTAAACTGACAGGCCAGGCAAGGAGAGCATTAATCAGAGAATCAGCCAAGAGGCCCATGGTAACTCTGGAGGAGCTGCAGAGATCCACAGCTCAGGTTGGAGAATCCACAGGACAACTATTAGTCGTGTACTCCACAAATCTGGCCTTTATGGAAGAGTGGCAAGAAGAAAGCCATTGTTAAAAGAAAGCCATAAGAAGTCCCATTTGCAGTTTGCGATAAGCCATGTGGGGGACACAGCAAACATGTGGAAGAAGGTGCTCTGGTCAGATGAGACTAAAATGTAACTTTTTGGCCTAAAAGCAAAAAGATATGTGTGGCGGAAAACTAACACTTTACATCACCATGAACCCACCTTCTCCACAGTGAAACATGGTGGTGGCAGCATCATGTGGTGGGGATGTTTTTCTTCAGCAGGGACAGAGAAGCTGGTCAGAGTTGATGAGAAGATGGATGGAGCCAAATACAGGGCAATCTTAGAAGAAAACCTGTTATTCTGCAAAAGACTTGAGACTGGAGCGGAGGTTCACCTTCCATCAGGACAACGACACTAAACATACAGCCAGAGCTACAATGGAATGGTCTAGATCAAAGCATATTCATGTGTTAGAATGGCCCAGTCAAAGTCCAGACCCAAATCCAATTGAGAATCTGTTCACAGACGCTCTCCATCCAATCTGACAAAGCTTGAGATATTTTGCAAAGAAGAATGGGCAAAAATGTCACTCTAGAAGTGCAAAGCTGGTAGAGACATCCCCAAAATGACTTGCAGCTGTAATTATAGAGAAAGGTGATTCTACAAAGTATTGACTCAGGGGGGCTGAATACAAATGCACGCCACACTTTTTTCACATATTTATTTGTAAAAAAAAATTGGAAAACCATTTATCATTTTCCTTCCACTTCACAATAATGTGCCACTTTGTGTTGGTCTATCACATAAAATCCCAATAAAATACATTTATGTTTTTGGTTGTAACATTAGAAAATGTGGAAAATTTCAAAGGGTATGAATACTTTTTCAAGGCACTGTATGTATTCTAGCACACACAAAATGGTTTGGGTTACACCATGAACAATCAAGCTAAATGTGATATTTATATAACCAGGGGTGGACTGACAACTCATGGGGCCCCCTGGGCAATAGGAGATTATGGGGCCCCCAGGCAATCAGAGATTATGGGGCCACACAATCTACACACACACAGTATACACAGTTTACAGTATAGACATGTTTCTATTGGCTGAGAAGGTACTGGAGAGGTGGGGCAGCTATAATCTCTGGATTTTTAGACCAAAAGGATGTCGGTAAGGGACATTTCAGAGACAGGAGTAAATAAAAACATAGATTTTTACAAACTGTCCCTGGTTTTACTGAGGCTGGCAACCCTGATGGGGCCCCCTAGTGGCCCGGGGCCCTTGGGCAGTGCCCGAGTGGCCGAATGGTCAGTCCGCCCCTGTATATAACCTTACAAGTATTTCTATCAATGGGACTGACCTGTACACAGATCCAGTATGTGATCATACAAATGCTAAAGTTTCTAAAAGAGTGATACAAATAAATTTTCCCATCTATAAAAAAAAAAAAAAAACTTAAATTCATATATAGAATATAATCATCTTTGAAGTATGAGTCACTTCGGAATTCCATCTAGAACAGAGCTCAGCTTGAGACCTTGTTATTTTATATGACTATAGAACTCCTTAGTGACTTTATGTTTTATTAATACTGCCGTAGAAGGTGTATTATACCATACATCGTCTTTTATTCTGCCACATAATGAGGATCTTTATGATCAGCTTTTAATTTAAATGTCTGTACATAGACTTTCATTTCAAACTTGGTTTCTTGTGATTCTAACGGGCTCCTGCCACTTCCCTCAGTTTAGTAGTTTCCTTCGTTGTTAACACTGCACCATGAAAATTGTCCTGAAGCCCCTTTCCTATTTGGGCAACGGGGCTCACATCCCATACAGAAAACAAGCAAAAGGGCACAAAGGCCTAGTGCGTTACATTAAACACTTTATTGGGAATTAAAACCAATGCATTCATACTCACAAGAGCCAGTGGTTCAACCAGCGTTGTACACAAAACCAGGTAATAAAATGTTCTTCCAACAGAGGGAACACACATGGTCTGGTTTAACCTTTGGCTCTTGTGAGTATGTACTCATTGGTTTTAATTCCCAATTAATTATTTACGGTAATGAACTAGGCTTATGTGCCCTTTCCTTTGTTTTGTTTGTCTTCTCAAGATTCCCCAATCTCACGGGAACAGCATTGGTATAAGCATACTTGTCTTGGTTGAGAGATGATGGTCACCATCCACTACAGTTCATTAGGTTTCTCGAGAAACTCTTAGCGCTCCAGTGTAAAGGTTTTGTTTTTTGGTGTGTGATCACTTACACCCCACATATAGTGTGCAGAAAGGCCTTCTGTAGAAGACTATCTCCCTAATGCCGCGTACACACGATCGGAATTACCGGCCAGAAAAAGACTGATGAGAGATTTTCATCGGAAAATGCGACCGTGTGTAGGCTCCATCGGAATTTTGTTGGCCGAATTTCCGACAGCATGTTCTCAATTTTTCCGAAGGAAAAGGTTTCTATCGGAAAATCTGATCGTCTGTAGCAATTCTGACGCGCAAAATTCCTACGCATGCTCGGAAACAATTCGATGCATGCTCGGAAGCATTGAACTCGGCTCGTTGTAGTGATGTACGTCACCGCGTTCTTGACAGTCGGAATTTGGTGTGACCGTGTGTAGGCAAGACAGTTTGAGCGTAATTCCGTCGGAATTCCATCGAGAAAACCATCAGAGCTTTTTCCGATGAGAATTCCGATCGTGTGTACGCGGCATTATAGGTTCCTCCATTTGCACTTGTTAACACTAGCTTAACCTGCCTTTTAAAACTGTTCCAAGCAGAAAAGCACAGTACAAATCTATTTGGTATCTATACCAATCCATATACCTATGGTATTTGGAGTCTATATAAGCACAGTCAAAATTCCAGAGCCCTGATGAAGGGGGAGTCTTTTTGGCCCCGAAACATGATGGCTTTTTTCTGATGTGCCAAAAAGGTTGGACTCTTGGATGTTTTTGGCACTCCTATTGGACTGTATATAATCAGCCTAGTAGGGGCACAGAGTGGGTAAGTGTTAGGTCTCTCATAGATTTTTCCTGCCATTTAGAAACATTATAACATTAGATTAAATTAAGCTTAACCTCCCTGGCGGTATGATTCTGGCTGGAATTTTGTGCTGAAAGCGGTACAATTATTTTGCATGGAAATTTGGCGTTTTTATATTGTAGGCATGCAATTCTTATGAATAACTCACTTAAATCTGTCCGAACCAGAGTCTAGTAGACATCCCGGGTATGATAAAGTTTGAAACACAACATAATAAATTATAATATAATAAAAATATATATAAAAATGATTCAATAATGTAATCAAATCAAAAACACTGAAATTTGCTCAGTTGCAGAATAGTCGCTGTCACTAAATTTAGTGTTTGATGATAAATTGTGATTTTAATTTTTTATCGGTGTTTTCTAGCTGGTCTAAAACCACTTTTGACATAAAGGGACACTTTTTGGTTGCTATGGACAATCTCCAGTTTCCAGGCAGAAAAAAAATCTTTTTATTATATAAAATGACATGCAGGGCACTGGGCAGACCACTAGGGACAAAGGGGGTGCGTATTTTTTGTATACAGTACTGTTATCTGTAAGATTACAGTACTGTATGTGTTTGTGTGTTTTTAAACTTTTTTAAATTTGGCGCCGATCTCCGCTCCCGTGCGTCGGAATGTCGCAGAGAACGGAGACCGGCACTGTGTGAATCGAGCGAGCGGACGGCTCGCTCACACAGGGGGGAGACATCGCAGGATCCAGGGGAAAAGGTAAGTAACTTCCCCCCTGCATCCTGCACGCAAGCCCGAGTCTGGCTCGGGGTTACCGCTCCCAGCAGAAAAAGCTGGACCCGAGCCAGACTCGGGGTTACCGCTAGGGAGGTTAAAAGAGAAGTGTGGAAATCACATTTGGCAGAGGACAGCTGCAGCTGCCAACTCTACACCAAGAACTGAGCAATCAATGATCATTCCAAAACTAAGACCCCATGGACACCTCCCACCATCTTTGGACAGACCATCTCTCCAAGCACCAAAGTCAAGAGTTTCAGAGTCATCTTTGACTCAGAAATGTCAATGGATGCACAAATAATAGTCAGCAAATCTCACCATCTCCTCCGCCTGATACGTAGACTCATCCCCCTTCATTCCAAAAGAGGACAAAGCAGCGGTAGTTGAAACAATCATTAATTCCAGACTCGACTATGCAAACTCCCTTTAGATAGGACTACCCCAATATCAACTTGCGCGTTAACAACTCATCCGGCGGCAAGGCTGATAACAGGAAAAAACCCTGGGAATCCATCTCCCCTTCCCTGAGGAGCCTACATTGGCTAACCGTAAAGAATCAGATCACAAAACCCTCTGCTTCACCCACAAATGCATAGAAGGAAACGCTCCTCAATACCTACGCGAGAAAATAAAACACTACACACCCAATCGCAGTCTTCGATCATCTAACCAAAACCTCCTTTTCATTCCCAAATCCCGCTACAAATCAAAGGGAGAACGAAGATTCGCAGTCCAAGGACCACGGCTATGGAACACTCTACCGACTTACATCCGCATGGAAGAAAACCATCAGGCCTTCAGGAAAAAACTCAAGACCACCTCTTCTAAGAAGCTGGACAACACAGGAAGAATGCAGCACCTTGAGGCGATTCAGTTCGCATTGCAGCGCTATACAAATCATTCATTCATTCAATTACCACTGATCGCTCAGTTCTTGGGTCTGATCTGAGTACAGAGCGAAGACCGTCAGTCACTGCTCTGTGCTCTGCCCTTCCAGTGCTTACTGGAGTGCCAGGCTGTGAAGTAGGTGGGAGTGGCTGGCTTAGGCTAAACCAGTCAGGCACCTGTGTGGATCCCGACCCTATTGTCAGGATCCCTGCAGAGCCTGGACCAGTTCTGTGATATCAGTCGACAGCAGACTTTAGCCCACTGTCAGCTGAATCTGTGTAACAGGAATGCAGAACTAAGTGCACACCTGTGACCCACAGGAGAAGTATGGCTAAAAGATCTTTGGCCATATTTCTCCTTTTAAGAGGTGACCTGAACTGTAGAAGGTATGCCCAGTAAAGGCAAATAGAGGACAAAGGGCTGGTCTCCGATATAGCCTACAGAATTTCCTGCAGCTGAAATTTACTCAGTTGGACTTACCCTGGCCTGTCCTATACTGCTTCTACGGTATGAGTGGAGTCGTCTATCTTGGTAGAGGCAGGGCTTTTCTTCCTCATTTCAGAGCTTCTTTCCTGAGGCACAGTGCCTTTAGATCAGGGATATGCAATTAGCGGACCTCCAGCTGTTGCAGAACTACAAGTCCCATGAGGCATAGCAAGACTCTGACAGCCACAAGCAGAGGAATGATGGGACATGTAGTTTTGCAACAGCTGGGGGTCCGCTAATTGAATATCTCTGCTTTAGATGATCTCACACTACAGATATACAGCGATGAGGCTTAAAGTGATTGTAAGGGTTCTTTTAAAAAAATAAAAGTAAATAACAAACATACGTTATCATTCGTACTTTCACTATGCAGCTTGTTTTGCGGAGTGGCCCCGAACCTGCTCTTCTGGGGTCCCTCGCGGCTCTCTCGACTCCTCCCCACACAGTGCTCTTCCGGGGGGTTACCTTGCGGGCGCGCCCCCGAGTCCAGCATTTGGTGTCGGTAGAGGCTGAATGCAGTACTCGGCCCTGCCCCCCGGCGCCCGTGTCATTGGATTTGATTGACAGCAGTGGAAGCCAATGGCTGCACTGCTATCAATGTATCCAATCAAGATGTGAGAACCCCGGGCAGAGAGACAGCACATTCCTGTGGGTCAAGTTTTAAGGCTCAGGTAAATAAAATGGGAGGGCTGGGGGGGCGGTCACTGACAGGTGTTTTTTCACCTTAATGCATAGGATACATTAAGGTGAAAAAAACACGTAGGTTTACAACCCATTTAAGGCACATAGAGAGCACTGCTGTTTTTCAGGAGGAAAAAAGGTAGATTTTTTAGGGTACTGCTTAGTCATTATTAGCATTTTAGGATGTTATGTATAAAACGAAATCACTAAAATCTTGTATAAGCTAAAAGTATTGTTTAATATTATTAGATATGCAGGTTTCATGCACATAATACCTGGAAATCTCGCCATAAGGATCCTTGCTTAGGCATTTTCTGTTTTGGTTTCTGATGGTGGCCACCAAAAGAGTGATGGACACAGAAAAAAAAGGTCCAATACTATTGTCAACATCAGGAAACCTGCCCTATAAAAATGTTGTGCAGCCACCACTGAAGGAAGTGGCTTTAAAGAGCACTTTAGCCAACTTGATGTCATTGAGATAGGGTTTACCTCTGCTATAAGTGTCCTGTAGTACCCTCTGTTTTTATACTTTTTTGTATATTCGTTATATCTGTTTTTTAATGGTATGTCTTTTATAGGAAACTTTTATGTTGATCTTAGATGCTACTCTGTATCTTTCTGACAATTGATTTTTCTTCTTTCTTCACAGCTCTCAGAGACAACAGAATTCAGCTTGTCCGGTCCTCACCAAACGAGCTATCTATCAGTATTAATAATGTGGTGTTGGCTGATGAGGGCGAGTACACCTGCTCAATCTTCACCATGCCTGTCAGGACAGCCAAAGCAATGGTGACCGTTTTAGGTATGTCTGGGGCTGCTTCCATTCCTGCCCAATTGGTGATACCATTTTATATCAATGAACCAACCTCTCTGTTGTCTAGTTTCTAGTGTAGCTTCATACAATGTTTGACTAATTTGTAAAAAAAATCACTACTCAACCTGTAGAACAAGTATTCCTGTAAGGAGTCCACACATCATTGACGATCATTGTTGGTCAACTGTTGCCCCTGTACCCCAAAATTCTTTTTCTTTTGGGGGACATTTTTTTTTCTAGTTTTGAATAGAGGATGGAGCGGTTTAGACTTTGGTCAAGTTTTTGTTGCTGGCTCTGTCCCCGCTGGAGAGGTTCACCTTATCTATTTGCACTGGTGTCCATCACTACCTGGGCAGAAAGTGACGGCAAATTAAAAAAATGTTTTGGCTGTCTTCAAAACAGAAGGAGAAATTAATTTCCCAATGGGACATCTATTCTGGTGACAGCTATTGGAGAAGAAATTACCCCTCACTTTTCAGAGACTTCTCACTGCCTGATGTGTCTACAGAACCGAAAGTTAAAGCCCATCTCCGGACAAAAATAAAAAGTTTTCCCATGCAGTGGGGCTGTGCCCGCATTGCCAGGTTAACTGCTCTTTTTTGTCTTGGAGAGAGAAGAAAAGAGATATACTTACCTAATCCTCAGATCCTTCTAGCACAAGACCGGTTTGGCACCCCCGTGCTCCAGCAGTCTTGAGTTGTGGACTTCTGATGTCACCAGGCCCAGAGCAGGCTCCATAGACCAGGAACAGTCCACCACTGGACCGTGGGGGAGCGCCGTTTTCCATTGGAACAAAGGATTGGGTGAGTATAAGCTTTTCGCCTCACCCCTAGACAAAACAAGCAGTCGACTTGACTGCTTGAGAATACTTTTTTTGCACGGACTTGGGCTTTAAGAGAAATCTCCCAAATGGGACAAAGACAGACAAAAACAGCGATTTTTTACCATTCCCTGCTCTATAAGAAATAAATAATTACATTTTTGGGCCTTAAACATACTCTACCTAATTCTAATGTATTTAAGTGTAGTTCTTTTTCTGTGAACTAATATATACTCGTTCCTTTTTTGAAATTTAGTCTATAAAAGTTGTCATGTGCTAAGAATATATGGCTCTCATTGGACAGGTTTTCTCTTTTTATGCCCTCCTCACAATGTCTTAAAAAATGTAATTCTGTGTATTCCTAGGTGTACCCCAGGAACCCAAGATAACCGGATACGATAGACCATTTAATGAAAAGGAAAATGCCATTCTGAGGTGCACAACAAGTGGTAGCAAACCCGCAGCCAACATTAAGTGGTACAAAGGACCTGAAGAGCTGGAAGGTAAGGAAAGGCATTCTACTTTTTTATTGGGAATATCCTGATATAATGTAGAAGGGTTGGGGTCTCTGTATTTTTTTTTTTTTTCTGTTTGTGTCTGCATGGGACTTTAATAAAGCTCAACTAACAGCTAAATTCACACATAAAATACATATATTGGGAGATGTTTTACCTGCCTAAAGAATTGTATTTCTGTCCATTGATTCCAGAGATGTTCAAAGCCCCCTGGCAGACAGCACAGCCAGTACTGAGACCTAACTTTTTTTCGACTACATTTAGGTCATACAACTATGTCTTCTCCCTTCCTCCCATTTATGATTGGATATTAAAGGAGGAGCAGCTGATGAGACATTCCAATTCAAACTTTAATTTCCCAACTATAGTTTTGCAGTGCACATTTTCTTATGATTGGATGGGGGGTGGGGTTGGCAACAAAGACAGTACTTAGTTTAGGCACTTTATCAAAGACCTTTAGTGGAATGCACTCATATGTGTTGATTTTCTGAAGGCAAATAGTGGAAAAGCAATAGTGGAATCGCAATAGTGGAATCGCAATAGTGGAATCGCAAATTGTGGAATAGCAATAGTGGAATGCACTCATAGGGGCTGATTTTCTGAAGGCAAATAGACTACTCACTATGCAAGGTAAGTTTTTGCCCTTTGCAAAGGAATTTGCCACAGAGCTTAGCGTAAGTGGTGAAAATTCAGTTTGCAAAAAATCCCCATCACCTGCAAAGAAAAAAAAAAAAACATTTGCCTGCAATTGATTGGATAATGGCTGTTAGGACGGTCAATTCCCTTACAAAGTGCAACTTTCCTTGCAAAGTGAACAGTTGATTTGCCTTCAGTAAATAACCCCATAGTTGTTAGATGTGATCTTTGCGATCACAGAGATTTTTTTTTATTTCTTTGTCAGTCTAAGCCAGTGATGGCGAACCTTGGCACCCCAGATGTTTTGGAACTACATTTCCCATGATGCTCATGCACTCTGCAGTGTAGTTGAGCATCATGGGAAATGTAGTTCCAAAACATCTGGAGTTCCAAGGTTCGCCATCACTGGTCTAAGAAATACTTATGCCCTGTACACACGATTGGAAATTCCGACCACAAAATCCGTCTGATTTTTTCCGACAGATTTTGGCCGAAACTTGTGTTGCATACACACGGTCGCACAAAGTTGTCGGAAGATCAGATCGTTCCGAACAAGGTGACGTACAGCATGTACGATGGCACTACGTAGAGGCCAGTAGCCAATAGCTTTCGTACCCAAATTTATTTTGAGCATGCGTGGCACTTTGTGCGTCGGAATTCTATACACACGATCGGAAAAAGTCCGATTTGGATTTTGTTGTCGGAAAATTTTAGGTCCTGCTCTCAAATTTTTTCAGACGCAAAAAGCCCGCTAGAGCCCACACACGATCGGATTTTCCAACAACATAATCCGATCAGACTTTTCCTGTGGGAATTTCCGACCGTTTGTACGGGGCATAATAGTCCAAGTGTTGTAGGGCAGCTTGTGGAGAAGGATTTATACTAAAACAAATATTTGTAGTGTGGGAGGAGGTCTTCTCTGAGTGTGCAGGCTGTTGCCTATATTGGGGGATGACATACGCTGCACTCTTCAACACAGCAGCAGCGATAACTCAGAGTAATTTTAAGCCGAACTTGTCTTCTTCATGCTTCATTTTTGAACATTTCAATTTTGGGTGAATTTGCCCTTTGATGTTAAAATCTGAAAATGTTGCTGGAAAAAGTACAGTGAAAGTCCACTCACTGCTGAAGATCAAAGAGCCAGTTCCATCTCTTCTCTAAAACAAAGTGACTAACGGTTCTTAAGGCTTATGTTACCATCTTCAAGAGCTAGGAGTCAAGGTGACAATCGCTACCGAAGCTTTTTTTTTTTTAAAGGCTACACATACTAGCACAAAACTACTGGGAAGGACACATATTAAATACTAGTCTAAGAAGAACGTGGGAAGACGATGTAAAGATTACAGATTCCTTAGAACTTGAATGTCAAATCTTGGGTCTAAGGACAGGCCCCAAAGGCAGTCATATCTACATCCACAAGCTGCTCTACAGTTGTTCATTTGAGATATCACATTTATTTGGTGTACATCATAATGCCATTGTATATTTTTATTCTTTTTGTATTGCTGTGCAATTATTGGATATTAAGCAGTGGGTTTTATTAGATAATCATGAGAAATAATACTGTAGCTCCCATTGACCTTAAAGCTCTTTAAGCTTGTCCTTAACTCTCCATATCACATTGACGAAATACATGGAATAAATAAAGAAAATGAAAGTGATAGCCAAAATATTGGCTTCGGAAGCACCAGGGCATTGTAATCTGCTGAGGCTGCCCGCCACCTTCTTCTATGCTAGCATCTATGCGGTTTTGTCCACCAGCTTCAGACGCCCTGCAGGGCTCTTGTGTATCATGCCTGCCAACCGACTTCAGAAAGCCTCTATAGCAACTCTAGCATCTCCCTGCCTACCCACCACCTTCAGAGGATTTCACTTGCCACTCTAATGCCGTGTACACACGCTAGGATTTTCCGACAAAAAAACTGTGGATTTTTTTCCGAAGGATGTTGGCTCAAACTTGTCTTGCATGCACACGGTCACACAAATGTTGTCGGAAATTCCGTACTTCAAGAACGCGGTGATGTACAACACGTACGACGAGCCGAGAAAAACTAAGTTCAAAAGTCAGTGCGGCTCTTCTGCTTGATTCCAAGCATGCACAGAATTTCGTGCGTCGGAATTGTGTAGACACGCTCGGAATTTCCGACAACAAATTTTGTTATTGGACAATTTGAGAACCTGCTCTCAAACATTTGTTGGCGGAAATGTTTGTTATGGAGCATACACATAGTCGGACTTTCCAACAACAAGCTCACATCCAACATTTGCTGTCGGAAAATCCTATTGTGTGTACAGGGCATTAGGCCGTGGATGTTCTGTGTTTCCCTTCCTGCTCAACCCTTTCAAGGCAGATGGCTCTGTGATTATCATTCTAGAGCTGTGTTCACTCTGCCTATCCTTCTTGCCCACCACCTTAACTGAAGAGGCATCTCTTTGCAGGCCCATCACCTTGCCACATACACACGATCGGAAATGCCGCCAGCAAAAGATGTCCTCTATTTTTCAGTTGGGAAAAGTTCCTATCCGAAAATACGATCGTCTGTATGCAATTTGGGCGCGCAAAAAATAACGCATGATCGGAAACAATTTGACGCATGCTCAGAAACATTGAACTTCATTTTCTTGGCTCGTCGTAGTGTTGTACGTCACTGCGTTCTTGACGGTCGAAAGTGAGAACTTTTGTGTGACCGTGTGTATGCAAGACAAGCTTGAGCGGAATTCCGTCGGAAAAACCATGCACGATTTTTCGGACGGATATTATTATAACTAGCCTACCCTCTGTAGCCCCTAACTTAATCTAAGCTAAATCCATCCCACCCAGGTGTTTACCTAATCTTCACTAACCAAGCCTGCACAGTAACTAGAACTGGGTCGTATTTTCAATACTGGACGTATAGCCCCATTCAAGTCTATGCACAGGCATAAACAGCACTGGAAAATATTCTTGGCCCCAAGAATGTATGGAGGAGCATGGAGGGGAGCCCTGCATGCACTGGAATCAAGGAAAATAAGAGTGATTGCCCAAAATAATCCATCCTTGCTGATAAGCTAACCCCAACAGGCATGCCAGGGCGCAGCTAGGATTTTGAAAGTGCCTATAATGAAAAGAACATTCACTATTTTGATCATAAATAGTCAGGGTGAAGAATGTTCTCCAATGTCAGTGGATACCTTTATGATTTCATTGCGTTCACCGATCTTTACATAAAGATTATTTTTAACGTGTGAACTGGGCTATAATTAGGACTATGGTTAAAGCAAACTGAAAAGTTGTAGGCCACCACCGATGAACCATAGTGGGCATCTCTGGGTGCTTGTATGCAGGGGCTTACCTATATCATAAATCATGGGGGGCCCAAAGCAGAATTTGGATTTGGATCCAAATTTTTTGTGAAATCTTCAGTGCTTGACATTTTGTACCCCCTGATAATGAACCCCTATATCACTTCACACATTCTACTTACTGATACTCCATGTGGTCCATGTACTACTTCTAGCTTCAGTCCTTTTACACTGATGGTCAGTGAACAGCTACCCCAAATAAAAGTCCCTGACACATTGATGGTCAGTGTAATGCCCCAGGTTACATTGGTGGTCAGTGTTAATGTCACTGTAACATTAGTGGTCAATGCAGTGCCCTCCTTTCATTGTTGGTAAGTGGAGAAGAAATGAACCCTTACATTGGTGGCCATAAAAAAAGTGTCCTTGTTACATTTGGAGTTCTTGTCAATTCCATCATAGATTGGGAGTGTTTAGAAAGGTAGCGGCACCATCAATGCATAGAGTGCAGGGCATCCGGAAAGTATTCACAGTGCTCCACATTTTGTTATATTACAGCCTTATTCCAAAATGGATTAAATTCATAATTTTCCTCAAAATTCTACAAACAATACCTCATAATGACAGCGTGAAAAAAGTTTGTTTTTAAATCTTTGCAAATGTATTAAAAATAAAAAATGAAAAAATGTCATGTACATAAGTATTCACATCCTTTGCGCAATACTTTGTTGAAGCACCTTTGGCACCAATTACAGCCTCAAGTCTTTTTCAGAATGATCCTACAAGTTTGGCACACCTATTTTTGGGCAGTTTCTCACATTCTTCTTTGCAGGACCTCTCAAGCTCCATCTGGTTGGATGGGGAGCGTCGGTGCACAGCCATTTTCAGATCTCTCCAGAGATGTTCAATCGGGCTCAAGTCTGGGCTCTGGCTGGGCCACTTAATGACATTCACAGAGTTGTCCCATAGCCACATTTTTGTTATCTTGGCTGTGTGCTTAGGGTTCTTTTTGGAATAAGGCTGTAACATAACAAAATGTGGAAAAAATTAAGTGCTGTGAATACTTTCCGGATGCACTGTAACCTCTGGGCACTTATGAGCAATGAAAATAGAGAAGCTGTGAGTGTCCTATCGGCAGTCAACCTTATTCCCTGGCCAGTTTTGTTAAATGAAATTCACCATAATTCTGCTTTAGATGGAATGTTCATCCTTAAAGCATTGTCTGAGAAAAGTAATTTGACTTTAGGACTTTATTTGCCAGATGTTCCCTAAACCTATTTTCTTCCTCTTAGGAGCACGGAACTCTGAGACAAGAGATCCTAATGGCAAAACCTTCACCGTTGTCAGCATCATCAGCTTCCCAGTGACCAGAGAGGATGACAAGGTAGAAATCACCTGCACTGTTGGTCACGAGTCAATGCCCAACACATTCAAATCTTCCAGCCAGATTCTTCAAGTCTTATGTGAGTACCCTTATACCTTTTCACATGGTTGTTTTTATTGGCTTATCTGATCAACCTTAGACCTGGGATGAATAACATAAGAGTTTGAATAGCAGTCAACGCCTTTAGCCAATGTATTGGAATGGAGTGGAATTAATGTCAGAAAAGCCACAAAATTTAAAAAAATAGAGCAGTTTGGAAATTTTAAGCTGGTTCACAACTTTGAGTAAGAATTGCTTTGAGATTCACACACCATGTATTGTACTGAGTGCATCCACTGTAGACTGAATAAGTATTGTAGTCCTACAATCTTTTAGAGATGGAATCAGTTTTAGGTAACGTGCATAGTACCACGGCATGGCTATGATTCCCCTGATATCTTTAGGAGTGAACTTGTTTGAATGTTTATAATTCAAATTGTTGCTTATTAGGCTTTTCTGGCTGGTAAAGGTAATAGCGGGCATCTCATGGTGTCTATTTTATGCCGCTCTCTGATTAAGTGTAACTTTCCTGACTTTATGACTAAGCTCTGCCAAATGCTGTTTCCCTATCCAAAAAAGATGCCCTTTCTGGTCGCTGCTGGTCATTGCACAGTGGACAAATAGTTGGCAGGGCTCAGCCCCGAACACAGGTAAAGTCAGGTCTTAGTAAATAAACTAAACTAGAGCGAGGTACAGAAGAGATTTTCATGGTTGATAAAAATAAAAAATAAACTGTTATATTGAGCCATTTACAATTAGGTAGAATTTTAAGTTTAAAGTTGTGTAGATGTTCAGTTTAAGCACCCTGACTATTGGTATATGATTTGTGGCAGTTGAAAGCATAAAAACCAAGAAACTACTTTGGAGTTCACTGGTGGAGCTGTCAAACCCCTCTGGGACAACATTTTTGAAACTTATCGCCTAGTAAAGGCCCACTAGCCCTCAATTAGTTCAACTGACCAAACCCCCTTGTCCCTACACCATAATGTCCAAAGCCCTTCTCCATGTGCACCATAATTCCCAGACATTGGAGGTCCTAAACTCTCCCCCGATCGAACAACTGGGTCACTGAGATGTGCCATGTAGTGAGAAAGGAAAAACTGACTGCCTATCTTTACACATGCAAGACCAATATAATGAACTATGAAATTCCTTCATGGACACACTGGCATTTAAGTCTAATTTTTCCATGATTTCCCTTTACCTGGACTTTCTCTACCGGCCTTTAGATCGTCATCTCAACTGAAGCTAACCTGAGTTTCAATATAAGTTTGGCCTCGTGGACCAACCTACCATGGCAGGCACACCCTGTCTTCTTCATTTGTTTTGCTTCTTTTTCTCTCTTTCTCTCCACTCCTCCACTTTCTCCTATCTTTTCCTTGGTCTCCACTCCCAACAGTGCCTTTGGGCCATCAGCCTTTCAAACTGTTTTAATTATCCAGCCTGGTTTAGATAATTACTGTGTAGCTGTGTCCGCAACCTTATGTAGGTATAGGTGTTGATTGTGGTCACCACTGTTCCCCTTCCTTGTATCTTTTTAACTTGGTAAAAATGTATTCTTAAAAAAAAAAAAAAAGAAAAATAGAAACTGACTGGGTAATGTGATTTAAGACCACTTGAACTCTTAATTCCTGCCAAGAGGAGTCTGGACAGGAAAAATGAATGCCAACTGAAATAAAAACATTTACAAATTGCATTCATTCATTTAAAGGGCCAATGCACTTACTGTATGTCTACCTGCAACTAACTTTTGTTTTTGGTTGACATGGCTCAGAAGTGTGTGTAGTACAGGGTGCAGGGCTCAGGAGTGTATGTCACATGGCACATGGCACAGGGTGCATGGCTAGGGATCGTTGGACAGGGTGCATGGCTCAAGAGTGTTTGTCACACGGCACGTACTCAGGATTCATGCACTCTTGGTAGCCCCCCCAATCCCCCTTAATACAAAGCTCTCCCCTATGGCCCCTCTGGCTAGTAGAGAGTTTTTCCCCAAATCCCTCCCCCCTTTTTCAAAGGGGGGGGGGATTCCAAAGCGAGGCTTGAGGCGCAGGTGGAGGGCGGCGTGGAAAGATGACGTGACTGGGATGCGATGCGTTTCAGAGCGCGCATACTGCCAATGTCCCGGCAGCCGCGCGCCTTTGTCAAGTTACTACTACTATTTTTTTATTTGTTTTAAATAAAAAATATAAAACATAATACTAATAATGACAATCAATAAAAAACTACTAAGTCAATCCATATTGAGTGAAAAAGTCCATAGTGAAGAAAATCAATTGATCCAAAAAGTGCACCGTACATAAGTAAACAGGTAAGGGGATCTGTCACCCGCAGCACCCTCACAGGCAAGCCTCTTACCAGATATGTAGGACCATAAGTTATAATGGTCAAACAGGCAAAAACAGCTATACGTCCAAGGGGGAGAGCAGCCATCAATGGATCAAGCATCCCACAAGGCAGTGATGGCGAATCTAGGCACCCCAGATGTTTTGGAACTAAATTTCCCATGATGCTCAACTACACTGCAGAGTGCATGAGCATCATGGGAAATGGAGTTCCAAAACATCTGGAGTTCCAAGGTTTGCCATCACTGCCATAAGGTGACTAACCACTGTGCAAAAGAACTTAAAGTAGGATCAGACTTGTCTCCATGCATCAAAGAAGACAATGGTTCCCGAGGCCTGGCAGCGCTGCGCATCTCTACACGTCATCAGTCGCTGAGACACAGGACGCCATGTCCCGTGTCTCATTCTTGTTTAACAACTGAATGCGGATCTTCATATTTTTTATTTTTGATAGGTTTCTATGCAGAGCTGCACCAGATTTTGCACTCTCCAGTTTAAGTAAATCAAACCCTATGAATTATATTTATGGGAAATACTATTTCTATGGCTAGTGTTATGAACGTAAAATATTTCTCTAATATCACACCTATACAGGCATTCATAAACCAGGCTTCATTGTATAATAATATCTATAAGGTAACCTTTGACTATAATGCTGTACAGAGTGCTACGTACTGTAACTGCATACTGGATTGTATGAGCTTACATGGACATTTGACATTTAGACATTGACATTTACAGGGCCAGGTCCAGAACCCATCATTTGGGATTTAAGATTGTCCAGATAAGGTTCTATTTTCAGTCATTTCAAGTTCCTTAATATTTATTCTGAATTGCATTTTAAAGTGGTCTTTTTCTTTGAGTGGTCTTAGCATTTATTTTACAATTGCAATTTTGAAATGCTTTTTAGTTGTTATATTAGGACATTTTCTTTGTATGGGGTAGTTCTCTTCAAATCTACAACTATTCACCCGTCTTTCATATCCGCTACTGATACGTTCTGCAATATTGCTTTACAGAATGGATATCACCATAGAAAACACAATCATCCATGGACAGTTATTAAATTAGATATTAAGTTGAATTTTAGCTGTACTATTTACAATTCTTCAGAATAAGATCTCATAATTCTCAGCACAACAGCTACAATGTGAAATTCAGTCTGACTCTCTATCTATCTATCTATCTATCTACAGTATCTCACAAAAGTGAGTACACCCCTCACATATTTGTAAATATTTTCTTCTATCTTTTCATGTGACAACACTGAAGAAATTACACTTTGCTACAATGTATAATAGTGAGTGTACAGCTTGTATAACAGTGTAAATTTGCTGTCCTCTCAAATTTACTCAACACACAGCCATTAATGTCTAAACCGCTGGCAACAAAAGTGAGTACACTTCTAAGTAAAAATGTCCAAATTGGGCACAAAGTGTCAATATTTTGTGTGGCCACCATTATTTTCCAGCACTGCCTTCACCAGAGCTTCACAGGTTGCTACTGGAGTCCTCTTCCACTCCTCCATGAAGACATCATAAAGCTGGTGGATGTTAGAGACCTTACGCTCCTCTACCTTCCGTTTGAGGATGCCCCACAGATGCTCAATAGGGTTTAGGTCTGGAGACATGCTTGGCCAGTCCATCACCTTTACCCCCAGCCTCTTTAGCAAGGCAGTGGTCATCTTTGAGGTGTGTTTGGGGTCGTTATCATGTTGGAATACTGCCCTGCGGCCCAGTCTCTGAAGGGAGGGGATCATGCTCTGCTTCAGTATGTCACAGTACATGTTGGCATTCATGGTTCCCTCAATGAACTGTAGCCCCCCATTCCCGGCAGCACTCATGCAGCCCCAGACCATGACACTCCCACCACCATGGTTGACTGTGGACAAGACACACTTGTCTTTGTACTCCTCACCTGGTTGCCGCCACACACGCTTGACACCATCTGAAGCAAATAAGTTTATATTGGTCTCATCAGGCCACAGAACATGGTTCCATTAATCCATGCCCTTAGTCTGCTTGTCTTTAGCAAACTGTTTGAGGGCTTTCTTGTGCATCATCTTTAGAAGAGGCGCCCTTCTGGGACGACATCCATGCAGACCAATTTGATGCAATGTGTGGCGTATGGTCTGAGCACTGACCGGGTGACCCCCCACCCCTTCAACCTCTGCAGCAATGCTGGCAGCACCCATACATCTATTTCCCAAAGACAACCTCTGGATATGACGCTAAGCACGTGCACTCAACTCCTTTGGTTGACCATGGCGAGGCCTGTTCTGAGTGGAACCTTTCCTGTTAAACCACTGTATGGTCTTGGCCACTGTGCTACAGCTCAGTTTCAGGGTCTTGGCAATCTTCTTATAGCCTAGGCCATCTCTATGTAGAGCAACAATTCTTTTTTTCAGATCCTCAGAGTTGTTTGCCATGAGGTGCCATGTTGAACTTCCAGTGACCAGTATGAGAGAGTGAGAGCGATAACACCAAATTTAACACACCTGCTCCCCATTCACACCTGAGACCTTGTAACACTAACGAGTTGTAGGACACTGGGGAGGGAAAATGTCTAATTGGGCCCAAATTGGACATTGTCACTTAGGGTTTTACTCACTTTTGTTGCCAGTTTAGACATGAATGGCTGTGTGTTGAGTTATTTTGAGGGGGCAGCAAATTTACACTGTTATACAAGCTGTACACTCACTACTAGCAAAGCATTTCTTCAGTGTTTTCACATGAAAAGATATAATATAATATTTACAAAAATGTGAGGGGTGTACTCACTTTTGTCAGATACTGTATCTATCTATCCACAGTATGTACACAGTAGTTTCTGTCACTGCAATTGCATTAATATTTTACAAATACATTTCAGATAAATTTTCTTCCTACATTTAATTATTTTCTCTGAATATCATTAAATTTAACAAATTTTATTTGATTAGATTTCAAACTGTGCATTTTCATACACTGTAATTAAATGTATTGAAAAATTAAAGTGTCATTAAACCCACATCCATAAAAAAAACTGTCAATAAATGGTGTATTACATGCTGTATTACATGCTGTTCATACTCAATCAATCACTATGGGATTCGGTTTCTGTATTCTGCAAAAAACCTGGTTGATCTCCCCCTCCTGTCCATGTCCCCAGTGCAGTTGTGGATTTTGCAGAGCAGTATTGGTAGCTAGTGCACATGCTCAGTTTTCAGTGAGTTTTAATGCTGAGCATTTCCTCCTTATCACACCTGAGCAGCCCATGTGATTATAGAGGGACACATGTAGGTGTATACACAGTGCTAAATGAAAGACCACCCCCTCCCTCCTACTCCATTCCCTCTAACTAGCTAAACACAATTGGGGCGGGATGTTAAATCTTGATTGATGGAGGCTTCACCTCCCTGTTGTTCTAAGGCACAGACTGGAGGGCGTGACACAGCGTAGGACTGGCAGAAATCCACCCACACCATGTTATTTGCAAAAAAATAATAAAGAATTGATTTCAAATATATATTTGTATGCCAATTTAAAACAGTTGATTGATTTTATGGTAAGGCAGATCAGCTGTTACCCATGGGTGACTTCAATGACACTCCAAGGGTGAATGAGGTCTGTATCCTTCCCATACATGTCACCAGGAAAAATCGAGAGGGACACACACTGCAATAAGACCACTCTTTTTTTGTCCTGGTAAAGTTGGTAAAACCTAGAACCCTGTCCTAGTAAAGTTGGTAAAAGCTAGAATCCTGTCCTAGTAAAGTCGGTAATAGCTAGAATCCTGTCAGATTTGGATAGCTGTCTTTGTCCAATTCATTTGTCCATCTTTGTCCTTCAATGGGTCAGGAAGTGAGAGGAATTCTCTCGAAAAAGAGAAGTTCCTCATTGGTCAAGTTGCTCTTCCCTTGGGTTGTCCTGTAGTTCCCCTATATGTAGATCATTGCATTTGGTATAGATGCTTGCAAAAGCACAACCGCTAGTGTACCTCATCTATGGGCTGTCAAAAAAAGGAGGCTGCCTGGTAATTGCCTATGGCTTTAGGCAACATTCCAGACCTAACCCATATGTGCATATTAGCAGTTCCTCCCAGCTTTAGAAACTGAAGCAAAATTGTAAATAGGTTATATTTAGGAATCTAACCAGCTCTACATATTGTTAAGTTCTGAAACTGCTCCCCTCAGCTCTGAAACTATAGAAACATTTTTTGTTTAGTCTGCACTTCTTCTGCACACTTGTCAAAATTGAAATATATAGAGTGAGCACAGCCTATGGACTCAGTGCTTCTCTATATCTTGCCTAGTACAGTAGTCCACCCCATTTCTTTAGGGCAAATTCACAACTGTCTGCTTTGGCGCATTGCGTTACCGTACGCACATTCAAGAAAGTATTTTTACTGACGCAGCATACTGCAATGCACAGTAGTGAGTTGTAGAGGTACATTGGGGTGCCATTCAAAATGACTTACGTCATTGAAATGGCCTAAATGAGCCCCTAGATCATAAATTTGATCATCTGGAAACCCATTTCCTTTGCCAGTTTGTAGTGCAGATGAAGTATTCCCTAACACACATACTATAGACTTCTTGCCTTTCACATACAGAAATGTATCAAAGTGAATCAAGCCACCATGTAAGGAGGAACTTCACCCTACCTAAAATTTTGATTTCTAATCCCTACAAATTGTTCCTCCATGTAACTTAAAAAAACATACTTACTACCTTATGAAGTCCAGCATTGTCTTTCAGCCCCAAGGCCTTCTTCATCACTCAGCTCCTGTGCCTCTGTTTCAGCACAAGATCCCAGGCATGCACAAACTCTGCAGGTCTTTCCAAGGTCTGTGAGACCGGCCAGAGACCTGTGGCTTGTCTGCATATGCACAAGCTCAGACCACTACAACTTTCTGAAAATACCCATAGACTATATCCATCCCAGGCATACTCAAATGCTCCAGGTCTCTCCAAGGTCTGTGCGACAGGCCAGAGACCTGTGGCTTGTCTGCATATAGACGGGATCAGACCACCGCAACTCTCTGAAAATACCCATAGACTATATCCATTCCAGGCATGCTCAAACGCTTCAGGTTGCTCCAAGGTCTGTGAGACAGGCAAGAAACCTGTGGCATGTCTGTGTATGTGCAAGCTCAGATCACCATAACTCTCTGACAATACCCACAGACCAGGGATAGGCAATCTTATGAAGGTGGAGATCTACCTGGACAACATGGAAGAAGTCAAAGATCACCGGGCACAGTGTCTCCTCCTCACACCTGATATAAACTTCTAATTGCAATCATGGGTTTAAATCAGGTGAGGCAGCCACCAAAGGTGTACACATGCTGCAGCCGGAATCAAAGGCCCTGTTACTTTGGTGGGTGCTACCACTGCCAATCATGACCCATTCAAGTAAATAGGGCCACTCTGCAAGAGGACTCCAAACTGCATGCTTCTGCGGGGTCCAAGGGGTTAAAGTGGTTGTTAAGTCAGAAGGTTTTTTATCTTAATGCATTCTATGCATTAAGATACAAACACTTATGTGTGCAACAGCCCCCCTAATACTTGGCTAAGCCCCATCTCTGTCCAGCGATGTCCACGAGTGTTTTGGCCGTCCAAGACTATCCTTTCTGATTGGCTGAGACACCACAGCGGTGTCATTGGCTCCCACCGCTGTCAACCAAAGTCAGTTAGCCAATCAGGAAAGAGAGGGGTTAGGGCCAGACACAGGGAGCTGTGACTCGGCTCGGGTGCCCCCATAGTAGGCTGCTTGCTGTGGGGGCACTCGACAGGAGAGAGGGGCCAGGAGGAGGATCTGGCCTGCTCTGTGCAAATCCACTGCACAGGGCAGGTAAGTATAACATGTTTGTTATTTTTATAGAAAAAAAAACAAGACTTTAAAGCAGATGGCGAGAAAGCAACACAATGCTGCCTTCTTTAACTCCCTATTTGCTGTACTGAACAAAGTTGCAGGGCATTTGCAGAGTGGTCTTATTCACTTGAATAGATCGGTCATGCTTGGCAGGTGCTACACCCAGCAACCATGGCAGGGTGTATATCTCCTGCTGCGGCTGTGACATGTGTACACCCCTGGCCACTGCAGCTAAAGGCAGTGTGGTAAGAACACCACCCCCCCACTTAAAATGTAAATGAACGCTGCTGAGTTAGCTGCACATTGCCATAGACTTCTATTATATCCTGCAGGTGTGGTGCAATTTCTGAAAGCTCACCAAAACTTCTGCATTCAGGATAGGGCATGAGCTAGCGCTACAGAGGAGGCATCAGCTTATGCGGCTCCTGCTCCCTACTATAGCTTCAACTTTACAAGTAGTCCCTCTGCATTGCACTCTTTGATGCACTGAAATGGTGGTTCAGCAAGCCCAGACCGCGATCCACTAGTCACCTGTCTGTGATCTACTGGCAGATCCCTGACTCCTGCCATAGATTATACCCATCCCGTGCATGCATAAACGCTGCAGGTTACTCCAAGATCAGTGGTTCAGGCTAGAGACCTGTGGCATGTCTGTGTATACGCAAACTCAGCCCACCATGACTCTCTAACAATACCCATAGACTATACCCATCCCACACATGCATAAATGCTGCAGGTCCCTCCAAGGTCTGTGGGACAGGCCAGAGCCCCTGACATGTCTGCGTATGTACAAGCTCAGGCCACCACAACTCTCTGACAATACCTGTTGGCTATCAGAGACCTGTGGCATGTCTGCGTATGCGTGAGCTCAGACCACCACAACTCTCTGACAGTGCCCATAGACTATACTCACCCCAGCAATGCTCAAATGCTGCAGGTCTCTCCAAGGCCTGTTGGACAGGCAAAAGACCTGTGGCATGCCTGCCTATACACAAGCTCAGACCACCACGACTCTCTGACACATGTGCATACCCAACTGCCAGAAACTTGCGGCAGTTGGGTATGCACATGTGCAAGTTCCTGTACTGAAGTGTTGAAATACTGCCTCCTGGTATGTGACATAGATATCCAAGGAGGCAGCTAGTGTCTGCATACATCATCCTAGGTAATGAATCTGGAAGCTCATCCATTCAAAAATACTAAAAGGGATTTCATGTTAAGAAATCCAGGTGTGTAAGAGGAAGAGGGGAGGAGGCAGAAGAGAGGAAGTGCAATTTGTGGGTAATGGTCCACTTTAAATTCAAACTAGCCTTCAAATCATTGATTAGGGCTCGGGAACCAGACCTAGCCGTCCCCAAGCTTAGTGGACTTTTAGACATCAAAGTCAGTGCAATTTGATAAGTTTGGTCCCAAGGAGTCAACTTTCTACTTGTAGTGGATGTGGCCAATAATTGAAGGTCCTACTCTTTGGAACATGCAACGATAGGCAGGAACATTAAAGACTCCAAGGTGGACAGCAGATATGCTGCAGGCCTCTCCGAGGTCTGTTGGACAGGCCAAAGACCTGTGGCATGTTTGCGTATGCACAAGCTAAGACCACCACGACTCTCTTACAATATTCATAGACTGCCAGAGACCTGCAGCAGTGGATCTGCACATGTGCAAGTTACTGTACTTAGTTTTGAAATACTGCCTCCTGGTATGTGACGTAGATATCCAAGTAGGCAGCGAGTGTCTGCATACGTCATCTTAGGTGATGAATCGGGAAGCGCATCCATTCAAATATGCAAAATGGGATTGCATGTAAAATAAAAAAATCCAATTGTGTAAGATGAAGATGGGAGAAGGCGGAGGAGAGGAAGTACAATCTGTTGGTAATGGTCCACTTTAAATTCAAACTAGCCTACAAATCATTGCTTAGTCTTTGGGAACCAGACCTAGCCGTCTCCAAGCTGAGTGGACTTTTAGACATCAGTCAGTTCAATTTGATAAGTTGGGTTCCGAGGAGTCAACTTTCTACTTTTTTGTAGTGGATGAGGCTTTTTGTAGTGGATGAGGCCAATAATTGAAGGTCCTACTCTTTGGAACATATAACCATAGGCAGGAACACTAAAGACTCTAAGGTGGACAGCAGATATGCTTTGGTAGGTAGAGCTTGCTGTTAAATTCCTAAAACAAGAATCCAAAAGCTACTTCAGCCCACCAGGCTCCATCTCTAACTAAAATATGACTTTTAGGTTGACTGATCTTTTAAGAGTAGCGCTTGTTGGATAGCATTAGCAGTTAACTCCTTCATTTGAACTCCTCATTAGACAGCCCTTTTGACCTTGCAATACAGGTAAATGGTGTGTAAAGAAACGTCTTTACATGAATCAGAACTAGGTATTACTGTTTTATCCTGCTGTATGTAATTTGGCAGGTCTCCACTTCTTTCATAATGCCAGTTACACTAGGCTGAGTCACTGAGTGGGGTTTGTCGGCTCAACTGGCACAGCCTTTCAAGCCATCAGCATACAGGTAATAAACGTCTCAAAGTTATTAGGAACGGCATGGGGAAAATAATGTTGACTGAGAAATTGTAGCTTGTTGGAAATATTTCTAAAGCTGTTTTTTTTTCCTTCTTGAATTTTATATGAGACTCTTGCAAGATATTCTTGCTGTACACAAAATGATGCTTTCCGAGGCATATGTGCTGAGTTTGCAGCGTGAGAATGGATTCAGTTGGCTTATCTCTGTCCATGGTGCTGAATGGAGCAGGAGTCTTGCTGGTGCAGCCTTGCAGATTTATTGTGCCTTAACCTCTGCAGTTCCTGATTCATTTCCACAGCGTAAGACCAGATTTTATGGTGGTTGTTTTGGAGATGTATTTGCTTGATACTAAATTACTTTTCACATTTACAATCTATCTTTATTTATATATTTTTTTGGACAAATATGCATTTAATGGAGTACAGTGACCTCATTGTCATATTCAAGAAACCAGTGGTTTGATGATTGGAGCTTTGTGGCATGGTACATTATCCTGCTGGAAAGAGCTTCTAGAAGATGGGGGCACTGTAGTCATAAAGGGATGGACATGGTCAGCAACAATACTCAGGTAGGCCGTGGTGTTTAAACAACGCTCAATTGCTACTAAGGGGCCCAAAGTGTGCCAAGAAAATATCCCCCGCCCCTACTACCCCACCACCACCAGCCTGAACCATTCATACAAGGCAGGATGGATCCATGCTTTCAGGTTGTTTACTCCAAATTCTGACCCTACCATCTGAACGTCGCAGCTGAAATAAAGACGTGTATTACACCAGGCAAGGTTTTTCCAATCTTCTATTATCCTATTTTGATGAGCCTGTGCAAATTGTAGCCTCAGTTTCCTGTTCTCAGCTGACAGGAGTGGCAACCAGTGTGGGCTTCTGCTTCTGTAGCTCATCTGCTTCAAGGTTCTATGTGTTGTGCATTAGACATGTGCGCCATCAATTTTAAAAAAAAATGTTCCGTTCTGTTCTGTTTCGTATTAGCCGTTATAGGAATTTTCGCTAGGTTCGTTAAATTTTGTAACAATTACGAACGTTTGTTGTGATGAATTTATTATTATGAGGGGCTCCCACCATCCCTGTTCTGTGCTCATTATGAGGGGCTCCCACCATCCCTTCCTGCCCAAGCCAATTTTTTATCATTTTGTTCCTATAAATAGATCTTTCTTTTGGTGGTATTTGATCACTGCTGGCATTTTTTATTTTTTGCGCAACAAATAAAAAAAGACCGATTTAATTTTTTTTTTTAAATAATGTTTTTCTTTGTTTCTGTTATAAAATTTTGTAAAATCTATAAGTTGTCTCCACTGACGGGCACTGATATGGCTGTACTAATGGGCACTGATAAGGTGGCACCAATGAGTTGGCACTGATAAGTGGCACTGATGGGCACTGATAGGGGGCACTGATTGCCACTGATAGGTGGGCACTGATGGGCATGGATGGGCACTGATAGGTGGCACTGATGGACACTGATGGATGGCACCGATGGACACTGATGGATGGCATTATTTGGGCACTTACTGGCATCCCTGGTGGTCTAGGGTGGCATCCCTGGTCATCCATCTGTTGTGGGCATCCCTGGCAGTCCTAGTGGTGTCCTTGGTGGTCCAGTGTGGGCATCTGCGGGGGGGGGGGGGCTGCGCTGATAAACAATCAGCACAGTCTCCCCTGTCAGGAGAGACGCCGATCGGCTCTCCTCTACTCACATCTATCAGACGCGAGTGAGGAAAAGCTGCTCAACGGCTCTTCCTGTTTACATCGTGATCAGCCGGGATTGGACACAGCTAATCACGTGGTAAAGAGCCTCCGTCAGAGGCTCTTTACAGAGATCGGTGTAGCGGTGTTTCAGACTGATACACCACACCACCGATCGCCGTGATGCGTGCCCCCACAGGCAGGCAGCGGCTGTTATCCTGCTGGATGTCATATGACACCCAGTCAGGATAACTGAACCTATAGCAGAATGACGGCCGGGCTGGAAGTGGTTAAAGTGGAAGTTCACTCCCCCCCCAATCAGCCTTGATTGTTTATCCTCGTGCTGATAGCATTAATAGATAGATAGGAAAGTATCTCATATTTACTTGTTTTAAACTCTTAAATTTTTACATTTCTTCAGTGTCTTCCTGGTTTCTTGTCTAGGCAAATGATGTCATACATCCCAGGAGTCTTCAGGAGCAGAGGAGGGGTTTTCTGAGCTAAGCACACCTCCTGCCTGCACGTCTGAGCTAAGGGCAGATGGATTCCCGGAAGTAAATGCTACATGGCCTTTACCCAAGATGGCCACAGCCAGAAATGTTAGGGGGGGGGGGGGGGGTTCAAAATGATTTCTCAACAAAATAAAGCATGGAGACTTGAATGGATGAGGGAGTTGGCTTTGAATATTAAGGTGAAGATCCCCTTTAACATATCATAAGATTAATATCTTGCACATTTATCTGATTGCTTTCATATCTAAAAAAAAAAAGTTAGGACTATGGTTTTCTGTTCTGATGATTTCTGTTCTCAGTAGTTCAGCATCTGAGACTAAAGAACCCACAGACCTGAGATAACACTCTTTAGATCTGCTAATTTGGCCAGATCAGGTGGTGATCCTATATCTGTGAATCTGTTTGATGCTCGCTGGCCAGGAACTCAGAAGAAGAACGATCGATCAGGTAGCTTTAAAAACCCTCCATCTTGGCCCTGCCCCCCGCACCCGCACAGGCATAAACATGAATGCTCTCCCAAGCTGTGATTTTATGTTTATGTAAGAGCTGGCAGATAGTGTTGCCCGAGGGCGATCAGATTATGCTGCACATCTGACTGGTCTCTTATTCGATGGGAAGTCGTTTTTTCTTTGGGGATCCTTTGTTACAAGGCCAACACCGAAAATATACAAGACAGCATGTGACCATTAAACCTGACAATGTTACCATGCAGACAGGGAAGTGAAAAAGGAAATTATCTTTGATCCATCCAACAATTACAATGCAAACCACTCTTCATCCATTGATTTTTAGGTTCTTTTATGCAATATACTCAGTACTAGTTACATTGCAGAAGGAACTGTTATATTCTACATAATTTCAGATACATAGCTGGGATATAGTCAGTTATGGACAACTGCATTAAGAGACAACAGCCAAACCTCTGCCACATTTTAAAGTGGACTTATGGCCTGGCTGTGGACATTTAAGTATTTGCAAATACTATAATGCAAATTTAGTTTTTCCAGAACTGTAACGGAGTTCTGGGGGTTAATTGTATAGGTCTTTTACTTTGGCATCAGTCTGGCTGGGCTGTACTAGAGTTCTGCCTGGTCATAGGTGCAGTGAGGCACCTGTGACAGGCTGAAAACTAAGCCTGGTTGGACCTGTTAGGTACCAATCTTTCTCAGAGCCAATCAGCCGGCACGTCTGGCCCCACTGTGTCTGGGAAGGGGTATCTAATATGCTGAAGTCACGTGTTCAGGGTTCGGCTTGCTCTTTGATTCCTGGTTCCAGTCTGGACCAACCCCGTGAGGGGTCCCGGACCCAGGAGTGTCTGCCGTCCCTGCGGGCATGGTCATCTTGACCAGCCCTCAGAGACCCTCATGGTCTGGGGTGGGCATCTGTCCGTTCCCGAGCCTTGGAACTGGCTAGTTCGAGGCCCAGTAACTGAAGGAGGATTCAGAGGTGTCCCGGTGTGCTCTCGGTATTGGAGAGACACAACAACTCGTACAAGTGACCAGGGCAGGACTCTTCAGAGGAGGGCCAAGAAGCTGGCTGCTCGGTAAGAGCCTGGGAGCTGAAGTTGTATGGACACTAGTGAATCAGCATTTCTTACAGTATTGCCAAGGCGGCTGAAAGATCCAGGTACCGTGGGAAAAGTTACTAATTTAGCTTCAGTTACAACCTAGTCTGTGGCAGAGACTTTGCAAATTTTCGGGTCACTTGTTGGCTGCTAAATCTACAGTTAGAGGTTTATCCAGCAGTGAAGCGCCAAGTTGCGAGTGGCTACTCTCTGGGCTATCTAAAGAAACATTCAATTGATGTCAGCAGTTCTGAAGTGCCTGAGTTTTATCACCCGTGCCCTCTATTCCCACCTGAGACTGTGTTATAGTTAAACGTTACCCCTGCAAATAAAAATACTTTATTAGGACTTTTGCGTGTCAGCTTCTGAAGTTACTGGGTACTAACCCTGGGAACCCCTAGACAACGAACAAGGAGCTACAAGGAGGAGGTAATTGGTAAGCCCAGCAAATTCATAGCCACCCTCAGGGGTTATGGCTTTACACTTAACAAACAATACATAGGCTATAAAACAAGTCCCCACTGACCTCTGTAGCTTTAAGAACTATGGAGTAGTTCATTACAAATGGGAGCCTTTGTACCATGTGCTTCACAATTTCCCTCTACTCTTAAAGCGGACCTTTAGTCCTTTATTATAGTTCATTCCCCTGTCCTTTCACATAATTGGAGATTTTTTTTTTTTACCTTAAAACCTCTTTTGAAGTGCCCATTCAGTACTTCTGCCTTTCTTACATAGAGGAGAATGACGTAACCCCAGCTGCCCTCATCCTCCTGGGATACCCAATTCATGGATCTCAGGAAGCTTTGAAGCTGTCTAGAACACACTGGAGTTAATTTACCAAAATTGGAGAGTGACAAATTTGGTGCAGTTGTGCATGGTAGCCAATCAGCTTGTAACTTCAACTTGTAGTCAGTCTTCACTTGGAAATGCGATAATCTTAACTACCAAGACCTGAGGTGTGCCTTGGCCTGGCTGGTCAGTATGCCTAAAAGAGGGCATACCCTGAATGAATATGTATGGAATGTGAATGAAATTATGAAAGTATGGGGGAACGGGTGGGTGGGAACCCAGAAATGAGCTGACGAAGGATATGATGGAGGAGGAGGAAGGATATAAAGCCCTCAGACTCCTTCTACAAATTCAGGCTAGCCTGCGGCCAGCCTTCCAACTTGTTCAATTTAGCTTTGACAAATGGAAGCTGATTGGTTTCTATGCACAGCTGCACCGGATTTTGCACTCTCCAATTTTAGTAAATCAACCCCACTGTCCCTGAGCAGTGAAGCGTCATTGAAGGCTGGCTGCAAGGACTCGTTAGAAACAGCCGGCCCCCTGATGACCTAAAAAAGAGGACCAGGCATATGGCAGGGAAGGATGGCAGGGAAGGGGCTGTTTACTGATGGGCAATGTACAGGAGCATTAAAGTTCTTTAAGACTTTTGTAGTTTGATCAAGCTTCTGTGTAGGCCAGTCAAGTTCCTCCACCCCAAACTCGCTCATCCATGTCTTTATGGATCTTGCTTTGTGCACTGGTGCGCAGTCATGTTGGGGACATCCCCAAACTGTTCCCACATGGGAGCATGAAATTATCTAAAATGTCTTTAAGAGTTCCCTTCACTGAAATTAAGGGGCCAAGCCCAACCCCTGAAGAACAACCCCACACCATAATCCCCCCTCCACCAAATGATTTGGACCAGTGCACAAAGCAAGGTCCAAAAATACATGGATGAGCGAGTTTGGGGTGGTTGAAGAAATTAAAAATAGAATATCTACACTATATTGTCAAAAGTATTGTGAAGCCTGCCTTTACACGCACATGAACTGTAATGGCATCCCAGTCTTAGTCCGTATTGAGTTAGCCCACTCTTTGCAGCTTCAACTCTTCTGGGAAGGCTGTCCACAAGATTTAGGAGAGTGTCTATGGGAATGTTTGACCATTCTTTCAGAAGTGCATTTGTGAGGTCAGGCACTGATTTGGATGAGTTAAAGCTGTTATAGCTGCGAAGGGTGGGCCACCTCAATATTGAACCCTACGGCCTAAGACTGGGATGCCATTAAAATTTATGCGCGTGTAAAGGCAGGCATCCCAATACTTTTGGTAATACCATGTATTATAATTAATATTATTGTTATACATATTAATATAAAATAATAATTATTATTATTGTTAATAATAATCAATAATCTTATAGTGTAATATTATTGTTATTTTTTTATTTATTTTAAAATCCACTTTATTGCTGGTTTTGAAGTACTGACCCTATAAAGAGAACCAGACATGGCTGGGCTTATTCAGGTATTTAAAACTATTCTCCATGAGGAATGTAAACCACTTGTTTGTTGTGCCCTGTTATAAAGCACTATTTTGCAAAATTTAGGAACACCAAGCCACCAATTTTAAGCACTAAAGCTGGCCATAAACAGAATTGTATTAAAAAAATTCCTCTTTTGAAACTTTTTTTTTTATTTTGTAATTGTTAATGGGGTCAAATTGACAATCGTTTTAGACTGTAGTGACCAAAATTGAAGAAGAATGGATATACATCGAGCAAACTAAATTCTAACTGCGAATGTGATTTTCGTTCCAGAAAAAAAAACTATTTATTGTAATACAGAAGTGCATCCAGAAATCAAATATAGAATTTAAAACATTTACATGGTAATCAAATGAAAATGTTCAGGGTTTTCATACAAAATGTGTTGAGTCCATAATGGTATTATCAAATTCTCTGACAAATGATTTTTTCTGAATTTCCATACCAACTCTGAAAAGAAAATTTACAGGTGTATTGTCAACTTAAAGTGAATCTAAATTCTCCTATTCATTACAGTCAAGGAAGCTTCCATCTTAGCCTCTGTTTGATCTGCAGCTGCCATGGTGCTGCACATGTGATCAGTTATGACAACAGCCACTTGATGGATTGGCAGTTCAGTTGA
This sequence comes from Lithobates sylvaticus, assembly GCA_028564925.1. NCBI lineage: Eukaryota > Metazoa > Chordata > Amphibia > Anura > Ranidae > Lithobates > Lithobates sylvaticus. The sequence continues at coordinate 174,888,438 of CM053038.1, forward strand.
GAGCATAAGCAACTGTGACAGTCATCATTCACAACATGCCTTGGATGTAATTTTTTGGGGAACTAATATTTATGGGTTTAGTTCTACTTTATGGCAGCCGACAAGACAGCAATTGTCCCACTTCAGAAAACCTCTCACTCTCAATGTTGATTCTTCATTATTTTGGTGGGGATGATTGTGTAGCTAAGCCTATATGAGGGAGAAGTTTTTCATAAGTCTTCATTCCTGCTAAGACTGCTCTACCTTGCTACTCTACTAAATTGGAACTGGACAGTGTTTGTCCACTATAAGGCCTTCATCACCTCCCTTTAGACCAGGGGTCTCCAAACTGCAGCCGAGGGCCAGATGCGGCCTAGACTTTTGGGCTTACTGGTTACCTCCGCTTGGCTTGTCGGTGCATGTCCAGGGGTTCCCAGGGTTAGTACCCAATAACTTTGGATGCTGACACAATAAAAGTCCTTTTGAAGGTTTTTATTTCTGCAGTAGTAACATCCAACATAACACAGTCTCAATTAGGAATAGAGGGCACGGGTGAAGAAACTCAGGCACCTTGAACTGCTGACATCCATAAAATGTCTCTAATCAAACCCAGAGAGTAGCCACTCACAGCTGGGCGCATCAATGCTGGACAAACCTCTAGCCAGAGGTATGGCAGCCAACAATGTGATCCGGAAACTTGCAAAAAGTCTCTGACACAGAATGAACTTGTAACCGAAGGTGAATAGGAACCTTTCCCACAGTACCTGGAACTTTCTCTGTCTCCTTGGCAGTACTGTGGAAGTGTGGATTCTTTAGTATCCATACAACTCAGCTTCCAGGCTCTTCCTGAGATTCCAGCTTAATGGCCCTCCTCCGAAGTGTCCTTCCCCGGTCACTTGAACGAGCTGTGGTTCCCCTCCAATACTGAGAGCACACCGGGACGCCTTGAATCCTCCTTCAGTTACTGGGCCTCGGGCTAACCGACTCAGAGACTCGGGAACAGACAGATCCACGCCCCAGAACATGCGGGTCTATGGTGCTAGTCAAACTGACCATTTTTGCGGGACGGCAAGCGCTCCCAGGCCCGGGACCCCTCTCTACCGCTACCCCGGTCCAGAACCAGAAAACAGGACTGCGGCCGAATCCCAAACACGTGACTTCAGCACCGTAAGTACACTTCCCCAGACTACACAGCGGGGCCAGACGCGCCCACTGATTGGCTCCGGGGAAGATTGATACCTAAGACGTCCAACCAGGCCTGGTTCTAGGCCTGTCATGGGTACCTCACTGCACCCATTACCAGGCAGAACCCTAGTACAGCCCAGCCAAACTGAGGCCAAAGTTAACCTGTACAATTAATCCTCAGAACCCCATTACTGTTCTGAGGGAAAAAAATACATTTCCATGTATAGCGCACACTTGTTAAAGTGTGCCCGCTACACTTGCTTTTATGCGGCCATTGGGGCACTCTTTCATCCACTGATACCAACAATGGGACATAATTCCCCCCCACCCACACCAATGAAGGGACACAATTCCTCCCAATGACACCAATGATGGGGTCCAATGACACCAATGATGGGGCACAATTCCTCCCACTGACACCAATGATGGGGTCCAATGACACCAATGATGGGGTCCAATGACACCAATGATGGGGCACATTTCCTCCCACTGACACCAATGATGGGGCCCAATGACATCAAAGATGGGGCACAATTCCTCCCAGTGAGACAAATGATGAACCATTCTTTTTTTTTTTTAACTGATTTGTCACTTTTCTACTCCCAGTGGCCACAGTCCGGCCCCCCTAAAATTTGAAGGACTGTAAACCGGCCCTTTGTTTACAAAGTTTGGAGACCCCTGCTTTAGACCATTACCTTGTCAAATTAGGAACATTGAATGTGGAGGATGGAGTTTAATTCTGGTGGGGTCAAGGCTTAGTCAGGGAAATCAAAGCCTACAAAATGTAGACATTAGTACTGCCAAAATCCTTTAAGAGGGTTTAAAAAGACACTTGCAGAAAGAGTTTGATGTATGCTCTTTATCATATTCCATAAATTAGAGATGTGACATGTTCACTTTAAGTTGACGTTTCCTATTGAACCTATAGATGGATTTTAGAGCACTCCGAATTTTCGATGTAAAAATAAGCATGACATGACAGAAGGTGTTTGTCACTGTATGTCACTTCATTATTCCTCGTCTCTCTCTTTGTAGATGGTAGGCAGCCCCTTGCTGTGAACTTCAATAGACTTGTTGTCATGATGTTCTTTGCAAGCACTAGGAAGAATGGCTTCCAAATGATCAAATACTTGTTTAGATATATATTTTTCTCTGAAACTGCTAGTCTCATAAATAAGTTGGTAATTTACATTTAAATTAAAGATTAAAGATTGACACTAGAATTGAGTCTGGCCGAAGGAGGGATAAAACTGAATTGTGAAAATTTTACCATCGTTCTTTGATCTTTTCCTATAAAGGTCTACTCACAATAAAGCCATCGATCAGTTAGCAAGAGGAGGGACACTCCCCCTCCCATGTGACTTTTTCACAGGCCACCTATTTAATTACAGAGAGGCAGTCAGAAGGTGAGGATCCAGCCCTAGGAGCATCAATCATCCAAATAAGCACTACTGTATATACTCGAGTATAAGCCGACCCGAATATAAGCCGAGGCACCTAATTTTACCACAAAAAACTGGGATAACTTATTGACTTGAGTATAAGCCTAGGGTGAGAAATGCACAGCTACTGTAAGTGGAAAAGAGGGTCAACAATGCCCATTTGCAGCCTCACTGTGCCCATTTGCATGCCTCACTGTGCCCATTTGCACCATAGGTCCCCCGAACTTCAAACTCGGTAGTTAAGGGTTCCTAGATGCCCCCTATCTGCAGCCAAAGAGTCCCAAAATGATATTGCTGCAGATGGACACAGTTGACCGAATTTAGGGCCCCGTATCTTGGCAACTACTTGTGGCTAGGAACTCAAATGTGGTGTGCAAACCCAGTGGAACTAACACTACAACATATCCAAAGATGGGGTTCCTAGCACCAAGTGGCCCCGAGATACAGGGCCCCAAAGTAGGTATGGAAAATGTCAAGCACTTTTCTGAAGCAGAGAATTACATTTTCCGAACCGACTTTGGGGCCCCGTATCGCAGGATATGTTGTAGTGCTCGTTCCACTGAGTTTGCACACCAAGTTTGGGGTTCCTAGCACCAAGTGGTCCCGATATACGGGGCCCCAAAATCAGTTCGGAAAATGCCATTCTCTGCTGCAGAAAAGTGCTTGACTCAAGTATAAGCCGAGGAGGGCACTTTTAGCACAAAAAAATGTGCTGAAAAACTTGGCTTATACTCGAGTATATACAGTAATTTCCCTGAATGATTAATTGTGTGAAATAGATTTTCCTGGGGGATCTCTATTGTTTCCCCCAGGTAAGGCCAGCTCCAATAGTGTCTGTTAAATGCTAAACATGCATGCTTGGCTAAAAAACTATGGACATTTTATATTTCGGTTGTTGCAAGTTCCAAGAGGCCTGAAGACTCCTACAAATATGGTACATTCATTTTCTTTGATAAAAATATACTCACCGGTCACTTTATTAGGTACACCTTGCTAGTCCCGGGTTGGAACCACTTTTGCCTTCAGAACTGCCATAATTCTTCGTGGCATAGATTCAACAAGGTTTTTGGAAATATTCCTCAGATTTTGGTCCATAGTGACCTGATAACATTATGCAGTTGCTGCTGATTTGTTGGCTGCGCATCCATGATGTGAATCTTCCATGCCACCACATCCCAAAGGTGCTCTATTGAATCTGGTGACTGTGGAGGCCATTGGAGTACAGTGACCTTATTGTCCTGTTTAGGAAGCCAGTGGTGAGATGATTGGAGCTTTGTGACATGGTGCATTATCCGACTGGAAGGAGCCATCAGAAGATGGGTACATTGTAGTTAAGGGATAGATATGGTCAACAACAATACTCAGGTAGGCCGTGGCGTTAAACGATACTCAATTGGTACTAAGGGGCCCAAAGTGTGCCAAGAAAATATCCCCCACACCATTACACCACCACCACCAACCTGAACCATTGATACAAGGCAGGATGGATCCATGCTTTCATGTTTTTTACGCCAAATTCTGACCTTACCATCTGACTAAACTCGTGCCCCCCTAATTTAAATATGGTCCACCCCTTCCTGTCAAGGCCACACCCTTGCTGTTTAAGAGTGGGGACACTAGTTCTGAGGGCCTGGGGGGGGGGGGGGGTTCCCTTCATTTTCATAGATTTCCTCTCACTTTCCTGTTTGGCTTTGGGGCAGGAAGTGAAGGGAAATCTCTGCAATGGGACAGGGATGGTAAAAAAAAACTGACAGGGACTATAACCCTCCCTTACTCTATCCAAAATGAAAAAAAAAGTGTTGCCTATAGTTCTACTTAAGCATAAATTTCTGATAATTTTATGGAGAGGACTAAGAAGATATAACCTTTCCAGTGGTGCAGCAGAAAAATAGCACAGTGAGGAAGGTTTGTGGTCCAGGATGATAGGACAGTCAAAATTAGAAGCGGCGACACCCCCCCCCCCCCCCCCAGTTGCGGAATGCCATCCGCCCGCATAACGGAAGCAGTGAGGCCGCTTTATGGGGGCGCTAGACTAGTTTGCCTCTCAGCCCAGTCCACCCCATAAGACTGGCACTACACTAACAGCGCAAGCCGGCGGGGACTGCAAAGTGCTGCCCTAGGCCTGGGCCTTGTCGGCCTAGGCCAGGATACAGCGTTGGAACTGGGTACACAAAGGGGCGAACGGCACACAAGGGAGTGTTGGTTCGGTGGCCATTTCACCTCCTTGACCCCACATAGACCAATTGTTCCCAGTTATTTAGCAGGGGCACTAAGTATGTGGACAATATACGCAAGGTATCTTGCTATAATAGATTTTCAATTTTACTTGTGTTTTCTGAGTTATTTTTGTATAGAATGTAAGATGTAATGAAGGTTAGAACCAATCAAATGCATGCAATAGCTAGAATAGAACTACCATAATCCACAGACTAAGGGATAAGCAGCATTGATTTCTTTACCTTGTAATTGGATGAAGAAACTCTCCTATTCAGTGCTGGAATAGAGCATTTTAAAAAGTAGACGCAAATAAGCGTAAGGTATAAAAACCTTCTTTCAGGCCAGAAGTCTAAGGTATCCTCACAGTTAGCTTTCCTATTAAATAGCATGATATGTCAGTGAACACTATTGTGCTTTTCCTGTATTTTCTCCAAGGTTATTATAGTGTACCTTGTTTCCTCTGTCAGTACTGAATGTAACCATAGCAATTACAGATCTGTGCAAGGCAAAGGTGCCACCAAGTTAAAGAAGATTTTAAAACCCAACCAAAATATAATAGGAAGGTGAAGCTAAAGTTGATTTAAATGTCCACCCAGAACTAATAAAACATTTGTTCATAGACACTAGGATAATTCAACCAACAGCTGGGAAAATGTCTTGGTGACCAAATCTTCCATTCCTCTATGCTAAAAGTCCTGAGTGAGCCCTTTACTCATACACACGATCGGACTTTCCGACAACAAAACCGCAGATTTTTGTTCGAAGGTTGTTGTCTCCAACTTGTCTTGCATACACACACAAATGTTGGCCAACAATTACGAACGTAGTGACGTACAAGACGTACGTGATATCAACATTGCGAACGCTAGTTTTACAAGACCGAGTGCTTCCGGCTCGTACTTGATTCCGGACATGCGTGGACTTTTGGGCGACGGACTTGTGTACACACGATCGGTAAGTCCGACAACAAAAATTTGTTGGCGGAAATTTGAGAACCTGCTAGCCAACATTTGTTGGCGGAAAGTCCGACAACAAATGTTTGATGGAGCGTACACATGGTGGACTTTCCGCCAACAAGCTCACATCCAACTTTTGTTGTCGGAAAATCTGATCGTGTGTACGGGGCATTAGCCCTTTATGCTACTTGAATCTTCCCTGGGGAGTCCATTAAGTTTCAGCTTCATAATGGTTATGGGTGACAGAGATGTATTTAGGTGAAATCAGGCCTTAAACAAGGAAGCAGCTATGACCTTTCCCCCAATCGTATCCCACCGATTGACATTAACAAATTATTTTGTGGGCTTCATAATTTGAAAATGCCCATGTGGATGAACCAGGCATGTGCCATGGATATGAGCATGATGTCTACAAATAACCAGTCGACCTTATGGCCCCATAGTCCACAAAGATCCTTTTTAAGGCTGGGACTTTAACTCTTGAAAATACATAATGATGAAAGCTTGTAATTCTAAAGGCAAGAGCCCGAAAGATAACCTGGGAACCCAAGGGGCGAAAGTTCCTGTTTCTTTTATTCTTAGCCCTTTATGCTGCTGGATTTCTCCCTGGGAATCCATTAAAGTATAATTAGGCCAAACTTTTTCTTTTTAGTTTGGATGTAGTGGGGAGGGATTAGAACACTTGTCAGTTTTTATTGCCATCTGTGCCCCTGTTAAGATTCGCCCTCTCTATTTGTCTCGTTGACCATTATCATTGAAAGTAAAAGAAAATCCCAATTTTTGGGTTGTCTCCAAAAGCGTAATAGAGGAGCAATCTTCCAATGGGGCCACTAGTTCTGGTGACCAGGGGGTCCCCAAGGGGTTCTCTTAATTTGCAGGGATTTCCTCTCACTTCCTGTTTGGCTATGGGACAGGACATGATGGGAAATCTCCCCAATGGGACACAGATAGTGGGAAAAAAAATCTGACAGGGGTTATAACTCTCCCTTGCGCTATCCAAAATTAAATAAAGTGTTTTGCCTATAGAAACAGAAATGGATTTAGGATTTAGGCGAAATGGGGCCTAAAACAAGGGAGCAGCTTTGACCTTTTCCCAAATCTTATCCCACCAATTGACATTAACAAAGGTTGCAATTTTAACAAATGTCGACCCTTTTGTATTATCTATACTATCAATAGAGGAGGATTGTACTTAGGGCATATGCCTCCTGGTCCAGTACCTATAAGATATGTTGGGCTGGTGGCCCTGAGTGCAGATAGTCCATCAGATACCAAAGGCTGCTTTCTAGAGTCATGCTAGGCTGTAGCCTGTTGCAGGCCACTAAAGATTTTAGAGAGTTTTAAGTGGAAGTATTATTAGCTAAAGCTCAAAGGTATACTTGCCACTGTGTACATAGGTGCCAAAGGTTTCACTCTTTAATGGCTAAAATAGTATTATAGGCGACACTTAAAGTGATACTAAAGTTTCAAAATAACAAACATGTTATACTTACCTGCTCTGTGAAGTGAATTTGCACAGAGAAGCCCAGATCCTCCTCTTCTCGGGTCCCTATTCTGTGCTCCTGGCCCCTCCCTCCTGTTGATTACCCTCACAGCAAGCAGCTTGCTATGGGAGCACCCGAACCGAGCTGCAACACCCTGGGTCAATTGAGACACACGGAGCTGTGGTGAGGCCCCGCTCCCTCTCTCTCCTCATTGGCTCACTGAATTTGATTGACAGCAGTGGGAGCCAATGGTGCTCCACTGCTGTCTCAGCCAATCAGGAGGGAGAGTCCCGGGCAGCCGAGTCTCTCCTGCAACATCGCTGGATAAAAATGGGCTCAGATAAGTATAAGGGGGGCTGGGGGGAGCTGTTGCACACAGAAGGCTTTTTATCTTAACCACTTGCTTACTAGGCACTTAAACCCCCCTCCTATCCAGACCAATTTTCAGCTTTTATTTTTTGTTAAAAAAATTTAAAAAGACCGAATTAAATTATTATTATTTTTTTTTTATTTTGTTATAAAAAATTTCAATAGGTAATTTTTGTCCGTCATTGATGTACGCTGATGAGGCGGCAGTGATGGGCACTGATGGGTGGCAGTGATGGGCCCTGATGGGTGGCAGTGATGGGCAGCACTTTTAGGTGGCACTGATTGGCGGCACTGGTGGGCATTGATAGGTGGCACTTGTGGGCATTGATAGGTGGCATACATGAGGCATACTTGCCTCTTCCTTTCGAGACCGATGTCCCTTTAAGATGAGCCGGTGGTCGGCTTTTTTTTTTCTCCTCCGCTGTCAGCGTGAGGAGAAAAAAAAACGATCACAGAGCTTTTGTTTTGATCATGTGATCAGCTGTCATTAGCTGACAGCTAATCACATGGTAAGGGGCCGGGACCGGCCCCTTACTTCGGATCGCTGAGTCTCAGTGACTCAGTGATCACAGCGCGCTCCGCGCGCGCCCTGTAGGGCCCGCACAGAGAGCGTGCACAGGGGAGGCCGTCATATGACGGCTTCCCAGGAATTCAGATCCGCGCTGTGGCCTTCATTCAGCCATAGCGCGGATGTCAAGTGGTTAATGGATAGAATCCATTAAGATAAAAAAACATTTACAACCACTTTAAGCTGGCGATAGACGGATAGACCGGAACCAGACGCCTTTCGATCTGTCTATGGGCAGTTTGGTTGTGTTGAAGCCGATGCATCAATGTAGTAAAGGTCAAGGTGGCGATACTTGAAAAACAACTAATTTTCCAATAGGACTACCTTGGTCACCTATGTTTGCACCTTGATTCTGTGGATTTTTTCATGGGGGTGATACTTGGCCAGCCAAAATGTAGTATAGACTGACATATCATTCTCTAGTGCAGCCTTTCTCAACCTTTTGTGACATGGAGGAACTCTGGAAATAATGTTTTGGCTTCAGGGAACCCTTGCTAATAATTATAATATTTACAGCTCACAGTACATTAGTGTAGTAGTCATTATGAAAGATGTTTCTTACATTTGAGGTTCCTTACATTTTGGTAAGAATTCCGAATTCCCTCCATAAAGAAACTAAAAAGGTCATTGGTGTCAGTGGTTACTCTGAAAGGCAGAAATTGGTTATTGTTTGAGGAACCCCTAGCAACCTTCAGAAGAACCTTAGGGGTTCCAAAGAACCCTGGTTGAGAAACCTTGCTCTAGTGTGTACCATTGAACTTCCACCCAACATACAACAGGCCTATTCAAATTTGCACTTTTTGGAAGATGTGATCTAAATTGTTGGAGGGCAACAAAGACCTATTGCTGTCTTTTGCTCTTTATCCGTAGTTATAAAAATGAACTGCTTACAATAGAATAGGATGAAAGCAGGGGAGAGCGAGAAGTAAAAGTTCCTCTGAATAATCACTTACTGGAAACAGGCATACACCAGCAGTGCGTCTATTAGAAACCTCAGTGCGGATCACAGCTCAGCAGAATATCCAAAGTAAATAAGACGTATAAATTTAATAATCCATATTAAAATCACAGCAACCGGTTGTGGCAATATCACCATCCATTAGTCCTTGGGCAGTGATCCACATCGAGGTTCCTAATTGAAGCTCCACTAGAACATCAGCTATGAAGAAATGAAAAGCGACTGCATTTATAGACTTTTACTGGCTTCTATTTATAGAAGAGTTTGATGTGTAAAATGCTTCGGGCCAAGATAGAAAGAATGGATTGGATACCGGTATATAAATTTGATTTTGGTAGTATTACAAGTGTCAGAATGCACTGACAATGATTAATTTATACTGATAATGCCTAAAGTCAGTCAGTTGTCAGGGGCACTAATACTAATTACAGAAAGCAGATATAACCCTCCCCTCCTTCCACTTCCGACACCCTGATTATCCTGCTCCATTAAAATATGAGATTTTAAAAAACAACCTTTAATATTTAATTGTCCCACAGATGCCCTTCAACATGCAGCTGACCAGATATGTAAAGATCAGATAGAGCCCCTGATTGGCCTACTTGCCTAAATATTAGTGCCTATAGTCCCTTAAAGCATTTTATCACATGATCAGAAGCCCCAAGAAGCAGTCAAACATTTTTTTTTTCTGTAGAATCTATTTATTAAAATGGGTCCAGTTTGGGGCAGGGGAGCACTACTTAGCTTCTAAATTGGCTGTTCAGACAGGTTTTTTTTTTTTTTTTTTAGTAGGTGCCTTGCAGGTAGTTCTGGTCCTCACCAACTACCCCTGAAATGCAAAGTCTCATGGCTCAATACACATATATTTGCATTGAACAGGTGGAACTTTAGACTGCATAGACCAGGGTTGCCCAACCTTCTAAAGAGCGAGGGCCACTTACGCAACTTGGTAGCCAATCACGGGCCACAATGAGCGGAGCGAGCAGATGACAGGTCACGGCTACTCTATGGGCCCTCCGATCCGATCCACCCAGATGGAAGGGGATGAATTCCCTTCTATTTATTTTTTTTAGAGGATCGGATTGGAGGCAGGCGGGAGTAAACGGACAAAAGTCTGTTTACATCTGCCGCTCTGTAGAGGTGAATTGAGGGTCCAATTGGGTAGGGCCGATCGTCTGAAAAGGGCCTAAACTGCTTTCACACTGATGTGCTGCGGTTTACCCACACCGCGGGTGCAGCGTAGGGCACCTGTGTCTATCCTGCGGGTTAACTAAATTCTGCCTGTGGCAAAAGCCGGAGTTGTACAGGAAGCATCGGCTTATGGGGCTCTGCTCTACAACCACTTTCTCTACCACCAGCTTCATTCACAACAATGATGCTGTGGTATGATGGGTCTCCAACCTGCGATCTGGGCTTGCTAACCCACCAATCCAGAGCAGGAGGTTGTGGGCCACATCAGAGGGCTTTGTGGGCCACATGTGGCCCCTGGCCACTGGTTGGCCACCCCTGGCATAAACATTGTATGCAGTGATCGCTCCACAGCTAGCTACTCATTTGTAAAGCCTAACCTTTTCTTTAAAGGAAATCTGTGCTTAGATCAGCCTCTCTCAACCAGGGTTCCATGGAATCCTGGGGTTCTTCCAGAGGTGGCTAGGGGATTGTTGCTTAATTAGCAATTTATGACTTTCAGATGAGAAACCAATGTCACCAATGATCTTTTTAGGGGGGTGGTAGGGGTTCCCAGTGACCACAAAGCTAAAGAGCATTTTTCCTGGTGACCATCACTCTCATGCACCATGATATGTAGATATAATAATTATTATCAGGGGTTCCCTAAGACAGAAAAATCATATCAAGATTTCCTCTCTGTTAAAAAAGGTTAAGACAGGCTGGCTTAGAGAAACACCAAAGGCTGCCACTGCTTACCTTTCCTTCTGAACATGTCCGTTTTCTTGCTGCTGTGCTGATCTAATGGGTTTCATGCTGTCACTGAACCTGAAAAAGCATGGTGATTGGGAGTTTAGATTTTTCTCTGACTTGACTTGCAGAGTGCTTGTTCCGGGTCAGTGAGTAATAAAGTCAGGTAATCAGCATAATAGACAGTTAGCTACCATTTTTAGGAGGTCGGAATTGGCAGCACCCGTATTATGTTCAGTCCAAGATTCCTTTAAAGAGATTCATATAGGCTGCCATTTGACATTCAGTTGTCATACGGTAAGGGTACCACAGCAAGAGTGTACTCATATTAACATATTGATGAGCAAATGAGCATCTGCTTAACAGGGAATCTTGAATCAAAGCGTTTACTATAAATAAGGGACAACATGGTCTATAGCAGGGATATGCAATTAGCGGACCTCCAGCTGTTGCAAAACTAGTCCCATCAAGCCTCTGCCTCTGGGTGTCATGCTTGTGGCTGTCAGAGTCTTGCTATGCCTCATGGGACTTGTAGTTCTGCAACAGCTGGAGGTCTGCTAATTGCATATCCTTGGTCTATAGTAATGGCCCTGTAGAAACTGAGAAGGTAGTAAGGTAAAGTCAAGATGATACAATGAAAGAAGAAAACAGGGTCAGTGAAGGGGGAAACGAGGGGAAGAGAAAAGAAGTAAGAAAGGAAGTCACCAACGTTTTCTGTGTGGTCCCTTCCAGTGTAGAAACCCAAAAGCAAAAAAGCCAGTAAAGCTTTTTGGCAGAAGTGAAGGGTGAGCATTTGGGTCCTACCTGCAGTAGCCTTTGCTGTTATGGCTTAATACCACAGCATTCTGAAAGGCAAAGCTCCGACATTTCTGGGTAATTTTGGAGCTTGCTGCTACCTCCCACTCCCACACATTCCTACTGACACACCACTATGAAGGACTAGGCAGCTTGCCCTAAAATCCAGGGAATCACACTGTTTTTACCCCTTTCAAACTAAATGATATATAGATCCAACTTGATTTTTCTCCTTCACCAAAGATTTGACCAGTCCTTTTCCCTGCATAGTTACTAGGTGTACTGTATTTTGCAAGACGGTCTTGAAATCTTCGTATGTGTAAAATATGTTAAATGTTGCAATTTGGTTAGGCTCTTTAAATGTTGACCTTTACATATCGACATTGCACAGTAATGCCACGTACACACAATCAGAAATTCCGCCAGCAAAAGTCCGATGAGAGCTTTTGGTTGGAAAATGCAACCGTGTGTATGCTCCATCGGACTTTTGTTGGCGGAATTCCAGCCAGCAAAAGATTGAGAGCAGGTTCTCAATTTTTCAGTAGGAAAAAGTTTTGATCGGAAATTCCGATCGTCTGTACCAATTCTGACGCATGCTCGGAAACAATTTGACGCATGCTCGGATGCATTGAACTTAATTTTCTCGGCTCGTAGTGTTGTACATCACCGCATTCTTGACAGTCGAAAGTTTAGTGAACTTTTGTGTGACCGTGTGTATGCAAGCCAAGCTTGAGCGGAATTCCGCCGGAAAAAACATCCAAGATTTTTCAGATGGAAAATCTGCTCGTGTGTACGTGGCATAAGAGGGAACTAGGACTGGGGGCCCACAAGGGGAGAGGAGAAGGAGGGCCTCCAAGCTGGTGCACAAAGCTGCAAAAATTGTCTTGGCTTAGAGAGGTAAAGTTAAATAGAGTCTACTTGCAGTACATGCTATAAGGTGCACTGGCATCAACGGTATCATGATGCCAGGGCCGTGCCCAATGAGCAATGACCCTACAATTGTGGCCAAAAATATAAAAAATAATGTAAACTACCAAATGACAGCTCCCCTCCCCCTTCTTCCCAGGTACTTTTTACATAATTTTTCAGCCACATACTCTGGGTCGACCGGAGGATTTCCTTGCTCCTCTGTTGACCAGTTGTTATACACACTGGATATAATTTTCCGTTTTTTTTATATAACCATTATTAGTGATTTTACACAATTTAGCCACAACCAGTTATTGCTGCAGTGCACACCACTTCCTTATTCCTCTATAAACTGTTCTCCTAGGTTGACATCTCTGGTGGTAATATGCAGTAGGCAAGAAGAAATAGGCAAACTTGTCACCATTAGGGGTCAGGCTCGGAGACCAGTAGCTATAGCAGTAGAGAGGCTCCCATCGACCAGTTGGATTTTCCGCCAACTTTGTCCGACCGTGTGTATTCAACACCAGTTTTGGACAAAATCTGTTCGGAAAAATTCTGACGGATTTTGTGGTCGGAATTTCCGACCATGTGTACGGGGGCTTAGTACTAAACCAGTGTTTACCAGAGCGCCTGATGGTGGAAATTAGTTTTGCTGCATGTTAGTACCAGGTAGCGATCCTCAGGATCGCTTCACCAGGACTTGAACAACCCGGAGTCCAATAGTGGAGATAGCAGGTAGGGTTCAAGCAGAAGTGTAGTTAGTAAACAAGCCAAAGGTTAGTAATGAGTGATTGCGGGTTGGGATCAAGCAAAAGCATAATCGAGGAACAAGCCAAAGGTCGGCAACGGGTAGTAGCGAAGATGTGGACGGCAGCACGACTGACAAGAGTGAGATATTTACTGGAGGGAGGACAATACTCTGGCAAACAGGAAGTGCAAAGGCATGGCTTAAATAGGAAGTTCATGGAAAGAGCAAGAAGTTCAAAGTTCAAGGCAAACAAGGTTCAGGACAGGATCATTCAAGGAATTGTCCAGGGAGCTGTCCAGCATTCCAGGTGGCTCCGCAAGAAGAGACGCATACATACTCATACACAACAGAGTTCGCAGGTTTCGATATGGGCCCTGACAAAACTATTGCACCATCAATTACCCGTATTTTCCAGCATATAAGACGACCTTTTATACTTAAAAAAATCCCCCAAATATCGGGGGTCGTCTTATACACCGGTATATGGATGTCAGCATTAATGTTCATGCTGAGCCAATCACGGCGAGTGATGTATTCTATTAATGAATACAAAGGCTGCTCGGATTGGCTTTGAGATCCAGAGAGGCGCGGGCTGATGATATTACAACCTCTGCCAATCACAGCGAGCGATGTATTCTATTAATGAATACAAAGCCTGCTCGGATTGGCAGCGGTTGTAATATCATCAGCCCGCGCCTCTCTGAATCTCAAAGCCAATCCGAGCAGGCTTTGTATTCATTAATAGAATACATCGCTCGCCGTGATTGGCTCAGCGCGGTACACTGTAATACTGTACTGTATACAGTATGCTACTGAATGCGGCTACCCCTCGGCTCCTCTTCCTTCCACGGCCACCTCGCCATCCACCCCCGGAGCTTGGGTTTGAAGCACCCGACCCTCCATCAGTGGATTTTGCCGGGCACATGAGGTATTTACCACCACAGCACTGCTTCACAAAGCTTTTGATTAAGTTGCACTGACTTATTGCTGTTTCAGTATGTTACCCAAGCTACTAGACAGACTAGTCGGAAGGGGCTCGTCTTATATGGCGAGTATATCTCAAAACCAGCGCTTTGGCTGGACAATTAGGGGGTCGCCTTATACGCCGGCAAATACGGTAGACTGTTTTGGCCATCGGCAGGGTTTTGGAGACTGCTGAGGCACCTCTAGTTGACTGGAACTTAATACTTGCAATTTTTTTTCTCTTTTTTTCTTCTGAAGGCTTTGTTCCAACAAGCAGAAGCATATCCAGCCTATTTGCGGCTCCTTTGTTCAGCCAGGCTCTCTAATGATCCCAAGTTGAGGCCTTAGAAATATAAATGAAAGCGTCTGCATCATCAGACATAGCCAGATGCTTCAGGCTATGTTCATTTTAATGCAGCTGTGCAATGGGAAGAGGACGTTTCAGCAAATGCTTGCAGGTAGAGTAACCGTTTGGACTCCACATTATCAACGTGGCCCTGTTATTAGAGAACATTGAGCGAGTCCGAATGCAAGCTTTTCATATTTTTTACTAAAGTGTCCCTTTTGAAGACAGAATTTCAATGTGCATGAAAAGTTCACTATAGTTAACTATAAAGCCCAAATATTCTCTTTAAATCCCGTCTTTATTGCCACCAGTACATTATAGGATAAAAGAGATAAAACTTCTCTTACGCTGATCTAAAATCTTTCCAACTTCTGTGACAGAGAGAACATGAAGTTATGTTACAGAGCTTTAATCATATGTTCAAATCTGCACATGTACTTCATCTGATCATCTGTTCCTCTACCCTAATCATCCCAAAATCTCAAAGACGGCTCCACCACCTCCCACTTTAGAGGTCAGTATTTAAAGGGGGGGGGGAAAAAAAGCCTCTTTCAGAAGCTGGCTTGGCTGTCATCCAAGCTTTGGCTGTTTAAGATTCGGCTCAGCGGCGTATGTATTTACCTGCAGATGAAAGGGAATATTCCTGTGGGCAGATAGGCAGAGGGGTGGCGCCCCGGGGGAAAATCAATGCGGAAGAGATAGCGAGGATAAACACATGCGAATTCCAAAGGTTAGACGCGCGGCTGTAGTAGGAGATGAAATAATAGACTGGCAATATCTATTCATACATGCTGCTATGAAGCGGAGGAGGACGACGAGCCAGGGATAATGCTGCTGGGGGAAGAATCCTTAACCAGAATCTAGTTAACAGTGTCGGCAGCCCAAAGGCAAAAGCGACATATTTTTTTTTTAAAGGATTTTTGGCAGAAGATTATGGTTGCAAAACATGTAAACAGCTCTGATGCTTTCTTATTTGATACTGTTTAGTTCACGGAGGAGCTGGAGGACAGCAGGTACTATACGCATGGGACCAGGCAGATGACAGCGTTCCACACCTTCATTTATTACCACCAGAGTTCTCCTCAATTCTAGGCGTGATTTATTAAATCATCGTGAAAGCAGTTCTATGTAGGTGTGTGTGTGTGTATGTATACTGTATGTGTATATATATATATATATATATATATATATACACAGTATTTCACAAAAGTGAGTACAGTAAACCCCCCTCCATCACGGGGGTTACGTTCCAGACCCACCCGCGAAAAGTGAAAAAACGCGAAATAGACCCTATTTAAATACACCCTAGGCATGTTTTGTTAATTTTTTAATAGCATTTAAAAGGTCTTTAAACACACTTTTATGCAATAGAAACACATAAAAGATAGAGAGAGAGATCAAGAGGATTTTTAAAACACAAAAAAATTGTCTTAACAGTACAGTATACTGTACAGTACAGTAAAAAATAGAGTACATAACCGCGAAATGGCAAAATATTACCGCAATATCAGAATAACAGGTCCTAATTAAAATAGTTCGATATACCGGGACCGCAAAAACTGAACCGCGATAGAGCGGGGGTTTACTGTACACCCCTCACATTTTTGCGTGACTGCGAGAGCCGCAGAGAATGGCCTGAAAGCGTCCGAAAGCCTCCGAGAGCGTCCGAAAGCCGCGAGAATGGCCGAGAGGCTCAGAATCGGCGTGGGATCAGCGTATAACACCCACCCACTATTTTCCCCTGATTTTTTGCGGAAAAAGGTGCGTGTTATACGCCGATAAATACGGTATATAAAAAAAATCAGCTATAACTTTATGACCACCTACCTAATATTGAGTCAATCCCCCTTCTACTGCCAAAACAGCCGCTTTCGCTGCCAAAAAACAGGCACCACCTCTGAAGGTATGCTGTGGTATCTGGCACAAAGTCATCAGAATCAGATCCTTTAATGCCCCGTACACACGGTCGAAAATTTCGACCACAAAATCCGTCAGATTTTTTCTGACAGATTTTGTCCGACACTGGTGTTGCATACACACGGTCAGACAAAGTTGTCGGAAAATCCGATCATCCTGAACGTGGTGACGTTCGTTGCGTACGACGGGACTACGTAGAGGCTAGTAGCCAATAGCTTTGGTCTTGTAATGTGATCTGAGCATGCGTGGCACTTTGTCCGTCAGAATTCGCTACACACGATTGGAAAAAGTCCGATAGGACTTTGTTGTCGGAAAATTTGAGAGCAGGAGATAAAACTTTGTCCGTCGGAAAATCCGATGGAAAATGTCCGATGAAGCCTACACACGGTCGGAATTTTCGACAGCATTGTCCGATAGGACATTTTCCGTCTGAAAATCCGACCGTGTGTATGGGGCATAAGTCCTGTAAGTTGTGAGGTGGGACCTTCATGGATCAGACTTGTTTTTGTCAGCTTATCTCACAGATGCTTGATTAAATTGAGATGAGGAGAATTTGGCGTTCAAGTCATTGTTGTGTCCCTCAAACCATTCTGAACCATTTTTGTAGTGTGGCAGGGAGCGTTATCCTGCTAAAAGAGGCCACTGCCATCAGGGAACACCATGAAGGGGGTGTACTTGGTCAGCAACAATGTTTAGGTAGGTGGTACGTGTCAAGTAGCGTCCAAATGAAAGGCAGGACCCAAGGTTTCCAAGCAGAACATTGCCCAAAGCATCACACTGCCTCCGCTGACTTGCCTTGTTTGTATACTGCATCCTGGTGCCATCTCTTCCCCATGTAAGGTACACACACACCCCTGGCCATCCACATGATGTAAGAGAAAACATGACTCCTCAGATCAGACCACCTTCTTCCATTGCTCAGTACTCTAGTTCTGATGCTTGCATGTGCATTGTAGGCACCTTTGGCTGTGAACACGGGTCAGCATGGACAGCTTCACTGGTCTGCGGCTACGCAGCTGTATACACAACAAACTGCAATGCCAATTTTTTTTTGCTTTCAACACTCAACTTCCAGGACAAAATGCTTACTTTCTGCCTAATATATCCCACAAACTTTCAGATGCCATTGTAACAAGATACTCAATGTTATTTATTTAACCTGTCAGTGGTCATAACGTTGTGGCTGATTGGTGTGTATATACAGTATCTCACAAAAAGTGAGTACACCCCTCACCTTTTTGTAAATATTTTATTCTATCTTTTCATGTGACAACACTGAAGAAATTACACTTTGCTACAATGTAAAGTAGTCAGTGTACAGCTTGTATAACAGTGTAAATTTGCTGTCCCCTCAAAATAGCTCAACACACAGCCATTAATGTCTAAACCGCTGGCAACAAAAGTGAGTACACCCCTAAGTGAAAATGTCCAAATTGGGCCCAATTAGACATTTTCCCTCCCCAATGTCATGTGATTCGTTAGTGTAACAAGGTCTCAGGTGTGAATGGGCAGCAGGTGGGTTAAATTTGGTGTTATCGCTCTCACTCTCTCATACTGGTCACTGGAAGTTCAACATGGCACCTCATGGCAAAGAACTCTCTGAGGATCTGAATAAAAAAGAACTGTTGCTCTTCATAAGGATGGCCTAGACTATAAGAAGATTGCCAAGACCCTGAAACTGAGCTGCAGCACAGTGGCCAAGACCATACAGCGGTTTAACAGGAAAGGTTCCACTCAGAACAGGCCTCACCGTGGTGGAGCAAAGAAGCTGAGTGCACATGCTCATTGTCATATCCAGAGGTTGAATAAAATATAGAATAAAATATTTACAAAAATGTGAGGGGTGTACTCACTTTTGTGAGATACTGTGTATGTGTGTGTGTGTGTGTGTGTGTATATATATATATATATATATATATATATATATATATATATATATATATATATATATATATATATATACACAGCATATATAGTATATAAAATCACATTAATACATTAACATAAGTATTATTGCGCCTGAACCTTTATCTTTAATTTTCAAACAGAACCCTTGCTCCCTTAAAGAAGTTAGTTCAACATTACCAAAAAACTGCCTGTGCGGGTAAGGGCGCCTGTAGAAAATAAACTGTGCAGGTTTCACCAAAATAAATAATGCCCTTGCTATATGCCCCGTACACACGGTCGGATATTCCGATGGGAAAAGTCAGATCGGATTATATTGTCGGAAAATCCGATCGTGTGTGGGCTCTATCTGACTTTTTCCGTCAGAGAAATTCTGACGGAAAAATTTTGAGAGCAGGATCTAAAGTTTTCCGTTAAAAAAATCCGAACAGACTTTTTCCGATCGTGTGTAGAGAATTCCGACGCACAAAGTGCCACGCATGCTCAGAAGAAATTTGGAGACGAAAGCTATTGGTTACTGGCCTCTACGTAGTCTCGTCATACGCTTTCTACTTCACCTCGTTTGGAACGATCGGATTATATTGTCGGAAAATCCGATCGTGTGTGGGCTCTATCGGACTTTTTCCGTCGGAAATTCCATTTGAGAGCAGGATCTAAAATTTTCCGTCAAAAAAAATCCGATCAAACTTTTTCCGATCGTGTGCAGAGAATTCCGACGGACAAAGTGCCACGCATGCTCAGATCAAATTACGAGCCCAAAGCTATTGGCTACTAGCCTCTACCTAGTCCCGCCGTACGCAACGAACGTCACCACGTTCCGAACGATCGGATTTTCTGACAACTTTGTCCGATCGTGTGTATGCAACACAAATTTCGGACAAAATCCGATGGATTTTGTTGTCGGAATGTCCGACCGTGTGTACGGGGCATTAGGTGTAGTTCTTATACGTACTTTCCCAAGCAAAGCCAAAAAACTTCCAGAGATGGCATCTTCCAGTCTTGTTGGTTGGATGTAGCTAGGTTTTTGAACAATGTTAGAGTGAGCCTGTCCCAATTCTGTGCTCATTAACATACAATGCGAGAAGCCCCGCCTCTACCCTGTTAACCCTTTATTAGGGCAGACATCTACTTACAATTGACAATGAAGATCTACCTGCACAGTACAAAATGCACCTGGAATATGCAAACTGCAACCTACATAGGTGTGAACCAGGCCTAAGTGGCCCTCGCTCTTCAAAAGGTTGATGACCCCTGTTTTAGGAACATTCGTTTGATTTTATAATCATCAGTGGGGTCACATCGACATTCGTTTTTTGACAGTGAGGGAAACATTTGAAGGAGGATAGAAAATTTGTTGTGACCACAGTATATGTGGTTTTTGTTTGGGAAAACCTATTCACTCCAAAATCGAATGGTAAAAGCAAACAAAATCATCATGTCATCAAATATACTGAGAATTTTCATACGAACATTTGTACAAATGCTTGTTCGAAAATCTACCAATGTATGGCCAGCTTAAGACCAGTGAAGTAAGATGATGTTCTGTGAAAATAAGGTGATCCTAGCTATGGGGGGTTGCTTTGCCTACAGGTTCTAGTGCCAGAATTCTACCCTGACCTCAGAAAATGCAGCGAGCACACGTCTTACAAATAATTCCGACTCATTTATAACTCTAGCTGCAGTGTAGTCCATTACCCATAGGAATTCTGCAGTGTTCTAATAGCAACGTAGGCAGATGCACCTATAGCGTGTGTTAACATAGTATACCATATGGCCAGTTGACAGATTATATTTTATTTTTAGTAAGCAAAGTGTGAATTCAGCCTGAATCTGTAAATTGCACAGAAGAAGGTGTAACTGATTCTGTGGGGTTGGATTCAGAGCTCGGTTCTTCCCTTTGTTCCTTATTGTTTTCTACAAAAAGTAATGCTCAAAAGTTTGCTTAAGCCATCATTAGTGAAAGAATCGTTTTTACCTTTCTTCCTCGTAGCATTATATTTATTTCTAGATTACACATACAGAAGGTGTTTGTGGTTCTCACTGCATTTTACAAGGTGTAGAACAGTCTTTTTCAATCTGTTAACACAAAAGAGGGCCTACTTACCTGATCCTCTGTGCTTGGACTAAAAAAATCGAATTAACCACCGAATGACGGCTACAGCGTGGACCTCAATTTCCGGGAGGCTGTCATAGGACGTCCTCCCCTGTGCACGCTCCCTGCGCATGCCCTGCAGGGCGCGCTGGTAGCGCGCTGTGATCACCGAGTCACGGAGACTCGGCTGATCACCGATCCTAGTAAGGGGCCAGTACCGGCCTCTTACCATGTGATCAGCTGTCAGCCAATGACAGCTGATCACATGATGTAAACTAAAGCTTGGTGATCGGTTATTCTTTCTCCTCGCGCTGACAGCGTGAGGAGAAAAAAAAGCCCATCACCGGCTTATGCTAAAGGGACATCGGTCCCGAAGAGGAAGGCGGCACAGCTGCCTCCTCTGTGCCATTTAGTACCACCTGCCAGCAGTGTTGGTCATCTTAGTTTAAAAAAGTAATTAGTTAAGTTACAAATTACTTCTCCCAAAAAGTAATTGCGTTAGTAACTCAGTTACCACATTGGAAAAGTAATTAGTTACGCAGCAAAGTAACTGTGACTTTTTTTTTTATATTCTATACGTGTAACTAAGGGGCGGGTCTAGTATTACTCTAAGCAAGGGGCGCATTTATTATTATTGTTATCATGTAACCAAGGGGCTGCTCTATTATTACTCTAACCAAGGGGCAGATCTGTTATAGCGTGTAAGCAAGGGGCGGGTCTATTATTATTATATTGTGTAAGGGGCGGATGGCTACAGAAGAGGGCGAATGTTAAATTAATGGGCAGAGCTCGATATATAACAATACTAATAAATGCGCCCCTTGGTTACAGTAATACAAGACCCGCCCCTTAGTTACACGATAGACGCCCCTTGTAGAGTAGCACGAGCACTGGGAGCGTGCGGCATCGCCTCGTACAATTACATGTTAACTGCGCATGCGCGGTGTAGAGTTCACTCAGAGCTGTTCAGGTTCGGCAATTTTTGTAAGCTCCGTAGTCCTTCGTACTGCGCTAGCGCTGCACCTGCGCAGTACAGGGGGTCCTTATCCGGCGGGGGAACTTTTTCGGCAGGACACTGGAATTACACTACTGCTGTCTAGTGGCAGTAGATGTAATTGAGGTAACTCCGCCCAAGTAATGGGAACTGCGTTACCATGAGGGGAAAAGTAATCATTTAGATTACTCATTACCCTCTAAAGTAACTGCGTTAAGTAACTCCGTTTATTTTAACTCAGTTACTTACATCACTGCCTGCCAGTGCCACCTGTCATTGTGCCCATAGTGAAAAATTAAAGGTACATGCATATACCTAGCAAAATGGGCATATGCTCAAGGAGTCAACAAGCCACCAAAATGTGGGTCCTCCACGTCTGGGACCTCCACGTCTGGGCTCCAGATCAACTTGTAAGACAATCCAATTGTACAAAAGATGGCACAGCTCTACTCTTTGCACAGGCTTTGTACAGCACAGTGATGATGTCACTGCTACATTTACAAGGTCATATCTGGGTTTTCAAAGGCATTTGGTGTGGATAAAGTGGATTTATATCCTTCATGGCTATAGAGGAATATATTTGAATGAAAGTTTTTGTGCCTGTAATTCAACTTTAAGGCTATAGCAACCAATCAGCATTCTGCTTACTAAAAAATTCCAATTGGCTGTACTGTTTGCCTTATTGAATAAACCTGTCTATTTCTTCTGAAAGTCTTTTTTCCCCTTCTGTCTCGTTTCTGTTTGACTTGTCCTTCTTCAGCAAATCTTGACTCAGCTCCGCCGTTAATCATTGAAGGGAAGCAGATCACAATAATATCTTTCTCCTTTGGGTATAGACTTAACCCTTTTAAAACATCCCACTCAGCTACTTGCCAACCATTCAGGCTCTGGGTATTAATTATGCAAATGGCAGGCCATTAGTATGCAAATGGACTCTGTGTCACATAGGAGAGGCCTGTTGTATGCTAATTATCTTCATCCTTATGCAAATTGGATCTCCAGACGACCCCATTAGCTCTATGCTTGAGGTCAGGACTGAGAGTGCTGACGTTAAAGCAGCAGTGTTGTTTGCTGGACAGAATGCATTGATTAACGTTACTCTACTATATCTAGACTTCTTTAAAGTTGTGCCCCCCCCCAAAAAAAAAAAATTCCTAAAAAATAAAATAATTGGAATTTTTTTTTTAACTCGCCTCTAAATGCCTGTTGCTAGGGGGTCCCTCGTAGTCTGCCTCCTTCAGTGCCCGGGCTGGTGACATCACTTCCCCTCGGCGCAGTCAGTCATCTGGGACACGTGACAGGTCCCAGATGACTGCGCGGCGTATTACACAGTGGGTGCCTGGCTGTGAAGCCACAGCCGGGTGCCCACAGTAAGAGTGCCGGCGCCACCGAGCGGAGCAGAGAACGAGCTGGGCTTCGTTCCCCCGCATCGCTGGACCCTGGGACAGGTAAAAGTCAGCAGCTGCAGTATTTCTAGCTTCTGACTTTTCAATTTTTTTTTAAGGGGCACCCCACTTTAAGCTGGACTAAAGTTTACGAGGTCTGTTTATTAAAAAAAAATAAAAAATGCATAGCCATTTGTACAGCATGTTCATTCATTCTGTGCAGATTGGGTAAAAACAAATGTTCTTTAGGCTATTTTGTCTTCTGAACGAATGTTTTATTTTGGGCAGTAATAAAATACCACAATATGGCCACTAGATGGAGCTGAGGAGTATAAGAAATACATACAGTACATCGTAATTTTAGAGAATGCTAGAGGGATTCAGAAAATTAATGTAACCAATAGTTAGATTTATTTTCAAATTCCCACTAGCGTAAAAATTGTTACCTTGTTATCTTTTGTTACAACAATCTATGCAGCTCCTTGGCTCCCTAGAGGCCATAATGCACTACTTTACTACTGCGTATAATAAAAGCACATTTGCTCAGAATAGAAAAAAGCCTAAAGTACATCCATTTTTGCCCAATTCACACAGAATTGTAAGGAGGAAAGAGAGAGAGAAGAGAGACTGAGAGAGAAGAAAGAGAGAATGAGAGAGAGAGAGAGAGAGAGAGAGAGAGAGAGAGAGAGAGCGAGAGAGGAGAGAGATATATAAGGAGAGAGAGAAAGTCATTATAGTGCTCTCTTACATTGGTAGTGGCTGAGAGAGAAGAAAGAGAGAAGAGAGAAGGAGAGAGAGAGAGGAGAGAGAGAAGGAGAGATAGAATCATCATAGTGCTCTCTTACATTGGTAGTGGCTGAGAGAGAAGAGAAGAGAGAAGGAGAGAGAGAGAGAGTCATCATAGTGCTCTCTTACATTGGTAGTGGCTGAGAGAGAAGAGAAGAGAGAAGGAGAGAGAGAGAGAGAGAGAGTCATCATAGTGCTCTCTTACATTGGTAGTGGCTGAGAGAGAAGGAGAGAGAGAGAGAGAAGAGAGAGAGAGAGAGAGAGAAGAGAGAGAGAGAGAGAGAGAGAGAGAGAGAGAGAGAGAGAGAGAGAGAGAGAGAGAGAGGAGAGAGAGAGAGAGAGAGAGAGAGAGAGAGAGAGAGAGAGAGAGAGAGAGAGAGAGAGAGAGGAGAGAGAGAGAGAGAGGAGAGAGAGAGAGAGAAGGAGAGAGAGAGAGAGAGAGAGAGAGAGAGAGAGAGAGAGGAGAGAGAGAGAGAGAGAGGAGAGAGGAGAGAGAGAGAGAGAGAGAGGAGAGAGAGAAGGAGAGAGAGAGAAAGGGTCATCATAGTGCTCTCTTACATTGGTAGTGGCTGAGAGAGAAGAAAGAGAGAAGGAGAGAGAGAAGAGAGAGAGAGAGAAAGAGTCATCATAGTGTTCTCTTACATTGGTAGTGGGTGGGAGATGGACCCTCTTACGTTGGTGGCCAGTGAGAGATGGATCATGCGTGTTACTGGACCGAATGGCAATGCAAATTTTTTAATAAATAGACCCCTATGTGTGCCATATTTGCTTGATCATGACTTTGAGTTCCATAATAGTTTCTTGGGAAATGGGAAATATCTAAAATGTGCTTTCTGGCTGTCCTGACTTTCAGACTTCCTAATGCGTGGAGCTTCAAAAAAGCATATTTGCGTGCATTAGTGCAAATAGAGCTATGCGGAGAGTGTGCTCCCAGTGTCATTATTACAGTGACAGTGTATTTTTTAGCACTGATCACTGTATTAGTGTCACTGGTCCCCAAAAAGTGTCACTTATGCCGTGTACACACGAGCGGAATTTCCGACAGAAAAAGTCAGACGGGAGCTTTTCATCATATCTGATCGTGTGTATGCCCCATCAGACTTTTTACGTCAAATCCTGACGGACCTAGAAATAGAACATGTTTTAAATATTTCCAACGGAACCAATTCCTATCGGGTAAACCGCTCGTCTGTATGCTGTTCCGACGGACCAAAAACATTGTATGCTCTGAAGCAAGTACGAGACGGAAGCTATTGGCTACTGGCTATTGAACTTCCTTTTTCTAGTCCCATCGTATGTGTTGTACGTCGCGGCAGACTTTGGTGTGATCGTGTGTAGGCAAGACCACTGGAGCGGAATTCCGTCGGAGAAACCTTCCGACGGCAAAACAGCTCCTGTGTACGCGCCATTAGTGTCAGATTTGTCCACCACAATGTCACAGTCCCACTAAAAATCGCTGATACCCGCCATTACTAGTAAAAACAATAAAAAAAATGTAAAATCCCTAAATCTATCCCATAGTTTGTAGACGCTATAACTTTTGCGCAAACCAATCAATATACGCTTATTGGGATTTTTTTGTGTTACCAAAAATATGTAGCAGAATATATATTGGCCTAAATTGATGAAGAAATTAGATTACATTTTTTTTATTGGATATGTTTTATAGCAGAAAGTAAAAAATCTTTTTTTTTTTTTTTCAAAATTGTCTGTCTTTTTTTGTTTATAGCGCAAAAAAAAAAAATCAAATACCACCAAAAGAAAGCTCTATTTGTGGGAAAAAAAGGACGTACATTTTGTTTGGGTACAGCGGTGCACGACCGCGCAACTGTCAGTTAAAGCAATGCAGTGCCGTATCGCAAAAAATGGCACTGCTGTTTGTTTTCTACAGCGAGTGTAAATAGTATATGCCAGTTTGTATCTAAGCTTCTGTAGCTCTCAGGGGTGTAATTAAAATAAGGGTTTGTATACTAACTGAGCAGTCAGTTAAACAAACAGTTACCGTCCAAAATAAATGAGAGGAAAATATTCAGCCTTATTTGTGTCTGGAGGGGGAGATTGAAGTGTTATCTATGAGATGTGCAGTTTTCTGTTTATTGTATCCAAATATGTATATTGTAGCCTGATTTCTAGGGAACGCGTTTTTGTTTTATTTTTTTAATTTATTTTTTGCTCTTTTTGTTTACAATATTTTACTAAGGCAAAGCCAAAATAGAAAAGTCAGCACAAACACAATAGACAAAATAAAAATCCAAAATGGAACTTGTTTATTAACCACTTCAATACCGGGCACTTAAACACCTTCCTGCCCAGACCAATTTTCAGCTTTCAGCGCTGTCGCACTTTGAATGACAATTGCGCGGTCATGCTACACTGTACCCAACTAAATTTTTATAATTTTTTTCCCACAAATAGAGCTTTCTTTTGGTGGTATTTGATCGCCTCTGGGATTTTTATTTTCTGCTAAACAAATAAAAAAATACCTTTTTCTCCTTCACTGATGGGCACTGATGGGGCTGCACTGACGGGCACTGATAAGGCGGCTATGGTGGGCACCGATGAGGTGGCACCAATGAAGTGGCACTGATGAGGTGGCATTGATGGGCACTGATAGGTGGCACGGATGGGCACTGATAGGTGGCACAAATTGGCACTGATAGGTGGCACGGATGGGCATGGATAGGCGGCATGGATGGGCATGGATAGGCAGCACGGATGGGCACTGATGGGCGGCACGGATGGGCACTGATAGGCGGCATTGCAGTGTAATGTATTGTACTGATGGATGCCAATCACTGCCAAACAATAATGCATGCCAATCAGCGATGCCCATTGTGGGCACTGATTGGCATCCATTGTGGGCACTGACTGGCATCCCTGGTGGTCTAGGGTGGCATACCCGACGCTGGGCATCCCTGGTGGTCAGGTGGTGTCCCTGGTGGTCCAGTGTGGGCATCCTCGGGGGGCTGCGCTGATAATCGATCAGCACAGCCCCCCTGTCAGAGGAGCAGCCGATCGGCTCTCCTCTACTCAAGTCTGACAGACGCAAGTGAGGAAAAGCCAATCAACGGCTCTTCCTATTTACACTGTGATCAGCCATGATTGGACACGACTGATCACGTGGTAAAGAGTCTCCATCGGAGACTCTTTACTGAGATCGTAGTTGCGGGGTGTCAGACTGACACACCTCAACAATGATCACCGCAATGCGCACCCCTGGGAGCGTACAGCGGCTCAAAATCCTGATCACGTCATATGACGTCCGGTCAGGATTTTGAAACAACTTTGCCGCTGTCATTCTGCTATATGGCAGGCGGCAAGTGGTTAAAGTGGTATTAAACAAACATTTATTATATTGCAGCTTACCAATTCTTAGATGTGATGGCTGCATCTTCTTCTTTTTTTTGCTTTCTTCTATTTCCATCTGGTGATCTAGCCAGTAAGTCTGTTGTTTTTCAAAAGAACACGCTCTTCAGCAGAATGTACCAGTTTCAGAGACTCCCCATGGTGTATTTACTGTAAATAGAAGCATTATGTAGCACAGTGACTAGGGCTTCATTCACAACTAAGCGTAGTGCAGCGACAGCTGCTGCACCATGTTTTATTTTTTTTAGCTTTTTTTGTGTGTTTTTATGGCGTGTTTTTGGAGCGGCGTCATTCGTTTCAATGGGCCTTCCTCCACTCCAAAAACGCTCCAAAGAAGCTCATGTACCACATTTTGCCATAGAGCCAGAGGGGTGTTTGCGGTGTGATTTTTGCCACTATTGTCGCTCTATTTGCCACCAATATTGTCGCTCAACAATTGTTACATAGTTACATAGTAGGTGAGGTCGAAAAAAGACACAAGTCCATCAAGTCCAACCTATGTGTGTGATTATTTGTCAGTATTACATTGTATATCCCTGTATGTTGCGGTCGTTCAAGTGCTTATCTAATAGTTTCGTAAAACTATCGATTCTACCCACTGAGACCACCGCCTGTGGAAGGGAATTCCACAACCTTGCCGCAAAATCCTTGTGGCAAAATCGTACCGCGTTTGGGGTGTCATCAACAATTAATGGCATTGCAAAGTATTGCACAGTATTTGGCTCTTTTATAGCACTAAGAGCTAGACTGGCTCCCTCTATAGTCAGTCACCATTGCTAAATGACCTTTACACCAGTCCATGGGATACACCCAAACTGGTGTATTTTGTTTAACCACATGTAGGGGCTTACTTTCTCTCTCGCAGGTACAATTTCAGCCACACACAATGTGCTGTATCTTTTACTGGCTCCTTAGCATAGCGCATAAAGGTTTATTGACAAGAGAACTTTCTTGTCAGTTGTCAGAAGGGATCAGCAGACTCCCAGCAGAAGGAACTCCAATTCTGCCCGCATCCTCCACCAACTGTGGGATTTAAGCTTCAAATGTAGCATTTTCGTGGGATTCAGACATTGATTGAAAGTTTAACTTTTGTTAATAGATAAACGTTTGCAGGAGCCTTTAAATACATGTTTTGGAATGGAGGACAGTGCCCTGCTTACTTTCCATCAGAAATCAGTCTGCTGCTGCCTGCAGTACTACGGTCTTCTGCAGAGGGGGGAAGCCCTGATTAGTCAGACTGTTTTTTCTTTGTGGGAAACACCTATCTGATAATCTATCTTATACCTGCATGCACAACCATGCTCAATCTGCACTCTTATACAATAACGGAGTGTTAGTCTGTCGCAATGTCCATATAAAATTGGGTCCTACTTTATGTCCATGTATAAGATGGTCTAAGTCACTCATTTTGATAACTAAAGAAATACAATTTTTCCGCCTGTGCCTTCTAGATGCAAAAGATGATTAGGGGTAAAAACACAGGCTGCTATGATGTCGTAACCACAGATGTAGACAATGGCTGAAGGATTTTTATTGGCTTGATTTGTGCTGTGTTTGGTGAAATGTTGCACACTGATAACAAGACATACTTCTCTAGTAGTCTTTAAAGGTGATCTCCAGACAAACTGTGAAATACCCATTAGAAATACATATATGATAGCCGTTTTACTAAGGTATTTGCATTTATGTCCATCCAATCCTGAAATGGACTCCAGCATGCGCAGCTCAGTTTACACGCTGGAGAAGCTTGCGAGCAGGAAAGTAGGTGTATTTTATTGCAGAAGAGATGTTGCATGTCTCTTCTGCAATAAAGAGCCTGCCTGTTTGTGACAGCAGTACTTTAGTTCCACCGTAATGTTAGAACATTTGTTACCAATACCCTCAAACCATTTATAATTGTTTACCAAACCATTGTTTGGGTTTTCGAATGAATAAAAATACTTCCGCGGTTCCTTTCTATGCATTATTTATGTTTTGTTTAATCTCTGTGCTGATGGATTTACTTTGTCAAGCAGAAGTACC
Organism: Lithobates sylvaticus; assembly: GCA_028564925.1. Classification (NCBI taxonomy): domain Eukaryota; kingdom Metazoa; phylum Chordata; class Amphibia; order Anura; family Ranidae; genus Lithobates; species Lithobates sylvaticus. Next base: position 174,917,741 of record CM053038.1, read on the forward strand.
CACAAATCCTTGCAAAAGTACTCCCTGCGGTACACATATTACTGGTTGGGAAGCCTGGCACTACAGGCTATATAAAGGAGATCTAAACCCTAACTGGGTGACATTTAGTTTGCTAAAATGCTGCAACGCGTCTCGTGGTAGGTCTGCGTAGATAACGAAACTGAAGTAATTAACTACCGTATTTATCAGCGTACAACACGCACCCCAAGTTAAGAGGGAGGTTTCAGGAAAAAAAATAAACCACTTTGAAGCAAAATAATGGTCAGTGAGTATCAATGCAGCCTGATTAGTGCCCATCTACAGCCTCAATGCAGCCTGATCTGTGCCCATCTGCAGCCTGATCTGCGCCCACCTGCAGCCTGATCTGCGCCCACCTGCAGCCTGATCTGCGCCCACCTGCAGCCTGATCTGCGCCCACCTGCAGCCTGGTGTGCGCCCACCTGCAGCCTGGTGTGCGCCCACCTGCAGCCTGATCAGTGCCCATCTGCAGCCTGATCTGCGCCCATCTCCCCTATCAATGCAGCTGCCTGATTAAGCCTCACCATCTCTCAATGCAGGAAATCACGAGCCGCCATCTCCTGTTTACTCGGCTCTCAGTTGGCAGTCACATACACAGTCCCGCCTCCACCATCGGCATTGGACCAGCTCCTGTGATAGACAGGACATGGGTCCAATGCCGGTGGTGGAGGCAGGACTGTGTGTGTGACGTTAAAGCCGAGTGGAGAGGAGATGACGGCTCGTGAATTCTGGCGGTGCTTGTCCCACTCCTTCCCCTTCGAGGTACACTGTCGGCGTATAACATGCGCCCCTGATTTGCGCCCTGTTTTCAGGGGGGAAAAGTGCGTGTTATACGCCGATACATGCGGTACTTCCTTACCAGGCCAATTCTGACATTTCTCTGACATGTAAAAATCAGCTTTTTTGCTAGAAAATTATTTAGAACCCCCAAACATATATTTTTTTAAGCAGAGGTCCTAGAGAATAAAATGGCGGGTGTTGCAGTTTTATATGTCACACAGTGTGTTTTTTCAAACGCAGTTTTTGGGGGAAAAATACATTTTATTGAATTTTAGTGAACACAAACACATTAGATCCATCCTAAATCTCTCCTCGACTCCAATGCAGGCCAGTAAAGAAGCCGGTATCAGGCCAATAAACAAAGAACCAAAAGCGGAAGTGGCACAATCCTCAAAATTTCCTGTTTCTGACGTCACAGAGAGGGAGAGGCAATGTCAGTTCCTCTCCCTCTGTTTACTCCACAGGGTGCCACCAGTCAGAGCAGTCCCTGGCTCCCTGATCAGACGGGAAAGACAATGGCGAGAGGGAGGGGGGGACTTCCATCTGCCACCTGTAGAAGTAATCAAGTGGCTTTATAGCCACTCGATTCACTTATAAATGAAACAGCATTGCCAGCTGAAATTTTTTATACTGCAATGATGCCCGTAGCTGCTGGCATCATCCCGGTACAATGACTTAAACGCCAGGGTGTCATATGACGTCAAACCAGGGGGAAATGTTTAAAGAAGTAGTAAACTCTACCAATTTTTTCTTTCTAAATGGGCTCCTGCAGGTTTATGCCATAATGTGCTGGTAGGCACCACACAGACAGACCTGCCCTTCAAACAGAGCCCTCCAGCAGTCACCACTCCTGGTGCTTCCATCATTACCTGCTCCTCCTTGTGGGTTCATGCTCTTTGGCTGTTTGAATGACCGTGATGTCACTCCTGCGTATATGCAACGTCATGTGCTGGAATATCTCCTGAATGGCCAAAGTTTTGGAAATATTCACGGTACCTACTAGTAAGACTTATTTTAACTTTACCCATATTTTAAGTATGAGTTTACTACCACGTCAAGGGTCAGTTCACACTTGAACGCGGTCTTCATCCCTGTACGATTACTCATATGAATGGATTGAAATTGCACTGGATCACACCAATAGTAGTGCATGCACTTCTTCCAAAAATGCACTGCAACTGGATCACATGGTACTGTGTCCTATTCCTTTAGTTCAAACCAATCTGCGAAAAATGGGCCCCCTAAAGTTAATTCTGTGCACTGTTGCTCCTCTTTAGCAACTTCTGTCCACTGCACTGGTTCCCAGTAGTATATTGTCTATGTTATTAACTCCCCTATTGTCTGTCCTTGATTTAGATCTACTTTATGGTTAGGGTCAAAGAATGCTCTTTCAGAAGGAGGGGGCGGTAAAAACGGGCGGCTGTCCTAATACAGCCATACGGGGCTGTACAGATACCGCAGCTGTGATGCTTTGCTGTGCGGCCACAGCATTTTTTTATTTGGGGGGCATAGTTTGACAGGTGGTGCTGCCTGTCAAACTTGCCCATTGAGTTAAACCACTTGAGCTCTGGAAGGTTTTACCCCCTTCATAACCAGGCCCTTTTTTTGCTATTCTGCACTGCGTTACTTTAACTGTCAATTGCGCTGTCATGCAACACTGTACCCAAATTAAATTTATATATATATTTTTTCACACAAATAGAGCTTTGTTTTGGTGGTATTTATTCACTGGGGGAGGCCCTAACAAAAGTTTGCTATGGGGTACCATAAATTGAAGTTACGCCCCTGCAGGGGAGCATGGTTATTTTCAGGAAATATCCTGAATTGGGTGGCCTGAGAGTACGTGCATTATTCGGGTACGTGCATTATCCGGGTACGTGCATTGTCTGGGTACGTGCATTGTCTGGGTACGTGCGTTGTCTGGGTACGTGCGTTGTCTGGGTTACGTGCGTTGTCTGGGTTACGTGCGTTGTCTGGGTTACGTGCGTTGTCTGGGTACGTGCGTTGTCGGGGTGCGTGCATTGTCGGGGTACGTGCATTGTCGGGGTACGTGCATTGTCGGGGTACGTGCACTGTCTGGGTACGTGCACTGTCTGGGTACATGCACTGTCTGGGTACGTGCACTGTCTGGGTGCGTGCACGTGCATTGTCCCGGTACGTGCACTGTCTGGGTAAGTGCACTGTCTGGGTAAGTGCACTGTCTGGGTACGTGCACTGTCTGGGTGCGTGCACGTGCATTGTCCCGAAACATGCAATGTCTGGGTACGCGCACTGTCTTGGTACGCGCACTGTCTTGGTACGCGCACTGTCTTGGTACGCGCACTGTCTTGGTACGCGCACTGTCTTGGTACGCGCACTGTCTGGGTACGCGCACTGTCTGGGTGCATTGTCTGGGTGCGTGCATGTGCATTGTGCGGGTATGTGCATTGTGCGGGTATGTGCATTGTCCCGGTAGGTGCATTGTCTGGGGTACGTGCATTGCCTGGGTACGTGCATTGCCTGGGTACGTGCATTGTCTGGGGTACATGCATTGTCCGGGTACGTGCATTGTCTGGGGTACGTGCATAGTCCGGGGTACGTGCATAGTCCGGGGTACGTGCATTGTCTGGGGTACGTGCATTGTCTGGGGTACGTGCATTGTCTGGGGTACGTGCATTGTCTGGGGTACGTGCATTGTCTGGGTACGTGCACTGTCTGGGTATGTGCACTGTCTGGGTGCGTGCACGTGCATTGTCCCGGTACGTGCAATGTCTGGGTACGTGCACTGTCTGGGTACGTGCACTGTCTGGGTACGTGCACTGTCTGGGTGCGTGCACGTGCATTGTCCCGGTACGTGCAATGTCTGGGTATGTGCAATGTCTTGGTACGCGCACTGTCTTGGTACGCGCACTGTCTTGGTACGCGCACTGTCTTGGTACGCGCACTGTCTGGGTACGCGCACTGTCTGGGTACGCGCACTGTCTGGGTACGCGCACTGTCTGGGTACGCGCACTGTCTGGGTACGCGCACTGTCTGGGTACGCGCACTGTCTGGGTACGCGCACTGTCTGGGTACGCGCATTGTCCCGGTACGTGCATTGTCCCGGTACGTGCATTGTCCCGGTACGTGCATTGTCCCAGTATGTGCATTGTCCCGGTAGGTGCATTGTCTGGGGTACGTGCATTGTCCGGGTACGTGCATTGTCTGGGGTACGTGCATTGTCTGGGTACGTGCATTGTCTGGGTATGTGCATTGTCTGGGTCCTGTTATAATAATTGCACAGCCGGCATCTACATGTCTACAGCCATTTTCAGTTTCTCTGGGAGATATTTTTTTGACACAACGCTTATTATGCTGGGCCAGGATTTGTCATCTTATTTAGTAAAGGTGTGACAAGGGATGTGGTGAAATTGACAATCATCTGTCATCTTCACCATGGAGTGAAATGGGTGACAAGATGTTATCACTGCCGGGATATTTCATTCTACACATCATAATGCCTGTTGGTTTGACAGAAGGGTGATCGCTGAGCTATTTATGAATAAATGATGGTTAGCGCTGAACCCGCGAGTAATTTAATTGCTGTACATCGTACATCCTACTTTCTGAAATGTCATGGAGGAGGAAAAACAATAAAGACAACAAAATGATCAGTTGATTGAAAAGTGATATTTCGGTTAAAGGTGGATCTGGTGGGCAGAATGTGGTAACTGCATTCGTTTTAGTTTTTTTTTTTCCATACTAAGTAAATTTTTTATTGAGATTTCAGTTCATTACACATAAAGTTACAAGGACTCCGGAATTCTGCAAGGACCAAAATGTATTTTCTGCAAACACTGTGGATGGCTTTCCTAGACGTCTTCTGCCCCTTGTATAATACTGGTGAAGAGAGGGGGAGGCTCTTGTATCATATCTAGTCCATATCAGGAAAGTATTCAATAAATACAGCAGAGGGCGCAATCTGAGTGCAGTAACTAAAACCACTTTTATTGTAGAAAAGACAAATGGCAACTTACAAACAGATACAACTCATATATCAAACATCACAGCCTGGTGTAGTGGGTTCTCAGTGGAGTAATGCACAGTAATTCAGCCTGAAGGAAGGCGCAGTACCTGCAGTTGTAAAACCGAGAGAGACCACCAGAGGCGCTAATCTGAGTGTAGTTAGGGTGAGGAAGCATTAAAAACGTGTCAGCTCACAGATGGCGTGAATGGTAAGCACATATCGCCAAAGTCCCCATTCCACTTTAATAGCTTCAGCCCCGGAAGATTTTACCCCCTTCCCGACCAGAGCACTTTTTGTGATTTGGCACTGCGTCGCTTTAGCTGACAATTGCGCGGTTGTGCGACGTGGCTCCCAAACAAAATTTACGTCCTTTTTTTCCCCACAAATAGAGCTTTCTATTGGTGGTATTTGATCACCCCTGTGGTTTTAATTTTTTACGCTATAAACAAAAAAAGAGCGCAAATTTTTTAAAAAAAAGCATATAAAAAAAATATATAAAAAAACGATTTTTCCTCAGTTTAGGCCGATATGTATTCTTCTACATATTTTTGGTTAAAAAAATCGCAATAAACGTATATTGATTGGTTTGCGCAAAAGTTATAGCGTCTACAAAATAGGGGATAGTTTTATGGCATTTTTATTATAATTTTTTTTTTATTAGTAATGGCCGCGATCTGCGATTTTTATTGTGACTGTGACATTATGGCGGACACATCGGACACTTTTGACACTATTTTGGGACCATTGTCATTTATACAGCCATCAGTGCTAGGAGGCGCTACTACTCACATGACAGCGATCACTGCTCCCGATTATTATTTTTTTATTAGTAATAGCGGCGATCAGCTATTTTTATTGTGACTGCGACATTATGGCGGACACATCGGACACTATTTTGGGACCATTGTCATTTATACAGCGATCAGTGCTATAAAAATGCACTGATTACTGTGTAAATGACACTGGCAGTGAAGGGGTTAACCACTAGGGGGCGATCAAGGGGTTAAGTGCATCCTAGGGAGTGATTCTAACTGTAGGGTGAGGGGACTCGCAAGGGGAGGTGGCTTGCACTTCCCCGTTCTGCGACTCCGTGAAACGATCGCTGGGAGACCGGCGGACATCGAGTCTGCCAGTCCCGCAGGCATGGTCACGCTGTACGCGGCGAAGCGCACCTGCTATCCCCGACAATTAAAGTGGACGTACAGGTACGCCTATTTGCCCACCGCTGCCATTGTGCCGACCTACATCAGCCTACGGCGGTCGGCAAGTGGTTAAAGTGTAACTTTAGTCAGAAATGAAAGGAGTTGTAAGCCCTCAAGGTTTTTCACCTTAATGCTTTCTATGAATATTCGATGTTGTAACACTGATGCTCAATTCGGCCAATCAGAAGTAGGTCTAAGACCCATTTTCGGATTGGTTGAAAAGAGAAGACTCCTGATTGGCCGATGAGAAGGAGAAAACGGAACCCAGAGCTGTCGCTTGTGGAGACTGGAGAGCAGGGGAAGGGAGAGGCGCACCACTGCCACCAAGAGCCCGGAAGAAGCACTAATGGGGTAAGTGCACCAGACCCACCCACCGATCGACTGGGGGGTTCTGTTTGCCCCCCCCCCCCAAGAATATTACCACCGGCCGCCACTGATGGCACACCCATGCATCCCCATGCATATAAACATGGCCCTCGCAGGGGCGTATGCTGTAGCACACCCTCGTAAGCGAGGCCTTATTCTTCAAGGCAGCAAAAAAAAGCAGAGTTTTATGCAGGAGAGATTTGTACAGCAAGTCTTTAGGATTAAATAAACAAAAATATCTGCTTGTCCGAGCTACTAACTAAACCCAGGTCAATTCCTGACAAAGTCTTCTAATTGGTTCCCCCAAAACAAACAGGTGGCACTTTTAGCATTTTGTTAGCAGTCAGCCTTTTCACCCAGCAGCAGGCTCTGATAGCAGAGAGAGAACGAGCCCTGAGCATCATTCAGCTCACATATATAAAGCCTGCGGACAGCATAACAATTCTCAGCTGAACAGCAGCTGTATCCACTGTTTGGGTATTCTAGAGGCCTCAGGTAACATCTGCCAAAATACAATAGCCAGCATGGAAGGTTCCTCCAACCTTGATCTTTATCCCCCCACGGGGCTGAGCAGGAGAGATCTCAGAGTTTTTCCCTCCCCCTATTTTTTTTTTCTTCTTTCCCGCTTACCAAATGACGCAGTTGACATACCCACACAGAGGACCCAGCATTGTCCTGCTAGGATCCTCCTCTCTGCAGTCCCTCACCACCATGTTTCTTTGTGATGTCACTGGGAGGCTGAGCAGGCTCTACTGAGTTCTGGCGTAGCCTGACAATGATGCTCCGTTAGGCCCACACCCCTTCTCTATTAGTGAATGGGGTAATGTTCGGAGCCTCCTGTGATATAAACATCATATATTTCAGGAGGCACTGGGGGCACTAAGGTTATTTGCCTAGGTCAAAGACATAGGATAGGGGGTTAGGTGTAGTTTTCACCTTATGGCCCCGTACACACGGTCGGAAATTCTGACCACAAAATCCGTCTGATTTTTTCCGACGGATTTTGTCCGACACTGGTGTTGCATACACACGGTCGGACAAAGTTGTCGGAAAATCCGATCATCCTGAACGTGGTGACGTCTGTTGCGTACGACGGGACTACGTAGAGGCTAGTAGCCAATAGCTTTGGTCTTGTAATGTGATCTGAGCATGCGTGGCACTTTGTCCGTCGGAATTCGCTACACACAATCGGAAAAAGTCCGATAGGACTTTGTTGTCGGAAAATTTGAGAGCAGGAGATAAAACTTTGTCCGTCGGAAAATCCGATGAAAAATGTCCGATGGAGCCCACACATGGTCGGAATTTCCGACAACATGGTCCGATAGGACATTTTCCGTCGGAAAATCGGACCGTGTGTACGGTATAAGAGTACGTATTTTTTTTCCAGTTCCCTCAGCAGTCTGCAAATTGTAAGTGAATTCCTCAGATGCAGACACAGGTGTCTTCTGAAATGCGATGCATTTAGCCAGGTTCTGAAGAAAAGTGCCCATCTTGGACTTTTTGATGACACTACCATTGTTTTTTGTGGCCGAGCCATTATTCTTGCGTCTTGCGAAAAGTTCCACATATGGTATGTGGAACTTTTCGCAAGACGCAAGAATAATGTATGATGTTACCTTGCTGTTATGTCTTCAGGGCTAGAAATTAAGAGATATCTCCCCAATTGGACACAGCCAACAAGGAACTTTAACCTATCCCTACCCTATCCAAAAGTTTTCGCTTCATATACACTTTTATGAAGTTATGTGCTTTTAACGGTGCTACTACTTTCTATCACCACTCAGCTTTGAACTCTCCTCTGCATTACCTTGTGTGAACTAAACCTTTTATTATACGGTCAATGCGGAAACTCATAATTACCTGATTGAACGCTGAAAGCGGCATCCGTTTGTAAGTCATTTTGGAGTGAACTGTTAATCTGCCGAGCAAAAAATTACTTTTTTACTTTAGGTTTTAATAACAGATTTTTATGGATCAAGAAGATGTCATCAGTTATTTGCAGGTTATAAACAGAATATAGTTAGTTAAAGTGAAACTCCAAGTTTTACTTTTAAAAAAGCCCCTCTCAATCATAAACATTACAAAGATTTTTGAAATCAGTATTGCAGAAGTTTATCTGCTTCTATTGTGTAGATATGGGTTAGGTAACTCTACTGCACTTGCTGTCTTTCAAAATGAGGCACACTTGGAATTTTTGATTTTGGTGTGGCCAACTGACTACTACTAGTGTTGTAATAAAACAAACTGGACCTCTCTGGGCTGGACTTCTCTTTAGATTTTCTACACTAGAAATCTCATTCTAATGCCGCGTACACACGAGCGGATTTTCCATCGGAAAAATCTTGGATGGTTTTTCCGAGGGAATTCCACTCAAGCTTGGCTTGCATACACACAATCACACAAAGGTTTCGCTGAACTTTTGACCGTCAAGAACACGGTGACGTACAACACTTCGACGAGCCGAGAAAATGAAGTTCAATGCTTCCGAGCATGCGTCAAATTGTTTCCGAGCATGCGCAGAAATTTTGCGCGTCGGAATTGGTCCAGACGATCTGAATTTCCGATCAAAGCTTTTTCCGACCGAAAAATTGAGAACCTGCTCTCAATCTTTTGCTGGCGGGAATTCGGCCAGCAAAAGTCCAATGGAGCAAACACACGGTCGCATTTTCCAACCAAAAGCTCTCGTCTGTCTTTTGCTGGCCAAATTGCCGATCGTGTGAACACGGCATTAGTCTAAGGACAATGCTAAGATGGTCATGAATGGATCAAAATTCCTGCTGAACTGGCCGAGTTTAGATCCATGTGTGTCTGTCCCTGTTCAACAGAAGTCAATCACTGATCAGTGTATTCTGACAGTGGAAAGTCCTGCTGCCAGAACACAATGTATCAGTGGGGAGGATTTCTTTATGCACTTCACTTGGTTTGGATGGAGGTTTTTTTTTTATTATTTTTTTTATTCAGCCAACAATTCATCTATGGTCAGCTTTAGGGCTGCCATTTCTGTGCAAAAGACTGTACCTACGTTGGCTATTTGTAGACTTTTGGGAGAGGTAAGTTCCAAATGTTGTTTTATTGGGATATCCAAAGTGACACCAAAGGACACCAGTAGTGGTCTAGGTAAGGCTACCTAGACCACTATTGGTGTCCTTTGGTGTCACTTTGGATATCCCAATAAAACAGTATTTGGAACTTACGTGAGGTGCAGCCGTTTCTTACTTGGACACTTTACCACAGAGGCGAGCCAGGGCTGTACCACTCATGTATAGGTTTCATTGGGCTTATTGATTACATCTGGAGCCGTGAGTTCTCTTCATTCTGGGAGAGGTAGCTGGCTAAAAACAGGAGTAGGGAATGAGGACAAGTGTCCTTGCTTAGTGAGTACCAAAGCAGGAGACTGGAACTGTTCAATATCCTGAGCTGTCAATGCGTGCCTGGGCTTTGCCTATGCCAGGAAAAATAACAGATTTACTTATATGCCTGCCTTTCCCCTACATATGTTTCCTTAGCACCTTTGACACCTACAGTGAAGAAAGATATCTGATACTTTTGGGTATGGGGAACCATGTGACCAACAACTCTTCTTTCCAAGATACAGTGCTGGATGTGTAAATAGCCAATCCTCAGGCCACAGTGGTGTCGCATGGAAGCAGGGAAGGAATCTCTGGCTCTGTGTAAGCTCCAACTAGATGGAGTTGGAGCTTACATTGGTGTTACAGTTTGCAGTCAGGCTCGGAGACCAGTGTTATAGCAGTAGGAAGGTTCAAACCGAAGCCAGCAAGATAAATACACAAACAGGTCCCTCTGAGACACAGGGTATAAGAACTTGTGGGTTGGGATCAACCAGAAGTCTAGTTGAGGAACAAGCCAAAAGTCAGTAAAAAATGGTTGAAGGTCGCGATCAAGTGGAAGCATAGTCGGGGAACAAGCCAATGATTGGTAATGATTAGTAGTGAAGATACAGGCGGCAGCGGGAGCGCAAGGATCAAGATATCATTTGAAGCAGAGAGCAATAATAAAGGGAGGAGCAAGGCTCAAGGTTCACAAGAAAGAAGATAGAAAGTAAGGTTGTCTATTAGATTAGGCAGGGACCTGTCCAGCATCTCAGGTGGCTCAGTAAGAAGAGCTTCGGCCAGATGAAACGGAGGTCTTGAGTTTAGATCTGGATCCTGACAATAGAACTTGTTCTTCCTATTCCCAAAGATAAATGGAGTGGCAAGGGAGCAGCGGGGGGGTGACAGCGGGAAACGCTTAAGTGAACCTATTCTTTTAAGCATAACAATTCTTCCAAATGCAAGCTTGATCCTTTTCTTCTGCTTGTAGAACAGCCCATCAAAAAGACAGACCAGCACATCAGATGACACCTGGACCCTCTGGATTAAAACTTACCTTTTATAATAGCTTATTAAAATTCCACAGTCACACCTGGAACGCCATCCTAATCAGAGAATCCAGGATACAGAATGACACTTCTGATTGTCCCTGTGGCATTTTAATATGTTATAATAAAGGCTTACTATGAGAATATGCCAGTTTTGAACAGGTGGTGCTGACAGATAAATCCATCACTAAGCGCACTGGCCGGGATACACTGTTTCTCTGTATCATTGTGAAACCCTCTAACCTTAATAGGGACGAACTGCAGGAATCTTGTCTATCTTCAGTGTGATGACATTCACAAAGCATCTGTGGTCTATGAAAGGATAGGTGTGCTTTTAATACCAAGGCTGGCCCTTCCGCTTAGTCCTTTCGTCAAAAACCTGTAATCGGGGCTACCGGTGGCCCTATTCTTATACTTTTTTTTTTAGGTTAAATAAACTTTTTTTATCACACAGGGCTTATGATTAGTTTTATTTATATAGTGTTTAGACTACACAAAACTACTAAAACCCAATTTCAGCTTGGATCCCCAACAGCTCTATAAAAAATAAAAAAGAAGCTCTGGCTCTGGAGCCACCGGCTCACAGTCAAACACTACAACATTTAGCATCTGCCTACCATTGGAGGAAGAGGAAGAGGAATATTGATGCCACTGGTCTGAAGATACCTGGAAAAAAGATATAAGTCAGGGGTGTCCAACCTTTTTACCATGCTGGGCCACATTGGAGGAAGAGTTGGTGAAAGTGGAAAGATAGCGCTGGATTCATAGGTTTATTTTCCCGGTATTGTAATCTTAAGGTGTTAATGTTGGTGTAAATGATCAGGTTCCTGGGCAGGGGGCTTCTACATCCCAGAGGATCGACACAGTCTCCTTGGCCTGTATTGTGATGTAAGAAGAGGTTGAAATTAAAGCGCCACACCACTGCTAAGAGGTCCAGATACAACTTCATTCCATTAAAGGTCAGGGGTACAATTTAAGTGGTGTACAAGTAGTGTGGCACTTTAATTTCAACCCTTCTTACAATTATCTTGGACCACACATAAAATACACTAATGCCGCGTACACGCGGTCGGAATTCTCGTCGGAAAAAGTTTTGATGGTTTTCCCGTCGGAATTCTGACGGAATTTTGCTCAAACTGTCTTGCCTACACATTGTCACACCAAATTTCGATGGTCAATAACATTGCGGCATACAACACGTTCGACGGCACTATAAAAGGAAAGTTTATTGCTTCCGAGCATGCGTCGAATTGTTTCCGAGCATGCGTCGGAATTTTGCGTGTCGGAATTGCATACACACGATCGGAAAATCCGATAGAGAGGTTTTCTGTCTGAAAAATTAAGAACAGGTTCTCAATCCAAAGTCTGTCGGAAATTCCGACAGAAAAAGACCGATGGGCATACACACGGTCGGAAAATCCGACCGTGTGTACGCAGCATAAGGCTCCATGTACACTGGCCTTAAAAAATTCTACAGGCGTTTGACATTTTTTTCTCCTGCCTCTACAAGCACTTCTATTGTGTTCTATGTGTCTTTGCACATTATGACTACTACAGGCGTTTTCTGTCAGGGACGTTCAGAGGCAGGAAAAAAAACCTTCTCTCGTTTTCTGGAGAAGTTTATGAGCTGTAAAAACGTCAGTCTCTCCTAAACTCCTCTTATCTCTTCTGAACGTCAAGTCTCAACGTTTTCTTAGTAAAAAAAAAAAAATTGTGTGTTGTCACTGTACATAATTTCCTGGCTTTTGCAGAGGGGGTGTGTAGTGCAAAAAACGCCTATAAACGAAATGCTCTTAAACTCTCATAGACTCGCCTAAACTTTGTACAATATGCTTTCAATTTGCGTCTTTTATGCCATGTTTTTAAGCTAAAAACGTTGACATTTTTTCTGCTCCTAGTGTGCATGGAGCCTAACAATCAGGATCGCTGATGAGCAAAAAAGGTCCGGCAGATTACAAGTTACCGATAACTGATATAGATAATGTACCTATCTGAGCAATAAAACCTCATTTGTTTCCAATATTTTATAAAAGTAAAAGAGGGCAACATTAAACTAGTGCGATATTTGACATTGTTTTTCATAAACTAACACATCAATATCTGGTTGGATGGATGGAGTAGAAATCCTCAATGGATTCTCAAGGTGCTCATCAGGTATTTTGGTTCTAATTTTGCCCTTCATGTGTTTCATCCTTGAAAATAGTGGCTCACAAAAATAGGTGCTGCTGAAAACTGATGACATGAATCCTTATTCATGTCATCAGTTTTCGGCAGTACCTATAGTTGTGAGCCACTATTTTCAAGGATGAAACACATGAAGGGCAAAATTAGAACCAAAATACCTGATGAGCACCTTGAGAATCCATTGAGGATTCTCCATCCATCCATCGCATGATTGTGAAGAGTGGGAGATTTTTCTTTGGGAAGATAAAACTTATAAAAGTCCAGTAAAGCGACACGGTCAAATTTTACTTCATCCGCATATGTTCGCCAAGTGTAAACACATTTTTGCTAAAAAATTTTTACAAATTATAAATTTTTAAGTACCGTATATACTCGAGTATAAGCCGAGTTTTTCAGCACATTTTTTTTGCTGAAAATGCCCCCTCGGCTTATACTCGAGTCAAGCACTTTTCTGCAGCAGAGAATGACATTTTCCGACCCGACTTTGGGGCCCCGTATCTCGGGGCCACTTGGTGCTAGGAACCCCCAAATTTGGTGTACAAACCTAGTGGAACCAGTCCTACAACGTATACAAAGATGGTTATCACCAAGTGGCCCAGAGATAAGGGGGCCCCAAAGTCGGTTCAGAAAATGTCATTCTCTGCTGCAGGAAAGTGCTTGACATTTTCTGAACTGATTTTGGGACCCCGTATCTCGGGGCCACTTGGTGATAGGAACCCCATCTTGGATATGTTGTAGTGCTGGTTCCACTAGGTTTGTACACCAAATTTGGGATTCCTAGCACCAAGTGGCCCCGAGATACAGGGCCCCAAATTTGGTCAACTGTGTCCATCTGCAGCAATGTCATTTCGGGACCATTTGGGTCCAGAGACCCCAGATAGGGGGCATCTAGGAACCCTTAACTACCAAGTTTTAAGTTTGGGGGACCTATGGCTGCAAATGGGCACAGTAAGGCATGCAAATGGGCACAGTGAGGCTGCAAATGGGCATTGTTGACCCTCTTTTCCACTTACAGTAGCTGCACATTTCTCACCCTAGGCTTATACTCGAGTCAATGTTTTCCCAGTTTTTTGTGGTAAAATTAGGTGCCTCGGCTTATATTCGGGTCGGCTTATATTCGGGTCGGCTTATACTCGAGTATATACGGTAGGTTTATGATTTTGTGTTGTGTTTTAATTCATAGTCATCATGGGCCGCCGGTTTGACACCCCTGATATAAAGCATGAAACTATAAAGATTTTTTTCCCAGTTGGAGATGGAAGGGGCAATCGGGGAGAGGAGGAGGAACTGAGCCCAGACTTTGGGCTTTCATATAAAAGAAACCTGTACTAAGAAAAACTTGTACAATGCAATCGCTGACCTTCCTCTGAAAATGATAGCTGCCTAGCTGGATTTAATATAATGTTCCACATTGCAGGCAAGCTTTACAATAAAGCCTTGGATTCCAGTGTAAATTGCAGTACATGTACAGGCTATGTGCATTAAAGTGATCATTCTGTGGCCAGTCCCTGTCAGGGAGCTGTAGTGTACTTAAAGTGGCTCTTGCTAATTTTAATGCCATTTCATATAATAGAACCTGTGCATTGAGGTTGTTGTAAACTCTATTGCTGACAGCACAGCCAGTAGAAAAAAAATCCAGTCAGAAAATGAGGGACGATGTCATGGCACTGTAGCAATGGACAAAAAGAGCTCACGCCGGTCGTCTTAAGAGTTCACAATCATTTATTGCTGATTATGTTGAAATAACAGGAACATGAAAGATAGCTAATATGATTCTGGGGCCAACCAATCCCACTTCATCCAGAAACGAGTCTCTATTACACGTCCATTGTGGTTTATGTTGCTCTATTTTATTTTTATTTTTTTCACATAGAACACTTTTCAGAACCCTTCATAGATAAAGTTCTAAAAAATGTTTTTATGTATTTCCTTTTTAGCCCTGGTGAAGGGGGATCCCCAAAACCTCTTGACTGCCCCCTTTATATTCTTGTTTTTTCGAATTAATCAGCACTAAATGATGGTGGACTGGCTAGTTTGTGCTCGTGGGGGTGCCGATGCTCGTGGCCGACGGTCGTGATGACCGCCGGCCACGAGCGATCACGACCACGAGAGACGGAACATGGACGAGTGTGTGTAAACACACGCTTCCCTATTCTGTTCTGAGAGGAATGACAGATCGTGTGTTCCTATTAGCTAGGAACCATGATCCGTCACTTTCTCTAGTCAGTCCCCTCCCCCTTCAGTTAGAATCACCTCCCAGGGAACACACTTAACCCTTTGATCGCCACCCTAGTGTTAACCCCTTCCCTGCCAGTGACATTTTTACAGTAATCAGTGCATTTTTATAGCACTGATCGCTGTATAAACGCCAATGGTCCCAAAAATGTGTCAAAATTGTCTGATTTAACCTCCATAATGTCACAGTCCTGATAAAAATCGCAGATCGCCGCCATTACTAGTAAAAAAAAAAAAATAATAATAAAAAAATGCTATAAATCTATCCCCTATTTTGTAGATGCTATAACTTTTGCGCAAACCAATCAATAGACGCTTATTGCAATTTTTTTTTTTTTTTAACCAAAAATATGTAGAAGAATACATATTGACCTAAACTGAGAAAAAATTTGCTTTTTTTAAAAAAAAAAATGGGGATATTTATTATAGCAAAAAGTACAAAATATTGTGTTTTTTTAAAAAAAAAAATTCTTTTTTTGTTTATAGCACACAAAAAAAAAAAAAAAAACACAGAGGCGAATAAATAAGAAAAAGAAAGCTCTATTTGTGGGAAAAAAAGGATGTAAATTTTGGTTGGGTGCAAAGTCACACGACCGCGCAATTGTTAGTTAAAGCAGCGCAGCCCTGAATCGCAAAAAATGGCCTGGTCATTCAGCAGGGGCTGAAGTGGTTAAAGTTTCTTGTGGATGATACCAGCAGTGTGCAACCCTCCTTTTAACTGGCATAGAATTGTAGTATTCGCATAATAAGTAAAAGCAGATGTCCAATGCACCCCACACCCCCTTACATCAGATGTCAAGAGCCACCCACCATCAGAAGTCATGTGTCCTCCACCCTCCCTTATATCACAGTGCGCCCCATTTCTTCTGCTGCTGCGGGAAGAAGCTGGGGGCAGAGCTGGGAAGCAGAAAGTGCAGCTTCTGGAGGAGGACTAGAGGAAGCCTGGAGTCAGCTGAATACTGAGACCAGGGGAGGCAGAGACTGGGGGGTGCTGAGGCTACACAGAGGCACGCAGGGTCTGTATGAGTAGTTCTGTCCTCTTCTCTGCTATCGACTGCTTAGACAAGGTGGTGGAGGAGACGGGGGGGGGCACAGCTGAAGAAGAGATGTAAGGGCCACATGAAATGGCCTGGAGGGCCAGATTCAGCCCACCGGCCTTGTGTTTGACACGTGCTTTACATTAACATGAGAGCAACAGGGGAAGCAAAATACCTACACAGCCAGATCCAATGGATTGACCTACCTATACATATTTATTAGTTTAGGTGCTGGATATTTTTGGATTGTCCTACTCATGTACACCTAATTTTGCTAATTCCAAATGGATCTGGGCAGCTTCCATTTGGTGCAAACACACATTGGTGGTCTTCAGCTGCCTTGAGTGAGCCTGGGCTTCTGGTATATTGCTGTACATTTTAGGGAAGAAGGGGCTACATTTTGGTAAACCTTCTCCTCACTCATTCATTGCTGTTAGGGATGAGCACCAGAACCCGCGAACGGACCTAAAGTCCGTGCGAGCTTTAGAACCCTATTAGTTATAATGGATGCGAACGTTCGAAATCAAAAGTGCTAATTTTAAAGGCTAATATGCATGTTAATGTCATAAAAAGTGTTTGGGGACCTGGGTCCTGCCCCAGGGGACATGTATCAATGCAATTTTTTTTTTTTTAAAACGGCCGTTTTTTCAGGAGCAGTGATTTTAATAATGCTTAAATTGAAACAATAAAAGTGTAATATTCCTTTAAATTTCGTACCTGGGGGGTGTCTATAGTATGCCTGTGAAGGGAAGTTTCCTGTGCTTAGAACTGTCCCTGCAAAAAGTGTCATTTTTGCAGGAAAAAAAGCTATTTAAAATGACTCGCGGCTAATGTATTGACGGCTCCCGTAACACAGAGAACAGTCATTCATTGAAAGCCATTCATAAAAAAAAGTCATTGATAAAAATAAAATAAAAAATAAAAAAAAAAAGCGTGGGGGTCCCCCCAAATTCAATAACCAGGCCCTTCAGGTCTGCTATGGATATTAAGGGGGACCCCAGCCAAAAAAAAAAAATCCATACCAGACCCTTATCCGAGCACGCAACCTGGCAGGCCACAGGAAAAGAGGGGGGGGGACGAGAGCGCCCCCCCTCCTGAACTGTACCAGGCCACATGCCCTCAACATTGGGAGGATGCTTTGGGGGTCTGAGACCCCCAAAGCACCTTGTCCCCATGTTAAGAGGGGCAGAGATATGGGATTTTATAGGTACGTAGTAAAGATCTACTCATCTAGTTAAATATTCTGGTACACAGATTCAATAATTAAAGCATATTTTATTAACAAAATAGAAAAAAAGATATAAAAACAAATAAACATGCACATATCTACAATCCTAGGAAAATACATCTATTCCCATAACAGACATAGACAATGCGAAATTCATTTGTGTGTGATCACGTGCTCAGTAAACTTCTACATGTTTCGCCTGTAAAGGCTTCATCAGGAAGACTGACATGATCGTGAACGTTTAAAACATCAAGAGTAAAGTTGTGTTCATATATTGGATCTTGAATGTATAGAAAAAAGAACATAAGGAAAAGACAAAATTAGTTTAGCATACATGGAGAGGCAATATATAGCACTGTATCATATATCATAGTATATGAGAGCATTGAAACATGACAAAAAAAAAAAAAACAACCACAAACCTACTCACCCCATATGACTATAAAACCCAAATCCTCCCCAACCCTTGAGAAAACCCCTCCCTTAGTGTATAAAGAGAAAGGGGGTTTAACCCATTTAACCCCCATATGGTTACGATGGGGCAGCACCTGAAAATATTGGAAAGGACCCTACCTCTCAAAACTGGTCCAAGGCAAATTATCAGGGAAATCTCATGGGGTTCTAACCCATAATAAAAAACACAGCTTCCATAGAGCGATCATCATCGGGACGATTGGCATCTCGTAGGGAGGGATAAAAGGAGCTCAGTGGCATACAAGGACCCTCACGGTCTCATATATAATATAAATGCCTGAAGGTAAATAAAAAGAGAAACTATAATGCTGTATTAAGACATAATAAGGGGATAATCCGGAGCCAATGAATGGATAAATGGCTCCATCATACATATGTTGCTTACCACAAATGGATATTCCTGATGGTATGACTAGAGTGTAAATTGGAAGCTCATATGAATAAATCATAAAGCGAGTACCCGATATCTATTGGTATCCAAAGAAAAAAAGGGGGAATATGAAAGCCCAGATTAGGATTGTATCAAAAAAGTGATAAGCTGCTATTGGCATACCTATCCTGATGTTTAAACATAGCTTACCTTTATTAGCTTATCAATAACATGGGGAGCCCGTTCACAGGGAGGTCGGGACCATAATTCGAATGGAAAAGGGAATTCAGGAATAAATTCCCAGAGCATGTCTCACCATGACCTTGTCCTGGTATAAGTCAGGAAAAAGACAAAAGGAAAAAGAGGGGGCACAGAGTCAACCCCAACAAACTATATTTAGCAAAATTTGGGCAAAAGAGAAACTAGTCCATATCAAGAATAAAGGGTGTATGAAATTCTCTAGATAAAGAGAAAATAGGATCCAAAGTTTACCTTATAATGGATTTGTCTGTCCCGCCGAGCTCCCACACACACCAATTGGTGTGTGTGTCTTTTATATCCTCCCCATGGCGCCAAAACCGCGGGCGTGTGACGTCACGCCGCTTTTTGTCGCCAAGCGGACAAAGGAATGAGGCTTGCATGCCGTGGACTGAAGAGCCGACGCCGGGTGTGAAATAGCGGAAGTCGGACATCATGCCACATGCTGTGCAGACACCGGCTGGACAAACCAAGCCAGAAAGCCGGCACAGCAATGCAAAACATGAATGTCCTATTAAACGGCATGCCTAGGCTATAGAAGACCTCAGGGTGGACGTACAGCCAGTGCCAACAAAAAACACCCATATACAACGGGGGAATTCGGGCTCCACTGTACATCCTTGGGTGTCCATACGGATACCCCAAGAAAAATAACAAATATTCTCTTGGTATCGTCCCAGTGATTGATCAAAAAATGGAGAGGCTGATAAAGATAAAAACAAATACAAATAAATGAATTAAATAAAATAATCCAAAAGGAAGAAAGGAAGGAAACCACATGAATTTTGGATTTTGAGGGGGACCCCACGCCATTTTTTTGGGCTGGGGTTCCCCTTAAAATCCATCCCAGACCTCAAGGGCCTGGTTATTGAATTTGGGGGGACCCCCACTTTTTTTTTTTTTATGAATGGCTTTCAATGAATGACTCTTCTCTGTGTTACGGGAGCCTTCAATACATTAGCCGCGAGTCATTTTAAATAGCTTTTTTTCCTGCAGAAATGACACTTTTTGCAGGGACAGTTCTAAGCACCGGAAACATGCCCCCCTTCACAGGCATACTATAGACACCCCCCAGATGTGATACTGCAATGCTGTACTAACAGCACGCACACACTAATCCCCAGAATCATAGCACATAATGTCAGCAGTCAGCAGCACATAACACAACGCTGACACTGACAACACAACACAATATGCGAGGCCGCTGCCGCGGCGGCCTTTTATACTGTGGGGCGTGTACTAAACCCCCTGAGCTATGATTGGCCACAGGCATCCTGCCTGTGGCCAATTATTGCTCTCCTCGCCGCTGGCTCTTTGATTGGCCAAGCATGCGGGTCACAGTGCATGCTTGGCCAATCATCAGCCAGCAATGCACTGCGACTGGCGCAGTGCATTGCGGGCCGCTCGCATCACACGAATTTGATGCGAGCGGCCCAAATAGTTCTGGGCTCGCCGAGCGGGGGAACGCCCGATGTTCGATTCGAACATGGGTTCGAATCGAACACCGGGCCCATCCCTAATTGCTGTATATCTATCCAGAACTGGGAGCTCAGGAAAGTTTAGAGATAAGGATACTGACAAGATGGACTGAGTGCTGGAGAATGTGTACTGCCATGCCCATGTGCACATACTGCAAATATAGAATATATTGAACGTCTTTCTATCATGTACAATAAATCAGAGGTCTCTCACATCATGGTATCTCAGTAAATTGTGTTGCTATTCTAATCTATGAAAGGACCACCCTTGGGACATATAAAGCAATGAATAATTTTAAAGAACGTTCACCTGTAGGTCACCCCATCTTCCTCATAGGTGGAGCAAATCATAAGAAATCCACCAGCACAGGGCATCTGAAGACCTGTCATGTGTGCGCATCAAACAAAGCAGAAAGAAATCATGGTAGCTTCTTAGTCAGTTTGTAGTTAGCAAAAGCAAATGGTAAAAGAACATAATTGGGGCAATTTAAATATAAGGACTCTACAAATGTGCGTAGCAGTCAAATTTGCTTGCCAGAAGAGCTTGTTTTAAACAATTAAAGCTCTAATCCAGGAGTCCACTAAATTCACAGATAAAAAGGATATATGGGATCTGCCCTCCTGCAAATTGGTTTGTTTGTGTGTCCATCCAGTACGGAGATTTACATAGCCCTACCACACAGCACAGCCAGCACAGTGACCACAAACCAAAAAACACTGTTTAATTCATTTTTTCTAATATTCAAAGCAAAATCACCCATTCATCCATGTCTCCATGCTCTAATTTGCTGATCAATCACTTTGAAAAACACCCCATAGCATTTCTGCCCATAGCCATCTTGAGTGGGCAACACACATTATGTTATATATATATATATATATATATATATATATATATATATATATATATATATATATATATATATATATATATATATATATATTAGGGCTGTGGAAATTAAAGATTAATTTCCTCAATTAATCGTAAATTTTTTTGATCGATCAAAATTCTTTTGGTCAGTACTCACCTCTCTGCCGGCTTCCGGGTCTTCAGCGAGTTCCATCGGAGATCCGGTGACGTCACGGACATCGACGTCCCCGGACTCCTCCCCCCTTCCCCAAGTGCCTCCGTCTGCTAACAAAGGGAAGAGGGGAGGAGTCCAGTGACTTTGAAGTTCAGATTGAGCGTAACGCGTACGGGGGAGGAGCTACACATGACGTCACCCGCTGCTGCCCTACGGAACTAACACGATTGTCGGCTTTACATGCTGTGTTTTTATCATCTTTATGTGAGTAGTTTGTGTTTGAACACAAAAATGAAATCTTATACTTAAGCGGTGAGCACTTAGATCTTTTCTTTCTACCCATGACCTGGCGTCCTTGCTGAGATCTAAGGAGATGTTAGAGAAGTTTATGGTCCGTGTTAACCCTTTTGATACCTGCTTGCATGACCACCTGTTTGCACAGGGGTCCATGCCATAAGGTGAGCGTGGAAAAAAAATACTTACGTCAGTGCTATAGTTTGAATTTAAAATGTATTTGTGTGAACTGTGAAGTTAAGTCATGGATTGTGGAAACTAACTAGTGTCGGGTGATTGTATATAGTGTATACCACATTTACCACTGACTAATGCAGAGTTGCAATGCAAGGAGATCAGCTAAAAGTAGTCGGATCTGTATGTGTGTTATAATTAATCGAAATTAGTTGATTAATCGATAAAAAAAAAAATCGATTAATCGAACACGAAAATTTTAATCAGTAACAGCCCTGCCCACGCCCTCTCTCCCTGTCAGTGTGTTGTTTGTCATCACATGTGAATGCAAGACTTTTTTAAAAGCTACTGTACAGGGGATGAATGAAGAAATGGCTTCACACCACGGCTGGTCCCAAATCCTTTTACAGTGAAACCTTGGTTAACGAATAACGCGGTTAACGAGCGGTTTGAACGATGAGCAACTTTTTTTTTTAATTCTGACTCACAAAACGAGCAGAATTCAAGCTAATGTTGTGTGCAGTACCACATTTGACCAGAGGTGTGGGGGCGCCGGTGACACTCGGAACGGTTCGGAAACGTTCAGAAATACTCGGAAACACTTGGAAATACTCAGTTCTCCGGTGTTTCCGAGCCTTTCCCAGTTCAGCCGAGATGTTCCAGAGTATTTCCGAGGCTCTCCGGAACCTCCCCACCTCTGGCCACATGCAGTATTGCATGCAATGAATTATCTTCGTTTTCATTGACTTCTATGGGGAAACTCGCTTTGATATGCGAGTGCTTTGGATTACAAGCATTCTCCTGGAACGGATTATGCTTGTAATCCAAGGTTCCACTGTATTGGAATTCCCAACGTGACACACACAGGACACTGACCTGCTGCAAGTGGTTTCTATTATCCATACTGTACAGGGCATAACAATAGGCTGCAATCAAGTCAAGTTCAAGTATTTACAATAGTTGCATTTAAAATATTTTTAATTAATACATATGTCCCTGGAGGTATGTAAAAAAGGGCAGCTAATAACCACCAGCATATGCGCCCACTTGATTTACTGAATTTGTAGGTGGCATTAAGGATCCAAAATGGCTGCCTGGGTATCGTTACACTTTTGGAGGGCATTTAACAATACTGCCTCTACTGAATAACTGCTAGCGCCTTTCGCAGTGCTCGTTTCACCAGCGTTAGCTCATCTTTCTGACCAGACGCAGCTCTCTGTTTGGGAAATGAGCCAGTCTGCCAGGGTTCTGTTCTCCTGAAAGATGTTTGATAAGCGATTCAATTTCCCCTGGAGTTAACAGCCATGTCCAAGTGACTGATAGTCAGCAGGCACAAGCAGCTTGCTAGATCCTACTCAATTTATATTGACCCGGGTGGCTGAGAGGCATCTTTATTATACAGAAAGCCATGATTTTCCTTCTTTCCAACACCCAGTGGGAGCTGAGAGTGTGCCAGCCCTTTCTCTGATGGGGTTAATTGTAATTAACTATAAGGCAGCCTCTTGCCTTATGGCTCCAAGGCTATTTTTGCACAAAAGGTAATGGCATGCTTTGCCAAGAAGTAAAAGTAAGAAGGGATTACCTTTATATGTTAGACTTCTTGCCTTACTAAGGTCACGGTAACTGCGCTCCCTCCCCATGGCAAAGAGGGCTTAATCAATCAATCCTGCAATCAGCTAAACATGCCAATCCATAGAAAACAGTCACAATTCACTTTAATTTATTGCAAGATGAAAATTAATTGGTTGCTATACGTACTGCATTTTGCACTTTATCATTGTAGTGCTAATAAATAAGCCAAATGATGTCACATGGGAGATTCCAATGTTCGGAAACCCTTCAGTAACTTTACAAGGCTGTATGATTGAGCCAAATGGGATTATCGGTACCGTCCAAAGTTTTCCCGCTGCCTGTGGTCAGTCTTGTAAGGTCGGTTTGCAGCTCCAGTAGTATTTGTGTAGATTTATAAAGCTCCGGTTGTTCTCGTATACGGTTTATCCGGCACATGTGAGGAGTATTGTGCTTTGGGCTGTTTGTAGGCTTGGTAGGGGGAAGGTGTTGTAGCACTTCTATTTTTTCCTTCTCATGAATGAATGCACATGTGAATTTACTCAGTACGAATTTCAGCTAAAACTGTAAAGCTGCAACACTCTGTAATCCTGTTTGCAAAATGCTATAGGCTTCCTTCATCCCACTGAGTATGAACAATCCCCATCTCTAGACTCCAGCGTTCCTCTAGGGTTCCCACACAATGCAGACAACTGAGGTCACATCAACTGTCCGCCTGACCTAAGGGTCTCTGTAAGACAGTTGACGTTGGCAGCTTCTGTTCATTTATAAAGGTTTATACTGTTCTAAGCATCGATAGCTGTGCCTTTTCTATCTATACTGTAGTAGACTTACATTTAATAAGTAAATAAATCAAACAAAAAAAGTAATGTAGTGTATTCGTGATTAAAGATTTCAAAGGCAGAACTGCTCTAGTTGCTTATGGCAACCAATCAAATTGTCCCTTATGTTAGACAAAAAGAGAACATTTATCTCTATGGGCAACACAAAGTTTTTAAAGGTGAAGTATGACCAAAGCCCTTTTGGCTATACTTCTGAGGATCAAAGGAGTGCACCAAGGTCTGCACTCCTGTGGCTCAGATTAAGCTGACAGTGGGCTAAAGTCTGCTGTCGGTTGACGTCATAGAGCCAGTCGATAAAATTGGGATCCTAATTATGGCTACTAAATTGAAGACCTAAACATCATGTACCATCGTCCTGTCAACTTGAAAAATTGTGACAGAGATTTGGAGGCAACTATGGACGAGAGTGTGAGAGTCCATAGTTGCCTCCAAATCTCTGCCCCAATTTTTCAATATTGGGATCCTCTCAGATGCCTGACCAGCAGTTGGCTCAGCCTCTTAGCACGCTGCTGAGAGCTGGAGCCAACCGTTCCTGCCCCCTCTACAGCTTGGCACTCCAGTGAGCTCTGGAGGGGCAGAGCACAGAAGGGGTGACTGACAGTCACTGCTTTCTGCTCAGAGTGAACCGAGAACTGAGCAATCAGCAGCCTTTGATCCCTCAGTTCTCAGTGTAGAGCTGGCGGGGGACAGCTGCAGCATCGGATCAATGCTGCAGCCATCTAGGGGAGTACGTATGTTTATTATTTTGGTTTCTAACACTTCTCTATAAGTGGCCTACATGCATAAAGACCAGTGTTTCAAAAAGCTCCTTGCCATATACCAGAAATGGAGCTCCATTTTGCATCCATAGGACCACCGACTTGTTCCCCAACTCTTAGTAAATAATAATTAATCGTTTTTTTACCTTCTCACTGCCTGCTTTAATCCCATGATGGCTGAACTAGTGCAGCGCAACCTTGTGCATAGCATGCGGTTGTGGGGTGCTTACAGAGTGGCCCCATTCACTTGAATGGGTCGTGTTCAGTGGGCACTACACCCGACAAAATCAACAGGGGGTATAATTGCGGCCGGAAAGCAAAGCATCTTGGCCGAAGTATGTGTACACCCCTAGCTGATGCCTTTTCAGCTAAAGAGGGTAGCATGTCTCGACTGTGGGGTTTTTCTGCCACCAACCTCAGGTGAGAACAAGCCCTTAGGGTTAACAAATACTTTAAATTCAGGAATAATGTCTGATGGTTACAAATTCAATGATGGTACAGGGATACACCACAGGGATTCAAAGCAAAGATGTGTAGACACCGCTCCAGGTAGGTCCACCACACTCCAGTCCCTCTTCCTCATGAACAGGTGCTTGTCAGGTTCGAAGTTGTGAAATGTAGACAAGATGAAGTAGATGACCACACACTATATAGTGGGAAATTCTGTAGTTGTATTGAAGAAAATCTGAATATAAAACATCACAGACTCAGAGACAGTAGCAGCCTTGACGCGTTTCATGCTCATAGGCACTTAGTCAACAAGCTCCTGTGAGCATGAAACATGTCAATGCTGCTCCTGCCTCTGAAGCTGTGAGGCTTTAATTTATAGATTTGTATTAAAAAAAGATTGGATTTCCCACTATATAGTGTGTGGTTGTCTACATGTCACGGCTTCGAACTTGACAAGCACCTGTTCATGGGAAAGAGGGCCTGGAGTGAGGTCTACCTCAATTGTCTACAGGGTTACACCAACCAAGGCTCTACAGAGAGAATATGATAGTAGTTTTTTGCATTCTGCAACTCCTCCAATAGCATGACCCAAGGAAGGTAGTCACTTGACTTCTCGGCTGGTACAATTTTACTTGCCTTTTTGCAGACTCCTTGTCCACAATATACCCTGTGGCTTCTTGTGCACCAGGACCATAACAGCCTCTTACTCTTTTCCTACTTCTTCCTCTTTAATGTATGCTCTGGAGCTGTGCCACCTCTTCATTCATCTCCCCGGAGCCTCTCGCTTCCGGGCTCCCGCACATGATAAAATCAGCCTTATTTGGCGGTGAGTCTTCTGTGTGTTATCCCAAGCCACTGTGTCATTATTAGATTTATGTATTTGTTCCAAAGTGTTAAGGATCTGCTACGTTATCCGCAGCTCCTCTCTCTGTGCTTCATAAAGCAATGGCACTTAGCAGAGGAATAGACTGAGGTGTGATCTAAACATTGAATGGATTTAGGAGAAACTTTATTGCTAGGCTGCTATGCAGCAAAATGAGTCAGACAGCAGGCTTGCCAATAAAGGGAAAATATGCCCCAAATTACACCCAAATGCAATTTATTTTCAACATCCGGCCCGAGCAGGAAAAATCATTTATCTTCATTATCATAGTTGTTAATGTAATGTAAAACAAAACAACAAGGAAAGCGAAAGGACAGCGCCCCCCAGTGAGAAGATTATAATGAAAAACTGTCTAATAACTTCTTGTCATTCCAAGCAGTAATGGTTGACTAAATCATTTGAAATGGGGGGTGTACCGGGGTCTTGCATAGCCATACAAAGCATAAACATCTAAAGATCTCTGAAATTGGTAACTTATGAATAGATATGTATAGGTTTTGTTTTTAAGATCTGAAAATGTTTTGCATTGTTGAAATTATTATTAAAACTATTACTTGTAACGACAGGCATACAAAATATATTTTTAAATATGCTCAAGATTTATTGTAGAAGAATTTGCGGTGAAACAACTAGAGGACATTATGACTACTGTATAACATAAAATATATACAGGCGCTTTTTAATTTCCTTAAAAATTTTCAGATTATTGTGGGTATGCATGATATCTCAATAAGCCCTTCCCAGCTCATTGTCTTGCTCAGTTGAAGATTTTATACGAAAGGGAACAGGATGGCTGTTATCTGCCCCAGAAGAAGCTTCCTTTCTCATGGTGACAGCTTCTAATGCCGCGTACACACAGTACGGGCATTAGTACTGAATTTCTGATGGAAACAGTCCGATGGGAGCTTTTCATCGGATTTTCCGACCGTGTGTATGCTCATCAGTCTTTTTCTGTCGGAATTTCCGACGGACTTTGGATTGAGAACCTGTTCTTAATTTTTCTGACGGAAAACCTTTCTATCGGATTTTCCGATTGTGTGTAGGCAATTCCGACACGCAAAATTGCGCACATGCTCGGAAACAATTTGACGCATGCTCAGAAGCATTAAACTTCCCTTTTATAGTGCAGTCGAACGTTTTTTAAGGCGTTGTGTTATTCACTGTCGGAATTTGGTGTGACCGTGTGTAGGCAAGACAGTTTGAGCGAAATTCTGTCGGAATTCCGACGGGAAAACCATCAGAGTTTTTTCCGACGAGAATTCCGACCGTGTGTATGCGGCATAAGGCTATGTTAATACAGGCGGCAAAAGGGGTGGTAAAAAAAAGTGGTTGATCCACGTTTTTAAGGCCACCTACCTACAAATTCAAATGATGGACTTTCAGATCAGTTCTCATTACCATGGTCGGGATGCTTCGTTTCTGGGTTTTGCAAATTTAACCTGGCAGTCACATTTTTCAGGTGACACTGCTTGCAAAATGGGACAGTGCCACAACTTTATGATTTGGCACAGGCATGTCATTTCACTGTAAAATCTCCTTTGGGATTGAAAAAAAAAAGACATTCAGAAAGTGGCAATATTGCCTCCTGAAAACATGCAAAATGCCATCCGTGTGAAAAGAGCCTTATCGTTGGCATTGTCCAGCATTGCATGAGAGCTTCAACTTCCATTTAAAGCAAACCTGGTATTGGTACAATAATGAAATCTATTGCTCTTGTGTGCTGTATTTAATACATGTGTCCAATTTTTACATTAATTAATAAAAACTATTTTTTTGTTTGCAGATCAACCGATGGCAAAGATCGAGCCCCGGCCCAATATGCCAAGAGAGGGGGAGAAGCTGATGCTGCAGTGTGATGCCTTTGGAAACCCTTCGTGAGTATAGACCAAACAAGAAGGCCTAGCTGATGGAGCAGAACTAAAGTATGAGATGGAGTAAAGGAAAACTAGCTCAGTTGACAGTAACCAATAGGAGGACCTGTCATTGTGTGGCAGATATCGTTAACTGCAACGTATGGTTGGAAAGGGTAGACACTGGGGAGGATGGGGGTGTAAGGAAATTCAATAAATCTGCTGCACCACTTTATTGGCATTATGCCCTGTACACACGGTCGGACAATCCGACGTCAACATTTTTGGGCCAAACTTGTCTTGCATACACACTGTCGCACAAAGTTGTCGGAAAATCCGATCATTCTGAACGAGGTGACGTACAACATGTACGTCAGGACTATAAACGGGCCAGTAGCCAATAGCTTTTGTCTCTTAATTCTTAACATGCGTGGCATTTTGTGCATCGGATTTGTGTACACACGATCGGATTTTGTTCTTGGAAAATTTTAGATCCTGCTCTTAAACTTTGTGTGTCTGAAATTCCGACGGAAAAAGTCAGAGGGAGCCCACACACGATCGGAATTTCCGACAACACAATCCGATCGCACTTTTTTCCGTCTGAAAATCCGACCGTGTGTACAGGGCATTAATCCATCTTGTGAATGTACAACCCCAAATCCAGAAAAGTTGAGATGCTGCATAATATCTACATAAAAAGAGAGTGCAATGATTTGCAAATCTCATAAACCCATATTTTATTCACAATAGAAAACATATCAAATGTTTACACTGAGAAAATGTCCAATTTTAAGAAAAAAAAGAAGGTAATTTTGAAACTGATGATAGGAACATGTCTTCAAAAAGTTAGGACAGGGCAACAAAAAGCTGGCACAGTAATGGTATTAACAAGGAAGAACTGGAAGAACATTTTGCAACTAAATAAGTTAATTGGCAAGAGGTCAGTAACATGATTGGGTATAAAAAGAGCATCTTAGAGAGTCAAAGTGTCTCAGAAGTAAAAATGGGCAGAGGTTCACCATTCTGTGAAAAGCTGCGTCAAAAAATTGTCAAACAATTTCAGAATTTTGTTCCTCAATGTAAAATTTCAAAGACATTAAATATGTCATCTACAGTACAGAATATCTTCAAAATAGTCAGAAAATCTTGAGAAATCTCTGTGGGACAAGGTAGAAACACAATATTGGATGGCTGTAATCTTCAGGTACTCAGACGGCACTGCATTAAAAACAGGCATGATTCTGTGATGGACATCACTGCATGGACACATGAATACTTCCAAAAATCACTGTCTCAGAACACAGGTCGCTGTGCCATCCAAGCTCTAAGCTCTATCATGCAAAGAAGTCATATCTGAACATGAACCAAAAACGCTGCCGTCTTCTCTGGGCCAAAGCTCATTTAAAATGGTCTGTTGCAAAGTGGAAAACTGTTCTGTGGTCAGACGAATCTAAATTTTGCATTCTTTTTGGTAACCATGGGCGCTGCATACTCTGGACTAAAGAGGAGAGGGACCATCCAGCTTGTTATCAATGCTCACTTCAACACCCTGCTTCTCTGATGGTATGGGGGGACCATTAGTGTGTATGGAATGGGAAGCTTGCATATCGGAAAAGGCGCCATCAATGCTGGAAGATATATCCAGGTTTTAAAGCAGCAAGAATGGGACAACATTCCTTTCTCAAAGCTACCCACTTGGTGCTAGGGACCCCAAATTTAGTGTGCAAACCCAATGGAACTACATATCCAAATATGGGGTTCCTAGCACCAAGTGACCCTGAGATATAGGGCTCCAAATTCGGTCAACTGTGTCCATCTGCAGCAATGTCATTTCGGGACCCTTTGGGTCCAGAGACCCCAAATTTTGTCTGCAGCTAGGGGGCATTTAGGTAACCGTAACTACCAAGTTTGAGTTCGGGGGACCTATGGCTGCAAATGGGCACAGTGAGGCATGCAAATGGGCACAGTGAGGCTGCAAATGGGCATTGTTGACCCTCTTTTCCACTTACAGTAGCTGCGCATTTCTCACCCTAGGCTTTTACTCGAATCATTACGTTTTCCCATTTTTTTGTGGTAAAATTAGGTACCTAGGCTTATATTCGGGTCGGCTTATACTCAAGTATATACGGTATTAACAATTAATACATAGTAATAAAAAACACATTACAATCCTGCAGTATTACTACACTGGCAGCTAGACCTCTCCAATGTTGGTCATAGATGTCAGAAACATGTCATGGTAGACATGTGTGACTAGACTATAATGTAGCACTAAAATAAGCTCTACATGTTTCACGAAAATCACTTCTTCAGGAGCTTTGTATATATTCTAAGGAGAGAAAGAGACCATAAATAATTATAACGCAGTAAAGCTATATGTAATATAATAGTTAGGTAGATAGTCTCAGAGTATGTAGAAAGCACCAAGACTGCACCCAGGAGCAAGCGAATGGACACACAGCATGCAACGTGCGCGACGGGCGATATGTGGGGGCGTGCCAGAAAGAAAATGTATAAACATATGTCTATATAGATGTATGAGAGGGAGGGCAGTGCAACACCTAATATTATGTACGCAAAAGAAAAAAGAAAAATAAACTATATAAGATAATTAGGAAACTACGCCCGTATCCGGATATTTTCATGTGTTGGGGTAAGCAGGATCCTACCTATGCCTAACTTTATATGAACAGTAAATATTTGTAGATTGAAGATATTTAATCTGTAGTATGTAGCTGGGATCTTCACATATGGCTTTAAATGTGCTTAGCGGCAAAAACAAGCTCTCTATGAAATATAAAAGACCAAATTGAAAATGGTTCTAGGGGAGAAACACTCACAGTGTATGACTAATAAAATAAAGTCTCACCTGATAATTATACTCGGTATATAAAAGTAATGCCAGCGTCAATAGAGCTGGACAGGTCCTAAAACCAGAGAGATTTGCATCATATAGGAGCAATAGGTACATACCTAACCAGGTAGAATAGTGAAGTAATGGCCCGTACACACGAGCGGAATTTCCGTCAGCAAAATCTTGGATGTTTTTTCCGACGGAATTCCGCTCAAGCTTAGCTTGCATACACACGGTCACACAAAAGTTCTCTGAACTTTCGACCGTCAAGAACGCGGTGATGTACAACACTACGACGAGCCGAGAAAATTAAGTTTAATGCTTCCGAGCATGCGTCGAATTGTTTCCGAGCATGCGTAGGAATTTTGCGCGTCGGAATTGGTGCAGACGATCGGAATTTCCAATCGGAACTTTTTGCGACCGAAAAATTGAGAACCTGCTCTCAATCTTTTGAAATGCCGCCAGCAAAAGTCCGATGGAGCATACACACAGTCGCATTTTCCGACCAAAAGCTCACATCGGTCTTTTGCTGGCGGCATTTCTGATCGTGTGTATGCGGCATTAGAGTTTGTCCCGATAAGGAATCCAAAATTGGAGGGGTAGTTGCCATGATATAAGGCTACTAGTGCCTTATATACATGCCTCAATCAGTGTGCAACGTGGGGCTTCCGCCCCACAAACTCTTACTTCACTATTCTACCTGGTTAGGTATGTACCTATTGCTCTTACTCAGTGGTTGATGACATTATCAGGATTTTTAGATTATTTACTGGAGACATTCCTATCTTTACAGATGGTGTGGATCCCCAGAGAGCCCCCCACTTGCATCAGGGTCCCCAGAGAGCCTCCCCCTTAAAATCAGGGTCCCCAGAGAGCCTCCCCTTAAAATCAGGGTCCCCAGAGAGCCTCCCCCTTAAAATCAGGGTCCCCAGAGAGCCTTCTAGCTAAAATCAGGGTCCCCAGAGAGCCCCCCACTTACATCAGGGTCCCCAGAGAACCTCCCCTCCCCTTGGGGACCCCTGCAGAGACTCGGGCTATGGGTCTCAGATTCAGGGCTATAGCTCCAAAAGCCTCCCCCTAGCGACGCCACTGGCTGAGACACTTGCGGACATCGCTTGACAGAGATGGGGCTCAGGTGAGTATTAGGGGGGCAGAGGGGGGCTTCTGCACACAGAAGGTTTTTTTTTATCTTAATGCATAACATGCATTAAGATAAAAAAAAAATTCTGACTTTACAACCCCTTTAATTTTAACCTTTAAGTAAATGCCTTTCTGAACAGACCTCACGTGATTGCTACCCTCCATCCTTATTATTCAGAAAATACTCTTTTCTCCTCTCTGATTTAGTTCTTACTATTTTACTGGGGAACTCGTTCTCCTGCACATCGTCGCAAAGCTCTTGCAGCCACCTGCCCCTGCCCAGTGAGAGTGTCCTTAATGGTGGCTGTGGCCACGTCTTATTTGGACAACAGTTTTCCCTCTTATTACCATTTAGATTTTCTCTGCTTATCTCTCGGATTCCATGTTCAGTATGCCTTCTTACAGTAAAGTGTTACTAGTCGCACATCTTCACATCTCTCTGTCTCACCTCTCCCACACTGCACCTCCCCAACCTTCTTCATTCACATCTTCTCCACACCTCCCACACTTTGTGTCGTTATATAAGAGTGGCAAACAAAGCCTCGCCGAGCTACTGCTTATAATGGAAATGTCAGACATGCATAAACAATACCTGAAGCACAAGTCACAATACCACTATTCCAGGTAAGGTCTGTGTGAGCTCTGCTTATCAAATAAATTACGTACTTTACATATATTGATTAGTGGGCTACATACTGTTACATGCTGTTAAAGGGCCAGTCCACTCAAAGCTGATATTTTGGCTAAAGGTAGACGATGCTAGGCTGTGCCATCAACTGACTTCATATATAAAAACTGATGGTCTACAACAGAGGTCTCCAAACTTTTTCAATAAAGGGCTAGTTTATTGTTCTTCAGGCTTTAGGGGGGCTGGACTATAGTCAGTGTGAGTAAAAAATGTCCCGACATCAGTGGGAGTAAACACTGCCGCATCATCGGTTTTAACAGGAGGAATAGTGCCCTATGGTTGGTATCAATGGGAGGAATTGTGCCCCCATCGACAGGGTCAGAGGGAGGAATGATGCCTCATCATTGGTGTCAGTTGGAGGAATAGTGTCCCAAGGGTCAGATAGAGGCCAGCAAAGGGCCGCATCTGGCTTCCGGGCCGCAGTTCGGAGACTAGACATGGGCACCATCAAAAAATTTGGTTAGTTTCGTTACGTTTCGTATTAAAAAAAAATTGTAATTCGTGTACGAAATTTTATTCGGATTCGTATGAAATACAAATTTTCATTAGATTCGTAAACTTGTCGTTAAAATAACGAAAGTTCGTTATGATGAATTTATCATTATGAGGGGTTCCCACCATCCCTGTTCTGTGCTTACTTCCTCGTTTTTTAAACGTTTCTGTTAATGTGGATCTGAAATTCGTAAACAAAATTTGGTATTCGTAAACGAAATTCCGTATTCGTAAACGAAATTTCGTATTTCGTACTTCCTCTGAGTGATTGGTGAACAAAACACCAGTCACGTTTCTGTTAATTTGGATACGAAATTTTGTATTTCGTACAGAATTCGTATGCATAAAAATTTGTATTTCAAACTAATCGCACATGTCTGTTGGAGACCACTGGCCTACAAGATTACCACGCCCACACTTAAAAGTCCCACCACTGCGCCAGAAAAAATAAAGAAGTGAAAAAGGCTGCCACTTAAAATAAAACAAATATAAACCATATTTACCTTATACCTTGAAGTAAATAATGGCGCTAATAACTAAATAATCAACAATAAACCCAGTGACAAGTGTTCGTCACTATACCAACAGTGACTGCAATAATAGCCCGTGATTAAACCATCCATGTCCATAAATAGGCCATAATGGCTCAAAAATAAAAGTAAATAGTAATTGTGGTCCTCCAAATCTTCCACCACACCGCGTGCATTTAGTGATTCCACTCCCTTTTAGAAACGCACTCACCAGATAAAGATGCCTTGTACTCTCCTGCTTGGCAAACAAAACATCAACCCATATAGGGTTAAATCATCCAACGCTATCCAATCGTGAATAGGGTGTCATGTCCTCTTGTGCTGTATCTGTTAACTAACCTTAAGGGTCCACAGGAAATAATGTCTATTCTACTCTTCATATATAGTATGGCCTCCAGTAGTAACATCTAAATAGAGTTCCCTGCTCTCCAGTATGGTACAGTCCAAATGTACATGCTAACAAATGGAGTGGGGACTTCTTGTGCTTACCATAGCAGGTGGAGAGCTGTCCAGAATTCTTTACAGATGTAACTAGCTGACTTACTATTCAGCCCACGGGTGTTTTGCCAAGGCTGAAACCATTGTAAATGTCTTGTTACAATAATAGCATTGAACTATGTAGGTATGTCATTTATTAAAAAAGCTATTGATAGCTGCTCAGAATAGGTTTTGAAATGAATTGCTACCATAGTAGCAGAGCCTACGAAATATTGAAGGCAATGTTCGTTTTAGTGGGATAAACAGTATTTAACTCCATGCACCCATTTGGTTTTAACCACTTCAGCCCCCGGAGGATTTACCCCCTTCCTGACCAGAGCACTTTTTGCGAAACGGCACCACGTCGCTTTAACTGACAATTACGCAGTCGTGCGACGTTGTACCCAAACAAAATTTACATCCTTTTTTTTTCACACAAATAGAGCGTTCTTTTGGTGGTATTTGATCACCTCTGCGGTTTTTAGTTTTTGCGCTATAAACAAAAAAAGAGCGAAAATTTTGAAAAAGCTATATTTTTTACTTTTTGCTATAATAAATATCGCCAAAAAATATATAAAAAAAACAAAGTGTATATTGATTGGTTTGCTCAAAAGTTATAGCGTCTACAAAATAGGGGGTCGATTTATGGCATTTTTATTATAAAAAAATGTTTTGCTAGTAATTTTGATCGTGACTGCGACATTATGGCGGACACATCGGACGCGTTTGACACTATTTTGGGACCATTGTCATTTATACAGCGATCAGTGCTATAAAAATGCACTGATTACTGTGTAAATGACACTGGCAGGGAAGAGGTTAAACACTAGGGGGCGATTAAGAGATTAAGTGTGTCCTAAGGAGTGGTTCTAACTGTGGGGGGGGCGGGCTACCACTGACATCACAGTGATCACTGCTCCAGATGACAGGGAGCAGTAGATCCCTGTCATGTCACTAGGCAGAATGGGGAAATGCCTTTTTTACATAGGCATCTGCTGACAGCTCAGCCTGGGGACTGGACCGGAGCAGCCACAGAATAGGTAAGTATATCAATCTCTTCTTTATAGCTTTAGAGTGGGGGTGGGAGTAGGTTTAAAGTTAGTTAAGTTATGACTGGAATTTAACTTTAATTCTGCTCATAATTAATTTTGGACCTGGGAAGATCCGTTCATAGTAGCAACGTAGCAATACGCTCGTAGCAATGAAGCGCTACGCACCACTTGTCAAAATCACCTATGGAGTTCAATGGGCTACTCAATTACTGTGTGTAATGCACCGGATTGCAGGGCGATAGTGCCACACTGTAGGGTTAAAGCAGACGAAGAGGAGGTGAGATAACACCTTGTCACTGCCTGTCAAACACCTTTTGAAAAGCACTGTGCATGGAAAGAGAGAGCCTGAGATCCATTCAGTGGGGATTTCTGAAGATCATGACCTGTAGTTAAGAACAGGTGCTTAGGGTTTGTAGTATGCAGGCGCTAACACAGGAAGAACCTGGCTTGGTTGCAAAGTGGCAGAAGTGCATCAGGGCGTCTCCTAGGAAATGCTCTGCCACCAGAACAGACTTCTGCTATAAAGATAAGCTCCTCAGGCTCTCTCCTTTCAGTTCTTGCAGCTCTCCACACAGACACAGCTGACAGGTTCTGAGAGGCATTCTGAAAGTGGGAGTATCGACGACCGGATAGGGACTAGATGTGGCCCTGGGGCTGCAATTTGCCCACGTTTGGTTTTAAGGGTTTAGAGGGACAAATGTATAGGATGTCATCTTCTGAGTTCCATGTGTTTAAGCCTGAAGAACAAAATGTTTAACTTTTGTACGTTTAAAGAAGAACACCAGGCAAAATGTTATTTTAACTGTCTGTTTTGGTCTAGGGTTTTGCAGAGCAGAGATATACTTACCTACTTACCTTATCTGCCAATCCTCCAAGCCCAAAACCTGTCCCTGCAGTTCCTGACCCCCCTCACATTAGCGGTCTTGTAAATGACTGTTCCTGAAGTCATCACGCCCATAGACCGGCTCTGGATGTAAGGACGGCAGGAACAGTCCATCACTGGATGTGAGGGAGAGCGGTTTTCCGGAGTATAAAAGGATCGGATAAGTATAGCTTTTCCTTGCGCCCCTGGACATAACGAGCAGTTAACCCATGCAGTGCAGGCACAGCCCCACTACATGGGAAAATAAAAATGTTCCTCGGAATTTCTCTTTAACCACTTTCCACCAATCGACGTACCGGTACGCCGATTTACTTCAAGTGGTTGTACCGGGATGTTTGTCTGCAGCTGCAAACCGGATTAACTAACTAGCCAATCAATTTCTGTTACAAGCAGCAGGAAGGGACATCTACCCACGCCGCCTTCTGTGGCTCGCTCGGCTCTCGCATCACATCGGGAGACCCAAGCAGCCAGCCAGCATGTATCCTGAATAAAGTGCTTTGATCAGGTCTCCATATCGGTAACCCGGAAGCGATCGACTGACATCACCTCTGGCTTACCTGGATGTCATCGGCACCATTTTCAAAAAAATAAAAACAATCAAAAATGCCAATCTTGGTGTTTTGAACGCTTTAAAAGACAGAGGAGGGATTTAGGGTATTTTTTATCCCAGATCCCTCCATAAAAAGTACCTGTCATGTTTACATTTCTTGTGACAGAAAAAAGTGATTAAAAAAAAACAATTAAAGCAACAGTAAAAAATAATAATTAAATTAATAATTTAAAAAAAAAAGTGTCCCTGTCCCCCCTGTGCTTGTGCGCTAAATTGAGTACAGGTGTAAGTCCCGCATGCATGCAAACAGTAATTTTCCTACATATGTGAGGTATAACCGTGAACCTCAGATCATGGCCAGTCGCTCTAGTACCAGGCCTCAACTGTAAATTTAAAGTGGTAACCTGAAAAGGCTTTTAAATAGAATAATGGATAGTAAAATTTACGTTGTTTATTGCCATTGCATGGGTGTGCACAATTGTTTGGTATCTATTTACTCGGCGTAACATCATCTTTTAAATTTTACAAAAAACATTGGGATATTTATTGTTTTTTTTTGCCTTAAAATTCTAAAAAGTGTCTTTTTTCCCAAATATTGCATTTGAAAAACTGCTGAGGAAATACTGTATGACATAAAAAATTGTAAAACCCACCAATTTATTCTCTAGGGCCTCTGCTTTGAAAAAATATATAATGTTTGGGGGTTCTAAAACACTAATTGTTACATATAAACAAAACGTGCCAGAATGGCCTGGAGCTTAAGTGGTTAAGACCTATCCAAGTCAACCCAAGCAACACCTCAGATTTTTCTATTTTTCTTTTTTGGCAAAACCACCTCCATTTTTTTAAAACCAATTCCTTTTAATGATAGAAAATTTGATCCTTGCAGAGATATGTGTAAGGACCATGGTGTGCCCTCTAAGCATCGAAACTTAAGTTGAAAAATAGCAAGTGTTGGTTCAATCACATGAACATGTAGGCTTAGCAACCGGCAATTGAAACATTCCGGTAACCTTGCGCCATCATATTTTACGGTCTCGCCGCTGACCTCTGCTAGAACTTTCCTCTCTTGTTTCATGTTGCACTGTAGATGGAGATTAGAGGATGCCGCTGGTGTCAACTTTGTTGTGAAAACCGCTGCTGGATTTCATTAGGATTAAGAGGTGGATGGAAACATATGTAGTACTAAAAGACTTTTATTGAACTAAATAAAACTGCAAGCACATTTCTGGAGAAGAATCTTATCAGGGCCCTTGATTAAATATATCTGTTACACAGAGTAGCGGCGTCATATTTATGACGAGGTAGAAAATGACAGCTTATTAAACTCACATTTTAATTATTACTGTCAAATTGCTAATTACAACCTTAGGTTTCTACTCACAGATATCAAAAGGACCATCAAATGAGCAGGCACCATCCAAGCTTTAAAATACTTTTCTGTAAAAAGATCTTTTCATAAATCTGTACACTTGCTTGACTCTAGTGTTCTTGTTTATGGCTCTGGAAGAGGGGGGGGGGGGGGTAGGGGACCTGGCTTACGTAGGTTGTTCTTGATTAAATTAGTCCAACTTCAGGTATGGATCCTTCCTTGATCTCTCTCAATGTACCCCGCAGTTGAAGAGGCTCACCTCCCCAACTCCAGAGTTTGATTAATCAAGGAAGGATCCATACCTGTTATGCCACGTACACACGATCGGAATTCTTGTCGGAAAAAACTCTGACGGTTTTTCCGACGGAATTCCGCTCAAGCTGTGTTGCCTAC
This sequence comes from Lithobates sylvaticus, assembly GCA_028564925.1. Classification (NCBI taxonomy): domain Eukaryota; kingdom Metazoa; phylum Chordata; class Amphibia; order Anura; family Ranidae; genus Lithobates; species Lithobates sylvaticus. Next base: position 174,956,010 of record CM053038.1, read on the forward strand.
ACACGATCACACCAAATTCCGACGGTCAATAACACAGCGGCATAAAACACGTTCGACAGCACTATAAAAGGGAAGTTTAATGCTTCCGAGCATGCGTCGAATTGTTTCCGAGCATGCGTCGGAATTTTGCGTGTCGGAATTGCATACACACGATCGGAAAATCCGATAGAAAGGTTTTCCGTCGGAAAAATTGAGAACAGGTTCAATTCAAAGTCCGTCGGAAATTCCGACAGAAAAAGACCGATGGGCATACACACGGTCAGAAAATCCGATGAAAAGCTCCCATCGGACTGTTTCCATTGGAAATTCCGACCGTGTGTACGCCGCATTACTTGACTCGTTTAATCAATTATATTTAGACCTTCATTAATGTTTTTTTTATCTTGTGAGTGCATTTTGCATACTGGGATTATTATAGGATTGGTGGAAAAAGCACTCTTCACCATGAGTGGATTGTGATTAATATCATTGCATTATACACTTATTGTATTAAGAGGACACTTTGTTGCTTTGTTCACGATGGTAGGATAATGATGGACTGCACCTAATTACTGTAGATTTGATGTAATTGTTTATAGTTTTGTTCTTTAATTACTGTTTTTTTTTTGTACATGATATGGAATTCTAAGGGATTTTAATTTATAATTGCACATTATTTATGGTTTAGGGTGGTATTTAATTTTTAGAAAAATCATTGGTATATTGTAGCAGCAACTTTTCTTTATTTTATTTATAATGGCTCCAAAGTGAAATTCTGTTTTTAAACAATAGTAAGTGAAATTATTATACTTGACCATCAGTTCTCAACTTACACAGGCCATAGATGATGGACTTGACAACTTGCGTACAACCAGCTTATCGTGTTTTTCGAGAACGATTAGTGCCAATGGTAGGGTTGCCACCTCATCCCCAAAACCAAACGCATATCAATTACACAGGTTCTGTGGCTGATTAAGGTGGTAATTAAACTTAATGCCTTATCTGCATTAAATTAGCCACAGAACCTGTTTAATTATTACTGTATGTCTTTGGTTTTAAAGGGATGAGGTGGCGATCCTAGCCACCGGCTTTGGCCAGCAACACCGATTGTTGTGTTCTTCCGGCAGAGAAAACTACCCGTGCACCCCACTGCTGCACTGCTGGAGGAATTCCCCCCACCAACACAGAAACTGTTGATGGGGGGAATTCCTTCAGCAGTGCTGCAGTGGGGTGCACGGATAGTTTTCTCTGCCGGAAGAACACAATAATCGGTGTTGGTTGCTGGCCAAAGCCATTGGCTAGGATCGCCACCTCATCCCTTTAAAACCAAATCCATACAGAAATCAATCAATTTCTTTCCTTCCACCCATGATGGAAGGAAAGTGAGTTACGTAATCTATGGCCTGCCTTAAAGTGGAACTTTACCCATAACAACCTAACAAATAACAAGGAACATACATTCCACAATAATAATCATGTTCCCAAAATGAGTGTGTTGTAAATTACCTCCAGCATTGCTCCTGTTTTTTTCCTGACGTAGGCTGCCATTTTGCTGAAGGCCAAAGCCCCTGAAGTGCAGGTCAGCCTCTAGTGCACATGAGTCGAATTTGTGCCGGCTAGGCCATTTTTAATGTGGCCCTCACATCTCTCCTTCTGCTGGGCACCCCCCCCTCCCCCCAATTGTCTAAGCAGTTGGCAGCAGAGAAGAGAACAGAACTTCTGGCTTCCCCAACCCTCCCTGCTCCCACTAGGAGAAGACAATAGCCCAGCAGGAGGGATTCCCGCATCAACACTGTGTTTGATGGTGGGATCGAATGAATTTATTTCCTGCCACACGTGGTTACAGGAAAGAAATTTGCTCCGTGTATAGCTGGCCTTAGTCCTGATCCATAATGTACAGAGTTGAATGTAGGATACTGTATTTTATTTTTTGGGAAATTATTATTTTATTTTTTGGGAAAAATAAAAGTATTTAATTTTTTGGGAAATTTTGGGGGAATTTCAGTTGGGTTTGCATGTTTGTTTGCCATAACATAAAAACCGGATTGGAGCCAGAAGTGTTTACAGAAATGCCCCGTACACACGATAGGATTTTCCGACGGAAATTGTTTGATGGGAGCTTGTTGTCGGAAATTCCGACCGTGTGTAGGCTCCATCGGACATTTTCCATCGGAATTTCCAACACACAAAATTTGAGATCTGGATCTCAAATTTTTCGACAACAAAATCCATTGTCGTAAATTCCGATCGTGTGTACACAATTCCGACGCACAAAGTTCCACGCATGCTCGGAATCAAGCAGAAGAGCCGCACTGGCTATTGAACTTTTTTCCCGGCTCGTCGTACGTGTTTGGAATTTCCGACAAGATTTGTGTGACCGTGTGTATGCAGGACAAGTTTGAGCCAACATCCATCAGAAAAAAAACATGGATTTTGTTGTCGGAAAATCCTATCGTGTGTACAGGGCAATACCCTTTAATAAAATTGATACGCACAGAATCTGGTGCAGAAGCAGCTATGCATAGTAACCAATCAGCTTCCAGGTTTTATTGTCAAAGCTTAATTGAACAAGCTGAAGTTAGAAGCTGATTGGTTGCTATGCAGAGCGCCACCAGATTCTGTGTGAACGAGTTTTAGTAAATTGCCCCCTTTGAATAGTACCCAAACATTCTGAAAACATTACAACTGTACAACTGTAAGTAATGGGATATAAATGCGCACAAAAATAAATAAATGAATAAATTGCCGCAAAGGTTATCTGATACTTTATTTAAGAGTTTTAATCTAACAGTTTCTTTTTAAACTCATTTTTAGACCTGAAAGATATATCTGGACACGAAAAAATTCTGATCTGCCCACAACGGCAACCTTTGACCATAATAGCCTGGTGTTCCTGAACCTCAACAAGAGCGACAGCGGCACCTACGTTTGTGAAGTCTCCAATGTAATGGGAAGGTTTATTGCAGAATACAAACTGGATGTCAACGGTAAGAAAGGCCACGTTGTAACCATTGCTTGTGGATTGGCTTTTTTTTTTTCCGTCTACATGAAAAGTATTGTGAAACATATGCCCTGTGTAATTTCCATAATATGGGATTGGTCCTATTATAGCGATTTTCAGTTCCCAGAAAAGATTCTTGCTCTGTTTCTTGTAAATTAATCTAAAGTCCCAAATGACAGACTGGAAGATTAGCCATCCTCTTCATTTTGTTTAAGAATGTCCCCTTGCTCAGAATTATTGAGACCTGCTTGTATAAATTCCACCTTAAGCTCCCTCTGAAGTCTGCTTTCCATATTAGGGTTGCCACCCGTCCAGGATTCACCCGGACAGTCCGAGTTTTGATTCATGTGTCCAGGATTCAGACTCCCCGAAACCCGGACACTTTATTCAGATTGGACTGTGGCCCCCCAACTTAGGCGTGCCTAGGCAAACCCTAATCACCCAGTGTGGTGCAGATTCCCTCTGCTGCCCGGGTTGCACACACCTATGCTCCCCAACTAACCAAATACCACAACTGTCAAGTGCATAGGCCGCCTTCCTTCCTTCTCTCTCCTGCCTCTGAGCGAGTGAGTGCACTGTGGTAAGGGGTGCTCTGCAGACTCTGATGTAAGGAGGACTTACACTCAGCTAATGTGCTGGCTGTACTTGCTGTGCATGCATCCACATGCTAATAACAGAGCAATATATGGGCTGTGTCCTCTATTATGGCATGGAGATTCATCATGATGAGATGGGCACTAAATAAGACTGCATATGGGCACAGATCAGGCTGCATTGATGCTCACTGATCATTATTTTGCTTCAAATATTTTTCTCCTCAGTTTAGGCCGATATGTATTCTTCTACATATTTTTGGTAAAACAAATTGCAATAAGCGTATATTGATTGGTTGCGCAAAAGTTATAGCGTCTACAAAATAGGGGATAGTTTTATGGCGTTTTTATTTTAATTTTTTTTTATTAGTAATGACGGCGATCTGCGATTTTTATCGGGACTGCGACATTATAGCGGACACATCGGACACTTTTGACAAGCAAGCACCCCCCCAACCATACTAGGCCACAGGCTCTGTTCCCCCGAAGAACCTTGTCCCCTTGTTGCCGGTGCCCCACAACCCTGGCTGCAGGCATCCCCGCGGTACAGTTTTTAGAGCGGGTGGTCGGCTCTTTATGGATAACAACCTATGCGGCTAAAAGACGCTTGGCTGTTATCCTAAAAGAGCCGGTGGGGATGTCCCTTCCTGTTTACTCGGTTGCCAATGGCGCAGACTTTAGAAAAAAAATGTATTTAGAATCGCTAATCACTTTTATTGCTGTCACAAGGAATGTTTACATTCCTTGTGACAGTAATAGGAAATGACAGATACTCTTTATGGAGGGATCGGTGGTCTAAAAGACCCCAAATCCCTCCTTTGCACTTCAAAGTATTCAGATTGACAAAAACGGTGATTCTGAATACTGTCATTTTTTTTTTAATCTGCGCCATTGGCAGCCGAGTAAAGCTGAAGTGACATATTTTTACATAGGAGACTGGAACTAAGCTGTTTCCGGCTTTGTTCCAGTCTCGCTCTAGCCGGCGGAAGTACCGGTTTGTGGAAGTACCAGATTTTTTTAAAGCGTTGCCTATGGAGATTTTTAGGTACCGTAGTTTTTCGCCATTCCACCAGTGTGCGCAATTTCAAAGCATGACATGGTAGGTATCTATTTACTAAAAAAGGAAAAGGTCCCCCCAAAAGGGAATTGGTGGGGTTTTTAGGCAGCGTTTGGAAAATAAGTTCTCTGAGAAGTATTGTTGTATTCAAAATATGAATCTTTATTGGATTAAAGATGTCGCATGTGACATATGGGTAAAGATAAAAATAGGAGACATGGGTCCCAAATGGATAAAACAATACAGAAATTTTAAAACAGATTTACACTAACAGACAAAAAGCTTTTACATCAATGTAGTTTTACATAACCAAATGTTGGGGGTAAAAATAAACCTGACGCGTTTCGACCCGTTTTAGTGGGGGTCTTCCTCAAAGGTAATTTCGTCTGTTTAAGAAAGGAAAGGGTAAGAACAATGCATTGTAACAGTATTTCATTTGCATATATTGATCTCCAATTAGCCTTTCATTTCACATAGTATAATATCATATTATGCTGTGGAATGTTTACCTGGTGTGTAAATTTTTTTTCTCTTATGAATTCCTCCTTTATGTGTGATGGGGTTCTCTCTGGGTCGGTGCGCTCCAGGTCCCAGGCGGCGTCCCGTTATGACACCCCCCAGCGGGCGTGCGGCAGGTACGGCGACCAAACAACGGGGCCTACGAGAGGTCACATCCAATGAGTCGGCTACCCACGGGTCCGTGTGTGGGCCAGACGGGTAGAGGGAGGGAGACGGAAGGTGGGAGGGGGGGGGGGAGGGGAAAGGGGAAGGAGAAATGGAGGTGGGTTTCCTTGAGGTCCCCTGTTCTGCACACCTGTCATGGGATCCAAGATCATATACTTAGATATATAGCATAGAGGATTGCCATATCGACTAGACAATGTCTAGTGCACTTAAAACAGTTTGAAAGACCGCTGCGCAAATACCGTGTGACATAAAATATTGCAACGATCACCATTTTATTCTCTAGGGTCTCTGCTAATATATATATATATATATATATATATATATATATATATATATATATATATATTATGTTTGGGGGTTCAAAGTAATTTTCTAGCAAAAAAAAAATATGGATTTCGACTTAAAGTGGATGTAAACCCAAAAAAAAATCTTTTATATTTATTATATTACTGTTTTTGTGCATTAAAATTCACTAAGGTGTACTTTGTCCCCAAAAAATTGTGTTTGAAAAACAGCTATGCAAATATCGTGTGAAAAAAAATTGCAACACCCACCATTTTATTCTCTAGGACCTCTGGTTAAAAAAAAATATATAGTGTTTGAGAGTTTTTTTTTCTCAGACATTTTTTATCAAAGTTTTAATTTTAACAGAAACAATAAGAAAGGTTACAAAGAAAAAAATACAAAATACAACCAGTAAGTTGGTAACGGGCATCTGTGTACATTTCTTAAGTGGTAGTTATACCTATACCTTTGTATCTATATATATATATATATATATATATATATATATATATATATATATATATATATATATATATAATATATATTTTTATGAGCAGGAGTATTTTGTTTATTGTTGGATGTACAATGATGGATTCCGATAAGTCTACATTGTTGGGGGTTGGGGTGTTGTATGGGGCTCTGAGTGAAAGATAAAGGTAAACCAAAACAAGCCACCTTGAGACCCATTCACCCCTATAAGGAGCTAACTGTGATTGGGTGGGGGCAATATTGGTTTACTAAGAGGCTCAGATGAGCCCCATCATGTCTGTAGGTTTCTATGTGCTGGTTGGTCCAGACCATGGGTGGCCTTTTAGGGGTATTCTTCTGTATAGTTGAACTAGAAAGGCCCTGCGTTAGGGATGTGTTAGGGTTATGAGGTCACCTATGTGGTGTTGGATTACTTGGTTAGGTGGGTTGGGGGGAGGGAAGACGGGGGGCGGTGGAGATTTTATATGTCTGAGAATTCTCTGGTTGTTTTCCCCGGGTCATCTAGTTTATGGATTAGTTTGAAGATTGCTAACATCCGTGGAATCTCTAGTGTAGCCAGCAAGCCCAGGTTTTCCTATATTTTGTTGGGGTCTCTTTAGCTTGGTGCAATAGGTATGTTTGAGAGTTTTAAGTAATTTACTAGGAAATCTTTTTTAGATTATTACATATATCTGAGAAGTACCTTAGAGCTGGTGGTTAAAGTGGTCGAAATTCCTGTGTGGTCAGCATCAAACTCTGGCATCCTTTTTCACCATTTGGATTGTGGCTGACAGTCAACTGAATTGCCTTATGTCACAATTCCAGACCAACACGGCCAAGCTTTGGGATTTGCAGTCGGCTCTACAAAGCTGTGATTTTTTTTTTTGTAGAAAAATAAGACTAAACCTCTGCGCCATTGAGGGGGTGAGAAATTAAAATAAGAATACAGCAGGGCAGGATAAAATCCGTGTAGCGACAGATCTCAGACAATCGCTTAATCCCCAGTCGCTTCTGCTTCAAAGTCTTATCGCAGGTACAAGGTCGGACCTTCTCGGTTTTGTGATGCTGTATTCCCAGTCTGTCTTTTATCTCCAGGCCAGCTTCCTTTCTTCACTTATCTCTCCCTCCACTTTTTTTTTTACTTTCTTATTCCTCTAGTTGATTTTCATCAGCTGCCTTTTTTCCCCTTGTTTTGTTTTTTGTCCTCAGAAAAGCTAAAGATTTAATATCCCCCCAAAAAAAATGTGCATAGGTCTTGGTATATCTAACCCTCCCGGTGAGTTGTATTTACTATATGGTGCTTATGGACTATTGCCAAGAGAGAGCAGCAAGAACCAAAACATCAAATCTTTACCTTGTTGCTTCGTATTAATTTGCTTCCTATTAATTTTAAGCATTAATACAATCACAAAACCAAAACAATGGAGGAATTACTTGCAGTGGAGACACGGCTAAATGTAAAAGAGACAGATTGTTTTCCGTGAACATATTTTAATAACTGTAACCTTTCTGAAATAGAAGAACTGAAACAGCTGAAGTACACAGTTGAAATGCACCTTTTTATTGTTGCCAGGGATTTCGTCTGGATGGTAAGGGTCACTCTGCTGGGGATCCGCATTCGCTTTAACCACTTCAGCTCCAGAAGGTTTACCCCCCCACCTTCCTGACTAGGCCATTTTTTTGTGTTTTGGCACTGTTACTTTGACTGACAGTCGTGTGAAGCTGTACCCAAATAAAATGTATGTCCTTTTTTTCCCGCAAATAGAGCTTTCTTTTGGTGGTATTTGATCACCTCTGCTGTTTTTATTTTTTGCGCTATAAACAAAAAAAGGCAATTTTGAAAAACAAAACAATATTTTTTACTTTCTGCTATACAACATATTTAATACATTTAAAAAAAAAAAAATCTAATTTCTTCATTAATTTAGCCCAATATGTATTCTGCTACATATCTTTAGTAAATTTTTTTTCCAATAAGCGTATATCGTTTGGTGCAAAAGTTAGCGTCTACAAACTATGGGATATATTTATGGAATTTTTATTTATTCTTTTTTTTTTCTACTAGTAATGGCGGCGATCAGTGACTTATAGCGGTATATCGATATTGCGGCGGACAAATCGGACACTAATGCCACGTACACACGACCGGTTTTCCCGTCGGAATAAACTCTGAAGGTTTTTCCGACGGAGTTCCGCTGAAACAGTCTTGCCTACACACGATCACACCAAAGTCCGACCGTATAGAACGCGGTGACGTATGAAGGGACTAGAAATAGGAAGTTCAATAGCCAGTAGCCAATAGCTGCCCTCTGTTACTTGCTTCAGAGCATCCATCGGAACAGCACTCAGACGAGCGGTTTTCCCGATAGGAATTGGTTCCGTTGGATATATTTAAAACATGTTCTATTTCTAGGTCCGTCAGAATTTTCGAGAAAAAAAAAAGTCAGATGAGGCATATACACAATCGGAATATCTGATGAAAAGATTCTGTCTGACTTTTTCTGCCGGAAAGTCCGATCGTATGTACGTGGCATTAGTGACACTTTTGACACATTTTTGGAAACCAGTGACACTAATACTAAAATTAGTAAATAAATACTAAAATACTAATGCTAACAATATGCACTGTCACTGTAGTAATGACACTGGCTGGGAAGGGGTTAACATCAGGGGCGATCAAAAGGTTAAATTTGTGCCTGAAATGTGCTTACTCTCTGTGGGGGAGGTGCTTGTACTATGGGAATGCAGAAATCCACGTTCCTGCTTTGCAGAAACTCAGGATCACAACCTTCCCCACTGACAGAACGGCAGGCTGCCTTGTTTACATAGGCTGGGGGAAGAAGCACAGAGGCGCTACTCTAAGTGCAGTATGTTAATCAATTTTAATGAGCAAATCGTGCATATATATACTCACAAGAGTACGATAAAAATAGGCATGTCAGGTATGAGAGAACAACTGTCCGTGAGGGAGTCCATCCGTAGCTGTACGCTGGTGAAGAGGAGCGGGTTGCGCCGGGGGGTACCAACGTTTCCTGAACCTCAAGCACACAGGAAGCCGGGGGATGATGACAATTCCGGTAAGGATGGTGGACCAAAAGGCGTTGTGTTTGCGGAGCATGTGCTCCTTCTTCAGGCCTGAAAATGTCGAAATGTCGGGAACCACTGGTGCAACGCGCTTCACTTCACCAGCATACAGCCACGGATGGACTCCCTCCCGGATGGTTGTTCTCTCATACATGACATGCCTATTTTTATCCTACTTTTGTGAGTATATATGCCCGATTTGTTCATTACAATTGATTAACATACTGCACATAGAGTGGCGCCTCTGTGCTTCTTCCCCCAGCCTTCTCAAGAGTTGCTTCTCATCTTCACTGGGCTGCCTTCAAGTGCCACATTATGGACTATTATGGACTTTTTACAGTCATTTACTTTTAATTATTTTTATTTTAATTATAAGTCCCCATTACTTTTAGGTATGTAATAGTCAGGTGGATCTTCACTGAGGCGCAAGCGCCAACTTTTTTTCTATGTGCCTTGTTTACACCGCCGTTTTGCTTCTGTCCTAAACCATCGGAGGGTCCTGGCGGACATCAAGTCCACTTTACCTGCTGATTGGCTTCCGCTGTGTCCAATCACAGCGGGAGTGGGTCACGGCAGAGTGCGTGCACGTCCCAGACCCGTACGTACAGGATTATGCATACAGGTACGATATCCTGCCCAGGAGAGCCGCCTTGCCACCATATACATATACAGTCAGCAAGTGGTTAAGGGACGGACAGCTGCTGGAGTGCTTTACCTCTCCGGCAGCTGTCCGTTCCCAACTGCAGTAGGAGCAGTGTGGTGCCCAAGCTAGCGCATCATACACAGTTTTAATTTACCTTTTAAATAGTTTGTTTTCTCCAAGTTGGCCCAAAAAACTTTACTGCTCTTCCTGTCCCACTCCCGGAACAATTTAGAGTCAGGCTGAGCGCTGCTCTGTTATTCACAGGAAGGTTTATACTCTATGAATGAATACAAAGCTTCCCCTGATTGGCAGAGGAGGGAGGATGATGTCATAATCTCTGCCTCAGCTAATCAGAGGAAGCTTTAGAAATCCTTTTAAAGATAAACCCCAGATAAACAGCTTCATACACAAGTTAACTACATATAAGGGAGTTTTTAAGTCCTGTGATGTATATGGCTCTGCCAATACTGCTTGCTCACCTTCCCACCCCCAGTCTATAATCTATAATTGAACAATGAATTGACAGCAGAAGTATGGTGGGGTCATCTCTCTCCTCCTGTTAGCACGTTCCACATCAGTACATCTGATTGGATCCAGAGTGCTGTTCCTCCCGCTCCCAGTTTGAGCTTTAAAATACAGGGGGTTGCAAGAAGTAGATAAGAAATTCACTGATGTTTTCTTTCATATATAAAATCAAAGGATCCAAAGTTTCGTCCACCCACACTGTAGACCCCATCACTGTGCCGGGATGAGTAAACCCTAAAGGTAAAATGCTAAGGCTGCTACTTTCATAAATAAATAATAATAAACTACCGTATAAACTACTAAAGTGAATAATGGCGCTGTAAATGAATAACCAAAATAACATTGAATAATATGAGAATCACCCAGTGACAAGGAAACAAAACAAAAGTCCATAGACTGAATAAGTCCTTAAATGTGACATTGATTAATCAATAAAGATTCATAATGCGTATAAAATGATGCCTCAATCTGGAAGATATATAGAAATAGGGGCTGGTACTATCATCCTTGAGCTTGAAGTGATGAAGGATCAGGGGATGCCAGGGGCTACTCCAAAAAAATGCCCCACGACAATGGTAATTGTTTATGGACTATCTCGGTACCCAAGGAATGGACAAGGTAAATGTAAAAAAAAATGTTACGGTATATTATAAAGAACAAAAATTAAAAAATGTAATACAAACAATATATAAAAAGTTGTTGCCTACTATGATAAAATAGTACAGACTAAACGGTATGAACCCCACAATAGGGTGGAGACTCAAAATATGTAGGTCCAAGCGTGATCCTCAACATGTTTCGTGAAAAGTATTTGCTTCTTTATTTTATGTGGGCAAGACCATTAGAGAACTCAGGCAAAGAATGGGAGAGCACCTAGATCACGCCTCTAATGGTAAACTCACTACGGTGGGCCGCCACATAGGCTTACATCACATATTTTAACCCGGAGTTGTTAAATTCTTGGTTTTGGAAGTTGTCCCAGAAGACCCTTGTGGGGGCGACTAGGACAGAGCGATTTTGAGACGCAAAACCATATGGATTGAGCGGCTGAATGCCCGCTGACAGCAGATTCAATATTGTTCATCCACCCCACCACGTGCAAATGGTGACTCCACTCCCCTCTGGGTGTCCACTCACCAAATGAAGTTGCCTTACACTCTCATGCTTGGCAAATAAGCATCAACCCATATAGGGTTAAATCATCCATCGATCTCCCATCCATGTGATTGATCCCATGGAAAGATCCACATTTAAGAAAACAAAGTGCTACAATAGTGCAGTAACATTTGATCAAAAATGTATTAAAAAAAGATTTCAAACATTGCACTCACACAGGTTCAATTAAAATGAAGCATGTGATACATCCACTGCAGGAGCGTGAGACTGGCAAAGCATGGTCTCAGTGTGTAGTAGTATCTACCCCACACCAGAATCGTCACCGCCAGAATCGTCATTTCCGGTATTGCGTCTGATGCCACTAATGGTTGCCGTACAGTCCCAACGCGTTTCGTCATCACAACTCATGGGATTCTTATCTATGCCTGTTTTTAAAGGTAAACAGTGCAGTTATGTAAATTTTTTGTATGTTTAGATTAGGGGCTCATTTACACGGAGATAATATGCTCTGCGTTTGGCCGCATTTTTAGATTCTACACATTGTGCTACATACATGTGTACAACATACAATTTGTAATCAACAGCGCCTGATTGCATCTCTGGTGTGGCAGTGGTGTATGTGCAAAATGAATGAACTTGGGTAGCCAATCATTGACATGCTGCCCAAAAGCAGCAGTGGCGACCAATAGGGTCCCTGTATGCTGCCCACTGTACAGATGTAAACATTGCACAAACATTACATGCGTACAGCAAATACGCAGGATTCTTCTGCCAACCAGATCGGTGTATTTTGGATATTTCCGCCTGAATGACCCTTAGGCCCCTTTCACACTTATACGACTTGTCCCACGATTTGGGACTGCAAAGTAGCATGACAAGTCGTTCCCCATGATTTCCAATGACAGCCATTCATATTAGTACGACTTCAAGTCGTTCCGACTTCAAAGTAGTCCCTGCACTACTTTGGTCCGATTTTAATGCCACTTACGCAGGCATTCCTTGAAATCGCGGCTGCGAATCGCGGCAAAATCACGTGGCTTTGAAGTCGCACAAGTGTAAAAGGGGCCTTAACTGCAAAACAGTTGAGGACCCCAAGGCAATTTGGCTTCCATTGAATAATAAAACTTTTTAGGTAATAAATAATGTGTACGTTATGATGTCCCTGGGTAGAGTCCCATTTTAGAGAAATGATATAACATTTATTTATACAGACAACACTGGAACACAGACACATCAGTCTCTGTCCCAGTGGAACCTACGATGTCCCTACCACAACAGGGTCGGCTTTGGGTCAGAAAGCAATTAACCTACTGGAAGAAACAAAATCACTTAAGGAAAGAGAAAAGGAACAGCAGGAAAAAAACTCACAAAAAAAACTGATACATACAAAAAATAGTGAATAATTCCCAGTAGGTGGGCCTCTTAGACACAAGCGCCTTGGAAAAAAAGGAACTTTTAAATTCTATAGAGAACAGTTTGTCTTCGTTCAGATTCAAATTTGAGGATGTTGATATTGTTTAACACATTAATACATCAATTTATTATATATATATTTTTTTTTTTTTTTTTTTTTTTTTTTTAAGGCAGCATTGTCTTTTTTATTTTCTTTTTTCATGTGTATTAGTAATCCACATATGGGTAGGCTCCCCTGTTTGTGCAACATTTTACATGTCAATGGGTGGACCTTTTATTCGTTTATCAGTCCTCCATTCACAAAGTGCTTTTCATTGATGAAAGATAAAGAACGGATTTTATGATTTTAGGAGGTGGGAAGAGGGATGGGCATAGTTATACTCCTGATAATTGCCTGTGGCAGTTATCTTGGCCCCAATAATCTCCTTGGCACCAGGAATATTATGGCTGTGGGGTATGGGGGGTGGGCAGAGGATTTCAGCTATGGCTGCCAACACCAGGGACCCATCAGATTAAATGTAAGTACTGTCCCTTTTTATTGATTTATTATCAAAAAGATTTACCTACATTTAGGCTTTAATGCACACCCGATTGTGTCATGTGGCCCTCGCACCCAGTTTTGCAGCCAGAATATGTCGAAACCCTATTCCACTACCTCCGTCTCTCTCCCTTCTCCTGCTGTCACTTGGATAAACAGAGACCTTCTGTGTTTCCAAGAGACAGCTTTGCTCAGCAAGAGAGATGTGAGGAAGCTTTGGGTTGGGGTTACACACTCTGCATTCTGTAGACAGCACACCTCTGAAGCTGTTCATTCTGTATATAGCACACCCCTAAACCCTGCATTCTGTACATAGCGCACCCCTGAACTCTGCACTCTTTAACCACTTAAGCCCCGGACCAATTTGCAGCCAAAGGACCAGGCCCCTTTTTGCGATTCGGCACTGCGTCGCATTAACTGACAATTGCGCGGTCGTGCGACGTGGCTCCCAAACAAAATTGGTGTCCTTTTTTTCCCACAAATAGAGCTTTCTTTTGGTGGTATTTGATCACCTCTGCGGTTTTTATTTTTTGCGCTATAAACAAAAATAGAGCGACAATTTTGAAAAAAATGCAATATTTTTTACTTTTTGCTATAATAAATATCCCCAAAAAATATATAAAAAAACATATAGGGATAGTTTTATAGCATTTTTATTAATATTTTTTTTTTTACTAGTAATGGTGGCGATCAGCGATTTGTATTGTGACTGCGACATTATGGCGGACACATCGGACATTTTTGACACATTTTTGGGACTATTGTCATTTATACAGCAATCAATGCTATTTCAATGCACTGATTCCTGTGTAAATGACACTGGCAGTGAAGGAGTTAACCACTAGGGGGCGGGGAGGGGTTAAGTGTGACGTGTGTGTGTTTTTTTTTACTGTAGGGGGTGTGGCTTGACATTACTCATTGGCTTTACCGATGACAGGGAACAGCCGATCAGTGACAGTGTCACTAGGAAGCACGGGGAGAGGTTTGTTTACACAGACCTCTCCTCGTTCTCCAGCTCTGTTACCCCGATCGCGGTAAACACCAGCGGCGATCGGGTCTGCTGGTCCCGCGCCCGCGGTCACGGAGCTCATGACCGGGTCGCGAGCGCGCCGCCGGCGGCGCACACGCGACCCACGGCTGGGCTCTTAAAGAGACACGTACAGGTACGTGATTGTGCCCAGCCATGCCATTCTGCCGACGTATATCGGTGTGAGGTGGTCCTTAAGCGGTTAAGTAACGCACTCCAGAACCCTGCACTCTGTATGTAGTGCACCCCAGATACAGCCGCTTGAGGGCAACCATACTACTGATGTTGCCTGTGATGAAATTGAGTTTGACACCTTTAATATATATATATATTTTTTTACATTTCTATTGGGTCTTGCGGTGGATAAAGCTTTTTAATGTATACAAGTTCTTCTCTCCTCCTCATTCTTCTGGTCCCCGTTGCACTGGCCCCACTTTTGTGATTCAGGATGGCTACTTTCCCTTGTAGGGTTCCATGGAGCCATCCTTTTGTGGGTGCTCCCAGGATCTGAATACATAGTGCTGTATCATGCTGTTTGCGTTGACGTTCACAGGTAGCTCGATAGGAGACACATACAAGACATGCCTTCAGCTCTTTCTATAGGAGACACACACAAGACAATCCTTTGGCTCCTTCAATAGGAGACACACACAAGACATGCCTTCAGTTCCTTTGACAGGAGATACACACAAGACATGCCTTCAGTTCCTTTGACAGGAGATACACACAAGACATGCCTTCAGTTCCTTTGACAGTAGATACACACAAGACATGCCTTCAGCTCCTTCAATAGGAGATCAGGATCAGCTATGTAAAAGTGCCTATCCTCTTCCCCTCGCAGTGAACCCTTGCCAGGAGGGCAGTCCCACTGCCATGGAGAATTTTCAGGTTTTGTGGAGTTGGGCTTTAATTAAGAACAATCAGTTAACTAAAAAATAGAGCACTCTGAGGGGCCATGCCGGCAACCAAGGAACCACCACACCAGAATGCTACACCATATACGTTTTCCTGCACACTGGCATACTGGGTTAGGCAACACATTCAAAATAAATGGGCTGCAACGCACATCAACACACAAAAAAAAAATAAAAGTAGTTGCAAATTGCAGTTTATGGAAGCACATTGGTGCTTTGTGTTGCAGTGCTTTGCAGCACCCGTGTTTTTTCTGCAGAGCACCAACACTCATAATGTGTGTGGTATGAATAGGCCCTAAGCCACCCCACCTTCATAAGACCCCTACAGAAACCGTTTTCAGACTTACTGATCTCACAATTCCCAACAGACAACGCACCAAATTAATATGAAATTCAGTATTCTCACTCAGAACATTTTTCCATCATTTGTCTCTTACATCTAAAACGCAGCCAGTTCTCATTCCTCCTGATCCATTTAATTCTAATGTTGCTGGGTAATTATCATTCTTTCTCATTATCTCTTTTTAAACTAATTATACTGCCATCGTTAGCCAAACAAAGCATCAAAAGATAGGGAGCCTGAATGAGCGGTCTTCCTGAATATTCATAAGTTTACAAACAGTGTTATCATAAGAGGTTACATAAAGATCAGGAAGAAATATTTCTGCTAAGCGTCTTGGTTATGATGGAGACATTAGACATGAGATTATTAAATAATTATTTAATTGCACGTGTTAATTAGTGGTAAACATGTCAAGCTCGTTTGAAATATTTTGTTTGCAAAAAAAAAAAAAACCCAATGCTCGGCATGTCAAATTGGACCCGAGAAAAAGCGACTTATTTCTTGTGGTGATCATGGCGTTGAAGTCTGTTATAATTATTCTAGGGCAATTCTGTATCAAACGCACCAAAAAAAAAAAAAAAAAACATGCGGCTGCCACCTAGGTGTGGTGGTTCACAATCTTCCCTGAAGAGAGCCACCTGTTTAATATACGTTTAATTATACGCTAATAATTTCCTCTACTAACTTTTATAATGGCACCCTGTGAGCAAATTATATGCAGCAGGGATGCTCTTCAGTCCTCTCAATGGATGTAGACGGCAGAACAAGTGCCTCAGTTCTGATAACGAGAATACTAGTTTAGGATTTAAAGAGACCCTGCCACTTTGACCACCCTAGACACAGGACAGGTTCTCTTGCATTAATAAACCTACCGCCCACTGATACTTCTCCTTGCTGCTCCACAAATCCATTCCTCCATTGTAACTGGGAGTCTTAACCCTTTATAGGCTCCATGTCAGATGGTGTTGGATTTCACACTGGGTTAAAGTCTTCCTGCTCCTTGGCTATTGGCTGCTCCGGTGCCTTTATTCTAGGAAGGGGTCACATTCCCCCTATACCCAGAATCATGTTTTTTTGTGCAGATATCTGTGCTTGTATATTCTGTTAAATCTGTTATTAGATACTATCATTACTAAAGTGCAATTCCCTCATAGTTACATAGTTAGCTAGGCTGAAAAAAGACACAAGTCCATCCAGTTCAACCTTAAAAAAAATAAAAAAAAAAATAAAAATAAAAAATATCATACAATCCCATATACACAATTCTATACCCACAGTTGATCCAGAGGAAGGCAAAAAAAAACCCCCAGCAGAGCTCCAATCTGCTACCGCAGGGGGAAAAAATCTCTTCCTGATCCCCCAAGAGGCAATCGGATTTTCGCTGGATCAACTTTACCTATAAATGTCAGTACCCCGTTATATTATGTACATTTAGGAAAGTATCCAGGCCTTCCTTAAAGCAATCTACTTGTCTACTGAGTTAGTCAGAACCACCTCTCTAGGGAGTCTATTCCACATTTTCACAGCTCTTACTGTGAAGAAACCTTTCCGTATTTGGAGATGAAATCTCTTGTCCTCCAGACGTAAAGAGTGCCCCCTTGTCCTCTGTGTTGAAAGTAAAGTGAATAACTCAACACCAAGTTCACTATATGGACCCCTTATATATTTGAACATGTTGATCATATCCCCCTTATTCTCCTCTTCTCAAGAAAGAATAAATTTAGTTCCTCTAATCTTTCCTCATAGCTGAGCTCCTCCATGCCTCTTATCAGTTTGGTTGCCCTTCTCTGCACTTTCTCCAGTTCCCCCGATTATCCTTTTTGAGAACTGGTGCCCAAAACTGAACTGCATATTCCAGATGAGGTCTTACTAATGATTTGAACAGGGGCAAAATGATATCTCTCTCTCTCTGGAGTCCATACCTCTCTTAATACAAGAAAGGACTTTGCTCGATTTGGAAACCGCAGCTTGCCATTGCATGCCATTATTGAGCTTATGATCTACCAAAACCCCAGATCCTTCTCCACTACGGATTCCCCCAGTTGTACTCCCCCTAGTATGTATGATGCATGCATATTCTTAGCCCCCAAGTGCATAACTTTACATTTATCAACATTAAACCTCATCTGCCACATAGTCGCCCAATTAGACAGAGCATTGATATGTATGTTATGTCATATATGTTATTACATTATAAGGTGTATAGGACAGGGCTGTTAGGAGATGTAGTTCTAGAGGGGCGCCTGCATCAATAGAAGTGGACCTCCCAGCAGCAGCCCCTGCAAACATTTTACAAGGCTGGTGGTCACAGAGAGTAATAAACACTGGGATAGCCTCTATATGGGTGTAGTAAGGTTTGGGTTAAATTGGGATAATACCTGGACATATCCTTTAAGTAATTGATTCTAATTGCTATTTAAGCAGTGAGCTACGCAGATCAGCCTAGATGGCTCTGTCAGTCCATGGACTCAAGCCATGCTTGTAAGCATTTCTACTGGTCAAACTGGTGATATTACCCTTCACCATGCCTTTGGGACTGTGCTTGGGTCTCTTCTCTATGTAGTGCCTTCAAACAACCTCATAATTTGAGTGGTTTCTCACTGTTGGAAAGAACGAGAGCTTTTCTCCTAGGAACTCCCATACAAAATGCTTTCCATACATTTCAGCTCAAGAGAAGAAAGTCAAACAAACCAGTTCTCGTATCTCTTCTAATGGGCTGGCTGCTCCCCTGCAACCAAAGTGGTGTGTTCAAATGATAGGACAAATTCTTGATTGTAGCTATAAATCTTTTTTTTTTTTTTATTGCATAAAGGCAACAAAGTCAGCTTGTTGCAGAAGATCTCTGTTACCCAAAAGTAATAGAGTCTTTAGTAGCTAAAAAAAACAGAGCCAACATAGTTTATAAGATATACCAATGATTCCCTTCGCTAAGCTATTCCATAAAAACCCTAAAGCTGCTAAATACAATACTCGTGTTTTGTGAATATCAAAATTTGAATAAACTTGCTCTACAGTGAGTATCCCTACTGAACCAATAAAACATGACGTGTAATAAAGTCCAATAAACTCAATATGTAAGTTCAGTCCAACGTACTATATAACAACGTATATATTAGTTTGAGTCCTCAATAAAATCTCTATATATTACTTTCAATCCTCAATAAAATCCTATATTTTCTTCTGGTGTAATCCACCACCATAGAGCAATATTCCTTGCATAGGTAAAGGAGGCTTACCGGAACTTATTGACCCCTTTTTTGAGAATTCTATATTCATCAAATTTAATTTACTATACCGGTGTTTCTCAACTCCAGTTTTCAGGGCACCCCAACAGGTCATGTTTCAGGCTTCCCATTATTTTGCACAGGTGATTTGATCAGTTTTACTGCCTTAGTAATTACCACAGCCGTTTCATCTGAGGGAAATCCTGAAAACATGACCTGTTGGGGTGCCTTGAGGACTGGAGTTGAGAAACACTGTACTATAC
Source organism: Lithobates sylvaticus (assembly GCA_028564925.1). Taxonomy (NCBI): domain Eukaryota; kingdom Metazoa; phylum Chordata; class Amphibia; order Anura; family Ranidae; genus Lithobates; species Lithobates sylvaticus. Next base: position 174,975,170 of record CM053038.1, read on the forward strand.
TATGAGATTTCTTTTTCCATATATATAGAAGTAGAGCAGAGGTAAAGAAAAGAAGAGTGGTTGAACCTCTTACCTGAGTGTATAAAGGGAACACCTAGGGGATGTTCTACATACTGCGATATTACTAAGGGAGCGTATTATGACTCACTTAATTACAAGGGATCAAGCCTCCTCCACCTAATCAAGGAATATTGATCTATGATGATGGATTACACAGGAAGAAAATATTTTATTGAGGACTGAATTGACATATTGAGTTTATTGGACTTTATTACAAATCACATTGTTGAGTACAGATACTCACTGGTTTGTTCTAATTTTGATGTTATAGAAGATCTCTAGCACCTAAAAGTAACAGAGACCATGTGTTTTAGAAGACCATTAGGCTCCGTGCACACTAGCTTAAATTAACGCTTCTAGCAGCATATTTGGAGAATTTTTTTCTGCTTCTAAAAGCAAATAGTGTTATCCTATCGCTGGAAGATTTGTGATTGGTCAAAGCAGTGGAAACTTCAGTTCAATGTTTCTAAATGTAAAATAATGCACATAGGCAAAAAGAATCCTTTTGAGAGAGTACAGCATTGGGGGGGGGGGGGGGGGGGGGGGGGTACAGTGGTGGCCAGCACTACAGAAGAAAATGTTTTGGGGTACTTTTTCAGATGATTGCAAAATGAGCAAACAGTGTGACCAGGCAGTGGGGAAAGTGAATAAAATTCTGGGATGCATCACTAGAGGGGTCAACAGCAGGAGGAATGAGATCCTGATTCCCCTAGATAGATTTTTATATCAGTAGAGGGATCACCAGCAGGACGTAGGAAGTTCTGATTCCCCTATATAGGTCTTTATATCACTAGAGTGATCACCAGCAGGAGGAAGGAGGTCCTGATTCCCCTATATAGATTTTTATATCACTAGAGGGATCGCCAGCAGGAGGAAGGAGGTCCTGATTCCCCTATATAGATCTTTATATCACTAGAGGGATCACCAGCAGGAGGAAGGAGGTCCTGATTCCCCTATATAGGTCTTTATCACTAGAGGGATCACCAGCAGGAGGAAGGAGGTCCTGATTCCCCTATGTAGGTCTTTATCACTAGAGGGATTACCAGCAGGAGGAAGAAGGTCCTGATTCCTCTATAGATATTTAGTGAGACCTCATTTAGAATACTGAGTCCAGTTCTGGAGACCTTACTTACAGAAAGATATATTGATAAGATAGAACAAGTCCAGAGACGGGTAACAAAAATGGTGAAAGGTCTCTGGGATAAAACACATCGAGAGCGACTTCAGGAACTTAATATATACAGTCTGGAGGAAAGAGGAGAAAGGGGAGACATGATTGAAGCCTTTAAATACATCAAGGGGGTGAATAAGGTTCAGGAGGGCAGTTTTTTCAATATGAAACCAAAATCAAGAACACGGGGACAAGACCTCAAACTAACTGGAGGAAAGTTCAAAACTAATCTTTGAAAGTATTATTTTACTGAAAGGGTAGTTGATGCTTGGAATAAACTTCCAGCAGAGGTAGTGGGCCAGTCAACGGTAAATGGCTTCAAACATGCATGGGACAAACATAGATCTATATATACTAAGACAAAAAAGTTAACGAAAAAACTAGGGCTGTTACTGATTAAAATTTTCGTGTTCGATTAATGGTTTTTTTTTTTAAATCGGTTAATCGACTAATTTCGATTAATTATAACGCACATACAGATCCAACTACTTTTAGCTGATCTCCTTGCATTATTCAGTGGTAAATGTGGTATACACTATATACAATTACCCGACACTAGTTAGTTTACACAATCCATGACTTAACTTCACAGTTCACACAAATATGTTTTAAATTCAAACTGTAGCACTGACGTAAGTAATTTTTTTTCCACAGTAGCAATACAATCCCTCCACCTCCGGTCTAACTAATCACTCTCACCTTATGGCATGGACCCCTGTGCAAACAGGTGGTCATGCAAGCGGGTATCAAAAGGTTTAACATGGACCATAAACTTCTCTCACGTCTCCTTAGATCTCAGCAAGGACGCCAGGACATGGGTAGAAAGAAAAGATCTAAGTGCTCACCGCTAAAGTATAAGATTGAATTTTTGTGTTCAAACACAAATTACTCACATAAAGATGATAAAAACACAGCATGTAAAGCCGACAATCGTGTTAGTTCCATAGGGCAGCAGCAGGTGAAGTCATGTGTAGCTCCTCCCCCGTACGCGTTACGTTCAATCAGAACTTCAACATCACCGGACTCCTCCCCCTTCCCTTCATTAGCAGACGGAGGGAAGGAGGGAGGAGTCCGGTGACATCGATGTCCGTGATGTCACTGAGTCTACGACGGAACTCCCCGAAGACCCGGAAGCCGGCAGAGAGGTGAGTACCGATCAAAAGATATTTTGATCGTTTAAAAAAAATTTACGATTAATCGAGGAATTAACCTTTAATTTCCACAGCCCTAGAAAAAACAAAACAATACAAAGAAAATGGGAAGACTGAATAGACTAGTACCTTTAACAGCGCTCTCTTTTTTTTCTGCCATCACTTTTCTATGTTTCTATGAAAGTAAACATATTGGTTGGTTTAAAAAAAAAAATAAACACAATCTCCAATCAAGGATTGGCTCTTCACCTGCCATAAGCTGTTTATCAGTCTCACTGTTTTTTTTATTTTATCACTTGAATGTGAAGCTGGAGTACTTGAACTTATATAGAGAAGACGTTCCGTCCCCAGGAGAACTTAATTTTCCTTTATTTACTGATCTAAATTTTATTTCTTTAAAAAAAAAAAAATCTGTAGCACTGTAGTTTTCACCAAGCTCATGTTTTAAATGATTAATTTCATATTTACCTTATTTTTATTTATTTTTTATAATGCTATTTTTTTATTTGCTATTATATGTACAGAATTGCAGATTCTTCTTCTAGCGGCTCTTCATTTTTCAGAACTTCTTAACACCACGCCGTGTTTATTTATAGACCCACATTGAAAGAATGTCCTGCAAACTGAATTTTCATGCAATCCCTGCATGGCCTCATTTTTCTTCATGGTTCTTCATTTAAGTCTATTGAATTGTATCTTCTAGTACTGCAGCATTGCAAGATACGGTGCAAATGGGCCCTCACTGCAATCACGCGCTTATTAGAAACTGCTGAGATAAAGTATTGGCCACATGGAGCGTCTTTTGTATCCAGACAGCCAGGCCTGATAGATGGATGTACCAATTGGTAGTCACAAGAAGTGTGCACCACTGCTAAGCAGGAAGCAAAGTATGCTTACAGCAAATAAAGAGAAAATATTGCTGCCTCCCACATACTGGTCTTTCGCTTTGAATGAATAAAACAAGATAAAAAAAAAAAAAAAAGGTTGCTAACCGGTATAAAGAAAAGGCCCATTGAGATGCGGCAGCTTTCAAAGTCCTTTAATTTCTCTTGGTGTCCCTAGAATAAAAAGCGACCCAGTGGAGTCACGAACTGCAAACCACTTCCAGACCAGGCCTTTTCTGGCACTTTTTGTTTACATGTAACAATCAGTATTTTTTGCTAGAAAATTACTTAGAAGCCCCAAACATTACATATTATGTTAACCACATGCCAACCAGCTACCGCTATTGTACTGCGGCAGAATGGCACGGCTGGGCGAAGCAACGTTATGTAACGTCGCTCCGCCCTGTAGCCACTAGGGGGCGCGCCCCCTGCTCGCTCCCCGAGCCGATGCGAGTGCCCGGCGATCGCTCGGGGCACACGGAGAACCCCGAAACTGTTTGTGTAAACACACAGTTTCCGGTTCTCTGAGCAGAGAACTGACAGATCGTCTGTTATACAGAGTATGAACAGCGATCTGTTTCCCTGCACAGTCCCATCCCCCCTTCAGTTAGAACAAACTGGCCTTCACTGCCAGTGACATTTTTACAGTAATCAATGCATTTTTAATTGCACTGATCGCTGTATTAATGCCAATGGTCCCAAAAATGTGTCAAAATTGTCCGATGTGTCCACCATAATGTCGCAGTCACGATAAAAAAATCGCTGATCGCCGGCATTACTAGTAAAAAAAAAAAAAGTATTAATAAAAATGCCATAAAACTATTTTGTAGACGCTATAACTTGTGCGCAAACCAATCAATATACGCTTATTGCGATTTTTATTTATTTTTTTACCAAAAATATGTAGAAGAATACGTATCGGCCTAAACCGAGCAAAATAAATGTTTTATATATTTTTTGGGGATATTTATTATAGCAAAAAGTAAAAAATAATGAGTTTTTTTCAAAATTGTTGCTCTTTTTTTTGTTTATCGCGCAAAAAATAAAAACCGCAGAGGTGATCAAATACCACCAAAAGAAAGCTCTATTTGTGGGGAAAAAAGGACGGCAATTTTGTTTGGGAGCCACGTCACACGACCGCACAATTGTCAGTTAAAGCGACGCAGTGCCAAATGGTCCGGGGGTGCAGCGGTTAGGCCCCTTTCACACTGGGGCAGGAGCCGCGGCGACAGTAAAGCAGCGCTATATTTAGCGCTGCTTTACCGTCGTTTTAGCCGCGGGATTCAGCCGCTAGGGGTGCGGTATTGCCGCGGTATTACCGCTGTGTCCCATTGAAATCAATGGGTAGGAGCGGTATAGGAGCGGTGAATACACCGCTCCAAAGATGCTGCTAGCAGGTTTATTTTTACAGTCCTGCTAGCGCACCGCTCCAGTGTGAAAGCCCGCCGGCTTTCACACTGGAGTGAATGGGGCCGGTTTTTTCAGGAGGTGTACAGGCGCTATTTTTATCGCTGTACCACCTGAAAACCGCCCAGTGTGAAAGGGGCCTTAAAGCAGAGGCCCTAGAGAACAAATTGGTGGGTTTTGCAATTTTTTTATGTTACCCGGTATTTGCGCAGTGGTTTTTCAAACGCAATTTCTTTGTGGAAAAATACACTTTTTAAAATGTTAATGCAAGAACACACAATACATAACCCATTTTTTTTTTTTAAATATAAAGATGATGTTACACCGAGTAAATTTTACTATTCATAGGTGATGCTTTAAAAGCCTTTTCAGGTTACCACTTTAGATTTACAGAGGAGGTCTAGTGCTAGAATTACTGCCCATGATCTAAAGTTCATGGTCATATCTCCTATGTGTGAGACAGTCTCTGTGTGCATGGGACCGATGTACGCTGTCGCCTTTGCACGAGGGGAACGGGGCACTTTTAATTCTTTTTCTTTTTTTACTCATTTCTTTTTTTTTTTTTTTTACACTGTTTCTTTAGACTGGGTTCACACTATTTCCGCATGCAGCTCACAGAGTGTGTCCCAATTCACCATTTTAGGTCCAACTGCAAATTCGCACCGGAGCCGCAGCCGGAGATATGTGATCCGGCTCCATAGAGAGTCAGTCACAATCTCCTACCATGCAGATTGGATGCAGGGAAACCCACATCTAATTCATAGGCATGAATCCAGCCTTCATTTTTTTGTATCACTTTTATTGTCGTCACAAGGAATGTAAACATCCTTCTGACAGGTACTCTTTATGGAGGGATCTGGGGTCTATAAGAATTGGGGTCTTATAGACCCCAGATCCCCCCATAAAGAGTTTCTGTCACAAGGATCCCTCCTTTGCCCTCAAAAGCATTTAAAACACCAAGATTGGTGTTTTTTGAATGCTTTACATTTTTTAAAAATGGCGCTGTTGACATCCGGGAACACCAAAAATTATGTCAGGTCATCGCTTCCAGGTTACCATAGCGGAGAACCGATCTTGGCTTTGTTTGTCTTTCTGACCAGCCGGTGAACGTGCTGGTTGCTCGGGTCTCCCAGCAGAACAGGAGAACCTCTAACAAGCTGCCAAAGGTGGCTGGAGGGGGAAGTCCTCTCCTGCTACTTCTAAAAGCAGTCCAGCAGCTAGATAGGATTGTTTTTACAAGAGAGCCGAAGTCCAGCAGAAGTATAACCACCAGAAGTCCAGCGACATGTGGGTATGCCGCTGATCCGGGAGTGGTTAAAACTTGGCAGAGACCCTTAGCATGGATTCACACTAGATGTGGTGCAACCCGTTCATGCAAACTGATTGCAGACACCCCACAATCGGTTTGCAAATGCAGATTGATTTGCAGAATCGTATTGCATGGTTGTGTGTCTGGTGTGGGCAAAAAAAGGGTGCTGCGCCAGTTTGGTGAGGTTTGAGCCTTACAGATCTATGGCTCAAATTGCACCCCAGAAACACTGCATGTAATCACACAGGTATTCCTGTAGGAATTATATGCAGTGTTCTGCACTGCAGCCGTGTGAACCCTGAGCTCAAGCTGGCCGTACATACATTATACAATTTCTTGTTTCATTTCTTTTAGATTTACCTTTAAAGTGGAAGTAAACCCCCCTATCGTTTTCAGCCAAGGAAGCTGCCATCTTTGCCTCTGTTTAATCTTCAACTGCCACAGTGCTGCACATGTGATCCGTTATGACACCAGCCATTGGATGGTTTGACTGTTTGGTTGAGAGCACAGCCAATGTGCAGTTAGCATTCACGGCATTCCTTTTTTTTTTAGACTGTTAAATCGATGGGTTTACTTCCGCTTTAACTATGTAATGGAAGGGCCTGCCTGATTGCATACAAATTGAAAGTGTTTAGGCTTGAACTCATATTATATGGTTTTGGGAAGTCTAAAGCAAAAATTGTACAAGAAACTTGGTTCACAGGTCATGTATAGCCAGAGTGTGTAGGAGGTTTTGAGTTGCTGGAATTGCTCACCATCTATGGACTATTTCTGGCACTGCGATCCTGCCATTGTATAGTCTGCACACCTGACCCTCATTATTAACCTACATTTGGAGCACAGAGCTTCCCCCTCTTGACTTTTTAACAGGTTCAGTTTGTATGCGGTTGCCTATCTGCTGCATTTAAACCTTCTCTTCTGGTATATGACCTTACGCTCAAGTTCAAACACGTTTGCGAGTTTTTGCGGTTGCTGGAATCGCAGCGACACCCACAGTCAAAAAGCACTGCTCTTTAACCACTTGTCTACTGGCCACTTTTACCCCCCTTCCTGCTCAAGCCAATTTTCAGCTTTCAGCGCTCTCACACTTTGAATGACAACTGCGCGGTCATGCAACACTGTACCCATATAACATTCTTATGATTGTTTTTCACACAAATAGAGCTTTCTTTTGGTGGCATTAATCACCACTGAGTTTTTTTATTTTTATAAAAATCAAGGGTGAAAATTAAAAAAAAAAAAAACCTTTTTCATAATTTGTTATAAAATTTTTCAAACAAGTAATTCTTCTCCTTCACTGATGGGCATTTATTGGCACCGATAGGCTGCACTGATGGGCACTGATAGGCTGCACTGATGGGCACTGATAGGCTGCACTGATGGGCATTGATAGAAGGCTGCACTGAGAGGCGACACTGACAGGTGGCACTGGTAGGTGGCATTGGTTGGCAGCACTGATAGGTGGCACTGATTGGCAGCACTGGTGGGCACTGTTGGGAATGCACTGATTATCAGGATCTGTTCCCTGCCACACTTGCCAGTTACCGGCTCTCCTTTCCTCATTCTGTGACAGAGCGTGAGAAAATAATGCCAGAAACCGACAGGTGTGTTTACATTGTGATCAGCTGTGATTGATAGCTGATTACATGGTAAAGGGCTGCTGTGATTGGGCATTTACCTCGATCTGTGATCAGCTGTGTCCGAAGAACACAATGATCACAGTGTGCACCGGATGTGAATGGTTCTGGGAGGATGTCAATAGACACCCTCCAAGAACTGGACGACTGCGCTGTAGCTGTCTATCGATGCCCTGATTATCAGTGTAGATGTCCTTTTTAGAGAAGCCGGTTATCGGCTCTCTTCTCTTCTTCTCATTCTGTCAGCATAAGGAAAGGAGTGCCGATAACCAGCTTCTCTTGACATCCTGGATCAGCTGTGATTGGACACAGCCGATCATGTGGTAAAGAGCCACTGATTGGCTCTTTACCTCAATATGTGATCAGCAGTGTCCTCCAGACACTGCCACAGACCGTGCTGCCCGCACCCAGCAGCCATATGACGGCGTCCCAGAACTAGCCAGCCGTGCTGTAGTCGTCATTTAGCTATGGCGCGGTCGGCAAGTGGTTAAAAGCGTGCGGGGTTGCCATTCATTATTAATGGCACCCCCACATATCTAAAAGCCCAGCGCATTTGCAGGGAAATGGCATGGTGCAACAGCTGCTGCATTTTTTAAATGCTGCAGAAACCTTTTCCTGTGTGAAACGCAGTACACAGCAGCCTATTCAAATGAATGGATGGCCGTCTCCAGGCAAATTCTTTGATTTAAACTTCTGTCTGCCTCCTGCCTTTTACCTATCTTGCCACTTTTCTGTCTGTTGCCTGTAATGACCTCTTGCCTGAACTGCTCATCTGCCTCTCTTTATGTGGTACAATGCCTAATTGTCTGCTAGTCGGCTGTCGTTGCTGGATCCTCTGCATGGTACACCCTGGGGCATTAGCAGAATAGTAGCTGCACCATAGCTGGAAGTATCAGGTATTTTCTTTCCTTTAAGCAGCCAAATAGAGCAGGAGTGAACATAATAAACTAAGGCAAATTTTGGTAGACTGAAAGTTTTAGACCCTTTTTTCAAAAAGTAATAAGAAAAATAACTTCTGTGAGTTCATTTGATCCTGTAGCTATATTCTTGCCTGTAGCCGGGTCAGCAGATCATTCAGTGTAAATAGCCTATGGGTAACACCAGGAGGGAAGAACACCATAGTCCTAAAGGTTGTTTTCTACCTCCAGGCTTTAAAGTGTTTGTCCGAGTAAAATAGAAAAACAAAATATCCTGAACATCTCTCAAATACATGCACACGTTTTATCTCTTTTAAAAATAACTGTTGATCTACCAGAAATCCAGTGTGCTCCTAGGTTCCTGTTTAGAGTGACAACACTGTGCATTTTCTGGAATGAAATCCCAACCAATGTTGTCAGCCCTGGCTGCTGGATTACAGAACTCAACTTATCCTTCTCCACATGCATGCGTTGGTTTCTTCCTCAGCAAAATAATACTGCTGATAAGATATGCAAAGACAAAAATTGAAATAATCATCCCAGCACTAACAGCGCTAGCAGAATAACTAGAGATATTCAGTGCAAAACAATGGCATTAAAAGCCACCTAAATAGTCAATCGGTATGCGGAGAAACAAATCCATATCAAGTTCTTGTAGTATATCTAATGCTCCGTATCCCCTCAGCAGCAAATAAAGACTCCTCATCTGAATACCATCACCAGAAGACACCTCGTGCATGGATAATCCCGTTGCTAATAAACTCACCACAGATGAACGATAAAGAAGCCTTGTATCACCATAAACTGTTGGATGCTCTCCTGTCCTTAGACCAGGGGTCTTCAAACTACGGCCCTCCAGTTGTTCAGGAACTACAATTCCCATCATGCCTAGTCATGTCTGAGAATGTTCGAGTTTTACAATGCCTTATGGGATGTGTAGTTCCGCAACAGCTGGAGGGCCGTAGTTTGAGGAGACCTGCCTTAGACTCTTCCAGGAACGGTCAAATGTCAAAAGCACTAGAGCCCGTTATCTCCTTATACTTGGGGAGGACTCCTCATCTGGCCCCATTAAAGGCCTGGTCCATTCCATGCTCAGTTGTATGAGGCCTGACAACAGCGCTGCCTGGTGTCCTCCGACATGAGAACAACCACCCAGACCTCTGACTATACTGACCGTCCTCCCCCATCTACCCCGAGCCCGGCCTCCTCCTTTTGTTTTTCGGGTCATTCGTTATGATTTAAGTGTGTTATTTTGAATAAATTCGTAACTTCGGAAAAATTTGAATTTGTTATGTTCCATTCGTTTAGATGCAGTATTTGTAAATTTGAAAATTCGTAAATTATGAAATTTGAATATTCAGAAATCTGAAAATCCAAAATAATAACTAACTATTAAATTATAGGTATTAAAATTTCCTTTCTAATTTGGCTGTTTATGAACATAACAAATACAAATTTATCCTAAGTTACAAATTATCCGATATAACGAATGCTGCATCTAAATGAATGGAATGTAACAAATTAATAAAAATAAATAATAAAAAGATTTTATTATTATTATTATTTATTAATATTAATTTGTTATGTTCCATTCGTTTAGATGCGGCCTTTGTTATTTTGGATAATTCGTAACATCGGATAAATTCAAATTCGGAATGACAGCCTTAGCGCTGTTCCTGTGTGCTATGTGGAGGGGGGAGGGGTTGTCCTCTAATCAGCTCTCAGAGCTCTCCTCACTCAGCGCTGCAGTGTGTAATTTCAGTTCGCCGCCCACTTTTTTCTGACAGCTCAGACAAGCTTATAAAATTCTGGACTTTGAGCTGCTGTAGAGGAGAGTGCTTTTTGCTATTTGATCACATCTGCGGTTTTTATTTTTTGTGCTATAAACAAAAAAAGAGCGACAATTTTGAAAAAAAAAAAGTTATATTTTTAACTTTTTGCTATAATAAATATCCCCAAAAAATATATAAAAATGTATTTTTCCCTCAGTTTAGGCCGATATATATTCTACTACATATTTTTGGTAAAAAATCGCAATAGGTGTTTATTGATTTGTTTGCGCAAAAGTTATAGCGTCTACAAAATAGGGGATAGATTTATGGCATTTTTATTATTTTTTTATTCGTAATGGCAGCGATCTGCGATTTTTATTGTGACTCCGACATTATGGCAAACACATCGGACACTTTTGACACTATTTTGGGACCATTGTCATTTATACAGCGATCAGTGCTATAAAAAATGCACTGATTACTGTGTAAATGACACTGGCAGGGAAGGGGTTAAACACTAGGGGGGCGACCAAGGGGTTAAGTGTGTCCCAGGGAGAGATCCTAACTGTGGGGTGATCAGCTACCCCTGACATGACATCAATCACTGCTCCCGATGACAGGGAGCAGTAGATCTGTCATGTCACTAAGCAGAATGGGGAAATGCCTTGTTTACATCTCCCCAATGTGCCGCTTCGTGACATGATCGCGGGACACCGGTGGACATCGAGTCTGCGGAACCCGCGGGCGCGGTCACTCTGTACGTGGCGGGCGTGCATGCCCACTAGCCCCGCAGATTAAAGGGGACGTACAGGTACGGCCATTTTAGACCCTGCTTTCAATTTTTTTCAGATGGAAAAAGCCCACTAGAGCCCACACACAATCGGATTTTCCGACAACATAATCCGATCTGACTTTTTCCATCCGAATATTGATGTCCTTTTTTTCCACAAATAGAGCTTTCTTTTGGTGATATTTGATCATCTCTGCATTTTCTTTTTTTTTTATATACAAAAAGAGCCCAACAATTTTGAAAAAAATATATATATTTTTTACTTTTTGCTATAATATCCTTCATAAGTTTGAGCCAATATGTATTCTTCTACATAATTTTGGTAAAAAAAATTGCAATAAGCGTATATTGATTTGTAAAAAAAAGTTATAGCATCTCCAAAATAGGGGATATGTTTATGGCATTTTTATTATAATTATTTTTTTTTTTTTACTAGTAATGGCGGTGATCAGTAATTTTTTTAGCTGGATTGCGGCGGACAGATCGGACACTTTTGACACTTTTTTGGGACCGTTGGCTTTTATACAGCGATCAGTGCTAAAAATAGTCACTGATTACTGTATAAATGTCACTGTCAGGGAAGGGGTTTACACTAGAGGTTAAGTGTTCCCAGGAAGGTGTTTCTAACTGTGGGGGGAGTGTAGTGAATGGAGGTGCAGAGAGATCGCTGTTCCTAATCACTAGGAACAGCAGATCTGTCTCTCCTCCCCTGACAAAACGGAGATCTGTCTGTTTACATTGACAGATCTCCATTTTGTGTCTCTCAGGAGCGTTCTCGGTGGCCGGGCGGACATCGCGGTCACCGGCCACGTGCATTGGCTCCGGTGTCGCACTGCAGGCATGCTCGCCCCCTAGAGCTCCTAAAGCAGCCGATGTACAATGACCGCGATTCGCCCAGAAGAGCCAACCTGCCGCAGTACAATTGCGCTGGCTGGTCTTAAAGTTTATGATTTTGTGAGTCTTGGGTTGGACACCCCTGGTATGGATTAATTCAAAAAACGTTTAGATAAGCATAGTACAAACGGGCCGAATGTCGGGCGACATCGGCAAGTTCAATACAAACCAGCCGACATTCGGCCCGTGTGTATGGCAGCCGGTCCGACAGAAGCCCTTCAGCAAGCTTTAGTTGGATGAACATGCTAGAAAACCAGCAGTTGACCAGTTCCCGATCAGCCAATGGCTGAGAGCGCTGACCAAAGTGTTATGGCGGGGGGTGGGTTGTCAGACCACAATAGAGCAGCAGGGGAGATTGCTGTACTAATGCAGGATTGTTAGTACAGCGGCCCCAACCTGTGCTATAATTTATTTTTTTCGGGTTGAATGAAAAAAAAAAACTAGTACCAGGCTTAAGTGAGTGCAATGTACAGGGTTGATAACTAAGTTCAGCTCAGGTTGGACTGGTGTCTTTATTTAACAGCTTGCCGACCAGCACACGACGATGTACATCGGCACAATGGCACGTCTGTGCAAATGGGCGTACCTGTACGTCCCCTTGAAATCACAGGCTAGTGGGCACGGCAGGCGTGAGCGTGCCCACGGGTCCCGCGGACTCTATGTCCGCTGGTGGCCCGCGATCGTGACACGGAGAGGCAGAACGGGGAGATGCCTATGTAATCAAGGCATTTCCCTGTTCTGCCTAGCAACATGACAGGGATCTACTGCTCCCAGTGATCGGGAGCAGTGATCTCTGTCATGTTCTAATGAGCCCATCCCCCTACAGTTAGAACACAGTGAGGGAACACAGTTAATCCCTTGATCGCCCCCTAGTGTTTAATCCCTTCCCTGCCAGTGTCATTTACACAGTAATCAGTGCATTTTTATAGCACTGATCGCTGTATAAATGACAATGGTCCCAAAATAGTGTCAAAAGTATTCAATGTGTCCGCTATAATGTTGCAGTCACGATAAAAAATCGCAGATCACTGCCATTACTACTAAAAAAATTAATTTATAATAAAAATGACATAAATCTATCCCCTATTTTGTAGACGATATAACTTTTGCGCAAACTCATCAATATACACTTATTGCGATTTTTTTCTACCAAAAATATGTAGAAGAAAACATATAGGCCTTAACTGAGGAAGAAATTCATTTTTTTATATATTTTTGGGGATATTTATTATAGCAAAAAGTAAAAAATATTGCATTTTTAAAAAAAAATTGTAGCTCTTTTTTTGTTTATAGCGCAAAAAAGAAAAAAACCGCAGAGGTGATCAAATACCACCAAAAGAAAGCTCTATTTGTGGGGAAAAAAGGACGTAAACTTAGTTTAGGTAGGTTGCACAAGCGGGCAATTGTCAATTAAAGCGTCGTTGTGCCGTATCGCAAAAAGTGCTCTGGTCAGGAAGGGGGTAAATTCTTCCCGGGCTGAAGTGGTTAACCAACTATGTAACTATGAGGTCAATGAAAGCATACATAATGCTCTCAGTACAGGTTTTTTTTTTTTTTTTTTTAATAGTGTCAATCCAGACCAGGCTTAAAAGACTTAATACAGTGCAGCTTCTTAATCAAAATTACAGGGTAAAGTCTCAGTTCATTGTATTGGCTTTGACGGTTTAATGCAAGTGGAGAGAAAGTTCTCGTACGGAAACATCAGAGTCACAGTGTGAGAGTTTTTATGTATTTCTGGCTTTATGAAAAGAAAGGTCATGTTAAAATTCAAGTAGAGATTGTAAAAAGAGTTCAGAAAAAAAAAAGAGACTTGTCACCTGTGTGACGGGTTCACTTTTTGTTAACAGGGTTGTTTTTTTTTTTCCTTGTTCAGTGATTAAAAATAAATTTTAATCAGAACCGTAGCACGACCGAGGGCAGGCAACTCTTACAATATTGTGCAAGTATGCACAACCTAGAAATGATGGCGTATCATGGCCTCCTCCAGTACGGCATCTTTTTTTCTTTGGTCTGCTGCTGTTGCTGATATTACTATTGTGCATGTGTGCAGGCTGACACCTGACTCCAACTATATACAGTGGAACCTTGGATTACGTGCATAATCCGTTCCAGGAGAATGCTTGTAATCCAAAGCACTCGCATATCAAAGCGAGTTTCCCCATAGAAGTCAATGGAAAAGAAGATAATTTGTTCCGCATTGACTTCTATTGCATGCAATACCGCATGTGGCCAGAGTTGGCCGGGGGGCGCCGGAGAGCCTCGGAAATACTCAGGGACAGCTCAGCTGAACTCAGAAAACCTCGGAAAGGCTCGGGAACTAAGTATTTCCAAGTGTTTCCGAGTATTTCCGAACAGTTCCAAGTGTCAACGGTGCCCCCACACCTCTGGCCAAATGCGGTACTGCACACCACATTAGCTTGAATTCTGCTCGTTTTGCAAGACAACACTCGCAAACCGAGTCAGGATTTTTTTTTAAAAAGTTGCGTGTCTTGCAAAACACTCGTTAACCGTGTTACTCGTTAACCAAGGTTCCACTGTATTGCACTACTGTTTAAAAGTTTTAGGCAGTTCTGAAAAATGCTGTAAATGAAGAATGCTTTCAGAAATAGAAGCGTTAATTGTTTATTTTTTTTTATTTTATCAATTAAAATGTAAAGTACGGTAAATGAGCAGAAGAGAGATCGAAATCAATATTTGGTGTGACCATTTGCCATCAAAACAGCATCAATTCTCCTAGGTACAGTTGCACATCATTTTTTAAGGAACTCGGCAGGTAGGTTGTTCTAAACATCTTGGAGAACTAACCACGGATCTTCTGTGGATGTAGGCCTCAAATCCAGTTTCTTCATGCAATCCCAGAAACACTCCATGATGTTGAGATCAGGACTCTGTGGTGGCCAAACCATTACTTCCAGGACTCCCTGTTCTTTATGATGAAGATAGTTTTTAATGACATTAGCTGTATGTTTGGTGGTGTTGTCCTACTGTAGAATTAATTTGTGGTGAATCACACGCCTCCCTGATGGTATGGTATGATGGATAAGTATACACCATTGATCCTGACCAAATCTCCAACTCTGTTTGCAGAAATGCAGCTCTAAACCTGCCAGGAACCTCCACCATGCTTCACTGTTGCCTGTAGACCTCAACTCGGTAAAAAAAAAAAAAAGACACATGTGGGAATATGAGTTCCCGCTATGCAGAGATGTGATAGGGGCTTGACAGCTGAGTGTTTCTATCCACTCCCTTATATGTACTTGTATAAAGATGGCCATACACTATGCCAAGGTTTCTCAACTCCATTTCTCAAGGCGCCGCAACAGGTCATGTTTTCAGACTTGCCATTATTTTGCACAGGTGATTTGATCAGTTTCACTGCCTTAGTAATTACCACAGCCGCTTCCTCTGAGGGAAATCCTGAAAACATGACCTGTTGGGACGCCTTGAGGACTGGAGTTGAGAAACACTGCACTTATGCAATCTGATTGTGTATTTAGTGAGATAGGGTGATCACTGATTGATAGCATTTCATTTAAAAAAACATACAGCTGGGAGCAGGTGGGTGGATGATGCAGGGTGTGTGCTAATGATCAGATGGTCAACTCCTTCCTGTGTCATGACCTACAGTCTGTAAGGAAGTAAGACAGAAGCAATAGATAAGTTTTGAATCATGGATGTAGGACACTAAGTTAAGTGTCGGTAAATTTTATGGAAAGCTTTGATATTTTTGCAAAAACAGTAAATGAATGCTATATTGGTGCATAGGGGAGCTGGAATTTAGAAGAACAAAAATGTAAACTTAGCCTTTAAGCTGATATTCCTTGAAAGCAGTGCTTTCTGGCTGGGTCCAATGCATCCTATAAACCCTGCCCAGCCAAGGTGTAGGCCACAGAAATAAGTAAAGCAGGATGTCTTCATCGAAGGACTAAAGCTGGCCATACGCTAATGGATTTATTTTGTTTTTGCCTGCTGTCCTAAATCTAACCAAATTTTCTGTCCGTACAAACAATGTAGACAATTAGTGACACCTGTCAAAATGCCCAAATAGTGTGTCAGGGATACTGACTGCAAGGATGGCCAGATTTGTGTAGCTACTCTCAGGAAACTAAAAAACAGACTATACATATGATTTAAGCAAGTTTATTTCAAGTGAAACAAAATCCATCCAAACACCAGCAAACAGAATATACAGCAAACATAAAGATATAAGTGAACCATAAGCTGAGTGACAAAATACCTAACAACCTAGATATAATACAATATGTACAACATGAGGTAATAGACAAAAGCAGGTTTAGGCGGGAATCAGGATCAATTGGTAAGCAGTGTCTGGCTAGTAAAACTGAAATGTAGAGGGGGACAAAATACCCTCCCAACAGCCAGCATCAAGTGAAGGCTGATTACTGGGATCTGCTGGTTGCTGGGAGACAACCGCTGGTGGACACCGGAACTATGATCTTCCACTCTGGGAACCACAGTTCCTGACACAGTACTTGCAGCTGTTTGGATGCAGGTAGTCTTTGGCCTTCAATTTTTGGTCTGGCTTGCTCAACAAAAGTTAATTTGAGTAATTGACTGTTGTTGAGTTGGCAGCCCATTCCATTGAATTCTTTTTTTTTTTAAATTTATTATTTAAATTGTTATTACGTTTTTCATATTACATTACATATTATATATCACGTAAAAAAAGTAATTGTACATCGTATTACCAAAAGAAAATAGATCATTAACCACATTCTAAAAATCCTCCCTACCCCCCCCACTCCTCGCCCTATTTCTTTACATTCTGTCTTTATTCTCCTTTTTCTCCTTCGTTTATTCTCCATTGATCGAATCACCCTATTTCCCCCTGCAGAATCTTCATATAGTCTTTAGTTCCTTTAAATTCTTCCCACTTCCTCCAGATCTTTTTGAGGTTTACTGATCGGTCTTCTTCTCTACTACTTAAAAACTCCATCCTATATATGTATTCAACTCTTATACACCAGTCCCTCAGAGTTGGGCTATCCAACTCTCTCCATTTTCTTGGTATCGCACCTTTCGCGGCATTAATTAAATATAGTAATACTGACTCTTTATACTGTTTTATTGTCTTTTCTGTGTTATAGGCTTGTGCTATTCGTTTCGTAACGAATCGTAATTCGGACGAATTTTGCATCTTTCGGACAATCGAATGCATCCGAATGTCCGAATAGAAAAATAACGAATTTCAACTAATACGAAAGAAATTATAGTGGATATAACGAATGAATTTGTCATGATTCGAATGAATTCAACATGATTCGGTAATTCGTTAATGATCTAATGAAACAAAAGGTCAACTCAAAGTAAATCTTACAGTCCAATCAGCTAATTCATTTTGTGCTGGAGGTTGGATTACTGGCAAAGTGCATTCCTAAGAACTGAGTGAGCAGGGTGTTTTATTGTATTTGAGCCGAGGAGAAGAGCTATTGTCATTGTGTGTGTGTTATCAGATTCAATAAACAAACGACTTTCCAAACTACGAATCATTATCACGAATATATACATACAAAAATATCAAATTTCAACGAATACGAACATATAACATATAACGAATAAATTCGACACGATTCGAGATTCAGTATAACGAATATCGACGCTCTACGAATAATAACAAATTATCCGAAAACGTATTAACATTACATAATGAATATAACCTAACAAAATTATATATTTTACGAATGACAACGAACCGAAACTAAGCTAATTTTTCCGCTTTGCACAAGTCTACTGTGTTATGGAACAAACATACCCACGGGTCATGACTGCTGAAGCGCAATGGGCCTAGGTCCCAATTAACGTAACACAATAGGATCAAATTCCCCACCACCCTTGCCCTTTACCCCATTAAATAAGACACTTACAACCATTAGGTTGGAAAGGGCAAGGCCACAGCTTTATTAAATTCCAACACATAACATGTGAACATATTTAACCAGTGCCAGTCACAGTCGTATTGTGAGCACTCAACCACAAGAGGGAAGTGGGACCTGTCCTTACCATAAGTGCTGGACAGACAGTCTACTTCCAATTTTCCATCAAGGGCATAGCCCATTACAGCAACTTTAACTGCTGGCAAGGTCAAGAAAACCTCAGCAAGCTGTGACATAACATAACAGAGGAAAAAGGGGGCTGGAGGGTGGGCAGCTCTTCCAACCGACTCTTCAGGGAGACCCAGAATTCCCTGGGGCACACGTTCCCTGAGCTCAGGCCCAACCTATCCCCCCATGTTACCACCAATCGTTCCCCTTGTCTGGCTCCTAGCCATGCCCCCATCAGTCAAGGCTCTCTTTCCCTAGGGAGGGGGCTCAAGTGGCCTTCATTGAATTCTAAAAATGTGTGGCCAACTTTATATTCCTGGGCAATTTTCGATGAAGAGGATGAGAGGGGTGGTGTAAGTGTGACTTGTTTCGAAAGTCCAGCTACCTTCTAAGGTGAAGGCCCAGGCAGTTCTTCCCAGAAAGGGTCGGGTTTTTTTTTTTTTAATTGCACTAGGGTTGTGTTATGTGGGTTAAATACAGCTAACGCTTGTCAAAGTTTTTGTTCGATTCTTCTGTAATACACAATTGATTTCCCCTCTGGCTATACTTCTAATACCGCATGATTCCAGGAAGAAGCTAGATAAACAAATATGCTACAGCAATGGAAAAATACAACCGTAGAAATAAAATTAGGAGATTGATCAGAAACTTAGAATAATTGTGTTTTCCTGCCAAATGATCATGGACTTTTTCCACGAAGGTGCAATGTGGATTATAACCTGCAAACCCACTGCGGAACGTTCTGAGATATCGTCATTTGTTTATCAATGCTCATAAAAATAAATCCATTTTTACATCTTGTACGCTTAGTGCTCTGAAAATTTATATGTTTTAATACTTTGAAGAGAACGGGGGGAAAGGCGGTACAAAGTAATGCGCTAAGCTTAAAATACAACTGTCTTATAGTACACAGCAAGCAATGTCATCCAGAAATATATGTGTAAAAGTGTGAAATGGCCTAATTATATACACCAGGGTAAGGAGCACAGCGCTAGGTGGCAAATGTAGTAGTCCTAGGCAGGGGATCCAAATCTAACTTGTCCTGCTCTGAATTAAAGTGAAATTAGAGCATATTTAAAATGAGCACTTAATTTGAGTTATTATTGCTGATTTACCCTAAAGTAATTTTGCTATGACTTTCACTATTGTACAGTGCCTTGCAAAAGTATTCACCCCCCTTGTCTTTTTACCTATTTTGTTACATGACAGCCTTTAGTTCAATGTTTTTTCAATCTGAATTATATGTGACGGATCAGAACACAATAGTCTAAGTTGGTGAAGTAGAATTTGAAAAATATATACATAAAACTATTTTTCAGAAATAAAAAAATGATAATTGGAATGTGCGAATGTATTCATCTTCTTTGTTATGAAGCCCATAAAAAGCTCTGGTGCAAGCAATTACCTTCAGAAGTCAGATAATTAGTGAAATGATGTCCACCTGTGTGCAATCTAAGTGTCACATGATCTGTTATTACATATACACATTTTGAAAGGCCCCAGAGGCTGCAACACCTAAGCAAGAGGCACCACTAACCAAACACTGCCATGAAAACCAAGGAACTCTCCAAACAAGTAAGGGACAATGTTGTTGAGAAGTACAAGTCCTGATTCGTTTATAAAAAAAAAATATCCAAATCTTTGATGATCTCTAGTAGCACCATCAAATCTATCATAACCAAATGGAAAGAACATGGCACAACAGCAAACCTGCCAAGAGACGGGCGCACACCAAAACTAATCAGAGAGGCAGCACAGAGACCTAAGGTAACCCTGGAGGAGCTGCAGAGTACATAGGACGACAATAAGCCGTACGCTCCATAGGGTTGGGTTTTATGGCAGAGTGGCCAGAAGAAAGCCATTACTTTCAGCAAAAAACAAAATGGCACGTTTTGAGTTTGCGAAAAGGCATGTGGGTGACTCCCAAAATGTATGGAGGAAGGTGCTCTCGTCTGATGAGACTAAAATTTAACTTTTTGTCCATCGAAGAAAACGCTATGTCTGGCGCCAACCCAACACATCACATCACCCAAAGAACACCATCCCCACTGTGAAACATGGTGGTGGCAGCATCATGCTGTGGGGATGTTTTTCAGCAGTCAGGACTGGGAAACTGGTCAGAGTTGAGGGAAAGATGAATGGTGCTAAATACAGGATAGTCTTGAGCAAAACCTGTACCACTCTGTGTGTGAGGCAACAAAACACGAAAAATGCCAAGGTGGGTGAATACTTTTACAAGGCACTGTATATGTTCAAAGGTCACCTGTACCTTTATCTCAAAGTGATAATAAACTATCTGTTTTTAAAGTGGTTCAAAAGTTAAAATGTTTTTTCCCTTAATGCATGCTCTGCATAAAGTTAAAAAAAAATGTTGCCACTTGCTGTGCCCCCATAATCACTTACCGAGTCCTACATCCTTTCAGCACTGTGCCCGGCTGCTGGTCTTCCCTCCCCTCTCCCTGCTCTCACTAAAATACACTGAGCCATTGGCTCCTGCTGCTGTAAATCAAATTCTGTGAGCAAAGAGTGTACCGAGCCACAGTCTATGGATGTATATGGAAGTAGACACAGAGGAGGAGGAGCCAAGAGCCACAGCATGCAACCCCAGAAGAGAAGGTTTAGGGCCACTCTGTGCAATACAAAATTAAGTATAACATGTTAAACATTTTTTTTAAAAATGCCTTTTTGCGCTTTTACCACTTCTTGATCCCGCTATAGCCGAATGGCGGCTACAACATGGCTGTCCAGTTGTTGGAGTGCACTTATTGATGTCCTCACAGAAACACGACCCACACCCTGTGCGCCCGCTGAGGTAATCAATGTGTTCTTCGGACACAGCTGATTACAGATCGGAGTAAAGGTCCAATCACAGTGGCCCTTTACCATGTGATCATCAATCACAGCTGATCACAATGTAAAGACACCTGCCGGTTATTGGCATTCTTTTTCTCAGTCACAGCATGAGGTGAGGAGAGTCGGTAACTGGCAAGTGTGGCAGGGAACATCTACACTGATAATCAGGGCACTGATCATCAGTATCCTGATTATCAGTGGAGCCCCAACAGTGCCCATCAAAGCAGACTCATCAGTGCCCATCAGTGCTGTCTATTAGTGCCCATCAGTGCTGCATATCAGCGCAGCCTCATCAGTGCTCATCAGTGCCTCCTCGTTAGTGCCCATCAATGCCACCTCATCAGTGTCTAAAAATACAAAACAGTGCAGCTGAAAAATAAAAAAACATCATTCTAAAGATGTATGGGAATTAAGTCCAACAGTTTTAAACTATATAGACAGTCCCAATTCACAAAATATGAGAGCCACAGATGACCCAAAGGAAGGCACCAACAAACAAGGATAGATTCCTCAGTGGTGATCAGGGTGCTCGGAAAAATTCCAATGGTTGTGCATCCTTATCTGTGCTTCCACCACCATAAATACAGGCCGCTCACCTCACTTTGTGGACCTCTGATTTAACAAAAATCAAGCATTCCCCACAGGGGCAAACATAAGATGAAATTCTGCCTTTTAACCGACCCAGCGATCGAAATTCAGCCTCAGTGGTGCATCAGCAGTATAACACTCTTGTATGCAGTTGATGGAGACGTAGTTCATGCAAAAATTATTAATCATATATAGTGCTCTCTGTTTTAACTAAAGTCCATCTTTTATTAAAATGAGGAATGTTACTTACAAACATAGCACTGAATCCCCAGTGCTAGGAATTAGAGCATACAACACAGCATATAACAACATCTCATGGTGAAACCAGAAAGGTGGCTGTAATGACGTCACAGAGCCCCCCCGCACGCGTATCGTCCCTGTGGGTGGGACTTTCTTAGCCTTATCAATGCACATCAGTAAAACAGATTGCTAAATTTTATAAAATAAACAAAGACATTTTTATTTCAAAGTTTTTTGGTCTTTTTCATTTGTTTAGCAAAAAAAAAAAAAAAAAACCCAGTGGCAGGCACTCCCCTGCTCATATATCCCCCTCCCTTTTCTAACAGACTGACTAGAGACTGCACTGACCACTGCTAACATTTTTCTGTGAAGACCAGAAGTTCAGGGAAGCAGCAGTGACTGAGCCGGAGCCAGCAGCATTGAAAGTTAAAAAAAAAAAAAAAAAAGGTTTACGGGCCAATGTTTATTTTATTGTGCTCAGTGGGTTAAAAAAAAAAAAGAGGGTTTAATAGTGCTTTTAACACATCCTTCCAAAGCTACACAGTGCTAAACCTCCCTCCTAGACATGTGCACAAAAAAAAACAATTGTTTTGTTTCTTTACGTTTCCGTTGATTCGTAGCGATTCGTAATTTCGTAAGACACGATGTTTCATATTCAGACTCGTAATTACGTTAGTCTAATTTTCTTTGATTTGAAATCCGTAATTTTGTTAGATAATAATTCTCCTTTTTTCGGTACACTACTCGTAATTTAGTAATTGTTACTTTTGTGAGATTGCCTTTTTCGTTGATTCGTACTTTCGTAGGAAATAAAGAATAATAATCCTATGCTTGCTTTTCTAATAAGTCCTGTACTTACTCCAGTCCACTCCCTCAGTCACCAGGCCGGACTCCGTCTCCTCCTCAACTGAATCTAAACAGATTCAGGAATGCAGTGAGACTCAGACACAAAAGGGATAAGTAGATTGGCTAAAGAGATTAAGTAAGATACATCACTCACTAATACACTGCCTATTCGAAAGAACAATTCGAGAACACGAAATCACAAACATAAGAAATCACGAACATATTAAGATACATGCTTATTCATAATTTCGTAAATTTTGTATTTTGGTTCTTTCAGCTATTCGAATGTTCGAATTGATCCGAATGTTCGAATACTAACAAATTAGTAGGAAAATCTATTAGTTACGAACCAAATCGCACATGTCTACTCCCTCCCTCCACCCAGGTAGCTGCTTACTCACCTCCGTTATGGTGCTGCAGCTTTCCCCTGTGTTTACATCCCTTCTGATGAATAGAAAGATATGGAGAAGCTCAGGGGGGGTACCTCGTCCTGAATTTAAATATAGAAAACGAAGAAGGGGGGTTTTTAGCCAACCTATCGGACTATCACGGTACCTGAACGGATGTATGTCTCAATACCAAAGATTGATTCTAAATAGTTTTATTAACACATAGTATACAAAAAACATATCATATATAAAAACAGTGGGGATCATTGCAGTCCAAAGGTATACATATACATATAGCTTATTGATAAATCAGAATGTTTAGACAAAACTCGCTGATTCAATGCTGGTTGACGCGTTTCGCTTAGAGCTTCTTCAGAACCAGAGCATAGCGGTTCATATATCTGTTGTATATATCAAGAAGACAAGGGGGTTATTCATGAGTGGATTGGCAAATATTATGTGTTCAGATCAATATATATAGTATTAATATCAATATAAATATAAATGGTTCCAATGGGTATATATGTTTTAAGATAAGAAAAAATTGCCTACCTTACAATTCTTGTTGGAAAGGTAGGAACTGGTATATGTCAGTAGTACCCAGTAGGTTATCTAAAAGTGAGTCTCTCGGGGAGGCCGTCGAGAACTCGCCGAGTTTGGGGTCTAGAGCCAGCAAACAAGGCATGGGCTGCAAGTGAGAAAGAGAGTGGAAGAGAGAAAAAAAAAAAGGGAAGAATAAATGAATCACTAAAGATTCTAGGATGAGGTTAATGGGTAACCAATCCCATATAAATGTAGTATAGACAAGTATGTATGTATATCTAAAAGGAATACTCACATAAAAAGTGGAAAAAGAAAGGGTAGTAATAGTGGGACTTGGGTGTGCCGAGTCGGCCAATAACAGAATGGTATTGTGCGGGCAGATCTATAGTGCCGATGTCCTGTAATTAATAATAATAATAATGTAAAGGATAGATAGAAAGACATTAGCTTCCAATTTCAAAGGCCCCCTGCATATACCTTAAGGATCCAATTGGGCCCTACTCGTGGGTCTCCTTTGGGAAGTGGTGATTTCAGGGAATGATATAAACACTATACAAGGTCCAGCATCACATGAATAAGCTGAAAATAAACAAGGGAAGAAAGGATATATATATATAATATATCTCCAGTATGCAGTATCTAGAGACATATATTGGATTACTACGGAGTATGATATTGTGTAAAAGTCAGCCTTACTAGTCCAAGAAACATACCTGGTAGCCACTTGTAAAGGAGGGGAACACCCCAGCTGGGAAGGATCACCAGCTCTGCAGGGTCAGACTCCAATGGCTGAATCCATTAGTTGCAGGCCCTTTGTAAAAAGGAAATAGAGCAGAGCTAATAATAAAGCTCATGTCAGAATTTAGTGTATGCTAGGGGCTAATTAGTCCCAAAGATAGCACCTGGAACAATAGGGACAGCATAAATGTCAACAAGCATTTAGGAGAAAATGTACCTGAACAGGGTATGGTGAAAACAGCTTCCCAGCACTCCATCTCAAACAACCATCTGATGGAGTGCTGGTTAAATAGTCTGCTTTGGCGCCAGAACTGGAGGTGGGAGGGAGCAAGCCGCCCCATAGGGCCAATTAAAAGATAATGGGAACAGCTGGAGGGGCCGTCAGAGAGGATTAGAAGGTGCACTAGTGCTGATACCGCTGGGCGCATGCGTCAAGTCAGGCTGAGGGGATGGGGTCCGCATATAGAGCGGCCCGTCCACCGCAGCCGAAAACGAAAGTACGCGCATGCGCGATGGGTAATGCGCGCATGCGCAGTAATGAAGCGAGAGTAATTCCCATTCTGAGCACACTAGTGAGCTGTGACTGAATTCTAAGAATGAAGAAAAGGTCGGATATAAGATAGATCCTCCAGCAGGAGGTGGGGTCAGTTAGAATTAATGACGGAGATAGAAAAAAATACAATAAAAAGCACGAATATTGTAAACTTATAAAAAGAGTATAAGAAATACAGATATTAAAAATCAATAAGTATAAGTGAAAATGAAAAATAAAAGTAAAAATAAATTATAATGGTGGAGGAGAAAAATAAATAAAATAAAGATAAAAATAAAAATAAATAAAAATAAAAATAAATATAGAAAGAAATAAAGATAAAAATAAGTGAAAATGAAAATAAGAATCAAAATTAAAAAAAATGAAAAAATGAAAAATGAATAATAAAATAGAAATAAATAAGATTGTGCAAGAGAAACATTAAGTAAATGAAAATAGACAAAAAAAAAACAAAACAAAAAAAAAAAAAATAACAAAATAGAATGAGATAAAAATGGGAATGATGATGAAAATAGGAAACGGAAATAGAGATAATAAATAAGATTAGATATGGAGATAAAAGGACAAGGTAATAGAAGTAATGAATAAAAATAAAGATAAAAGGACAACAATTTCTCTTTGACATATGCAGCCCATGTCCAAGGTGGAAAATAGGGGATGAGCCTCCTCATCCCCTATTTCATCCCTTCTGATGAAATCTATTCAGCACTGATTGCGTCTGTGTACTCTGGCCATGTGTAGTATTGCTAATTTGAATTGCACAGGATGGTGGCACGTTTTCTTAAATTTTTTTTTTTGAATGTTCTTTGGTTAATGCTCTTTCCAAATTGTATTAAAAAAAGGCTGCCTGTCTTGCACAATAAAAAAATTTCCATTTATGAAATGTTTTTTAAGTGTTATGTTCTTTCACTGAAAGATCAACATGTTCTTTCGCTGAAAGATCAACTTTGATTGGTACGTCAGAGTAAGTGTCTGAAAAAATGTCACATATTATTTTCTATACATTTTTGAAGCATTTTTATGTGGGTACTTTGGAATAGAAGTTGTAGCTGGGCAACTTAGAGTTACATAGTTCAGTTCAAGAAATGGGGTTTATAATACAGGGTGGCAAGTAGTTAAAAGTAGTTATAATACAAGATTTATAATACGGGGTGGCAAGTCGTTAAAATAAAGCCTTTGGTGCCCTGGCCATGCCCTGTCCTATAAATTATAAAACACGAAGCACAAAACCAGTATATAGCATCCTAGTCCAAAGTCCTTTTTTTGGTCAACGTAACGTGACGTTACAAAGAATTTCCTGTTAGGGCTGTGTTGAGAAGATGAATCCCAATCTGTGCTGCCTAAAACACCAGCCTTACAAAGTCAGTGAATATCCCTAAAAGTCATATTCAACCTGAATAGGCCCTTCTGGGATTCTGCACTACCCACCTTCTATTCGATACATAGCTGGCCATGTCGTGGGATTTTCCCAATCAATGCTTAACGTCAGCCATATTTTTTGTTCGTTTTTGATAGAGTGGTCAAGAGGTTAAATTCCTGCAAGTTCTCATTTCCTTTTAGGACCCTATTGGAGAGATTTTCCCAAACTTCCTTTCCCTGTGACACCAAAATACGTAATGGAGGGAGCAGTTGTAACTGCAAAAGGAAGGCACAGAAAGTAATAAAAACATTGTCAGAAGTTCTAACCTCGCCTCACTCTAATGTTTATTGTTTGCATTCCTGTTGGAGGGATTTCCCGTCACTTGCTGTCCTGATGGGAAGTGAGGGGACAGCGCCCAATTAGGGGCAAGGACCACAATAAAATAAAGGCTGTAACCCTTCCTCATGTGTTTGAAACCCAATAAAAGAAAGGGTGAGACACTTGATTAGGTTTTTATCACTGTCTGTGACCTTTTGGGTGTCAGAAACCATGAAATCAGGCCGAGACAAAAGTACAGTTAAATCACACTTGTTTAATGATAAAAGTAAAAAGAACAAACGTAGTCAAAACATAGCCAAAGTTCAGTAACCGGAACGGATAGTCAGCCAAGCCAGAAGTCAGGGATCAATGTAGTGGAACAGCAAGCAGGATCTGGAGCCATAAAGGAATGTCAGCAAAGCAAGTCTTGAACAGGATCGCAGGAGATAGTTTCTGTGAAGTTGACCAAGACGAAGGCAGAGATCCTCTGGACTGGATGGCTTAAGTAGGCAGGACTGATGAGCAGGATATCATCAACAGCTGAGTAACTGTGGAGAGATAGGAGCTGGCAATTAGCCGACAGCTGAGCAGCCAGAGAAGGAAGGGTTGAGCCCAGCCCTGACATTGGGAAATTTAAGCTGGTTACACACTATAAGAAAACCTGACAAATGTTTGTGTGGTTTTCCTTGATTCTTTGCAACATGATAAACCCAAGGACCGTACTAATACGAAAATTCTCGAATGACAAAGGCATTGTTTGCCTATACATAGGTATAGTGTAGAGTACATTAGAAAGTGATGTATTGTACCTGTGACCCTTTAGCCACGTCTTTCTGTGCAGTTTGTTCAGAGTGTTGTGGATTCTTTGTTCTTTATCAATCTACGGATCTTTCGTACTTGTTGATACACTTGGATTTAAAAGATGGATTCCATTCCCGACGACATGTAAACTTCACCTATTTCCATGGAGTTTTGGCCATACAGAACCAACTTTGAAAAAGGAGAACCTGGTTTTGAAAATGGCTTTTGAACCATGACCAAATGAGAAATGAGAGAATTACAGAAGAATAACCCTGACGATTTTCAAAATTATTTAAGAATGGCGGATTCTTCCGGGTCGTCGTCTGTTTCTGGTCACGCGTGGTCTTTCACATTCCGATTTTTAGAAGACGAATACAGTACACTTTAAACAAAAATCTTTAGTTCTGTTAACTTACGTTATAGTTTTGGAGCTTGTCCCTTCAGGGATTTTTGTACGACCAGTCAGAACTGGCTATCGAAAGTAGTGCACACGCTGTAATAAAATCAAACGATTGTTCGGAAGACAGAATTTCCTGGCCAAATTTCTTACAGTGTGTACACTTACTTTCTGTGTGGTCACTAAAACAAAGAGTCTCTCCAACAAGGGCACAGACAGTAATACAACTTTTTTTTAATACGGTAAAGGATGAGAACATCTATAATTTTTTTTGTCTCCCCATTTCCCATTTGGTCATACACAAGAAAGTGGGTCAAGGCCCATTCGGGATTGTGGTCTGTTTTTTATACTAGATTCCATAACATCTATTGTATATGGGACAAGATGCCTTTTTAAGGGCAAAACCATATTTCTGATGGTAGTAGATTTCAGTCTTTTATTAGGCTTCAGCCCATCGCTGGGCTAAACTGGTAAATACCATCCCTGCCACACACACTGCTTGAACCCACTCCTATTTTAAAAGAAAATCCCTTCCGACGCCCATTTTTACTCACTTTGATCCTCCATCATGTGACACTCTATGATACCTCTTCCGGGATACAAGCACATTCCGGGCTAGTCTTGTCACCAACATTCAACAGGAAAATCACCAAGCCTCTGCTGCACTTTTAGGGCCCAACTGGAAATGTCCACTTCATTAAGCAGGGAGGTGGGCACCCAAAGGACATTCCTATTAAGTAGTGAGGAAGCAAGAAGTCTCAGGACCAGCACATCATGTGACTGGATTTTGGGTATTTCTCTTAGGGTTTTTTTTTATTTTATTTATTTAATGGATGAGGTAATTAGCTTGAGGGGGCTAGGGGCAATTCATTGTGGAGGAAGATGTTTCCTGGCCAGACATCAGACTTTAGGTGTTACACATGGTCGGAATTTCAGTCCGATGGGAGCTTTTCATCGGATTTTCCGACCGTGTGTATGCCCAATGGTCCCAATGGCATTTCCGACAGACTTTGGATTGAGAGCCTGTTCTTAATTTTTCCGACGGAAAACCTTTCTATCAGATTTTTCGACCTTGTGTATGCAATTCTGACACGCAAAATTCCAACGCATGCTCAGAAACAATTTGACGCATGCTCGGAAGCATTAAACTTCCCTTTTATAGTGCCGTCCAACGTGTTGTATGTTGTGGTGTTATTGACCATCGGAATTTGGTGTGACCGTGTGTAGGCAAGACAGTTTGAGCGAAATTCCATCGGAATTCTGACGGGAAAACCATCAGAGCTTTTTCCGACGAAAATTCCGACCATGTGTACGTGGCATAACATTACCAGCTTAGGGAATTGGTTTCATCCACACTTGGCTAGAGGAAAACCAAAACCGATTAAAGTAATGTATAAAGTGGTGTGGTTAAAGGGAGATATCAAAATATTAATGACAAATAATATAATAATGAAGAGTTTTAAAGATCACAGTAATTAAAATAGTACATTTTAATGAACGGTAAATGAAACTAGAAAAGCAGTTGATGGGGTGCTTAATGTGGCTTGTAATTGGGTAATATAAGGAATTATAACTAATTAGACTCCATCTTTCTTTTGCTTCTTGTACTGAGTGCGAGATGTCAAGAACTAACACCGCCTTCCTTTAAGCATTTGTGTCCAAGCCACAGACTTTCACAGACTTTCAAATCCGAATCTCAGGCCAATAATATGTGTATCGCTGCTACCCCATTGTGTTCTGGCTTGATAAAGGAACCCATTTGGGTTATCAAACCAAAACAAAAATCCCATTAGATCAGGCCCAGGCTCCTCCGTCCTATCTCCCTGATTCCGCTAATTACAAACAGTGCCACGATCATCATACGGACCTAATCAATTTCCTCCGGCTCAGTTTTCCGTTTCGCTGCTAATCAAGAGAATAAAACCTCTTTTCTTTGAATACGTTTGTGTATTAAACAGCGAGAAGTTGGCATCGATTAATAGCACTTCCCTGCGAGTGCTTTCAGAATTTAATTTGTCCAACAATTGTTTAATTTAAAGAGTTATTTCTGCCCCCTCTAGAAAATCAATGCCAGAAATGTAAGGGAGGGCTCCACAGGAAAATGGCTTTTTAATGGGAATGAATTGTGTTAGTTATTACGTTGGAATTTATAGCAACTCTGCATTAACCCTCTGCTGTTTGATGAAAAACCACGCAGCGTGCCAGTCCATTATGAAAGTTTTGCATTTCAACTGACTGGAGAACAAGACACCATCTGCTAAACCTGCATAGTTACCGGTGTCCTTAAAGCGGTTCTGCACTGGGTTTTTTTTTGGGGGGAATATGCGAAGTATTAATAACTAAATTGGGGGACTCACCTGTTCCATCTTCCATCGCGATCGCAGCCGGTTTTCCTCCGATAAAGTTCTTTATTTGCTGCTTTTCTGCTGGGGCCCATCTTGCCTGTGGGCATGTGAAACCCCACAGGCACTTTAGATGGCCCAGCATGCACCGCCGTTACTGCGCCGAGCTCGCGCGTGCGCAGTAACGACAAAGTGCAGCTCACGTTCTCCGAAATCTCGCGAGATGTCGGCACATCTGCCGACATCTCCCGAGATTTCGGAAGATGTGTCCGAAATCTCGCGAGATTTCGGAAGATGTGTCCGTAATCTCGCGAGATTTTTGGAAGATGTGCCGCACAGACTCCTGGGATCAATGACACCAGATCCCAGGAGACAGTGCGTCGTGACGAGGATCCCCGCACAGACCCCGCCCACCCCCGCAGAGACAGAGGACCGGAAGTCATCGATTACAAGGTAAGTGCAAAAAAAAAAAAAAAACACATTTCATTTAGCACTCTTTGCCTGATTTGGAAGGCAAAGAGATTTACTAAATGAAATGTGTGCAGAACCGCTTTAATCTTCTGAATAACCATAAATCTACCCAGTGAGTCTACTGTAGCTTCACTAAAACACTTTGCAGCTTGAGAGGGAAGTTGCACTGCACAAAAACACGAGGAAGGAAGCTTCTATCTCATCTTGGAACAGCAAAACATCCTGAATCTAATGCTGATAAATTACGACTTCAAAAAAATAAGCTGTCATTTTTCTGACTAGTTCCAATGTTCCCTGGATCATATTAGAATTTCATATTTATAAGATCTTGTTACCTGGCGTTGCTCTCTGAATATTTATTCATAACTCGAAATTTTCTTCAATATCATTTTTAAAACCACTTCTGAGAATGGTCGGGTAAGCTTGGCTGGATTCGTAGTCTAGTAATCCTAACAATGATTTAGGGCTCATTCACACAATTACAGTGCATTAGTGCTCGCAATATTGTGTGTCATGTGCATTGTGCATGTGTTGTGTTAAGGCAGCCCGGGAAAGGTTGCAGCGCACTGCATCGTCACGCATGTTCAAGTGGTTGTAAACCTTAATTTTCTTTAACCACCTCAATACAGGGCATTTTCACCCCCTTCCTGACCAAGCCATTCTTAAGCTTTTAGCGCTGTCACACTTTGAATGACAAATGCGCGGTCATACAACACTGTACCCAGATGAAATTTGTTATCATTGTCCCCACAAATAGAGCTTTCTTTTGGTGGTATTTGATCACCTCTGTAGTTTTTATTTTTTGCGCTATAAACTAAAGAGTGACAAGTTAAAAAAAAAAACAATATTTACTTTTTGCTATACTAAATATCCCCCAAAAATATATAAAAAAAAATTTTTTTTCCTCAGTTTAGGCCCATACGTATTCTTCTACATTTGGTAAAAAAAAACGCAATAAGCGTATATTGATTGGTTTGCACAAAAGTTATAGCGCCTACAAAATAGAGGATAGATTTATAGCATTTTTATTATTATTTTTTTTTAACTAGTAATGGCGGTGATCTGCGATTTTTATCGTGACTGCGATATTGCGGCGGACATATCGTACACTTCTGACACATTTTTGGGACCATTTAGCGATCCATGCTATAAAAATGCATTGATTACTGTGAAAATGTGACTGGCAGGGAAGGGGTTAACCCCTAGGGGTCGCTGAAGGGGTTAATATGTTCCCTGGGAGTGATTCTAACTGTAGGGGGAGGGGACTCACAAGGGGAGGAGACCGATCAGTTTCTCTGTACTGAGAACACACCATCTGTCTCCTCTCCTCTGACAGGACCGTGGATCTGTGTGTTTACACACGGTCCTGCTTTGTTACCGGGCAATCGCGGGTGCCCGGTAGACATGGCGGCCACCGGGCACGCGCATCAGGTGCCCAGTGACACGGCGACCGCGTGCGCGCTCCCTGGAGGGCTGGGAAGGGGAGGGCGCCACGAGAGCTGCTCCGCCTGGCCATCAATTGACAGCCGGCGGTCGCAAGGCAGTTAAAAATAACAAGCATGCATATACTTACCTGCTCTGTGTAATGGTTTTGCACAGAGCAGCCCTGATCCTCCTCTTCTGGGGTCCCCCGTCGAAGCTCCAGGCCCCTGCTCCTTATCGAATGCCCCCCACGTAAAGCCACTTTCATTGGGGGCAACCGGGCCTGCTCGCTCCTGGAACCCGCTGCTGCGTCCATTGACACAGACAGTGGGATTGGGCCCCTGCTACCGTGTCACTGGATTTGATTGACAGCAGCGGGAGCCGTGTCGCTCTTGCTGCTATCAATCTGTCCAATGAGGAGAGAGATGGTAGCAGGAGCCGCTGCGCTTGTGCACACCGCTGAATCGAATCGGGCTCGGGTAAAGAAAGGGGGGGAGCTTGGGTTTTAGAACCACTTTGTGTGTTTTGCCATACTCTGGCTTGCATTGCACGTCTCTTGACAAGGTGCCTTGGGGTGTCATTTAGAATTAATGGCACCACACTGCACAAACACAGGTAACACGCCTTACCGCAGCACGGTAGTGTGAATAGGCCCTCATGAATACGTATGTATGCATGGTCTTGTATAAGATGCTACGGGTTACTAGCTTGAGTTACTCAATACTCTCAGTTAAAGAATAACTAAGCTCAAAGACAAAGTATATATTACCTTTAGCTTATCAGACCTTAAAGGGGCGTTCCGGCCGTTTAAGAAAAAAAAAAAAGTCAGCAGCTACAAACACTGTAGCTGCTGACTTTTACTGGACAGCGAGCCCGCAATGTCTGCCGCCCCGAGGCCGATACGTCCATCGGATCAGCTGACGGCGCCGCCATCCTAACTAAGGGAAAAAGGCAGTGGAGCCTTGCGGCTTAACTGCCCGTTTCCTACTGCGCATGCGTGAGCCGCGCAGCGATTTGTGGATGGCCTTGTTGTTTTCTGGGACACACACATGTCCCAGAAGACAACGGGGCTACTCACCGAGGAGGAAGACTAGAAGAAACAGCGCCACGGAATAGGAAGCCTGCCTAGCAACAGGGGTTTCTGGTGAGTAAAAAAATATATTTTTTCAAATAATTTTTTTTTATATTTTTTTACGAATATTAATGTATTTTTTTTTTTTTAGGGTGTCCCTCCACTTTAAATGTGGTGACTGCATTCGTTTTTATCTATCAGGCTTAGAACATTTTCAGCAAGCCTAAAAAATACTGTGCCTTCCAAAAGTATTGAAACCCCTTGAAATTTTCCCGATTTTGTCATGTTACAACCAAAAACGTAAATATTTTTTATTGTGATTTTATGTGTGGTGGAAAACTAACACTGCACATCACCTTGAACACATCATCCCCACTGTGAAACATGGTGGTGGCAGCATCACGTTGTGGGAAATCTTTACTTCAGCAAGGACAGGGAAGCTGGTCAGAGTTGATGGGAAGATGAATGAAGCCAAATACAGGGCAATCTTAGAAGAAAACCTGTTGAGGAGGTTCACCTTCCAGCAGGACAACGACAATAAACATATAGCCAGAGCTACAACTCCCAATACCGTTGTACATACAAATAAAAAGCACTATATAGTGTAAAACCTTATGACACAATTTTTTTTTAAATCGAGTGCTAATCACATAAGTAAAAGAAAATGTGCATGTCTCCATAAACAAATCCCGATCAAGCAAGATGGCGTCTCCACTTCCGGGCAATGCAATGACGTGACCAAGCCACTCCGCCCTAAGTATTTTGTCACCTTATGACTTCTACAGGTGACGAAACATGTTGTTTTACTTGTGTGAGTAGCATAGGTTTTACACAGTATAGTGCTTTTTATTTATATGTACAATGGTATTGAGAGCTGGTGATCTCTTTCTGGATATATACCCTGAGACATAATCCCTGAGGTTGTGCTGTTTGGTTCAAGTTCTGCTAGAGGGAATGAGTCCTCGAAAGCCATTTTGACCCACCTATTCAGGGGGTCCACTAGCTCTGGTAAGAGGACATCTTATGAGGGTGTTGGTGATTGGCCTCTTTGGTGAAGAGATGAGATAACATCCATTACAAACTAAACAGCAGGCTCACTGCTAATCTTCGGTCCCATACAGGGGTTAGACTCCTCCATGGAAAGGGTGCCAGGCAGGCCACATGGGGGGTTTCCTAGGTCCAATTTTGCAATCCAGAGAGTACTGGAAGTCAGTCCTCTCCAGCAAAACTGAACCCAGAACACCTCACCCTCCATGGGTGATAATCCCTGAGTACTGCAATGTCTGCAACTGCCCCCCTTAAAGGGACCATGACTCAAATATGGGGGAAATGTATCTGCCATCCAGGACACATTCCTGGTGGACTGTACAACAGCTAAACATCTAAGGGCTGCGTTATATTACATTTTTTGGTCTTGGTGTACTAACCCTTTAAAGTGGTTGTAAAGGCTATTTTTTTTGTTTTGTTTTTTAAATAACATACATGTTATACTTGCCTCCTCTGTGCAGTTGGTTTTGCACAGAGCAGCCTGGATCCTCCTCTTCTCGGGTCCCTCTTCACTGCTCCTGGCCCATCCCTTCTCTCAAATGCCCCCACAGCAAGCAGCTTGCTATGGGGGCACCCAAGCCTAGTCACAACTCTGTGTGTCCATTCAGACACGGAGTCCTGGCCCGCCCTCTCCCCCTCTCTCCATTGATTGGCTAACTGACTTTGATTGACAGCCGCTGGAGACAATGGCGCCGCTGTTTTGTCTCAGCCAATCAGGAGGGGAGTCCTGGACAGCTAAGACACTTGTGGACATCGCTGGAGAGAGATGGGGCTCGGGTAAGTAATTAGAGGGTGCTGGGGAGAAAAATGGAGAATACAGTGGGGTAAAATTATGATGAGAGCCACAAAGCCGTGTCTGGTCACTGACCTGCAATATGCAATACAACAGAAAACATGTCTGTGCTCCAATCCTCATACGCCTAAATAGCATATGAAGAGTGTCGGGATGTACGATACTAACCTGTGATCACACTACTCTTAACACCTCATATGTTATGTAGATGTGAGCACAGATGTTTTTACTCTTCTACTATTCAGCTTCCATCAACTTGTGCATAAAAAAAAAAAAAAAAAATTGTCTCTTAAAGCAGTATTAAACCCAAAAGCAAAAAAATTATAATATTGTAGCTTACCAATTCTTAGATGGGATGGCTGAATTTGTTTTCTTTCTTTAGGCTTCCTTTCCTTTAATTTCACCTGGTGATCTGGTCAATAAGTCTGTTGTTTTTTCAACAGAACAAGCAGTCCTGCAGATGTTACAGGGTTGAGACAAACCATTTACCACTGATGGGATGCTTACAATGGTCAGCTTTTTAACCACTAAAGGACAGAGCCTCATTTTGAGATGTGGTGTTTACTGGTTTAAAACAGTTTTTTTTTTTGCTAGAAAATTACTTAGAAAAAAAATATATATAATGTTTGGGTTCAAACACCCTAGAGAATAAAATGGTGGTCGTTGCAATACTTTCTGTCACACCGTATTTGTGCATCGGTCTTACAAGCGCACTTTATTTTGGAATAAATACGCTTTTTTAAATAAAAAAATAAGGCAACAGTAAAGTTAGCCCATTTTTTTTTTATATTGTGAAAAATTATGTTACACCGAGTAAATTGATACCCAACAAAATTGCGCCCGCTCGTGGAATTTCTTTCCTGACTCTGACAGTGCGAGCAGGGAAAAAGAGCGCCAATAACAGGCTTGTGTTAAAGAGACATCAGCATGTGATAATAAGGGCACTGATTATCAGTGTCCTGATTACCAGTGCAGTCCCAACAGTGCCCATCAGTGCCGCCAATCAGTGCAGTCTCATCAGTGCTCATCAGTGCCACATATGAGTGCAGTTTCATCAGTGCCCATCAGTGTTGTCAACCAGTGCCCATCAGCACATCCTACCAATGCCTATCAGTGCCACCTTATCAGTGCCCATCAGTGCAGCCTACCCAGATTTGTGGCAGACAAATTTGTGACAGTGTTGAATTGTAAGTCTGTTATCTTGCTGCACATTTTCACTGGCAATTTGTACACTTGCAGAGCACTTGAAGCACAAGTTCTAGTGGACACTTTTCCAATTTGTAGCAAATTTGCATGGAAAGTCTCTAGCAAGAGAAAAGTTGCAGTGGTGAGTCTACAGCAAGAGCTATGCAAGTCACAGTGACCCCTGTGGTGGGATGACTATTGAACAACATAACTGAACCAGAACTTTTTTCCGACGGAAAATGTCCTATCGGACAATGTTGTCGGAAATTCCGACCGTGTGTAGGCTCCATCGGACTTTTTCCGTCGGATTCTCCGACGGACAAAGTTTTATCTCCTGCTCTCAAATTTTCTGACAACAAAGTCCTATCGGACTTTTTCCGATCGTGTGTATCGAATTCCGACGGACAAAGTGCCACGCATGCTCAGATCACATTACAAGACCAAAGCTATTGGCTACTAGCCTCTACGTAGTCCTGTCGTACGCAACGAACGTCACCACGTTCAGGATGATCGGATTTTACGACAACTTTGTCCGACCGTGTGTATGCAACACCAGTGTCGGACAAAATCCTTCAGAAAAAATCTGACGGATTTTGTGGTCGAAATTTCCGACAGTGTGTACGGGGCATTATGCCGCGTACACACGAGCGGATTTTCCGTCTGAAAAATCTTGGATGGTTTTCCTGACAGAATTCCACTCAAGCTTGGCTTGCATACACACGATCACACAAAAGTTTGCAGAACTTTTGACCGCCAAGAACGCAGTGACTACGACGAGCCGAGAAAATAAAATTTCCGATCCAAACTTTTCGAATACGCTCTCAATCTTTTGCTGGCTGGAATTCCGCCAGCAAAAGTCTGATGGAGAATACACACGGTCACATTTTCCAACCAAAAGCTCTCATCAGACTTTTGCTGCCGGAATTTCCGATTGTGTGTACGCAGCATAACAATAGCTTAGCAAGTCATTTTCAAACTTGTAGCACGATTGCTTGCTATCTGGGTATCGGTGCCTGTCAGTGCAGCCTCATCAGCGCACATTAGGCCCCTTTCACACTGGGGCGTTTTTCAGGAGCTACAGCGCTGAAAATAGCGCCTGTATAGCTCCTGTAAAAAGCTGGTCCTTTCACTCCAGTGTGAAAGCCGGTGCGGTGCGCTAGCAGGACGGTAAAAAAAAAAAGTCCTGCTAGCAGCATATTTGGAGCGGTGAAGGAGCGGTGTATTCACTGCTCCTATACCACTCCTACCCATTGAAATCAAAGGGACTTTGCGGGGGGTTTTAACCCTTTTTTCGGCCGAAGATTACCTGTTTGCAAAATTTTATAACAAACTATGAAAAATGTTGTTGTGTTTTTTTTTCGTTTAGCAAAAAATAAAAAAATCAGTGGTGACAAAATACCACCAAAAGAAAGCTCTATTTGTGTGAAAAAAATGATAATAATGTCATATGGGTAAAGTGCTGCATGCCCGCGCAATTGCCATTCACAGTGTGCCAGCGCTGAAAGATGAAAATAGGCAAGTTGTTAAAAGAAAACTGCAGAGCTTTTCATCCTGCATTTCCCTGAATCACTCTATTCCGTTTGCACAGAACAAATGTACATGCAATTTTTTTTTTTTTAAATACATCCATAATCCTACCGGAGGATCTTTGTTGAAATAAATAATCCGACAGCAGGGTCAGACTTCCCCTGTGGGAAAAAAGAAGGCCCTGGGACTAGGCCCCTGCAGCAAAAGATTAGAAAAAAAATGTTTTAAAAAGGAATGCAGGGTGAGGTCCTCCCGTACGGGGGTCTGGAGTTTGGCTTTAATGAATGTTGCGATGATTTTTTTTAACCTTTTTAGAAAATCCCTACATAAATGGGCCCGTTCATTTCTTCTGCTATGAAAGAGGGAAGGAGCAAAGTACCTATTTTGCACTATCTTTACAGCAGCTTCCGGCATTCAGATGACTCATTTGAGGATGGACAAATATCTTCTGGCTCTTCATTCATGAAGAGATCTCTGCCGTTCATTCACCTTGCAGAGTAGACTATATACTTCCAAAAAAAAAATTCTCTGTTTCCAGGGTAACCGCTTTCTTAGCAAAAAATGCATCCATCTTTAAAGCTCTGCTTTTTTTTTTCAGATAAGATGAGCGCTCAGCTATTCCCACTTATGTATAACATAGTTTAGATATCTCCAAGTTATCTTAATCCAGTTAGTGCATTTATGATCTGCAGTTTAGCAATTCAATTTTAGAGATAACTCTCTGACTCCATAGGATACATCTCACTATATCTGCTTACAACATGGAATAGATCCTTAAGCAGTCATGCCACTTACACATCATCACATTATTCTTATATCTGAAGAACACAGCAGAGGACTATCTGGTAGTAGCTAGTCATGTTCAACTGGACTTATTTTGTAACGTTGAAGACATTTCGTAACTTCTTGAGTTCCATCGAGTGCCAGGAAGATACCTCTACATTTATATCCACACCTTAAAGATGAAGTTTAGGTATGGACTGTTATACTGTACATTAGGGGTGCCCAACCAGTGGCCCGGGGGCCACATGTGGCCCACGGAGCCCTCTGATGTGGCCCGCGACCTCCTGCTCTGGGATAGAATAGAAAGCATATTGTTATTAACCACTTCAGCCCCGGACCAATTTGCAGCCAAAGGACCAGGCCCCTTTTTGCGATTCGGCACTGCGTCGCTTTAACTGACAATTGCACGGTCGTGCGACGTGGCTCCCAAACAAAATTGGCGTCCTTTTTTTCCCACAAATAGAGCTTACTTTTGGTGGCATTTGATTGCCCCTGCGGTTTTTATTTGTTGCGCTTTAAACAAAAATAGAGCGACAATTTTGAAAAAAATGCAATATTTTTTACTATAATAAATATCCTCCAAAAATATATAAAAAAAAAAATTTTTTTCCTCAGTTTAGGCCGATACGTATTCTTCTACATATTTTTTAGCAATTAGCGATTATTGATTGGTTTGCGCAAAAGTTATAGCGTTTACAAAATAGGGGATAGTTTTATAGCATTTTTATTAATATTTTTTTTTTTTTTACTAGTAATGGCGGCGATCAGCGATTTTTATTGTCACTGCGACATTATGGCGGACACTTCGGACATTTTTGACACATTTTTGGGACCATTGTCATTTATACAGCAATCAATGCTATTTAAATGCATTGATTCCAGTATAAATGATACTGGCAGTGAAAGAGTTAACCACTAGGGGGCAGGGAGGAATTATGGGCTGTGACATGTGTGTTTTTTTTTTACATTAGGGGCGGGGCTGACGTCTGACGTCATTGATCGGCTTTCCCGATGACAGGGAACAACTGATCAATGACAGGCAGTGTAGGAAGCGCGGGGAGAGGTTTGTTTACACAGACCTCTCCCCGTTCTTCAGCTCTGTGACCCGATCGCTGGACACCAGCGGCGATCGGGTCCGCTGGTCCCGCGGCCGTGCTCACGGAGCTCCCGACCGGGTCGCGAGCACGCCGCCGGCGGCGCGCGCTCGACCCCACGGCTAGGCAATTAAAGGGGACGTATATGTAAGTGCTTTTGCCTAGCCGTGCCCTTCTGACGACGTATATGTACAGGAGGCGGTCGGGAAGCGGTTAAAGGTCAGTTTGTTACTAAAATCACAATCACATATATATCGGCATATATTTTCTGCAGTGGTTACTGGAATGCTTTCAAACTGATCCGCAGATGCAGAGCAGTTTACCTGCGGGTTACCTGCACTGAGCCATAGACTTCTATTATTACCTGCGAGTTTGGTGAGCTTTCTGAAAGTGCACCAAACCTGCAGAATATAATAAAAGTCTATTGCAAACTGCAGGAAAGCCAAAGGTACAATGCGTTACACCCACGGAGCAGGTAAACCGCAGCACATCAGTGTGAAAGCGGCCTTGGACCCCTTTCACATGGTCAGTCCGAAAGTCTGCCCAATTGGACCCTCCATTCACCTCTAAGTAGTGGTAGACATAAACCGACTTGTGTTCTACCTCCAATACGCTCCGCTAAAAAGTATTGTGGGCTGCGTCAGTGTGCGCTCTCCAAATGCAGAGTGGACACGGACATGCCATCCACCCGCTCCGCTCATTGTGGCCCACGACCGGTTACCAAGTCGCTTAAGTGACAATCGCTCTTCAAAAGGTTGGGCACCCCTGCTGTACATAGTTACACAGAGTTTTACAGAGTTACATTGGTCCAAGTTGGGTCAATGTAACTATGCATGTTCCATACCTTTGGGATCCCCGTAGAAACTGTAAATCACAGTAGTAGGCACTGCCACTACAGTGATCGCAGTTAGCTTCCACGTCCATTCCAAGCTGCTTTCCTGGTGTATAGAGAACATAGAATGTTGCTCACACAGAACAGGCGCCTTTCAGAAAACACTTTGCATTTTCTCAATGATTACAATTAGTTCTCTGATTGAACGAGATGGAGAAACAGGGAGATGACAATCAGAGAATCACCAGGTATTGCACATGCGTACTGTACACTGTGAATGTGCCTTGGACAGCAGGTGGTTTTCCCTAGTATTTGAGTTGTGATGCCTTTAATTCCACGTACACACGATCGGATTATCTGACGTATTTAGTCCGACGGACCAGGGGACTTTTTCTTCCCAAAAGTCCGGCGGACTTAGAAAGAAGTTTCCACTCAAAATTATCCGCCGGACTTGGCAGTCCGTTGGACAATCCGGTCGTCTGTGTGCTAGTCCGACGGACTAAAACCGTCGCTAGGGCAGCTATTGGCTACTGGCTATGAACTTCCTTATTCTACGCCATCACGTTTGAATCCAGCAGACTTTTGGAGTGATAGTGTGTGGCCAAGTCCGTTCATTTGAAAGTCCGGCA
This sequence comes from Lithobates sylvaticus, assembly GCA_028564925.1. Lineage (NCBI taxonomy): Eukaryota > Metazoa > Chordata > Amphibia > Anura > Ranidae > Lithobates > Lithobates sylvaticus. The sequence continues at coordinate 175,016,047 of CM053038.1, forward strand.
GACCTCAGCTGCAAAGTCTGTCAGATTAACCGCCGGACCAAGTCTGCCAGAAAGTCCAATCATGTGTACTCGGCATAAGGGGGACAGTTTGAAGACATTGTTGAGTACTTGGGGTTCTTACGCATGCAGGGTGAAGGGGTCCTGGGTAGTTCCGTTAGAGAGGAGTGGACTGACTTTCAGTACTCTATGGATTGATGAGGTCTTATTAGGGATCTGGAATGTTGGAGGTTCGAAGCGTATAGGGAGGGAAGAACCTCCAAACTGTGACTACAAGGACTCTTGGTCCTGAAGGTTTTAAGCCACAAGGGAGTTTTGAAAAGCAGCAAGATGGAATCAGCACCTGTGTCGAGTGGAGTGGTTCACTAGCTATGAGTAAGTGTGAACTCTCTGGCAACTGAGGTGTTAGTTGTTGAAGCCCTGCAGCACCCTGAGACAAGTGGGTACCCTAAACCCTGTGTGGTACAGTGTCTAAAAGTGAGCCTGTTGCATGGTTTTCTTGATACCTGGATTAACTGGTATCAAGAACTGTTTGCTTTACTTTTGCTGAATATAGTGATTTGTGTTTGCCTAAGCAACTTGCTGGTAATCTCAGACCCTCCAAATGACAGTAACGACATTGGATCAAGCTGGAGCAATGTAACTGTGCAGTTGAATGAATGCATGATTTGTATAGCGCTGCAAATGAGAACTGAATTGCCCCAAGCGCTTGGTCTATCCTGTGTTGTCCTGCTTCTTAGAAGAGGTGGGTCTTGAGTTTTTTTCTGAAGGCCCGATGGTTTTCTTCCAATGCGGATGTTGGTGGGTAGAGCGTTCCATAGCCCTGGTCCTTGGACTGCGAATCTTCATTCTCCCTTCGATTTGTAGTGGGACTTGGGGATGAGGAGGCGGTTTTGGTTTGTTGATTGGAGACTGCAATTGGGTATGTAGTGTTTTATTTTCTCACATAGGTATCGAGGAGAGTTTCCTTTGAGTGCATTTGTGGGTGAGGCAGAGAGTCTTGAATGTGATCCTATCCTTTACTGTTAGCCAATGGAGGGTCCTTCTTTCCCGTCACTAGTCTTGCTGCTGTGTTTTGGACAACTTGTAGGCGTGCAATCTGGTAATTAGGTAGTCCTATGTAGAGGGAATTTGCGTAGTCAAGTCGCGAATTGATGATTGTTCCAACTACTACCGCTTTCTCCTTTTCTGGAATGAAGGGGATGAGTCTGCGTAGCAGGCGGAGAAGATGCTTTCTCTTAGTTCATACCTAGACTTCAGTTTATATGCACCTTAATCTAATCACCATGGAATCTGTAGGTGCTGATTGTGGGTGTCAGGAATCCTGCACAGGTGAAATATAATACTGTTAAAACACCTCTACCCTGGAAATTTGACAACAATTCACATATTTAGCCATGTAATTATCACCTATGTCTGATGGGAGTGTGTAACTAGAACATGGTGGTTCCACAGCTTTCACATCTCCAATCCTGTTCTTGGACAATCATCATCTACACATTCCATGGTGATCAGATTAAGGTGTGAATATAAATGCTGAACCTCAGTGGAACTGAAGAGGTGGCTTGAATAATCAACAAAATGTCTTCGACATTACAGAAGTTCAGCTGAATGTGATGACCTGGATAAATGAGAACCATCACAGCTTGCATTCTAATGTCCCTATTACAGCCACATGCACATACAGTATATTAGAGCCATTTATAAAAGTAGATCTCACATGCTTGCACACACATGGTGGATATTTTATAAAGTGGATTGCGACATAATCACAACATTCTTATATGTTAAGGTTAATTTCAAACTGTGTATTAAGTTGTTTGCCTGAAGCTAAGCTTTAAGTAAGCCCACACATTTAATATATAAGACTATGCATATCCTTGAATAAACTACTGGTTGGTTCTTTTTAAGTCCTTCAGTTACCTAAGGTTGGCCATCACCTATGAAGATATTCCATATTTGACAAGCAAAGGCTTGATTTCCTTAGGACAGGAGTCTCAAATCTTCCCAAACAAAGGGCCAGTTTACTGTCCTTCAGACTTTATGGGGGCTGGACTTTGACTAGTGGGAGTAGAAAATGGGCCAATGTCAGTGGATATAAACAATGCCCCATCATTGGTATTAGTGGGAAGAATAGTTCCCCATCTTTGGTATCAGTGGGAGGAATAGTGCCCCATCATTGGTATTAGTGGGATGAATAGTACCCCATCTTTGGTCCCTATTATATTGCTGGTGTCTGTAGGAGAAAGAGTCCACATCGCTGGTGTCAGTTTGAGGAATAGTTCCTCGTATCAGTGGGAGAAATAGTGCCCGATCATTGGTGTCAATAGAAGGAATATTGCCTTATCGTTGGTTTCAGTGGGAGAAAGAGTACCCCATTGTTGCTGTCAGTGGGAGGAATAGTGACTTGTATCAGTGGGAGATATAGTGCCCCCAGGGCCGGATAATGGTGAGCAAAGTTTGGAGACCACTTTAGGGCCTACATATCAGTGTGTATTACAACTGAAGTTAAACGTTCATCCCAGACCACCGATGGCCACATATCAACAGAAAAAGGGCAATTATCCAAAAGGGTCAAGAGTCATGTGAGTCAACACAGGACAGATATAAAAATGAAGCGCTGGAAGTAAGTAGGTTTATTCTAAACATAATTTGAGCACAAAAGCCAACACATTGTGGACTAGCCCCCTTCTTCAGAGCAGAAACATAACATTAACAATAACTAATAATAATTAGTATTTAATCTTTTATGTTACATTTCAACCCCGATGAAGGGTGCAGAACTTAGCCCTTGAAATATGTAGGCTTTTATATTCAATTTATGTTTGGAATAAACTTTTTTTTTTTTACTCAAATATTTTGATTTGGCACTTTAGTTCCAGATCCATCCAAATTCCACCCCAAGCCAACAAGCCAAGATGATTGTGGAAATCTCTTGGTGTGCTGAGGTTGCCAACCTGGTATTCATATCCTTTTAATCCCACTACCATCATACTGCTGGATGAAAATAACAATACAAAACTATCCTTCAAGTAAACCTTAGGGCTCCAACGCCATTAGTTCACCCTTCGAAAGCATGCAAATCAAATAGGCGGAACTTAGTTTTCTATAGGAATTACCCATTTTACTATCATTCAAGTAAGCCATAGGGCTCCAGCTCAATTATTGCACCCTTGAAAAGCATATCAATCAAATAGACGGAGTTTAGTCTTCAATAGGAATTATCCCATTTATTTTATGTTAAAGCTTAAATACAGAGTCCTACAAGGTTTCATAGGCTTATGGAATACAAGGGTGGAAGGTCTACCGACCAGGACGGCTGTACAAGAGCCATCCTTATTTTTTGTATAGTATTGCCCATTTTGTCTATAATCGTTTACACAAATCTGCTTTTCCTCCTTTTGTAACTCAATTTAACAATGGCTCATTTTTACTCAGCACTTGCTTAAACATCACAGCTTTTATATAAAAAGGTTCTTGAGTCTTATCAGCTTTTCTGACTCCCCGCTGCGCACAAATACATGGATTACGTGGGAGCGAAGTATATTTCTATTTATAACTGCATACATTTAAAAAAAAAAAAAAGTGAATTTCTAATGTAATTGAACACACCTATTCAAAAGCTTGTGTCTTGTTGAGTTCTCATTCATAAAAGTGTGTGCCAGAGGAGAAATTGTGTTAACTCCTTCCGCTAGAGCTCTCCGCTCTGCCATTTCTGTCGACTTCCTTCTTGTTTGTCAACTGGAGGGAGAAAGGCAGATGAAAACACCCGCCGCAAATAAATTAAAATCTAAAATGAAATGAGCCGTGCTTTATATGTACCTTGCGCGGTCTTTGAAGCCTTTGTCGAGGTCTAGAACAAAGACCCAGAAAATGGTTTTGCCAACTGTCGTCTCCATGGAAACATCAACTCAGAGGGGAACAAGAGGTCGGCCATTTTGATAGACCGGTTCAAAGGCCCCCAATTTGTGTAACAATGGCTGGTCGAGAGTCATTTTTGTTCTCGACTTGCAAACACAAAAAGCTTCCAATAGCTATTTCTTTTAGGAAAATTACTATATGTTGTTATTGATATAAACATTTTGTTTTTGTCTGTTGTGTCTTAATTTGATGATTTATTTTATGGTGGTTTATTATTCGTAAAGTTATAATGCATTAAAGGAGAACTCCAGAGGAATATAAATGAATCAGTTTTATTTTTATAGCTTTTAAAACATTGGTCGGCACTTTTAACCGGTGCTGTAAAAAGTTTATTTGTACTGGAGTTCTCCTTGTGCTAGATGTTAAGTTGTAATATATGTTACTATAGCCATGTTATGTTTGTGTTGTAATGGCTGCTGTCCATTTGTCATTCGCTGCTGATCCATTGCCTGTAATTTTACCGTGTCTCGTTTTCCCTCCCCATGCTACCTCCATTTTGTCACCTTCATTTTTCTGCCCACTGTCTGACGTCAACCACACTGACATCCTCTCCCACCTGCAGACTCACAGACATTTAATCAAGGTATCCGCCACTTACTAGTTGCCCTGTGTATGCCAGTAGCTCTGCATGTAACTCATAGATGCCAATCATTTCTTTTCTTCTAAGGTGTCTCACTAGCTGGCAATTAGTTCAGGACTAAAATATGTGTTGGGTCCTGTTGTGCTGTTCTGTGTATGTGTTTCTGAAATTATAAATTAAAGGGAATGTTCTTTTCTTTTTTTTGCAGCTTCATTGTTGTAGAATGAAATTGTTCCTTCCCCTTGTAGGCATGTTACACCTCCTTAATTTTTTTGTGTGTGTGTACATGCAGATATGTTTGTTGTCCTTATGTTATTAAATCCAGTAGGCTGCGGTAGGGGCCACAACTAATATAATCTGGGAAATCCCTTTAAAATTAGCCTCCTAGGCTCCTTCTAAGAATTTAACTGGATGTAAGCCTGATCCATTGGCTTTAATTCTTTCTTATGCCCCGTACACACAATTGGATTTTCCGACAACAAATGTTGGATGTGAGCTTGTTGGCGGAAAGTCCAACCGTGGGTATGCTCCATCGAACATTTGTTGTCGGACTTTCCGCCGACAAATGTTGGCTAGCAGGTTCTCAAATTTTCCGCCAACAAATGTTTGTTGTCGGACTTTCTGATCATGTGTACTAAAGTCCACGCATGCTTGGAATGAAGTACGAGCTGGAAGCGCTCGGTCTTGTAAAACTAGCGTTCGTAATCGAGATCTCACGTACGTCTTGTACGTCACTACGTTATTAACTGTTGGCCAACATTTGTGTGACCGTGTGTATGCAAGACAATTTGAAGCCAACATCTTTCAAACAAAAATCCACGGTTTTGTTGTCGGAAAGTCTAATCGTGTGTACGTGGCATAACACTTTTACTTGAAACAAGCATGCACTTCAAGAGATCAAACCCTCAGTTGCTGCATGCTTGTTCCAGGGCAGTAACTTGCAAAATACTGAAGCCAATAGTCTAACATCAATGCAACTATATTTTTTAGAAGGAAAGTATAGCAGTGGTAGTCTAAAATTTCTCTTAGCATAGATAACCCAGACTCAGCCTAACATTTTTAGAAGTAAAATCTAACTAACTTCAGGCTATAGACTTAAGCACCTTTCCCTGCATCCTGCAACTGTGCCTCCCTGGTCAATAGGAAGATGTATAATGAGTGGTGAGTAGAGTCAAGACTTCAAAGATGGAAGTCCATATTTTTGTTCTTAGCACCACAAGGTCCCATTTGGCCACCCTGAGAGTAGGGTTGCCACATCATCCCTTTAATCCAGGACAATAATTACACAGGTTCTGTGGCTGATTAAGGTGGTAATTAAACACAATTGGTGCCTTATCTGCATTAAATCAGCCTCAGAACCTGAGTAATTCATATGTGTCCTGGATTAAAGGGATGATGTGGCAACCCTACCTGAGAGATGAACAGAAATGTGGTCAGCTCTGCTTGGTGTCTTCTTTCATGTCTCCATGTTAGTTTTGTGTGTTGAATTTCACCTTCCTTGAAGAACAGGTAAACCAAACAACTGACATATACAGTACATGGAATTTGTTCCAACATAAAGGGCAGGCACACTTCTCCAGCATAAAACAAAATGCAATGTGGGAGCCTCAACATCCAGTACAGAAACACCATCCTTGAATTTACAGATGACATGGGGCATGTATAAGAGCTCCAGGTTGGAGGAACTTAGAGGAATCCAGTATGGTGCTCGAGGTTCATGGAAACATGCAGAAGAATCACTTTGCAAATTGAAGGTTTAAAGAAAGCAGCTTGTGGAGTCTGCTTTTCTTTCAATGCAGGTCTTAGCTGAGAAAGTTAAACAAAGTTACGAGCTAAGTAAACACCAAAAGCACCGCACATGTGAAGTGCAGTGACTCCAAACCGCTAAAATGAAATCGCAATTAAGTGAAAAAAGCTAGTGAGAAAAGTAAAATATACATATTTATTGCTACCACTTTAAAAAAAAAAAAATATTCAAAAACCACATTCCCCATATTACCCAATACTTAGATGTGAAGCAGCTCTGTGATACAACAATTAATTCAAACATACAAATCTAAAGCTGGCCATAGACAGTTCGAATCTTGGCTGGTCCAGCAGGAACCAGCCACGTTTCGAACCATGTATGGGCAGTCTGAATGTACCCAAGTTGATCAAACGATCAACTTGGGTAAAACCAGCCTGCCGGATTTTAGATGTGATTATAGCAAGCAGGTGTTATAGCCGATAGCAATAATCACTGTCTTCTCCCAGCAGGGATAGCTTCCTCCAGGAGAACACAATGAGAACACAATGATTCCCCTGTCAGCACTGTCTGCCCGTGGTTGCAGAAAATAAATTTGCTCAGTCTATGGCCGGCATGGATATATAGTAATAGTTCCTTAAGTCCAAGGAACACCACACCAGTAATAGGAAACAAAATCTTGTTCCACAGTGGCACTGCTCACGCAGAATCCACCACCACTCTTCTGTGACTGTGTAGTGTATCCTCTCCCAGGCACTCTGTCTCACTTACCAGATGGATTTGCCTCTCAAACAAATAATCGGCCAATGCGCTTGTGTTAATCAATCCAGCTATTTCCCAGTGGACAAGCTTATTTCGTCTCCACCTTTCCCTTAATTAACTCCATGAACAGAAAATTGCTCCACATAGTGTAATCCCATTCAATAAAAGGAGTTTATTCCAGCCCATTAAAAACTACTCAAAAGCAAAATATAGATAGTACATATAAATAGCATCACCCTCCCTCCAGTCCTCATGTAGTAACTTTGCATCACTTCCGGTGGGGCCCTGACATCACTTCCATCCTCCCTAATGTGTTTCTTCTATTGACTTCATCAAGGTTTAAAGTTATGGGATTACTTTAAATATAGTCATGCCATAATACATATACTATATGCAATATATATATATATATATATATATATATATACACACAGTTGTGCTCATAAGTTTACATACCCTGGCAGAATTTGTGATTTCTTGGCCATTTTTCAAAGACTTTGAATGATAACACAAACATGTTTCTATTACTCATGGTTAGTGTTTGGCTAAACCATTTATTATCAATCAACTGTGTTTAATCTTTTTAAATCGTAATGATAACAGAAACTACCTATGACCCTGATCAAAAGTTTACATACCTCAGTTCTTAATACTGTGTATTGCCCCCTTTAACATCAATGAAAGCTTGAAGTTTTTTGTGTTATTTGTGGATGAGGCTCTTTACCTTCTCAGATGGCTGGCCATTCCTCTTGGCAAAAAGCCTCCAGTTCCTGTAAATTCTTGGGCTGTCTTGCATGAACTGCACGTTTGAGATCTCCCCAGAGTGTCTCAATGATATCGAGGTCAGGAGACTGAGATGGCCACTTCAGAACCTTCACTTTATTCTGCTGTAGCCAATGACAGGTCAGCTTGGCCTTGTGTTTTGGATCATTGTCATGTTGGACTGTCCAAGTATGTCCCATTCATATTGCCATTAACTTTGACCAAATTTTCTGTACCTTTGTAGCTCACACATCCCCAAAACATCAGTGATCCACCCCAGTGTTTCACAGTAGGAATGGTGTACCTTTCATCATAGGCCTGGTTGACTCCTCTCCAAATGTAACGTTTATGGTTGTTGCCAAAAAGCTAAATTTTGGTCTCATCACGCCAAATTACTTTGTGCCAGAAGGTTTGAGGCTTGTCTCTGTGCTGTTTGGCGTATTGTAAGTGGGATACTTTGTGGCATTTGCGTAGTAATGGCTTTCTTTTGGCGACTCAACCATGCAGCCCATATTTCTAAAAGTGCCTCCTTATTGTACATCTTAAAACAGCCACACCACATGTTTTCAGAGAGTCCTGTATTTCACCTGAAGTTATTTGTGAGTTTTTCTTTGCATCCCAAATAATTTTCCTGGCAGTTGTGGCTGAAATTTTATTTGGTCTACCTGACCGTGGGTTGGTTTCAACTAAACCCCTCGTTTTCCACTTCTTGATTAGAGTTTGAACACTGCTGATTGGTATTCTCAATTCCTTAGATATCTTTTTATATCCCTTTCCTGTTTTATACAGTTCAACTACCTTTTCCCGCAGATCCTTTGACAATTCTTTTGCTTTCCCCATGACTCAGAATCCAGAAATGTCAGTGCAGCACTGGATGAAAGATGTAAGGGTCTGTCAGGAGTCCAGAAACGTATTTACCTTTTATACACACACACTAATTACAAGCAAACAGATCACAGGTGAGGATGGTTACGATTAATAGCCATTCAAACCCCTTTGTGTCAACTTGTGTGTATATTATCAGGCCAAAATCACCGGGGTATGTAAACTTTTGATCAGGGTCATTTGGGTAGTTTCTGTTGCCATTATGATTTAAAAAAAGTAATCACAGTCGATTGATAATAAATGGCTTCAGCCAAACACTAACCATGAGTGAAAGAAATGTTTGTGTTATCATTCATATTCTCTGAAATATTGCCAAGAAATAATAAATTCTGCCAGGGTATGTAAACTTATGAGCACAACTGTATATACTATATATATATATATATCTATATCTCTTTTGCCTCATCATACCTCATATACAAGAAAATATACAGACAGAAGATTCCAGCAGTCTTGAAGAATGTATTGGATAGATCCAGTTACAAAGAAGTAGTGACAAGTGGCAACAGTTTTGTCCAGAGAAGCCCTTCATCAATCCAAAACTACATCTAAATCACTATAATATATCAAGCATTATTATAGCAAAATATTGGGAAAAGAGTTATTACGTGGTGTTTCCAGTGAAGGGTACTGTTGTTGCTTCATCATACAAAGAATTATTTTAGACAACTGTGAGCTTCCAACCTTGTTGCAACAGTTTGGGGGAAAACCATTTATTTTCCAGCATGACTATGCCCCAGTGGACAAGCCCAGCTCCTTAAAGATATGGTTCTATGAGTTTGATAAATTCAACCTTAATAAATACCTTAGGAATGAACCACAACACCAGTTGTGAGACACATCTTCTCATCCAATATCAATATCTGACCCCACAAATTTGCTTTTGGCTCAATGGGTACAAATTCCCAGAAACTCCAAAATCTTGAGGAAAGCTGTCCCAGAAGTGTGGAGGCTATTGTTGCTATTGAGGGCAACTCCATGTTATTGTCCATGGTTTTGGAATTTGATGTCCAACAAGCTCATATAGGTGTGGTGGTCAGGTGTCCTCCGACTTTTGGCCTTATAGTATACATGGGAGAAACCAGAAGGCAAAAGAACATATTGCAGGACACAAGTTTTATTTTAGGGATCAACAAAGCGAACTACCACCGAGAAGACATTTCATAGAATATGCACACACCGAGGCTAATCAACAAACAGATTTGAGAATGTTAATACAAAAAAATGTGTGAAGATCCACTTCATATCTAATCATGTAAAAAGAAAATCCCTGTTTAATCTTTTTCATCTGCACATGATTGGATAATTGACGTGAATCTTCACACAATTTATGGTGTGAAGACGCTCACATCTAAAACTTCACTGTTTCACTATTACAAGAATATCAATGTTGTGCCTAAGACCATATACACACTATTACATTTTCTGCAGATTTTTGTCTTCAGATTTACCAAAACCATATAATATGAGGTCAAACCTTAATGCCTGTACACACGGTTGGATATTCCGATGGAAAAAGTCAGCTCGGATTATGTTGTCGGAAAATCCGATCATGTGTGGGCTCTAGCGGGCTTTTTCCGTCCGAATTTCCGCCTGAAACAATTTGAGAGCAGGATCTAAAATTTTCCGACAACAAAATCTGATTGGTCTTTTTCCGATCGCGTGTAGAGAATTCCGACGGACAAAGTGCCACGCATGCTCAGATCAAATTATGAGACCAAAGCTATTGGCTACTAGCCTCTACGTAGTTCCGTCGTACGTGTTCAAAGTCACCACATTCCGAACTTCGATTCGGATTTTCGATCTGATTTTCTGACAACTTTGTCCGACCGTGTGTATGCAACACCAGTTTTTCGGACAAAATCCGTCAGAAAAAATCTGACAGATTTTGTGGTCGGAATTTCCGACCGTGTGTACAAAGGCATAAGAGTTTCAATTTGTATGAAAACAGGTAGGCCCTTGCACTACATGGTTTTGGTAAATCTGAAGACAAAAATCTGCAAAAAATCAAATAGTGTGTATGTGGTCTTAAAGTGGTTATAAACCCTTTCAGTGAAGTGATTAGCCTCAGGTGGTACACAGAGAAGAAACAAATCCTCCTACAGTAGTTGTACCTATCTATCTGCAGTCTTCTCTTCTCTACATCTGTTCAAAGTGCAACATTTTCTAAAGCTTGTTTGAGCTTTCAGAATGTAGGGGGCAGGGAGTTGAAGTTTTACTCTGCAGAGTTCCGTGAGGAGAGCTAAGAGCTGATCACACCCTTCACACAGCACACAGGAACAGAGCGGAGGCTGTCAATCACAGGCTGTGTGGTAGTAAACTCTGTACTACCACTTGTACCTACAAATAAGCCAATCGGCGCATGCGCTCTGAAGGTTCGGCTTACAGTGCTGGACCTTCAGAGCACGTGCCAAAAACGGTGGCTCCTGCGTGCATGCTGGAGGCCTCAAACCCAGAAGGATGAAAGGGGAGGATGTCAGCTGTCTCAGCGTTGACATTGCGGCGTAGGAGCGCTTCGTTCTAAGGTAAGTTTCTCATAATGTGCCAGTATGCATACTATCACATTATGACATTGCCTTGCAGGATTTTTTTTTTTTTTTTTTTTTTAAGCACCAGCGAATTACAACCGTTTTAAATAAAATGAGGAGGTGATAGAGAACTAAAACATAAACAAAAAGAGGTCTAATGGATCTATAATACATTTTATTCAAATCCTAATATAGATTTATTTTTGTTTTTGTAGGTTATGATTGTTTTTCCTTCCTTTCGGGATTGTTCTTTTTTTATTATTACTATTATTATTATTGTAGATGATAAACAAGCATATGCAGAGATGATCCAGCCAGGCTGGCATCTGTTTGTAGTTTGGCATGTTCACATATGATGATGCCTTATGATTTTTTTCAAAACTTGTTTGGTTAGCTTAAAAATATGTAATTTCCACTCTATATAATATACATATAATAGATTGTTCACGTTGGAAAGGGAATTTTCCCTTAGTTTAGTGAATGTGGTGTAAAATTAATTTTGTAACAAACACCCAATCATGTGCAAGAAATATTTAAAACATTTTTTTTCTCTTGCACGTGATTGGATGAAGTCAACAGAGATTCAAGTCAACAGAGATTCACCACATTTACAAAGGTATGGGGAAAATTCCCTTCCAACGTGAATAGCCTACTTGCCTTTAGTAAATCAGCCCATATATTAATGCTTAATACATTATATTGAGTTGGATGTAGCGTAGGGTGTCTTCCCAAAACTGTTGCCACTAGTTACTACTTCTACGTAAGTAGATTATTATTGCCAAGGTCTTCTGTCTGTATACTAGTTGACATAAGAGGGACAATGGCCAATACCTGCTGACATGTACCATGACACAGCTGATAAGCGCTGTCAACCACCATGACACAGCTGATAAGCGATGTCAACCACCAATGAGGTCCAACGGACTTTCCGAACGAACGGACTTGGCCACACACAAACGGACTAAAGCCCCATACACACGGTCGGACTTTTTCATGGATTCTGTCCGATCGGACAAGGTTGTTGAAAAATCAGACCGTGTGTATGCACCATCGGACCGTGTTCGTCGGTTTGACCGACGGACAAAGTCTTATCTCCTGCTGGAAATCTTTGCCGTCAACACGGTCCGATCACACCAAATCCGATCGTGTGTACGGTTGTCCGACCGGACAAAGTGCTACGCATGCTCAGATCACATTACAAGACCAAAGCTATTGGCTACTAGCCTCTACGTAGTCCCGTCGTAGGCAACAAACGTCACCACGTTCAGAATGATCGGATTTTCCGACAACTTTGTCTGACCGTGTGTACGCAAAACCAACATCAGACAAAGTGTGACGGACATGGTCCGACGGACCTGGTCCTCGGTCAAAAGTCTGTTTGTTTTGAATGTGATGACGTAAACGGGACTAAACAAGGAAGTTCAATAGCCAGTAGCCAATAGCTGCCCTAGCGTTGTATTTGGTCCGTCGAACTAGCACACAGACTAACGGTTTTCCCAATTTTTAGTCCGTCTGACTTGAGTCCATCGGATAGATTTGAAACATGTTCTATTCCTAGGTCCTTCTGATTTTTTTTTTTTATAAAAACGGTCGGACTAGTCCACACACGATCGGATTGTCCGGACTGATTCCGTCGGGCCTAGTCTGCCGGAAAGTCCGGTTGTGTGTACGCGGCATTACAGTCATGTTAACTTTGACAAATAAAAGCCAACTATATAATTTCAAATCACCTATATCGTTCTCTACAGAAGTCATCATTATGAAGTATTATTCTCTTACATGTAGTATTTTTGCTATTTCCTGTACACAAATTGCACCAGTGTTTCAGTCAAAGCAAATGATATGCAGTAACTTCTAAAAGTAAAAAGAGATTTTAGCAATTTTGCATTAGATCAGTTGTTACATTAGTGCTTGTTTATATAGCCTTTTGTTTATGTCAGAATTGCTTTTCACCACATACAGTATAAGTAAATAGGAATGTAAAAGCAGCTTGAAGCAACTTGATGCATTATATAAGGAGATCAAATTTCCCTGTGAAGGAACCTAATGCATCTGAAAGCATGCTGCATTGTCCCATCTACACAAGCCCTTGCTTTGTCCTTTTTACTATCAGAATTCAACCAAGTGCAAGGTCTATTTTTATTGGCTTTGGTACAAAATGTATTCCTCTTGGGGACTTTTAGAAGGGAGAGAACGCTTACATATATTTTAGAGTTTTAAATAAGTATTTATTTGACATCAAGATACGAGGGGTTTTTTTTTTTTTTTTGTCAAGGTAGGATTAGCAAATCCACATAGATATACTAACATATCACATACATGTAAAAATGAATAGGATGCAAAAAACACATAAGAGAAATCTATGACATAGATATTGATACACACAACAAAAATGTGCGTAGTGCTCCGACGCGTTTCGAGATTTTTTTGACTCTTCTTCAGGGAGAAAACTTGAGGGTAGGCACATTTGTGTATTTGTAATCTAGAAAGAAAAATTACAATGAAATACATGAAGAACAGAATATATACACTCACAATCATAATATTAGTGGAAGGTTGCGTATTGATCTTTGCATTAATGGTAATTGATCTTAGTTGTACTGACCCTATCTGCTGTCTTGAGCTCCTATGTGGGCATCCAATTATTAAAACCCAGAAAGGAAAAGGGTTCCTTTGGGAAATTTAGGGACCTGGTGGAGAAGCACCAGGGTATGGTGGCTGCCTTGGCGTCCTGCTAACGTTCCCGGGCCTGTGGCTGAGTGTCCATCAAACAACCCCCTCCTAGGGTGAAAAGATTCAGCATGCACATACAGACCCGTGAGGGAGTCCCCACCGGGGACGACCAGTTCGGCAACAAAGGGCGTCTTATATGTTCCCCACACCTGCCAAGGAGGCCCAGAGACCCGGATTTAGCGTGGTAACTGTAAGAGGTGTAGAAAACGTACATGTAATGGGAGATATTGAAACAGCATCATAAAGATATCATCTGAAGTGGTTTGGCAACGAATATTGGCAGGTACTGTGGGGGTGACTTATGTCACCTTTTCTGAGCAGTGTCAGGTATCAGTCCCGAGAGCCAAGGTTGCACATGAACATTGTTCATGTGTTCATGTGCAACCTTGGCTCTCGGGACTGATACCTGACACTGCTCAGAAAAGGTGTAAGCGTTCTCTCCCTTCTAAAAGTCCCCAAGAGGAATACATTTTGTACCAAAGTCTATATCCTGGGATGTGGGTCAGACTCGCCCAAGATCTACCTCAGCACCAACCCCCTTATCTCTATTTTTATTGGCTGCTATGGGTCAATGCACCTAAAAATGAGCACTTATAGGCTAAGTTCACTTTTCCAGGAAGGAGTTTAATTAATCTATACCAACACTTTTTTTTGGCAATCTGGCCCTTTAACCACTTAAACCCCAGAAGGATTTACCCACTTCCTGACCAGGCTATTTTTTGCAATACGGCACTGCGTCGCTGGGACTGCGACATTGCAGCGAACAAATCGGACACTACTGACACTTTTTTGGGACCAGTGACACTTATACAGCGATCAATGCTATAAAAATGCACTGATTACTGTGTAAATGTCACTGGAAAGAAAGGGGTTAACACTAGGGGTCGTTTAAGGAGTTAAATGTGTTCCCCAGGGAGTGTTTCTAACTGTGGGGGGGTGCGACTGCCTGCAGGAGGAGACAGATCACTGTTCCTAAGCATTAGGAACAACAAATCTGTCTCCTTACCCCTGACAGAATGGAGATCTGTCTGTGTACATTGACAGATCTCCATTCTGTCTCTGTCAGGAGCGATCGCCGGTGCCCGGTGGATATCGAGGCTGCCGGGAACACACGCCCCCTTTGCCCTTTAAAGCATCCACTGTACAGCTACGGCGATTCACGCAGGGGAGCTAACCTGCCACCGTAAAACAGCAGCTGGTCAGCAAGTGGTTAAAATGGCCTGCGCCGGACATGTGCAGCAGTTTGCATCCCCTTTCACACGGATGTTTCAAAGAGGTTTGCCTGTCGGTTTATCAAGGAGACCTAATCGGAAGGTCTATTTATCCCTATGGTGTGGTGACAGGTGTAAATGGACTTGTGTCCACACATACCCTCCTAACTCTGGGTCTGCTAAAAAAACAGGGGAGGACTCCAACCTTTTCTCTTTAGGCAGAGTGGATCGAAGGTAGCCAGGTGTAAATGGACGGCAGAGTCCGTTTACTCCCAACTGCCCATAAAGCATGGATGTGTCGTCAGCCTGCTCTGCTCCGATCAGCTCCTAGATCCCCTGCTGATCAAAATTGAATTTACCCCATGTGGGGACCAAAGGTAGCTCTTAATAGGGCCACTTTTATAAAGTGGCCCTATTGCACCAGATTAATAAATAAATTACCTCCAGTTCATTGATAAGGAAACTGGTGGTTTAGGACTTAGACTTAGAGTAAGCTAGCATACAGAGACAGGCAGAGTGCCTGTCCTTGTACGCAGTGTAGCAGAGTGGCAGATGTGTTGCTGGTTCCCTCTCCCTGTCACTGGTTGTTAAGGAGGCTGAGTGGGTGGAGCCTAATGGAACACTAGTGTGTGCCTGTCTTCAACAGGTACATGAATCTGTCACCCGCAACGTTTGTTGAAGCACATTGGATTTCTAAAGACTGCCTTAGACACTCCCCTCCCTCCTCCTTAACATTTGGCCATCTGCTTGCTAGCTGCGTTGTCGGACGGCCAAGAAGGGAGGAGAGGTGCTCAGTCTAACCTCACAGCTAGCCTTAGACAGTACATAAGAAGATCGGACAAAATAGAACAGAAGACATTATTAAAAATGGAAGTGAGAGTAGTTCTTCCTAAAATGTCATACCTGTACACTGTGCATGACCTCTCCCAAGCCTTTAAAAAAAAAAACTCCTAGTGTAAACATTCCTACCGATCTCGTCTAGATGCCAGGATGTGTTGAATGTTAGGAACACACTTCTGAAAATGCACGAATGAGCACACTGATGGATTCAAATTCTGCACGTGCGCAATGAGCTCTCTCGATGCTGCGGCTATGCTCAGAGGGAAAGAAAAGAACCTGTGAGAGTGCTCATTCCTGCAGTGCTGGGGGCTCCTACCCAATGTGCAGCACGCCTTGGCCTCTAGGCAGAACCGGGGCAGTTGCTCACATTGGAGGTTTTCTTACAGGCTTCGGAGAGGCCTTACATAGCCTACGGGTATGCCCTTAAAACTTGCACAATTATGTTTAATCTACTGAAGACCCAAGAATACATGGAACTTTTTTCGGACTGGTGAACTTAGCCTTTAAAGTTTATATCTAGTCCAGACTAGCTTGGACAGTTAGAGTTCCTCCCAGTTTTGTTTTTCCTTTTTGTGTCTGCGGCACCTTTTTGGAGAATTTCCCTTACCTCCTGTCCCCCTGACAACATTGTCACCAGTACAGGAAATTAGGGGAAATTTCTTTAAAAGCAGCATAGTGGCAATAAAAACACATTCTATCAGTAGAGCAAGCTTTCCACTGCTCACGTCCTACCGCGGTGACAACGTTGTCAACAGAACAGGAGGTGGAGGGAAATCTCTCAATGGACAAAGAAGGAAAGGTCTCAAATCTTTCCCTAGTCTGTCTAAAACTTTAAAAAAAAGTTGTGTCTTGGAATACACTTTAACAATAAGAATGATTTTGAAAACGATATTTAGACGGGAGCAGTGTTCTACCGTCTTGTCCTTTAACACTGACATCATGTTCTATTAACAGTGTCAAGGGATATAGGAGCCTCCCACAGTGGTCTGTCATTGTTCTTGCATGAACTTTCTGTTTCCTCACAGCTGCATGTAAGACCCACTCACTCGCTTCCCTGCAGATCCATATATTACATGCCTTATCTGTGTGCAAAGCTTCTTATAATTAAGGTTTTATTTTCTGTAAGGTTCTGTATACTGTGTGGGTTACAGCAGTTTCTTTCTGGACAATTGTTCTGCTTCTATTCTGTATTTTCACTTCTTTTTTTATTTTTCTTCCTTTACCTCCCAACTCCCACCTTTTGTCCCATTTGTGGTCATTTCCTTCCCGTTCCTTTCCTCCTCTTTCCTCCATGCCACCAGACCCCAGCCCCTATCCCACCCATTCAGGCCTGGACCACGCTGTCGTTGGAGGAGTGGTAGCCGTGATTGCATTTCTGCTGTTCTGTCTGCTCATTGTCTTGGCACGCTACTTGATCAGACACAAAGGTAAGATCCATCCTAGACCTCTCCATCTCATCAGTCCAAATCATCAGGGTCTTCATTGGAGGTATAAATGAGACCTACCTAAAGTAGATGTAGCCAAAACTCTTAAGTCTCCTCTAAGATTAAAAATGTTAACGTAATTTCAAAAGTCTTATTTAATTATTTCAAAAGTGTAGCTTTCAAAAAAATAATATCTTCCAATTCTGGCATTAAAGTGGCTTCCGCTTTATGCCCTCCACCCTCTCCTCTTCTTTTTTTTTTTTTGGGGGGGGGGGGCAGGTACCTGTTTTTGACAGGTACCCGCTCCTGTCTTCTACTGGAAGTCACCCTTCCCCACCCGCAACCTTCTGGGACATAGCATAGGCCAGATAACATTGTGGGACCATTCAAAAAGCACTGCGTGGAAGTCAGCTGTAAAGCTGCAAGGATTCACAGCTGACTTCCCACAGTTAACATGCTAGTGCCAGGGACCCACAGACTGGCAAAGAACCGACCCGGATGAGGGCAGCACTTGATCCCTGGACAGGCAAGTGTCCTTTTATTAATAGTCAGCAGCTACAGCTGCTGATTTTTAGCTGCTGACTTTTTTTTTTAAACACAGTGAAGATCCTCTTTAAGGTCTTTGTTCAGGCACTTTCTGTTTTAGGGTGACAATGCTCTGTCCCTAACAAATGTCAATATTCCCATCGCACATGTTCTTGGAATAGGCTTGAGGATAGCCAGCGCTACAGCAGCAATTAACTGGAGACTTTTGGACATATTTGCCAGCACAACACAGATCTTCAAATATTGTCCAAAATGTTTTTATTGAAGAATAATCACATCGCAGCAAGGAAGTGCAACATTTCGGAGCCACACAGGACCCCTTCATCTGACATGTCATCATCAGGGGGTCCAGCACAGTTCTGAAACGTTTCTTCTGCACTTTCAAGCTGTGATGTGATCATTCTTCAACAAAAACCTTTTGGAAAATATTTGAAGATCCGTGATGTGCTGGCAAATATGTACAATGTTCTGTCCCTTTCTACTAACTGTGCTCCTGCATTATCACTTTGTTGTAATGGCTTCCAATAGAGTATGTGGATATAAACAGGATATACTGTATCTGCAAAGAAGCTGCAGGAGATCAGCAATGAATGATCAAAACAAGTACGCATAACAGTTGTTTGGGATACACAGTGCTTTAGCAAACTAAATGTGATTTTTATAGGGTTTACAACTACTGCCATCCAAAAGTTTTCTTTGGATTTGGATAGAGTGAGGAAGGGTTATATTCTCTGTCTTCTTTCTATTTTTTTCTGTGTCCCCATTGGGAAGATTGTCCTTCACTTTCTGTCCAAGTGGCATTCAAGCCATCATTGTTAGCTGTAATCTTGTTGTCACTCTCATCCTTGAATTCGCCATACACCAGTAGAATATTGTTTTAACGTTTGTGTGGAAGTTCAGAAAAATTCTGTTAGAGCATTCATCCAAAAACAAGAACATGGTCACGGGACTTCAAGGCCCCTTTCACACTGGGGTGGGAGCGGCGTCGGCGGTAAAGCAGGGCTATATTTAGCGCTGCTTTACCGTCGTTTTATCAGTGGTTTTTCGGCCACTAGCGGTGCGGATTTAACCCCCGCTAACGGGCGAAAAAGGGTTAAAACCGCCCGTATTGCCAAGCTTTCCCATTGATTTCAATGCACCGCTCCAAAGATGCTGCTAGCAGGACTTTTTTGACCGCCCTGCTAGCGCACCGCTCCAGTGTGAAAGCCGGCCGGATCTTTTCAGGCGCTATTTTTAGCGCTGTAGCGCCTGAAAAACACCCCAGTGTGAAAGGGGCCCTAATGAGGCTAAACACTTCTAAACAGTTACATGATTACAAATTTATTGCATAATAGTAAAATTCATATTAACGATTTGCTAGACATAATAAAATACCAACAACAAAAGAAAAGATATATTGAACTGTTCCATAATAAGTAGTCATTATAAACATAGTAAATTCATAAACGTTTTTAATGTTTGTATACATGATGTTGAAATACATGATTTGGCATATAGAAATGCACAAAGGCAAAATTCATAACGATCCACAAATTTCTTGACATCCTATAACTCTACACGTTTCGTGGATTCATTTCCACTTCCTCAAGAGTAGATGCAAATGATTATAGGTCAGCTCCAAAGGAGGTGGAGAGAGAAAGAGCCTAGCAGTTCTGTGGGTGTGGGGTATCAGGGAATTTCTAGCCTGGGGGCTGTGGCGTAGTGACCCACACGGACCTCGAGGACGAAACGGAGGGCGGACCAAGGTTTCATAATAAGGAGAATCCATAGCTTACGTGTATAGATGAGGGCAAAATAGGCCAGCAATATTATGTAAAGATCAATAGTAGGGAAGAAGGTTCACCGTGTCCACCGGTCAGAAATAGCAAAGAGCATAGCTGTCAGAGCATTCAGTAGTGCCATTATGGGCTCTACATATTTCATATGAAAACCTAAAAATGTTCTTTCTATTACAATGCCAGTGTTTTGAATCCTACACTCGATTTTGGGATTCCATGCACATCACAGAAGTACATTTTTCTGAACAAAAAACACATTTACAGTTAAAATTTCCTATCCTTATCATATGATTTTCCTTGTTGCTATGGTTGAAAAGAAAAGTTAATATACCTCTCTTGTTTCAAGAAATGAATGTGTCTTATACACAAAAAGATTTTCTTGAAAACCCACACCAATCTATAACAATCCAACTTAAAATAATTGGAAGTGATTGCAGTGCTGTGCACACAATAATTCATACTTCAAAATAAATATCTATTTCATAAATCCATATCACACACCAATCAGGTAAGTAAAAATATTTCATGTAAAAAATATGTATAAATAAACTCCAAATCTCTCAAGTGTTCTTATTACAATCTATTTGTGCAATAGATACAATTTATAACTCATAAAAATCCATAAAATCCACTTGAATCTCCAAAAGTACTCATACAGTGAGAGAAAAAATATACAGACAGAATAAAAACTAAAAAATCCTGAAAAACGGCTGAGGGAAGGAGGTTCTCATCCAAGATTTGTTGGTACATGGCCCACGTCCATCGTCCCTTTGATGCAGTGAAGTTGTCCTGTCCCCTTAGCAGAAAAATACCCCCAAAGCATAATGTTTCCATCTTCATATTTAACGTGGGGATGGTGTTCTTGGGGTCATAGGCAGCATTCCTCCTCCTCCAAACACGACGAGTTGAGTTGATGCCAGAGAGCTTGATTTTGGTCTCATCTGACCACAACACTTTCACCCAGTTTTCCTCTGAATCATTCAAATGTTTATTAGCAAACTTCAGACGGGCCTGTGCATGTGCTTTCCTGAGCAGGGGGACCTTGCGGGTGCTGCAGGATTTAATTCCTTCACGGCATAGTTTGTTGCCAATTGTTTTCTTGGTGACTATGGTCCCAGCTGCCTTGAGATCATTGACAAGATTCTCCTGTGTAGTTCTGGGCTGATTCCTCACAGTTCTCATGACCATTAACACTCCACAAGGTGAGATCTTGCATGGATCCCCAGACCGAGGTAGATTGACAGTTATTTTGTGATTCTTCCATTTGCGAATAATCGCACCAACTGTTGTCATCCTCTAACCAAGCTGCTTGGCGATAGTCTTGTAGTCCATTCCAGCCCAGCGTTGGTCTACGTCTTGTTCCTGGCATCCATGGACAGCTCTTTGGTCTTGGCCATGGTGGAGAAATTGGAATCTGATTGCTTCTGTGGACAGGTGTCTTTTGTACAGGTACAAAGCTGAGATTAGGAGCACTCCCTTTAAGAGAGTGCTCCTAATTTCAGCTCGTTACATGTATAGAAGGCACCTGGGATCCAGAAATCTAGCCGATTGAACGAGGATCAAATACTTATTTCACCTATTAAAATTCAAAACTTTTTTTAAATGTGTTTTTCTGGATATTTTTTTTTTTTGTTATTCTGTCTCTCACTGTTAAAATAAACCTACCATTAAAATTATAGACTGATAATTTCTTTGTCAGTGGGCAAACATACAAAATCATCAGGGGATCAAATACTTTTTACCCTCACTGTATATGAAATCTTCCAAAGTGCAAGTTTGATAGTCCGGTGTTCACTCAATGCTCAGTGATTCACACCCCTTGAGATTGTAACTCACCAGATCTCTATGCCTCAATATTTAAAGATCGGCATTAAAGCGGAGCTCCACCCTAAAGTGGAACTTCCACTTATCGGATTCCTCCCCCCCTCCGGTGCCACAATTGGCACCTTTCAGGGGGGAGGGGGGTGCAGATACCTGTATAATACAGGTATATGCACCCACTCCTGGACGAGATATCCGGAGCTGCCCCACCCCTATCTGGAGATGCCCCATTGTGTCTTGGGAAACACAGTTCCCAGGACACAACGGGGACCAATAGAGACGCGCAGCGCGACTCGCCCATGCGCAGTAGGGAACCGGGCAGTGAAGACGTTGCGTCTTCACTTCCTGATTCCCTGACAGAGGATGGCGGCGGGGCAGCCGAGAGACGAGCGGTCGCTCGTCACATTCTGCCGACACCGCTGGAACCTGGAACAGGTAAGTGTCCATTTATTAAAAGTCAGCAGCTGCAGTATTTGTAGCTGCTGACTTTTAATATTTTTGGTGGGGGTGGAGCTCCGCTTTAAGCACATTAGGATCCACCAATATGTCCGCTTTCCTCCAGGGCACCCTCTCTGTCTCTTGGATTGCTACTCCAGTTCTCATCCACAGGGTAAGTATGAAAACAGAAGGAAGCAAACACAATAGTGTAATTCCATATAACAAAGAAGGTTTTAAAGCAATACTACACACGATAAAAAGGATTGAATCACATGTAACAAACACGTCTCTCAGTAACTCCCAGCTTGCAGGGTCACATGCCATAGCTGGATGTATCACTCTACCCAGAGATCTCAGGTCAGCAAGACAGCCTGTACATGTCCACTCCTAGGTCATGCCCCAACGAGTTTCATCCAGTGAGAGACTTTTTCAAGAGGATCCTCTTGAGAGCACCTTTAGAGACTTAAGTGGGTTTTACTGACGTATTAAATTAATTCATTGCACAAATAGATTGTAATAAGAACATGTGGGGGATTTGTGGGGGATTTGTAGATTTGTAGTTTATTAATGCATATTTTTTATATGCAGTATTTTTACTTACCCAGCTGGTGTGTTATATGAAAATATTAATTTGAATATAATTTAAAGTATGAATAAATGATTGTGTGCACAGAGCTGCAATCAGTTACAATTATTTTATGCGGGATTGTTATACACTTGTGCTCAAATGTTTGCATACCTTGGCAGAAATTGTGAAATATTGACATTTATATTAAAAATATGACTAATCATGCCAAAAAAAATTATTTTATTTAAGGATAGTGATCACATGAAGCCATTTAATATCACATAGTTCTTTGGCTCCTTCTATAATCATAATGGTAACAGAAATCACCCAAATGGCCCGGATGAAAGGTTTACCCTGGAATGTTTGGCCTTGGTACAGACACAGAAGGTGGCACACACAGGTTAAAACAGCTATTAAAGGTTAATTTTCCACATTTGTGGCTTTTTAAATCGCAATTAGTGTCTGTGTATAAATAGTCAATGAGTTTGTTAGCTCTCATATGGATGCACTAAGCAGGCTAGATACTAAGCCATGGGGAGCATAAAAGAACAGTCAAAATACCTGCATAACAAGGTAATGAAACTTTACAAAGATGGAAAAGGATATAAAAAGATATCCAAAGCCTTGAATATGCCAGTCAGTACTGTTTAAACATTTAATAAGAAGTGGTAAATTTGGGGATCTCTTGATACCAAGCCTTGGTCGGGTAGATCAAGAAAGATTTCAGCCACAACTGCCACAGGAATTGTTCAGGATACAAAGAAAAACTCACAAGTATCCTCAGGAGAAATACAGGCTGCTTTGGAAAAAGATGGTGTGGTTGTTTTTAAGGTACACAATACGATGATACTTGAACAAAAAGAGCTGCATGGTCAAGTTGCCAGAAAGAAGCCTTTACTGCACAAGTTCCACAAAAAAGCCTTTACTGCACAAGTTCCACAAAAAAGCCTGGTTACAAAATGCCTAACACCTTGACATGCCTCATTGGGCTTTTTTGTGGCATTGGCACAGAAAAGGCTTCCTTCTGGCAGCTCAACCATGCAGCTCTTTTTTGTTCAAGTATCGTTGAATTGTGCTCCTTAAAAACAACCACACCGTCTTTTTGGAGAGCAGCCTGTATTTCTCCTGGGGTTACCTGTGGGTTTTTCTTTGTATCCTGGGTAATTCTTCTGCCAGTTGTGGCTGCAATCTTTCTTGGTCTACCTGACCTTGGCTTGGTATCAAAAGAGCCCCGAATTTTCCACTTCTTAATAAGGGATTAAACAGTACTGACTGGCATATTCAAGGCTTTGGGTATCTTTTTATATCCTTTTCCATCTTTATAAAGTTCTATTACTTTGTTACGCAGGTCTTTTGACTGTTCTTTTCTACCTCCTCGTGGCTCAGTGTCTAGCCTGCTTAGGGCATCCAAGTGAGAGCTAAAACAAACTCATTGACTATTTATACACATACACTAATATAAAAAGCCACAAATGAGAGAAATTAACCTTTAATTGCCATTTTAACCTGTGTGTGCCACCTTCTGTGTCTGTACCAAGACCTAACGTTCCAAACTTTTTGTCAGGGCCATTTGGGTGATTTCTGTTAACATTATGATTTAAAAAGGATCCAAAAAACGATGTGATAATAAATGGCTTCATGTGATCGCAATCCTAAATAAAATTTGGCTTGATCAGTCATATTTTCAATATTAATGCCAAATTAATTTCTGCCAGGGTATGCAAACTTTTGAGCACAGCTGTAGATATGGTTAAAGACCGTCCTCAACTTTACCACATTAACTATGAGAAAAATTAAAGAATGTTTCAAAAGCCATTTTTTCTAACCAAATTCTACTGTTGTATAGCCAGCTTTCAATACGAAATGTCAAGGAAGATAATGATGCTCCTGTAGAATTGCCTATTTGTCTGTTGGTGGCAGTTAAGTCATATATAAGGGCTCATTCACACCTTGCTGCTCATACATTTTCATGCATTGACGCGCACAGCGTCAAGGCAACCCATTCATTTTGAATGGGCTGTTAAGACACCTCATCTCATAAAACATCTCATATTTTTGACAGTGCAGCACACCACAGTGCACCAAGTATTCATATTTCTGCACTATGTTATTAGTGAAGTGCATTTTTTTCATGTTAGATTTTTTGTTTTTCTGTGAATGTGCATTGAGTTACCACAACACGCTTACACCGATCAGCCTTAACTTTATGACTACCCACCTAATATTGAGTAGGTTCCCCTTTTGCCACCAGAACAACCCTGACCCATCAAGGTATAGACTCCATTAGAGTTGTGAAGGTATGCTGTGGTGTTTGGCACCAAGTCGTCAGTAGCAGATCCTTTAAGTCCTGTAAGTTGTGAGGTGGAGCCTCCACAGATTGGACTTGTTTTTCCAGCACATCCCACAGATGCGGGATTGGATTGAGATCTGGAGAATTTGGAGGCCATGTCAAGACTTTGAACTTGTGTTCCTCAAGCTATTCTTGATTTTTGCAGTGTAGCAGGGCAGGTTATTCTGCTGAAAGAGGCCACTGCCATCAGGGAATACCTGACCGTTGGTCAGCAACAATATTTAGGTAGGTAGTACGTGTCGATTAACATTCACATGAATGGCAGGACCCAAGTTTTCCCAGCAGAACATTGTCCAAAGCATCATGCTGACTCCACGCTTGCCTTTTTTTCCAAACCACATCCTGGTGCCATCTCTTCCCCAGATAAGTGATGCACACACACCTGGGCCATCCACATGATGTAAAAGAAAATATGATCCATCAGACCAGGCACTCCGAAAAAAGCCTTTTATTCAAAAAAAACAAAATCCAAAATTGCATGTCACAGCAGAACAGGAAACTGACGCGTTTCGCACTAGGCACAGTGCTTATTGATAGCTTTTTTTCCGGAGTGCGGCTGTCCAGAACCACCTTGTCGTTCAATTCTGATACTCAGGTACCCATTGTAGGCACTTTTGGCTGTGGACAAGGGCTAGCATGGGCACCCTGGAGTATCTGTGGCTACACAGCCCCATAAGCGACAAACCACTGTGCCCATTTTTTTTTTGCTTTCAACACATCAACTTCAGGAACAACATGTTTTCTCGCTGCCTAATATATCCCACCAACTTTCAGATGCCATTGTAACAAGATAATCAATATTATCCACTTAAACTCTCAGTGGTCATAAAGTTGTTGTTAATTGATGTATACACTGGGGTTGATTTACTATAACTGGAGAGTGCAAAATCTGGTGCAGCTTTGCAAGGAAACCAATCAGCTTCCAGGTTTCTTGTCACAGCCTAATTAAAGGAGAAGTCCAGCCTGAGCTTGTTTGGTTAGGCTTCTCCTATGGGTCACAGGAGTACAATTCATTTTGCACTCCTGTGACCCGTTTTCAGCAGAGAGAGGTCTGAAGTCCGCTCTCTGCTGACATCATTGCAATCAGTGCCGGCACTGCGTCATCCCGACAAAGTCTAGATACGCCAGTTGCCTGGACGGATAGCCGTCTCAGCCTCTCAGCGAGAGGCTGAGATGGTCGCTTCCCAGCTCAGTGCTCCAGTGAGCGTGGAGGAGCAGAGCCTCTCTGCTCAGGAAGGTGAGAGAACCATTGGCGATGTTCTGTGGCTCGGTTCCCAGTGCAGAGACGCTGGGGGACAGATGCAGCATTGTTCCGATGCGGCATCCACCTAGGTAAGTATGATTATGGAAAAAAACAGATTCCCATACTTCTCTTTTAACCCCTTTAACCACAAATCTTAATGCCTAAGCCCGATTTTGCAACTTTGACATGTGTTGGTAAAACAGTACATATCACAACTACGTTGTGCATCCGGGTGGATTATACCGCATTTTTTTCAGGAGAAATTGGGCTGGTAATGGAGATCTCCTGATTTTTTTTTTTTTATTATCTAAGTAAAACTGGCCCAAAATAGTAAAATAGTTTTTTTTTAAATTTAACTGTATATTTCTTGTTACTACAACAACCTACCACCAAAGAATAACCCAAAATAAATTCTCCTGCTCCAGGTGATGCCAGTAACTAACATACACCAGTGATACAACATATGTGTATGTTAGTTGTTATCTGTACCTGTAGTACAGCCCAGAAACAATAGTGAGCATTTTTTTATCCTACCTAAAACACACTGACCCTGACATTAATGCCCTGTACACACGGTCAGAAATTTCCGACCACAAAATCCGTCTGATTTTTTGGGACGGATTTTGTCCGAAACTGGTTTTGCTTCCAACAGTCGGACAAAGTTGTCGGAAAATCCGATCGTTGGTAACGTGGTGACGTTCATTGCGTATGACGGAAATACGTAGAGGCTAGTATCCAATAGCTTTGGTCTCATAACTTGATCTGAGCATACGTGGCACTTTGTCCATCGGAAATTCTCTACAAACGATCAGAAAAAGTCTGATCTGATTTTTTTGTCGAAAAATTTCAGATCCTGCTCTCAAATTTTTTCCGTCGGAATTTACGATGGAAAAAGTCCGATAGAGCCCACACACAATCGGATTTTCCGACAACATAATCCGATCGGACCTTTTCCGTCGGAATTTCCGACCGTGTGTACAGTACAGGGCATAACTGACGCTGATACTAATTGGGAAAAAAAAAATCCTGTCCAAAAAATACTGACCCTGACATTTGACCCTAACACTAACCCTGGGGCTGACCTAGATCAAACCTTGATCTAGGTATTTTTTTATTTTTTGTTATTATTATTACGATTATTTTTATTTTTTTCTACACACACTTTTTTTCTATCTCTGCAAGGAAAATGTATCTGTCTCGTCCATTCACAAAGAAAGAAAACACGGGGCGGTCTTTACAGTTACTGACCACTGTGATAGCCAATCCGAGGCTATCACGGCGATCAGGTGATACAGAATCGGAACGTTCCGGGCCTCGATTGTTAGAACAGGGCCCCAGGCTTTTAGTGAGACCCCGGTCTCTGTGCTGGGAGCCTGCACAAAGGGATATATGCAAATATGCGGCCCCCAGAAAAAAGCCCAGTCCAGTGGGGCCGCATATTTGCATACGGTCGGCGTGAAGGGGTTAAACAAGCTGAATTTAGAAGCTGATTGGCTACCATGCACGGCTGCCCCAGATTTTGCACTCTCCAGTTTTAGTAAGTCAACTCTATTGTGTTACTGTGTGATGCAGTAGCATGCATTAAGGCTTCACACTATTGTGAATTGGATTAGGGTTCCCCGCATTCAATTTTGTAATAGCAGGAGATTTTGATCGGCTCTCTATGGAGCAGGTTCACATATCAGCGCATGAGTTTTGCACAAAAACGCTGTGCACTTTTTGGTCCGTTTCAGGTCCGAATTCAGCCCACAATTCTGGCTGAAATCAGACTTGAAATTGTGAACCAGGACGTACCAGACCCCTGCTGTGAGCCTCATGCGGCTCATATGTGAACCCAGCCTAAAGTGTGATTTCTACCACATTTTATAGCAAGCTAAGTGATCAAGCTCTAAGATAACATATATTATCTAGAGAACAAATTAAACCCTTACTGTATATGCTATAATCTCCCATCTTTCGCTAGGAAAAGTCGAGGATGATAATGATGATGTTGCAGTATTGTCTATTTGTCCGTTTTCAGGCACCTATCTTACTCATGAAGCCAAGGGATCAGATGACGCACCCGATGCCGACACAGCCATCATCAACGCAGAGGGCGGACAAGGCGGAACTGACGACAAAAAGGAATATTTCATATAAGCCCAACTCCTCCTCCTGATGTAACAACGGCAACAAGATCAACAATTAAGTTAACATCTGGAAAAAAAAAACAGCATCAGAAGAACAAATTGATACCAATGTCCGGCAACATGTGACTTGGATGACTCTCTTTCTCTAACAGGGCCAAAAACAGGATGGAGAGGAGAGAAAGGGACAGTCGACTGAGAGATCGTGCTTCTTAAACAAACTTGTACAAAAGTTATTACTAAAAACTCTTTAAAAGGTTAAAAAATTGCTTGCTTAAATCTACATATCTTCAGTGAACGCACTATTCTAACAAAACAAATAATAATCGTGAGTTCAAATATTTTTCGTTTATTTTCTTTTACGATGTGTACAAAGTTTTATGTTTTTATTTTTTACTTTGGAATGTTGGGATTGGGTGGGGTGGGCGGGTTCAGCGGGAGAAAGCATATTTAAATATATTTAGTGTTTTTTTGTTTTTTGTTCTTTTTTCAGGGTAATTTAAACAGGTAGGTTAGGCATTTTCTAGAAAAGAGTGTTATACGTCAGGAATACTCGAAGAGCAATTTCTAAGGTGCCACAATTAAAGCTTCCATTTAAAGACCTGTAATAGCTACGGCTCTCACGATGATCCCTTTTTTTGCAGTCGGTGGCGGCTTTTAGTTCTGGCTCGAGAAAAAGGTTAAATGACCGTGTTGGCACTTGAAGAATGAGACGTTAAGTGAAACACTGGATTATGGGAATCTATGTCGAGGGAAGAAAGGTGTAGCTCCCAGTTAAGTCCCCCTGCTCCCGTCATAGTGGGGGAGGGGGGGGGGTAAGTGTCCCTAACCGAGTTTGCTTATGCTAATCAGGGTCTCGGTTTCGCACAGAAAAAAGAAAAGGCACAGTGTTATTTGTTTAGTGTCATAAATGTTTTTGCTCTGTTTAAATTTTTTTTGGCATTAGCCCAGTCTGAAAACAGGTCTTAATGGAACATTTTTGTATGGTAAGGCTAATGACCGGCCAATCGAAATATTCCATACTGGAATGCTATGGCAAATGACCTACCATTGTAATTTCTGGTTGAGTTTAATGGAACATTTTGATTGGCCAGTCAGTCAAAAAAAGGAGAGAAGTGGTACCTTTGGCCATATTTACCACATAAATGCCTCATTTGTTGTTTTAGCAGCGTAGACTCCATTTTTCACAAAACTGACTGCATTATTCATCTGGAAGAGTTACTGATATTAACCAATAAATCTCTGTATAATGTCATACTCTGTATGTACCAGGCTTGGCATAAATTACTATTATTATTTTAATTGTTTTTTTTTTTTTTTTGCTATGTCGCTGTTGCATTGTCCATCCTTTTATAATGTTGCTTCATTCACAAAGATCTTTATTTAATAACATGGCACAGAAAGCAATGATGTGTAGTAATTAATAGCAACTGATTCCTGCGCTTATAAGAATACAGTTAGACTAAAGTGAAAGCTGATTTCTGATCGGTTGCTGTGAATTCTGCACTTTATATATTGCTCTCTGCCATACTAAATAAAGGCTTATTTACATCAGACTCTTATTCACTATACAAGTGTCTATACATGTTATGAGAAAAGTTATAAGCCAGATCTCATTGATATTATCCAGCAAAAGGGCTTTGCTTATTAGCAAATGTACAAGTGTAAACTGGAAAGGAAATTATTTATGAAAGTAAATTGGTTGCTGTGGCTTACCATATGTTCCTTTCTTGAGTCTTTGTATTGCATGTTCCATGGTTGACCATTATCCAATCATCGCATGATAACTGGAACCTATTCTGCTTTCAAACACAATCATCTCACCTCGAGCCCTGTAAGACTGTCGCTTACACGCGAGCGGACTTTTCAACGGACTAGGTCCGACGGAACGAATCCGCCGGACAATTAGATCGTGTGTGGGCTTCATCGGACCTTTGCTGTCTAAAAATCAGACAGACTTTAGATTTAAAACATGTTTCGATGGACTCGAGTCTGGTCGAAAAATCAGTTTGTCTGTGTGCTAGTCCAACGGATGAAAAACGATGCTAGGGCAGCTATTGGCTACTGGCTATGAACTTATTTATTCTAGTCTGGTCGCACGTCATCACGTTCCAATCCTTCAGACTTTGGTGTGCTTGTGTGTTGCCAAGTCCATTCGTTCAGAAGGTCCGTCGGAACTCCGCCAAAAGTCCGTCGGGAAGACCGTCGTACCTAGTCCGTCAAAGTTCGGTCGTGTGTACGCAGCATTACTGTTGATTATTGGGTTTAACAAGTACCAGTGCAAGAAGCAGATTGCAGCACAGCATAATATAGCAACCAGTCAGAATCATAAATTTTGATTGCCTGCTATGAGATACTGTGCAATTAGCACTTTAACATTTGGCTGTTTATTGAATAAGGCCATAGAAGTCCAGCGTTGTAGGTAAAATATGACCCCGCCTCAGGCTAACACATTGTTGTCGGCACAGTAGTTCAACTTCCAGAATTCTTTAAGGACTGTTATCACTAGCTTTGTATGCTCCAGCCTGACCATTCAGTGTCCCTGTAGGTTGTTGTTAGCTCCTCTTAGATCCTCTTGGATCTACAATTTACTAGTCTAAACAAAAGCCACCAACATACAGGCACAATAAACTGTTAATTCTTTCCTATCACCACTACTTGGAAGTTTCAAAGGACCAAAGTTACCTGTCACAGCTGAGGCTTCTTTCACCTCAGAAGGCTCTGTGAAGCTGTTCTAGTTATGGAACAAAGGATATCTCTGATGCTTTGCTATGTGATTTACTCACCCCAGAGCTAGCACAGATAACAATTGTCAACATTGCTGTCTTTGGCTTCAGAAGAAAGTCTAATTTGAGTAAGGTAACAGCCATCCTGAGAGGTTCTCTTGCAAATGCATTGCCTGTTCACGCTGCATTGCCTAGGTGGCCTAATAGT
This sequence comes from Lithobates sylvaticus, assembly GCA_028564925.1. Classification (NCBI taxonomy): domain Eukaryota; kingdom Metazoa; phylum Chordata; class Amphibia; order Anura; family Ranidae; genus Lithobates; species Lithobates sylvaticus. The sequence continues at coordinate 175,047,238 of CM053038.1, forward strand.
TTTGTACAAGGAAGAGTTTGAATCCTGTGAAGTGGTTATAGCTGTATTTCTGCTATTCGCCCTGATGACCATTGTCATCAACACAAAGTGAGGGGAAATCCAAAATGTTTGGAGCTGTCTATAGAACTTGAGACGAGGAGAAATCTTTCAACTGTGAGACCTCACTTTTGGGGATATTTCCTTTAACTTTCTTTTGCATCTTCAGATGGAAAGTGAAGGGAGATCTCCCCAGGACATAGCAAAATAACTTCCCCTACTCTATCCAAAATTAAAAAGAAATGTTTTAGTTATACATATATTTAAATATGGTCCCAACCAAGGACATCATTGACACTTGTAACTCAACCATTGTACACCATTCCACTGTGACGAAAACAGGATTGAAAAGGACTGGTGGAAATGAAAAGTGCTATTGTTGACTAGAGCCATCAGTTGGATATCCATTGTTCATGCTCTAACCCATTTTGCATAAATCAGTTGGAAACTTACTAGTTGTCATTGTCAAAACACACTTTTTGCTAGGCAGGTTTTTCCCTTCTCAATTTGTTGGAATTAGTTACATGAACACCTCAAATGAGAGATACTTTTTCACAAGATCCATATGCTTATTCGGCTCTGCATCCACATGGTTCCACTCCAAGTCCTGTGTCCTAGCTCACAACCCCTTCCATACCAAGATGCTAATACCAAAAATTCCATGTGTCCCATAAAAACATGTGATGGTAGTAACCTATTTCACACTTAAGGCTTACGTAAAGAAAAATCTCATTCTACAGTCTTCTGCCCACCCTGCTGATGTAAAAAAAACAGTATTCTAAACTCCTTGACTATTGTATTTGGATGTCTTGGAGGAACAGCTGCTGTGATTACCAGTCATGCAATTAAGCACCTAAGCATGAAATCGCAGCTAAGGGGAGGATCAGAACATTTTTCTCCTTTTTGTGTCCAAACGAAAATGCTTGAAGGCTGCTGAATGATGCTATTTCACATTAGGTTGGCTTTAACTGTAAACCCTTAAAATGAAATGGTTGCTCTGTTTTTCAGCATAAGAATTTACAGGCAAAGGAGAGGGGAAATGTTGCTTGTAACAACCATTGACATTCCATTTTTCATGTATAAGCTAAAATCTGACTGGCTGCCACCGTACATCGGTTGACCGCTCTTGCCTTACTGTGAAAGAAAACTGTAATGCCGCGTACACACGGCCGGAATTTCCGATGGAAACAGTCCGATTGGGAGCTTTTCATCGGATTTTCCGACCGTGTGTATGCCCATCAGTCTCTTTCTGTAGGCATTTCCGATGCACTGTTCTTAATTTTTCCAACGGAAAACCTTTCTATTGGATTTTCCGATCGTGTGTATGCAATTCCGACACGCAAAATTCCGACGCATGCTCGGAAACAATTAGACGCATGCTTGGAAGCATTAAACTTCCCTTTTATAGTGCCGTTGAACGTGTTGTATGTCAGTGTTATTGACCGTCGGAATTTGGTACGACCGTGTGTAGGCAAGACAGTTTGAGCGAAATTCCGTCGGAATTCCGACGGGAAAACCATCAGCTTCTTCCGACGAGAATTCTGATTGTGTGTACGTGGCATTAGCAGAAGTTTAGTACTGCCCTACCTTTGGTGACCAGTCAGATCTAGCTTTTCATTTGCATGACCATACTAGATACTTTCCATCTATAACCTACCATTAGATTGGTTGTCATAAATCACAGCGATCATAAAATTTGTTCGATGATATTCAGTAAGTAGATGTGAATTACAGACACTGAAGTGCTGCATTAAAAACCATATATACGTTTTGGTATATAAAATAAATTGGACTGTTCATTTGGTATGGTTGTTAAACCATAGCAATATATTCTTTTCCTGCCTATACACTATGTACATTTGTTGTTTTCACAGAACTTATACCTCAGTATTATCTCTTCCAGTACAGGCCTGCTTAAAACGAAAGAACATCCAAAATTGATTTTCTGGTTTTGAATGGACTTTGGTGTGTTCAGTCTTCCGCAATCATCGTCATACTGTCAGAGATCCAGGAAGGAAGATCGAAGCTCTGCACTCCTCTTGTCCTAATAGTTTATTCAGCTTTTTGCTGGAAGTTGAACTCTGGGCAAATCTAAAATCATATTTTAAAGGCTAAGTTCACCTTTTTAAGAAAATTGCCTATGCAGGCATGGGGGACCTAATAGATAAAAAAAAAAAAAAAAAACAGTGCAACTGAAAAATGTAATTGCCCGACCACTTTTCCCCCACTCCCTGCACCCTATGAGAAAGAAGGTCAGTTGAGACACAAACAAATATATGGATATGAACTTTTATGTGTTTATATAACTGTCAACCAATCAGGTTCTGATACAATGTTATCAGTCTAAAGATGCTTGCAGGCACTAAGAACGTGCCTGCAAGAGAGAAGAGCAGGGAGATAACCCTTATTGGTGTGGAGATGCTCCGTCACTGTTCAGTCAACACATTGGAGTAGAGAAGGTGACCAACCCATAGCTGTTCCAATGGAGTTCAACTTGACATATATGGCTATGCTCAACCTTCTGGATATTCTGCATCAAAAAAAACAAAACAGACAAAATAATCTGAGGGACCATACAGTTAGCATAATGCTTATGTTAGCAATATTTTATGCTGCTGAAAGAGGGGACAGAGCTGTTCCACTATCCAAGATCGTCAATCCTCCACAGATTGGCATTTGACTGAATGTACCACTTCCATCCAAAATGGGGAAATCTGTTTTGTTGTAACCAGTTTTCAGGCTTTTATTTACTAACCACTTCCTGTCCACCCTGTACTCCACAAACTTTTTACAATCCGTTTGCTCTTGTTATGCAGCAAATATACAGTATAATATACATATATATGGTCCAGGTGCTTCCCAGTCAGTCTGATTTGCTGTTCTATATTTGTATGTAGATGAAGAAAGAAACATGGCCGTTTTTTTTTTTTTTTTGGGTTGAAAGAGCTTCCTGCAGGGAGGAGACTCCGATATATATGGATGCGTGTCTAAATGACTGTGCTGAATGTAGTTCACTATATGTTTGTACCTTTCTAAAATATATATCTCTCTATATACTCAGTCTGTGAAAATACATCTTATGGGAAGCTTATGGATTCTAATATGGCTCATTATTTTGGGTGGATGAGGTTCAGCACACACCTGTAGGGGCATTAGCCTAAAAAATGATGTCTTCTGCTAAATGTACATATACTATGTAATTAACAGGTTCACATTATTCTCTAAGTAGGGGTTTTTCTGTACTGCAAGTAGCAGATCACGTGCTCTTACCCCCCTGCTGATAAGTGACACCTCCTCGTGGCTGTACTTGCCCCTGTATGACAGATTGGGAACAGTGCAGTAATCAATTTTACATTGCTACAAGTTCTCACTGTCCAAAGGAGAAGGCAGCTGGGGTCCAGGAGGAAGGGTGAGATTCTGAAAGCTGAAGTCCAAGTATGGTTTTTGTTCTATAATGGACCACAAAGTACACATACAGTATCTCATACCTGTGGGACCACTCTGAAAGCGGAGGATCACTGTAGCAGTCGCCACTACTACACCAATCACCACAGTCTTCTAGCTGCTCTTCTGCATTGTGAACAGAGGAGTTTGCTCATTTGGCATGGCCAGCATTCATAGAACGCCTTGTATTTTTTTAACGGATACAGGATTTTCTCTCATTGGACCAGATGGTGGGATGGGGTGTTGATGCCACTTAGAGAATGCCTTTACTATACAGAAGTTCAGCTGCTTGGCACAGGACCCGGTAGACCCTGGTGATCGCTGTAGTATCAGCGATTACTACAGTAATTTTTCTGTTTCCACGGCAAGTCCCACATGTATGAAACATGTATATTTACATTGGTCCAAGCTGGAGCAATGTAACTATGAAATAAAAACGATACATTTCATTCATTTTTAGGCTGCCACTGCAGGGCATCTCCTAAAGGCAATGATTTCAGCTTGCCTCCTGGTGGGAACCAGCCCTATTTAAGAAGGAACATGCCCGTCCTGAAACCATAAACAGCAGAACAAAATGGATCCTTAATAGTCTGTTGATAACCATCTTGTGGCTTTTGTGTTCTGTGGCATGTTAGCTTTGGTACAGAAATCTCCATTATCATGTAAGACTACATATGCTAAATAAAGTTTAGTTTGTGTAAATTGAATGGTAGAGGTTGATAGTATGCCAATGGGTTATGTCTGAGAACACTTGCAATTCTGCAACTACAATTTTTAGGTTCTGTTTGAATTGTTTTAAACACAAATGCTGTGTACACACAATCGGACTTTCCGACAACAAAACCATGGAATTTTGTTTGACGGTTGTTGGCCCCAACTTGTCTTGCATACACACGGTCACACAAATGTTGGCCAACAATTATGAACGTAGTGACGTACAAGACGTGCGTGATATCTCCATTATTGACGCTAGTTTTACAAGACCGATCGCTTCCGGCTCGTCCTTGATTCCGAGCATGTGTGTTTATACATTGGACTTTTGTCCGACGGACTTGTGTACACACGAACGGAAAGTCGGACAACACACATTTGTTGGCGGAAGATTTGAGAGCATGCTAGCCAACATTTGTTGGCAGAAAGTCAGACAACAAATGTCCAATGGAGCATACACATGGTCGGACTGACCGCCAACAAGCTTACATCCAAAATTTCCCGTTGGAAAATCTGATTGTGTGTACGCAGCAAAAGAAAGTCTAAAACATTTGATTTGATTACCATAACAAATTACCAAGAAAATAACATTGGGCCATTTACTTTGATAAGGCCCAGTTGAACTTTTAGTTTAAATCAGCTGAATACATTCCAGGCACATGAGAACAAAAGGTGCAAAAAATCTAAAAGCAGGCACATTTTGAGTAGAAAAGTATGTCCCCTGCCAGCATGGTACAAAGAAAGACCCTTGTTCTCTATGCAGATGTAGTGGTCTCTTTGCAGAGGTCTGACGCTCAGCCCTGCTGAGTCAGACCTTTAGCTCTGCAGACAACAAAGCTCATGCCCCCGCTGATTGTAGAGCTCTAGCTCTGACTCAATAAGAAGCTTGTCAGAACTCTACAGACCTTTTCTTACACTAATGCCGCGTACACGCGATCGGAATTCTCGTCGGAAAAAACTCTGACGGTTTTTCCGACGGAATTCTGCTCAAGCTGTGTTGCCTACACACGATCACACCAAATTCCGACGGTCAATAACACAGCAGTATAAAACACGTTTGACAGCACTATAAAAGGGAAGTTTAATGCTTCCGAGCAAGCATCAAATTGTTTCCGAGCATGCGTCGGAATTTTGCGTGTCGGAATTGCATACACACGATCGGAAAATCCGATAGAAAGGTTTTCTGTCGGAAAAATTGAGAACAGGTTCTCAATTCAAAGTCCGTCGGAAATTCAGACAGAAAAAGACCGTTGGGCATAGACACGGTCGGAAAATACGATGAAAAGCTCCCATCGGACCGTTTCCAACGGAAATTCCGACCGTGTGTACGCCGCAAAAGAGTAAGAGGCCTTCTCAGTAGCATGTTGCTGGTGGACAAACGTTTCTACTGTGGCTGTGGTTGCTTTCCAAAGAAAATTAATTTAGACTGCACATTTTGATGCACCTGGTATATATTTAGCTAATCTCAGCTTGGCTTTAAGGTGGCCAAATATTGCTTTGTTGGTAATTTGCAATTTTAATCTAATCAAAACAAATCCTTTTTTTGCGGCACTGAAGCTAAAATACTACATTGGTTTTCTAGCATGAATAAAAGTATCCTCCCTATATCTGGACCTTCTAAATCTACCCTTGTTTTAAAAGGCATTTCCAAGGGAAACATGGAGGGCTACGCTCCTCCTACAGTCTCCAGAAAGTGTTTGGTGGACTGAGATATTACCAGGCAAATACCACATTTCCTTTTCCCTGTTGTGCCATAAATACATTGTACTAGATTTTAGCAGTGGGTAATGCTGCAGGACAGATTTGCTATTTCCAACCTGTCCATTGAAGACCTGTTGGAGGGCCAGTCCTTCATTTTTCAGAGAAGTTCTCAAGAATTTTACTTTTCTATAATTTTTCTGGAGATTCCTTTATCTGACGAGGAGCAACTATTACTCAATGCCTCACTTCCTCCTCATTCCCAAATCCTGCTACAAATCTAAGGGGGAACAGAGATTCGCTGTCCAAGGACCTCGGCTATGGAACGCTCTACCGACCTACATCCGCATGGAAGAAAACCATCAGGCCTTCAGGAAAAAACTCAAGACCACCTCTTCTAAGAAACTTGACAACAAATCACAAATACAGTGCCTTGAGGTGATTCAGTTCGCATTGTAGCGCTATACAAATTATTCATTCATTCATTCACTTGCTTTTGAAATCTGGCTACACTAAGCAAAACAAACAACCACACAAATGGGTGCCTTTCTGCTGTTTGCAATAAACTGTTTAGAAGAGATGTTTTAGAGCATCTTTTTCAATTGCCAGATATGTTGTTAATATTATAGCACAGATTTTCTTTTCTGCATGATATTTTCAGAACGTCATCAAAATTATTGATACTGAAAGTGTACGAGTACCTTGCTATACAGAACAAAGCAACAGGTTTAGTTCAACCCCCAGGCTCCCCCCCCAGCACCCCATGTACCATCTTCCCTACACTCCCCTCTGTAAGCTACACGTTGCTAGACTCTTAACTCTCACAGAGCTATGAACTCTACCTACTGTATGGGACAGCACTAATGCTTGGTGATTTTTCAAGTGCCCTTACATGGTGTTACATGCTTCTCTATTTCTAGAAGGACTGGGTATTTTATTATTTCTTTGCAGCTGAATGAAACAGTGGGGATTGATGGAAAGGTGAAGATGAGATGAAAATGCTGTTGGCAAGGGGAACGTAAAGTGCACCTGTGCCCAAAACTTTGCACATTAAAGTCGTAAAAACTCCTTAAGGCTAGATTTAGACTGTTGTAGTGATTTAATGCACACGCACTGAGGCACCTTATGCTACACATTAACGTGCGTTGTGTTAGGGTTCATGTGGCTTGGTTGCCTAATGCACCAAAACGCACCAAAAAAAGTGCATGTACTTTTTTTGGTGATCCGGGTACAACTTGCAGTGCCGCTCTAAGCTAAGACAAAGATTTCACTGCCAGTTGCAGTGAAGGGAGCAGCTGGAGAGGTCGGATTGACTTTACCTGCTCTTTTACTACTTGTTATTAATATCTTACTATGTCCAGAGTCTTGGCACAGGTGCACTTTAAAGCAGATTTGTTGCCTTGCCCTGCCCGAGCAGAACACAGGTTTGTTTTAACTGTTGAGATAAAAGTTGTGGTTGTGGATTATGGATTAGGTTGAGGTTTGGAGTTAGGGCCTTGAGCTAGAGATATGGCTGAGGTTTAGAACCGAGTTGAGATATAGGTTGAAGGTTAGGGACATGTGTGTGTTGAATTAGGCAAATTAGGCGGTCGCCTAAGGCCTCGCACTCACAGGGGCCTCGCAGCTGCCTAATTTCCCTAAGAGCCACCCCTGAGGCTGTCCCACAGGGCACCCATGGATGAGACAAAGCCACTCCTGTCACTCTCTGGCTCCTGTCACATTTATAAAGACATGGACGCACGTGGGCATGGATTATCCTCCCTCTCTCTCAGCTCTTTCTGGCGCTCCCACTCAGTGTGCTCCAAGGCTGTCTGCAAAAATCTTACAAGGCAGGAGGTGGAGCTGCAGCTTACAAGTGCTGAGATGGGAGTGAATGCTCATAGAGTGACGCTGAGTGCTCATTGCTCGAGATCGGAGATCCCCCCCCATGCCCCCCTCCTGCACATACCACCCACTCCCTATTCACTCCGTGCCCCCCTCCTGCACATACCACCCACCCCTATTCACTCTGTGCCCCCCTCCTGCGCATACCACCCACCCCTATTCACTCCGTGCCCCCCTCCTGTGCATACCACCCACCCCTATTCACTCCGTGCCCCCCTCCTGCGCATACCACCCACCCCTATTCACTCCGTGCCCCCCTCCTGCGCATACCACCCATCCCTATTCACTCCATGCCCCTCTCCTGCACATACCACCCACCCCTATTCACCCTATGCCCCCCTCCTGCAGATACCACCCACCCATATTCACCTTTAAGCGGAGCATCTCACTACTGCTGCTGCTTGTATGGGTGGGATGTATACTGCTCCAATCCTTGCTGACCCTCTCCTATTCATCCCATGTGATTGGCGCAGGACACATACCACCCACACAAGCGGAAGCAGTAATAAGATGCTCGGGGTTCTTCCTTAACTCCTGGAAAGGGTGTGAGTGGGGCCTCATATCTAAATTGTGCCTAAGGCCTCACAAAGCCTAGAGCCGCCTCTGGCTGGTAGGTAAGGGTCAGAGTTTTAGTTTGGGGCTATGGTTATGATCAGGCCTTTTTTTCTCAGAGAATAGGTGCCTTCATAGTCAGCCTTTGTTTCTGCCCCCTGCCCACCTCTGAGCAATGTCCCTTGGTTTCACCTTCTACATACCTCCCAGTACTGCCCCTTTTAGAGAATACAGAACCAAGTATCATATTGTGCTGCTAAGAGATTTGTTAATGAAAAGGGAATTTGTTTTATATATAATATATATATATATATATATATGTATATGACAGTAAAATAGAATCCCTGCTGCGAGTAACAATAAACCCCAACCCAGCAACCGTAGACACCCCCCCCCCCCCCCAGAAACAATAGACGTCATCAACAATAGATCCCATACACAGCAATATACACCCCCCCCCCCCCAGCAACAGTGCTCCCCCCACACCAAAAAAAACACCCCAGCAACAACAGACCCCTCCGAAGCAGCAACAACAGATCTCCCAGCAGCCAGCATCAATAGACCTCTCTGTCAACAGTAGATCCCTATCAGCAACAATAGACCACCATGCAAAAATAGATCCTTACTAGCAACAATAAATTCCCCCTTCAGCCAGCATCAATAAACCCTCCAACACACCCCACACTCCTTTCCATTACATACATTCATTGCTGCGTTACTCCATGTTCCCGCAAAAAAAAAAAAGCCCTGGTTATGATAAAACCTAGTTGTTTCTTTTTAAGTATAATGTTTGCAATCCTTTGCACCTTTGCCTTGTGCCAGAAAAGTGGAATTATTTTTTGTTCATTGGAGGATACAGCTCAGAGGGCAGACTCCCTGTTCCTGGTTGTAGAGAGCCCACATAAGGGGCCTTCAACGTCAACTGTTACGATCTCACGTGGGTTCAGGCAATCCATTGTACAAGGATATGACATCAATTACCAAGAACTGGCATTTCCGGTAACACTCTACCAGGCCGGTAAGTGCATATTGGGCTTTCAACCATCAGGTGTCAATGTCCCAGGTTTGTAAGGCGACCACTTGGTCATTGGTTTATACAAAGTGGATCTGTCAATATTAGCCGGTGCCAGTTTTGGTGTAAAGTTTTATAGGCAGCAGTTTCACTGGCCTGTATAATTTTTTTCTTTAGGATGGTTGTCTATATTTTCATTCTGTTTATTTGCCCACTCCATTGTGGAACTGGATTGAGATGTCCCAGTTAGTAATGATCTAAGACAGATCTGTGTCCTCCAATGAACAAAAGAGGAAATATGGTCTTTTGAACTCACCATAAAATCCTTTTCTCTGCGTTCATTGGAGGATAAGAACCTGTCCCTCTGGCTTGCTGCTGCCACATGTGTAAATGCTTTTGTTTGTATTACTTGCACTTTGTCATGTAATGGAGTTCTCCTGAGCTATGGAGGGGTTTTGGCCACCAGTAAGTGCCACCCCTGGGCTCTTTTCTGTTTTTTTACTGCACATAACACAACTTCTGCAGGTGGCAATATATCCAGTTGACGATGATCTAAAACAGAGATGAGTTCTTCAATGAGAGAAAAGAGAAAAGGATTTCATGGTGAGCACATAAAATATATATATTTTTTGTGCTCACCATAAAATTCATATGTTTGCATTCATTGGAAGCCACATCTCTGCTTTTGATAGTCACCTACCGGATATGGCGCCACCTGCAGAGCTGTGTCCTCTAATGAACAAAAGAGAAATTCAAATTTGAATCGCGCCCCTCACAACATGCTATGCAATTTTTTTTTTTTATATACTGACAAGTGGCACTGGTGTTTCTCTTTTGTTCATTAGAGTACACAGTTCTGCTCTACCTACTATAGTGCTACCTACAGAGCTGGGTTCTCCAACGAATGCAGAGAACCTACTGCGAGTAGAAAAATACTATTTTTAAAGTTAGTTGTCAAAATCAAAGGCCATGTTACTGACAAATTCCATATTTTAAGGCAGTGAAGCAAAATATTTTCTAAATAGCAGGTGTTACCTAAAGCTTCTTGAGGCTCCCAAGGTACACATTTAATCTATAATCATTTAAGCTATGGATATGCCACTGCTGTGGCTAGAAAAAAATCATAAAAGATACAGTTAATAATTAGTTAAAATAAAGTATGTTTTTATTATTATTCTTATTATTAGTATTACTTTTAATATTATTGATGCTGAACTGTAGGTATGAATTTTATTGGTTAGTTATACTGGGCCAGCTTTGGTCTATGTACATATTTATGCATTCTCTTACCTGAGCTATCGCTGTGGAAGCGGACAATCACTTTTACTACAAAAATAGCAGTGACCTTCTGGGTCCTGTGCCGAGAGCCTTCCCTTGCATACTGACCACTGGGGCGTTTGCTTGGCACCGCCACCATTTACAGAATGCTTTTTTTTTTTTTTATGAATACAATGGGGGAGATTTACTAAAACTGGAGCACTCAGAATCTGGTTCAGCTGTGCCTGGTAGCCAATCGGCTTGTAATTTCAGCTTGTTCAATTAATAAAACCTTGAAGCTGATTGGTTGCTATTCAGAGCTGCACCAGATTTTGCACACTCACGTTTTAGTAAATCAACCCCAATGTGTTCTCTGATGGATGAGATGGAGAGGTGGAGTGCTGACAACACAATTTTTACATCAACCAATCAGAGAATAGCTCTGGGCCAAGCAAGTGACCCTCTTCGGTCAGTATGCAAAAAGGAAGCTGCTCAGCACAGGTTCTGAAAAATTGCTTCTATTACTATAGTAGCGCCAACTATTACACTAAAGCCCCTTACACGCGATCGGATTTTCCGACAGGAATTGTTGGCTGTTAGGCTGTTGGCGGAAAATCTAACCATGTGTATGCTCCATTGGACAATCGTTGTCGGACTTTCCGCCAACAAATGTTGGCTAGCATGTCTTCAAATTTTCCACCAACAACTGTGTTTTGTCGGATTTTCTAACTGTAGGTACACAAGTCCGTCGGACAAAAGTCCAAAGTACAAACACGCATGCTCGTAATCGTGGACAAGCCGGAATCGCTCAGTCTTGTAAAACTAGCATTTGTCATGGAGATATCACAATGGCTCGCCGTACGTCTTCTACGTCACTACGTTCAAAATTGTTGGCCAACATTTGTGTGACCGTGTGTATGCAAGACAAGTTGGAGCCAACACCCTTCGAACAAAAATCAACGGTTTAGTTGTCCCAAAGTCTGATCGTGTGTACGAGGCATAACAATGGAGAACCATCAGTAATACATTTTATGGGGGACACCTAGTGCTTGCCCAAATCCTAGAGTTTCAGACAGTGGAGGAGAGTGCCGAATGCCAATGGAGCAAAGAATATGTTAAGTGTATCACCTATTCATCATTCTCTAGGCAAAAGTAGTTAACCCTTCCAGTGCCGAGTGTGACTCATTGCAAGGATGATTTTTTTTTTTGTACCTGGAGTTTAGCTTTAAGGAAGTAAGAGGACGTGAAATATGGAGACAACTATTAGACTGTCATGGACAAGGATAATGAGAAAGTGAGACTGAGAGCTGAGAGATGAATTGAATATCACCTGCATAAATCAGTGAACACAAAATTACTGCTTTGATGTATTGTAATGTTATGCATTTCCTAAGCTGGCTATAGTTTGCTATTCAGGAATCATTATTAGGTTTACTTAAGGACATATGTGACACATCCAAATGCTGGCTTGTATCCTATTGGTTTAAACTCCCTTCTAGAAGTGTCCCCATACTGGTGAACACTTGAGCTATCAACCGAGCAAAGCAGCATGTTTATAGTGACTAACCATGTAATCGTTTGATATTGAAGTCCAAATCCAATGATAAGTAGACTATAGATAGAGATGGAGAAGATTGATGGGCCAGTGACTGAAGCTTGTGGTGCATCAACAGAGGAAAAGACGGTGAGATGGACAATCCAAAAAAGTGTAAGGCCTTACCTACGTAAAGAGAAGAGAGCCAGGAGCACTGAGGGGTCAACATCGGTGAAGGCAGAGGAGAGTTTAAAAAAAAAAAAGCGTGGAATACTGTCTTTTAGTTATTGCAAACAGTGGGAATTCTCTATGAAATTACTGTTCTTCAGTCTGGGTTTATCCTTAATAATTAGATGAAAGAGTATAGCAATTCTATGTGAATGTGGCATTTAAGGCATTTAAGCGAGACAAGGAAAAGTGGCACAGGGTAGTAGCTGGAGAAGGCTTTCGAAAAGGGTTTTTTAAGTATTGATGTTACAATTTTATGTGTGAATTAGGAAGAGACATTGTCAGCAAAAAGACATACAAAAACTGATGGTATGGCAGGAATACTAGACAAGGTCTGAAATGGTAAGGGACAAGATCAAGAGAACAGGTAGCAATGTAAGACTTGGATAGTAAAGACAAAGGTCTTTGTTCATATAAAGGAATTAAGCTTTTTAACGATAAAGCCACGGGACTAGTCTGTGCAGGTAGTGTGAGTTACAGAGTGGATATACTTCTAATTAGGTCAAATATTCTTTTTAAAAAAACAAAGTCTTTAGATGTACGGCAGGTAGATGGAAAGGGTGTTGAAAAGATGCATTGGATTCTGTGACTATGAAGGTATTTTGGAGAAGTATTATTTCTTGGCTGTTAGATAAGAAAGCTTTTCTGATAGTGTAGGGCATGGGAATACTGGGATAACCTTGTTAGCACTGCATTTTTCTCCAGCACTCTTCAGCCACCTAATGCCACGTACACATGATCGGATTTTCCGCCAACAAATGTTGGATATGCGCTTGTTGGCGGAAAGTACGTCCGTGTGTGTGCGCCATCGAACATTTGTTATCGGACTTTCCGCCAACAAAGGTTGGCTAGCAGGTCCTCAAATTTTTCGCCAACAAATTTCTGTTATAGGACTTTCTGATCGTGTGTACACAAGTCCGTTGCATAAAACTCCACGCATGCTCGGAATCAAGTACGAGCCGGAAGCGCTCGATCTTGTAAAACTAGCGTTTGTAATGGAGATATCACGTACGTCTTGTACGTCACTACGTTCATAATTGTTGGCCAACATTTGTGTGATCGTGTGTATGCAAGACAAGTTGGAGCCAACACCCTTCGAGCAAAAATCCACAATTTTGTTGTCGGAAAGTCCGATCGTGTGTACGGGGCATAAGAATACCTTCTGTACAATTTACAGTAGGATATTTGCTGTGCCAGAACTACCAGTTAGCATGATCTGTCTCCAAGTCACTGAAGTAGGAAACAAAACATGAAAAAAAAAATAGATTGGAGAGAGAGTGGGAAAATCTAAATTGTGAAGACTCCTGCATATGCAGGTGGGTTTGTATAGGAGAGGTTCAAGAAAGTAGGATAAAAAGGGTAAGTGATAGAAGATTATGATCAGAATGACCAATAGTTTAAAAGATGTAATACAAAACAGGGACAACTAAAGGTTAGGTCAACAGAGATCCATTTTAAGCCACAACTCCAGGTAATGGAGTTGTGGCTCCCATTCCTCCCATTCCTCTTTGACTAACCGCCAGTATGAAAAAAAACTTATGTAATTGCCCGTTTTACTTACTGAAGCTGCTGTCACGTGATGATCGTTCTCTGTGTACTTCCTTGGGTTTTTTGTTTATTGTCCACATTACTCCCTGTGTGATGTTGACACTTCCTATTGGTGGAGGCAACACTTCCAGTGGCTGTGCCCTCTCTCATAAGCTGTAGATGCAGGAAAACTCACAGAGGCTGTTATAGAAATGATGCACAAACAGATAACAAGAGGGGGAAAAAATGCTTGGTCCCCAGGGCAGGAAATTATCTTTAACTCAGAGGAAACTGTAACTTTGATCCATTACACTGAAGGATGGCTTAGGAAAATGTGTTTGGAATGAAAACTGCGGAGTAAGGTAATTAATGCACAAAGCACTATTAAAATTACATTTTGGGCTTTAAGATGCCACAAAAGGAGCCGAAAGGGAAAAGTATAGTGACATCACTGTTATTACTCTCAGTGGGAATGCTAAATCATATATCATGATTGTAAAGATGAACTGTAAAAACCATGCAGACAAATGGACCAAGAGTTTGAAATGGAGATGCAAGATACCCAACGGAGCAAACTTAAAAAAACATGAGATAGAAAGCGCATACAGGAACACTTGGATTAAAGTAATAGTGCTCACCTTGTGAGTGCTCAATAGTGCTCACCAGGAGAATGCCAGCCCTACCACTATGTTGGGTTTCCAGCTCAATAATGCCAACAAAATTAAAGGTAATATTGTACAGGTGGTTAGGGGAAAAAAAGTATGTTACTCTTTACAAAAATTATTAGTTTTCTGTCCTAGTTTAAAATGTCAGTTCAGCCAGAAAGGGGGATATACAGTATACTCTAAAACAACTCTGCTGCTAGATGAAAAATAAAAGGTTCCCTTTAAAGAAAATAGTAAATACTTTCTTGACTCTCCACCCATGCAGCCAATCTTTGCTTTCTTAAACAGCTGTGTGTGGCTGAATTTTTGTTTGTTTCTCTATGTAGGAGGGAAATCCATTAAATGCCTTTCAGTGGATGTGTGTAGTGGTTTTGTTACACTTTATATGTTTTATTGCATTTCAATTTAAAGGGTTATACCACTAATTTTCCTTCAGTGGAGAGAGGAGAAAAATGAGGCTTCTGCATAAATATTATTCACTTTCATATCTGAATTGTTTGGTTTACATGTACTGTATGCACCATAGATTCATAGAGGCATATGGGCAATTTCTGCCAAGCAGAGGAAGTGCAAGGCAATTGAACACAGAATTGCTTAGGATAGGACTTCAAAAAAGAACTTTAGGCAGATTTGAAGAATCCAAATATAATTCATTTTTTTAAGAAGAAAGTGTTTACCCAGCGCACGACAATGAGAGCGCCTGTGATATAGTTCAGTTTGATATTGTCTTTTTTGTTTTGATTGAAATTTGTCCATATATGCTTTAGGAAAAATTCAGGTGCAGGCCATGCCCAGAGCATATCCAAGGTACTCTGTGAGCAATGTAAAAGAGAGAAGGAGGCGCACCTAAGTGCAATATTATAAAGTTATTTTAATAGGGCAAATATAAATGCACTTAAAGAAATGAAGGTATCCTAGGCATATCTGTCAGGTAAAGGATCCTCCTTGAGGGGTGCCAGCAATCAGCGATCAGCTGTATTTTCTCACTGCACAGGATGCTGTCTGCAGGGCAGGAACTGAAGGAGGTCTCCGCTGCCTGGTCTGGATCGTACAGGGGAAATTATGCCATCCGGTGGGCGGACCTCGATGTGTGGAGGAAAGGAAGAGAGACATAAAAGGCTACGTGCTCGGAGCATACAGCTCCTTCTACTGGCCTGTTAGTGTCTACAGTGGGGGAAGTTTAAATACATTTTGACCATGGCTATGGGACTACAAGAGCCAGCAAACACATGTGAAAAAGTCATATTGGAAAAAACACACATTTAAAAGGCACAAGTACAGATTATAGGGAAACATAAGTATAAAAAAACAACAGTATTAAAACAACAATTGATATGAACGTAACGATCTTAAGACATTGAGAATGTGGAAAATATATATATATCCTGACGGATGGACACATGATAAAGTAAAAAATATATATGAGAAATATGTGTGTGTGTGTGTGTGTGTGTGTGTGTGTGTATATATATATATATATATATATATATATATATATATACACTCACACACAGAAAAATACATAATACAAATCATAGATATAAAAATATATATTATATAGAAAATTATACAAAAAATTATATAAAAAAATATATATTAAAAATCTCTATGGGATGGATATTTAATATAAATGGAGGAGGGGGATTTTTGGGGAAAATGGGGGGGGGGGTAGATTGGCAAGGGGGAACACAAAAGGGGGGTGGGGCAGGGGGAAGAGTATACATGGAGTAGGGATAAAGGGGGTTGTTATTTTTGGGGGGAAAATAAAAGGGTTAGTTTACTACCTAATGTAAGATTTCTTGGGGGACAAAATACCCATATACATATATATGCATCTATCTCTCAAAAATTCACAATGCACAAATATTGTGGACAAAAAAAAACATGTGTGTGTGTGTATATATATATATATATATATATATATATCCATATATAAACGCAAAACATTTAGTCTATGGGGGGAGGGGGTTGGGGGGGAGGTGGAGGGAAGGTGAACAAAAATTGGGAGGAGTGGAAGGTGAAAAAATTGAAATCGACAAAGTAAATATAAATGCCTTTGCCCCTCCCCCCTTTTTTTTGCGCGTGGAAAAAAAGGGGGAGGGGCAAAGGCATTTATATTTACTTTATGGGCAGTTTACTTACTACTGATCTCAGAACCACCACCCTGGTATAGAACTATACGATATCCAGATTAACTGACCATAAGGATCTGCTGTAGGGAATAATAATAAATAACATAGTGAAAAAAAGGGGAAACATCAAAGAACATCAGGCAATATATGCGCTATTATTATTACTATATATGTTACAATATTGTGTGAATTTCAATCTCTTTGTTGAGTCCCCCAGGCTTAAGTGTTTTAAGGGAATAAATCCAGAACGTCTCTTGTTGACATAACCCTTTGTACCGTTCTGCAACGGGCAAGCTGTTAAGGATTGACTCGATCACCCAGGTTTGGGAGTAAGTACAGGGGGAAGATGTCTGGGGCCAGAGGGAATATTATTTTGATGATTCCACAAATTGTTGGAAGATGGGGGTGGATGCCAAGTGGATCGGAAATCCATAAGTGGTACAGGGGACTTATGGAAAAATGTCTCTAGATTTTTTCCAACAAAAAACTCTGTTGGTGTTGTAATCTCTGACATCCCGCCTGAATTTCCCAAGTTTAGAAGAGATAAGGTCATCCTCTCTCCAGGAGGTATTTCTTTTAAGGGATATAAACCATGTAAGGCAAAGTTGTTTTATAGACCCTAGAATGGTCTGACATTGGTTACGTGTTGTGTCCATAAAAAACTAAAATTTTCTCTTACTTTGTGTATTAATTCATTTTATCAATTTTTCCGTACAAAACTCTGATAAATAACCCCATTTCTTGGATAGATCAGAATATAAAAAGGAGCATTGTTTGAGGATTCTGAGTCCCCTAGGGGAAATTTCCCATTGGAGATATTGCTCCACAAAGAAGCTGTCCCACAAATTTAGATTTGCGGAGGAGATAGCACCTTATTTCATAAATTAGAAGACGCTAATTGGTTTTAAATTAGGTCTAGGGAGAGGTGCGGATTTATTAAAAAATTGTTTAGGAAATAATCCCAAACATAAATCCAAAACATCATGCCTAACTTTCTTAATGTCCAAAATAATATCCATGTTGTCAGAGAGGACTGTACGGGCATGAACATAAAATACAATATTGGTAATACAGAAAACAGTACATACTTTCTACGAAGTTGTATACTCAGATTTTGTCAATTTGTGTCAATCTCAGTCCCAAAAAACAACACCCAATCTCATCCCCTCTGAACGTAAGGCTCTAGAGGATCTGGCCGGTAACAATAACATAATAATAAAATCAGCTGACAAAGGAGGTGGAATTGTGATCCAAGACAAACAAGAATACATCCTAGAGGCTACAAGACTATTGTCAGATTCCTATACTCCCCAGAGATCCCCTCCCGTCCTTTTCACTGGAAGCAGCAGCATTAACTAATACAGCACTCCCAGATGGCATCATTACAAAAATAGAGTCATCCTTCATCCAAAAAAGTATTTTTTTATATTTTGCCCAAGATCATAAAAATCTAGAAAATCCTTCTGGACGCCCCATAGTAGCCTCGATGGAAGGTGTACCAAGCGGCTTATCCATGTATATAGACAAATTTCTTCAACCGTTAGCCCAAAACCTACCCTCACATATCAAATATGGTGCACATCTCCTACATGTGCTAAAACCATACACCTGGGAACCAACTTACAGGTGGCTCTCTCTGGATGTATCATCCCTTTACACATCAATACCACATGAAGTTGGACTAAGGGCTATAGAATATTTCCTTGGTAAGGAACCGTGGATCAATCCCAGGCAAGCCCTGTTCATATTAGATGTCACTGCTTTCTGTTTACACCATAATTATTTTGAATTTGATTAACAATTTTATCTGCAATCCAATGGCACAGCTATGGGGGCTAATTTTGCCCCCAGTTACACTAATCTAGTGATGGGCCTCTGGGAATTGGAGTATGTTAGTGACAAAAACCCTTTTGCCTCCCAGGTTGTTTATTACGTTCGGTACGTTACGTTCGGTATATTATAATCATTTGGGATGGCTCCACTGACAGCGTGGGCCAATTCCTAAACTATTGTAATAACAACTCACTGGGGATCACCTTTACCCACGTCACAGACCCAGAAAAATTGGCCTTTCTGGATCTGGAGCTTTGCCATGATGGTACCATTATTCATGTATCTTCTTATGTTAAGCCTATGGCCGGTAACTCTTTTCTCCACTACAAAGCTGTCACCACCCGAAATGGATTAATAATATTCCACAGAATTCTAAATAATTGTACTAGGGACATTGAGTTTGACACCCAGGGAGAGCTCCTCGGTACTAAACTAAAAGGTTATCCATCTCCTTTAGTATCTAAAGCCTTCAAACACTATAAAAATCCACCCCAAAAAGAAAAAAACAGTAACAAGCAATCACAAATCATGCGGTTTACTACACAGTTTCATGCCAAGTATAAAAATATGGAAGGTATCCTGTCTAAACACTGGTCCATTCTGCGTGAGGACCCTTTCTTAAAAGATGTCATCACACCCAAACCCAAAGTATTGTACAGAAAGGCCAAAAATATAAAAAGCAAAATTGCACTGAGTAAAATTACATTCCCCTGAAACCTCTGGTGGGCATGTTCCAATGTCGGAAGAAACTTTGCTTGAGATGTCAATTTGTAGAACATTGCCAAAAATTCTTGATACCCAAGGGTAAGACTTACACATTCAAAGAGTTCCACAATTGCTCCAGCGAATATGTGGTCTACTGTATAACCTGCCCTTGTGGCTTACTATACGTAGAGAGGACTATCTGTACCCTGCGTAAAAGCTTCGGTGAGCATAGACAATTTATTGAGGAAGGGTGCGACATGCATAACGTGCCCAAACATTTTCTAACCAAAAATCCACGATAGGTTTAAAAGTATGGGTGATCAAGTCAATCCCTAACAGCTTGCCCGTTGCAGAACAGTACAAATGGTTATGATAATAAGAGACGTTCTGGATTTATTCCCTTAATACTCTTAAGCCTGGGGGCTCAAGGAAGAGATTGAAATCCACACGATATTGTAACATATATAGTAATAATAATAGTGCATATATTGCCGGATGTTCTTTGATGTTTCCCCTTTTTTTCACTATGTTATTTATTATTATTCCCTACAGCAGACCCTTCATGGTCAGTTAATCTGGCTATCATATAGTTCTACAGCGGGGGTGGTAGTTCTGATATCAGTAGTAAGTAAACTACCCATAGAGTAAATTTAAATACCTTTGCCCCTCCCCCCTTTTTTATATCTATGTTCTTTATGTATGTATTTTTCTGTGTATATATATATATATATATATGAGAGAGAGAGATCTCCATATTTCTCATATATATTTTTTCATTTATCATGTGTCCATCTGTCGAGATGTATATATATTTGTTTACATATATATTTTTTCCACATTCTCAATGTCTTAAAATCGTTACGTTCATATCAATTGTTGTTTTAATACTGTCGTTTTTTTTTATACTCATGTTTCCCTATAATCTGTACTTGTGCCTTTTTAAATATGTGTTTTTTCCAATATGCCTTTTTCACATGTGTTTGGTCCGCTGGCTCTTGTAGTCACATAGCCATGATCGGACTGTATTTAAACTGCCCTCACTATAGACACTGACAGGCCAGTAGAAGGAGCTGTATGCTCTGAGCGCTTAGCCGTTTGTATCTCTCTTCCCTTCCTCCACACATCGAGGTCCGCCCACCAGATGATGTAATTTCCCCTCCACGATCCAAACCAGGCAGCTGAGATCTCCTTCACTTCCTGCCCTGCAGACAGTGTCCTGTGGAGAGAAAATACAGCTGATCGCTGGGAAAAAAAACGGATTGCTGGCACCCCTCAAGGAGGATCCTTTACCTGACAGATATGCCTATGATACCTTCATTTCTTTAAGTGCATTTATGTTTGCGCTATTAAAATAACTTCATAATATTGCACTTAGGTGCGCCTCCCTCCATCTCCAAAAATTTTTTTTAAAACATGCATTTTATAGTAAGTAGTATAAGTATTTAAATCTGTCTTAATATTACCATCCTATAATACCCTACACTGCAGCTTTGGGTTTCACTGCTGGCCCTTCCTGTCCTGACAGTGTTGCCATTCTAATAACAGGAACTTTCCAGCAGGAGAAAAGGGCAGTATAAGTGGAATGAAGACCTCAGTGGTGTTTTTATGCAACTTAATTGTCCAATCAGCATCTCTGAAATGGGTTGGTTACCACTGCTGTGGAAAAAAAATAAGGTTGTTGGCTTGGTTCTGCTATCTGGCAGATGTGGATAAATCATAAGCATGCCTTTTGACAGGTAAGACTGTTAACAAATATGTGTGTCACCTGTGTGTTTTGCCGTTTGCCAGGAATTCAACTTTCAGCCATCAGTTGAGGTGATGGGAAACAGCAAACTTAAATCAATCTACCATCCCTTGAAAAGCAATTAGTTGACTTATCCCTTAGATGAATATGTTGACTCAAAAGCCTCGGTCAACGTACGGCTTCACCTTCATGCCTTTTAGAAAATCAATAAATACGCTACAGCTTAGGTTTGGTCCGGTTCTAAAGGTGTACATGAAAACATTTGTAAAATAACTGAAGGTGTAGTCAACCCAAAAATTATATTTCTGTTATGGACATTGATGGACTAGATCACCATTAGCTCCCTATACTATCCCAACTCTAGCCAAACCTTTTTTGATGAAGTGGGAAAGAGTTATAACATTTATTAGGGACACATACATAAAACCCAACAATGGTGCTAATAGTGTCTCCATTTGGGAGAGTTTTCCTTCACTTCCTGTTCAGTCTGACCCCAGTCAAGTAAATAGGGAGAAACATATCCCCAGTATGGTCAAAGACAACAATAACAAGTTCTATGTCTTCCCTGCTTTCTCCTAAATTGAAAAAATGAGGTTTGGCATGATTTGGGGTTTTATGACGGCTCCTGTTGCGATTTCTCTTTAGCTCTAGTCCCCGCCTTAGGACCTTTTGGACCAACGTTGGGCTTGTGTTGATGCGCAAATGCTGCTTGCTTTCGTGTACATTCAGCTTGTATTCAAGATCAGTTTGAGACACCTAAGATTCACAGTTTATTGACATGTGCACCTGACTTGCAGTTGCCCTCCTTCTAACTTGCAGTTGCCCTCCTGACCAACAGTTGCCCTCCTTTTGACCTGCAGTTTCCCTCCTTCTGACCTGCAGTTGCCCTCCTTCTGACCTGCAGTTGCCCTTCTTATTTCAACATGCTTCAAGTTTTTTTGTATTCTTGTATGGAGAGAGAAGTCGTTCCAATGTGAACCAAAGCGCATCTACAAAGACCCTTAGTCTTCACTGGGCAAGCAAAGCCATTTAATTCCTTCTGCTCCATTTTATGTAGTGTAATATAGATAAAGGTTTGATGAAATCAAGTCTTAGATATTGAGAGTAAAGTAAAATTAAACTAAGGTTGAGAGTTAAGATTAAGAGTCAGGTAAGATTAAAGAATAGACTATCAGCGTCCACGTAAAAAAAAAGGTATTTCAGGTTGGATTAATGCTAGCTCATTAGCATCTGAAGTCTTTTAGGGTTATCCGTGAAGAGCTACAGAATTCCGAGCTCTACCTACCAGATACCTTTCTGTTGGATGTGTGTCCTATACAGTACTTTATTAAAAAAGAAATGTTGCCTCCTCCAATCAACTCTGATGAAATGTCCTCCAACCAGTAACTCTACAGAGAAAATCTTCCTCCTGAAGTCCCTGGAAGCATAGATGACACCAGTGGATGAACCCTTTAAGGTACAAAAGGTAAAGTGAATAATGTCTACATTGAAAGAAAGAAAATCATAACTGAAAAGGAAATAAAGAAAACAGTTTTATGCAAAATGAAAGGTGTACTTAAAGATTTAGATGCTCACTGTTTTACTGTTTTTATAAATGAAATGGTATCTACAATAGTTTAGCAGACTGCAGTTGGCACTACACAATAGTATACAGAAGAGCAATGCAGGATTTTACCTTGATAGTTTGGCAAAGTGAAGCATCAAAGTGCTCATTAGCTGTATGGTTGTACAGTGGTAATGCACATATAATTGTACCTGCAAGGGCTGGCAAGCGGCATCAATGATGTCTGTTTGCTCATCCAGAAAGGTTGGGTGCCAAGTGCTATTGCAACTAAGTCATTTGCCAGCGTGCACATGCATTTGTTTTTTATAATTTTACAGGGATCAAAATCACCTTTTATGCACAGGTATGGTGTGTGTGTGTGTATATATATATATATGTGTGTGTGTGTGTGTGTGTGTGTGTATATATATATATATATATATATATATATATATAGTTGGTGTCATATGTATACACCTAACATAAGAAATTTAACATAACAAATGTGTACTTACCATTTAAAGAAAACCTCACTCAACTTAAAAAAATAAATATATCATACATAACTGCCATACAAGCAATTTTTTTTTATTCTAAATATTTGTAAACCCCAACAGTGAACTTTTCCTATTTGATACCTCCTGGTCTGCTAAAGCGGTAGTAAACCTCACCATTTTTTTTTTACCCTGCAAGGTAATGTCATAATGTGCTAGAAGCCATTCAGCTGCCACCACTACAGGCGGACTCCGGCTCTGTGACTGGCCTGAGCTGTGCATAAATGCTGAAGGAAAGGCATGGGTGGCCGTTCCTTCAAAGCGCATGTGCCAGTGACATCACTAGCTGAATCTACAGTATATATCTCCTAAACGGTGGACGTTTTATTTATTTTTTTATTTATTATAAAGTCAGAGATGGGAGTTTACTCAAATTTTTTAGAAAGGGAACAACAAAAGCCGTTCCAGGTGAGTGAGCCTCTGGTTAATCCCCACACACACTAGCCAGGTGCTAGCCCAGCTCGCATGCTGTGTAACATGAGGAAATAATTCCAGACGGCTGCACTTCCAAAAATCCTTTTATTGAAGCTTCATATGAGAAGTGGTTGCAGGGGATGGAGCAGGGGACAAAGAGGTAGATGCGTTTCGCGCAAATGTTAGCTTATTGCACGACACGGGTCTACCTCTTTGTCCCCTGCTCCATCTGTCAACCACTTGTCATATGAAGCTTCAAGAAAAGTATTTTTTGCAAGTGCAGCTGTCCGAAATGATTTCCACATTTAAAGAAAGGGAGTTGTTCAGTAGTCCTAGGGCGACAATCCTGCTCCTCCATAGATTTGTAAACGATGTAAAAATCTCTGAAAAAAAAAAAAGACCAGTAAGCTGCATTATATTATATTTTTGAAAAGGTTAGACCACCATGGGATAAACACATATTATGTTGCTAACATCCCTTAAATTTGGACAGAAAGTAAGAGTGTACCCCCCCCCCCCCCCCCCCCACCCCCCGGTACTGTGGGACTTTTATGGCAAAAATATAAAGTTTATTGTTACATAATAAAAACATTGGTGCATACATCACCATTACTATACATAAAACAACAAGTTGTACATAGGCTGCATAGGTGGATGACAAGGCGGGGAAATTGATCTTTAGATACCCTTGAAGGTGAGGGTATATATCACCTGTGACGTGAATTACTATACTCCCCACCAGTTGAGATCCTGCTCTTTCTCTACAATTACAGTCTCCTGCTGTCAGCTCGTGCTGCCTCTGGATCCCTGCGAGGGGCATACAGGGCCTTGGAGGTCCCCTGATGCTTGGAGGATCCACTTTGAGGAAACCGCCCAATGCCCAATGCAGATGAAATTTTGTTTTGTTTTTTCTTTACCAGGATATTCCATATTTGACCATGGTGTTGAATGTTTTCCATTTTTGAGCTTCTCTTCTCAATGGCCCTGAAGAAGGGATACACTCTGCTTCGGAAACGCGTCGGGTATATTGAGAAGAGAAAACTATATCAACAATCAGCATTTCATGAGTCTATGTATAGTAATGGTGATGTATGCACCAATGTTTTTATCATGTAACAATAAACTTTTTCTTTTTTAATATACTTACTCTACATTTGAGTCTGCCATAAAAATCTCACAGTACCGGGGGGTGGGGGTGGGGTGGGGGGTACACTCTTACTCTCTGTCTATATTATATTTTAGTTTTTTGGGTTTAGATACACTAATCTTTTTAAGTGTTTGAGCTTCTTAACCTGTATATTACTTATTGATAACAGCATTTTTACATTTAGCTATGAGCCTACTGATTTGGCAGCAACAATATGAAAAATAAGAGAATCCATTTGAAAAGCAGTGAATGTGACATTCACCAAACCTTCACAGGTTCCCAGTAATTTGCACCAGGAAGATACCTATGTAGTGTATATTTGGTGAATGTAAAAAAGCCTCACCATTGACATGAATGCAGCCTCACAAGTGCCATGAATGCAGCCTCACCATTGCCATCAATGCAGCCTCTCCATTGCCATTAATGCAGCCTCATCCATGCCCATCTGCAGCCTCGAAAGGGGCAGGACGAGCACTAACAAATTACATACAGGAGAATCTCCTGTTTACTTGGTGGCCTCTTTAATACAAAGTCCTGCCTCCTATGATACACAGAACAGTCGTCCAATGCCAGCCCAGGAGACGGATATTCCTATTATAGAGGCTGCCGAGTAAACAGGAGATTCTCCTGTATGTAATCTGATGGCACTTGTCCCCTCCGAGGAATGATAAATACGATATATATCTTTTGTGGCCCCCCAACGAATCCCCGAACGTGGCGCTCTGGGATGGCCACAAAAAATATATATATGCAAATTACCAGTGGGGCCATATGAAACAGGAACACGGGCCGCAGTTGGCCATGCCTGGTTTACATTGACAAATCCCCATTCTTGCTCTCTGAGAAACAATCGCAGGTGGCCGGCGGACATCGCAGCCGCCGGGCCACACGCATCGGCTCCGAATTGTGCGCCACGGACACGCGCACACCCCCTATCGCTCTTAAAGCGCCACGCGACACGCGCCCCAAAAAAAAATAAAAAAATTCACCCCCCCAAAATAATATTCAATTACTTTCTTACTACGTGTCCTTAGTGTCTTCCCACCTATTGGATAAAAGCGGTCGACATACACTTTCTCTCATAGCGATTCCTCCCTAAGTGTTTCCTTGTGGGGGTGTGCGTTTCCCAATTACTCCGCGATCCGCGTTCCCATCTCAAATTTCCCTTCTTAACCTCCCCCTGTTACCCCTCCCCTCCCCCCCCCCCCCCACCCTACACACCACTCCATCTATGTGTTATTTTCTCCTTATACCCCATCCCTATACCTACCTAATTAAGTGTAGTTTGTCTTGTATTTGTGAAAGTGTCAGAAAGAAAAAAAAAAAAAAAAAACCCGACAGAAAAAAAAAACATTTAAAAGGTTTTAATTTGTTCCTCATCCCTATGGTCCCCGGCCGCCGAGAGCGCCCCTCTCCCTCCACAACAAGCATCCATCAGCTTTGTATTCAGCAATTCCTTATACATTTCTGTTTTAAAACAAAAAAAACATAAAAACTAATTTGTACATTCCCCGAATAGGTTTCCCAGGTTGTGGTCTCCTCCCTGTCTGTTTACTTCAGTCCTCTTCGCTTTTTCTGTCTTGTATTTCAATTTCTATTTCCTTGGCCTGTTCTTCCCATCCCTCCCAGATTGCATCGTATTTCTCTTGTTTATTTCTCGTTTTATATACCCATCTCTCTGCCTCTTGGATTTTATCTACCTCTCTTTTCCAGTCCTCCAATGTTGGGCCCTTAATCTGTTTCCAATTTCTTGGTATTAGTTTCTTAGCTGCGTTCAGTAAGTGCTGCGTTATATTTTCTTTGTGTACTGCCTTGGTGTTCATAGCCCCATGGAACAGGTAATGTTCTGGTTTCATCTCCATCTTCTCTTTTTCCATTTTCCTGATCCATGGGGCTATTTCACACCAATATTTCTTTATCTCAGGGCAGGTCCACCATATGTGGAGGTGAGTTCCCTTTTCTCCGCATCCTCTCCAGCAGGAGCTCTCTGCGGTTGGGTATATTTGTGCCAATCGGGCAGGGGTTCTGTGCCATCTGGTTAAAAATGTATATGACATTTCCTGTATGGCTGAGCTTGTTGACGATGAGTAAGTGGCTTCTATTACCTTTTTTATTTGTAGTGTCGTGAATTTGTACCCTAATTCTCTTTCCCATTCCCTTATAAAGTATGGTATTGTATTTTCTTCCTCGCTGAGTACTATTTTGTACATCTGAGATAATAGATGGTTGGGCTTTGATATATCTATACACATTTTCTCGAACACCGTTAAGGAGTCCTGTGATCGGATTTGTTTATCTTTTTTCTTATAAAACTGTTTCATTTGATTATACCTCCACCCCGTCCAGCTCGTGCTTCCACACCTTGATTCTAAGTCCCTCTGTGACAGGATAACCCCATCCGGGGCGTATTTTAAACTCATCGTTTTCCCTTCTGTTTCCCAGGGTCCTAGCGCTCCTTTTTCCTCGCCTGGAGGGAACCATGGATACCCACCCAATGGGGCTAAGGGTGATATTTTCGGGGCATATCTTCCCGTTTTATTCATTCTGTCCCATACCGACAGCGTGTTCCTCGTTAGTGGTGATATCCATTCCGATAGCCCCCTATCTTTAGTTGGTATCCATGGTGCCCCTGCTAAATCTCTGCCAGCCAGATTCTTTTCCAGCAGCACCCGTGCTTTATTATCCTGATCATCCCCCCCCCCACCCCTCCCCCTCCCCCCCCCCCCCCCCCTGCCACCCCCCCCACCCCCCGCCCCCCCCCCCCCCCCCCCACCCTACCCCCCACCCCCCCCCCCCCCCCCCCACCCCCCCCCCCCCCCCCCCCCCCCCCCCCCCCCCGCCCCCACCCCCCCCCCCCCCCCCCCCCCCCCAACCCCCCCCCCCCCACCCCCCCCCCCCCCCCACCAACCCACCACCCCCACCCCCCCCCCACCCCCCCCCCCCCCCCCCCCCCCCCCCCCCCCCCCCCCCCCCGCCCCCCCCCCCCCCCCCCCCCCACGGCGGCCCCCCCCCCCCCCACCCCCCCCCCCCACCAACCCCCCACCCCCCCACCCCCCCCCCCCCCCCCCCCCCCCCCCCCCCACCCCCCCCCCCCACCACCCCCCCCCCCCCCACCCCCCCCCCCACCCCCCCCCCCACCACCACCCCCCCCACCCCCCCCTCCCCCCCCCCCCCCCCCACCCCCCCCCCCCCCCCCCCCCCCACCACCCTCTCCCCCCCCACCCCCCCCCCCCCCAAGGAGTTGTTAAGGCAGAAGTTATTTTTATATCTTAATGCATTCTATGCCAACCTGCCGCAGTATAATGACGGCGGCTGGTCGGCAAGCAGTTAAAGGAGTTGTTAAGGCAGAAGTTTTTTTTTATCTTAATGCATTCCAGCACCCCCTAATACTTACTTGAGCCCCATCTCTGTACAGCAATGCCCACTAGTCCCTTGGCCATCTGGGACTCTCCCTTCTGAATGGCTGAGACATAGCAGCGGCACCATTGGCTGTCAATCAAAGTCAGCCAATCAGGAGAGAGAGGGGGCGGAACTGAAGGGCAGCTCTGTGTCTGAATGTACACACAGAGCTGCAGCTTTACTCGGTTGCCCCCATAGCAAGCTGCCTGCTGTGCAGCCACTCAACAGGAGAAAGGGGCTAGGAGCAGCGAAGAGGAACCTGAGAAGAGGAGGATCAAGGCTGCCCTGTGCAAAACCACTGTACAGAGGAGGTAAGTATAACACGTTTGGTATTTTTATTTTTATTTTTTTAAACAAGACTTTACAATCACTTTAAGTTTAGAGCTACCCTGACAATTAGACCTTGGACTTAAAGTGGATAAGAATGTAAGAAGTGAACATTTGCTGTCATATTGAGAACATCTAGAAATGTTAATTCTGGCTAAGAAATACCTTAAATGATTTAACCCTTTATCTTGAATTTACTCCTAAAAAATAGCTTTACACTTCCTGTGGCTAGGCACAGGATATCTATCTCTATATCACTGTATATCTGCAGTGATCCACATATAACTTGCAGTGACGCTGAGATATAGATCTCCCCGCCAGTTGCAGTAAAGGGAGCAGGCGCCTATGCACCATTCAGGTGTGTAGAAGCATCAACAGATACAGGAAGGTACACCGCTCACCAACCTAGTGCATTAATGTGCGAATGAGTGTGGCCTCAGCCAGTGCCACTCCAGCAATGCCCCTGACATGTTTTGCCCACGCACACGCACACCAAGGCTTGATCAGAGATACAGTGGTGTGAAAAAGTGTTTGCCCCTTCCTCATTTCCTGTTCCTTTGCATGTTTGTCACACTTAAGTGTTTCGGAACATCAAACCAATTTAAACAATGTCAAGGACAACACAAGTAAACACAAAATGCATTTTGTAAATGAAGGTGTTTATTATTAAAGGTGAAAAAAAATCCAAACCATCATGCCCTGTGTGAAAAAGTGATTGCCCACCTAATAACTGGTTGGGCCACCCTTAGCAGCAACAACTGCAACCAAGCGTTTGCGATAACGTGCAAATGAGGCTTTTACAGCGTCCTGGAGGAATTTTGGCCCACTCATCTTTGCAGAATTGTCCTAATTCAGTTACATTAGAGGGTTTTCGAGCATGAACGGCCTTTTTAAGGTCATACCACAACTCAATAGGATTCAGGTCAGGACTTTGGCTAGGCACTCCAAAGTCTTCATTTTGTTTTTCTTCAGCCATTCGGTGGTAGACTTGCTGGTGTGTTTAGGATCATTGTCCTGCTGCAGAACCCAAGTTCGTTTCAGCTTGAGTACACGAACAGATGGTCGGACATTCTCCTTCAGTATCTCTTGGTAGACAGCAGAATCATAGTTCCTTTTATCACGGCAAGTCTTCCAGGTCCTGAAGCAGCAAAACAGCCCCAGACCATCACACTACCACCACCATATTTTACTGTTGGTATAATGTTCATTTTCTGAAATGCAGTGTTCCTTCTACGCCAGATATACTTGGACACACACCTTCCAAAGGTTCCACTTTTGTCTCATCGGTCCACAGAATGTTGTCCCAAAAGTCTTGGGGATCATCAAGATGTGTTGTGGAGAAATTGAGACGAGCTTTGATGTTCTTTTTGCTCAGCAGTGGTTTTCGCCTTGGAACTCTGCCATGCAGGCCATTTTTGCCCAGTCTATTCCTGATGGTGGAGGCATGAACGCTGACCTTAACTGAGGCAAGTGAGGCCTGCAGTTCCTTGGACGTTGTTGTGGGTCTTTTGTGACCTCTTGGATGAGTCGTCGCTGCGCTCTTGGGGTAATTTTGGGCGGCCGGCCACTGGGAAGGTTCACCACTGTTCCATGTCTTCGCCATTTGTGGATAATGGCTCTCACTGTGGTTCGCTGGATTCCCAAAGCTTTGGAAATGGCTTTATAACCATTTCCAGACTGATAGATCTCAATTACTTTCTTAATTGTTCCTGAATTTCTTTGGGTCTCGGCATGATGTGTACCTTTTAATTATCTTCTGGTGGACCTTACTGTATCAAGCAGCTCCTATTTAAGTGATGCCTTGATTGTGAACAGGTGTGGCAATAATCAGGCCTGTGTGGCTAGAGAAATTGAACTCAGGTGTGGACAACCACAGTTATAGTATGTTTTAACAAGGGGGGCAATCACTTTTTCACACAGGGCCATGATGGTTTGGATTTTTTTTCACCTTTAATAATAAACACCTTCATTTACAAATTGCATTTTGTGTTTACTTGTGTTGTCCTTGACTATTGTTTAAATTGGTTTGATGTTCCAAAACACTTAAGTGTGACAAACATGCAAAGGAACAGGAAATGAGGAAGGGGGCAAACACTTTTTCACACCACTGTACCTCTTTGATCAAGCCCCAGTGTGCAGGGCGATACATGTCAGGGGCGTGGCTGGGGCGGAACTGGCTGAGGCCACACTCATTTGCACATTCATGCACTGGGTCGTAAGTGATGTTCCATCCTTTCTCTGTCACTGTATATCTGCAGTGAGAGATCTAAAGGTGGCCATAGATCGATCGGTTCAGTGGGGAGTGGCCTAGTTTCAATCCATGTGTGGCCACTTCAGTTAAACAGAAGTCAATCTACCGATCGACTTCTGTTTAACTGTCCTG
The DNA here is from genome assembly GCA_028564925.1 of Lithobates sylvaticus. Taxonomy (NCBI): domain Eukaryota; kingdom Metazoa; phylum Chordata; class Amphibia; order Anura; family Ranidae; genus Lithobates; species Lithobates sylvaticus. Next base: position 175,077,967 of record CM053038.1, read on the forward strand.
TTGGATAAAAGACACTCTGTCAGAACACAATAGCAAATTGCGAATGATTCCCCTATCTAACGCACTATTCCCAACACACACATTCCTCTAGAAATAGCTGTGCATATAAGAGGGTGTTGAAATTACCATTGGCGCGAACCGGGACTAATCAGAGCAAGAGAATGTGACCAGCACACAGAGGATCTCCAAAGCGAGTCCAAAGCTTTATTCAGCGATCACATCGTTACAGCAGATTGCAACATTTCGAAGCTACGCAGGACCCCTTCATCAGGCGTGTGATGCCTGACGAAGGGGTCCTGCGTGGCTCCAAAATGTTGCAATCTGCTGTAGCGATGTGATCACTGAATAAAGCTTGGGACTCGCACTGGAGATCCTTGGCGTGCTGGTGACATTCTCTTGCTCGGATTCCTCCATCTGCCTCAAATGTGTGGATGTGGGAATTTTTTGATCAGCCCTCCTGCTGAACAAAAAAAACTGAACCATGTATGGCCGGATTAGGGCACTACTGTTTCTGACTGCTAATCTTATGGGGTTTGGTGCTGTCACTACTGTGCTGCTCACTGATCTCATTGCTGGAGAGGAAGCTGTACCTGAGGACCAACCGTGCAAGGATCTCCCTGCTTCTGCTTCATTTGTTTTGGAGAGCTGAGCCTTTGGCATCTCTCCTACTATCACTGGATTATTCCCTTATTACTCATTAGATTACCAGTCGTTAGAGAAGCAACTGTGACATGATAAAGCAAAGTCTTCTACTCTACCAAGATGGCCACCACCACATGGAGATCCAGTGCAGAACTGTTAAGTCAGCAATGGAGAATCAATACAGCTACAGGGAGACTATAGGCAGTACTAGTAGCTAGTTCTTTGCCCTCTGCTTTTATTTTATTTTTGGGGTACAGGTCCTTTTTGCTGCAAATAAGGTTTCTGCCAACAAGCAGTTACACTGAAATCAATGTACTGCTAAAGTGATGATAGCCAACAAGTAATTAAATCTCTCAGTGGCAAAGAGATGTAATAGCCTGCATAGCCCTAAGCTAATGGAGGATGTAGCAAGTAGCTTGTGCTCCCTGTACAAATAAACAGACAGGGAATTTCATGTAAAACTAAAAAGGATCTTTGAATATTAGTACACTGTACTGTTCTCAATCATTTTCTATACTTTTTGTTTTATATCAAGAATTGAAAGCAGAATTTTGTTGTTTTTAAAAAAAACAGTACAAAACGGCAGTTCTCCAGTTCTCATGTGAATGTTTAGTTTCCATAATCAAATGGAATATATTTGTTTAATTTACCAAAGCCATATTGTGAAACAGTTCTGTTTTATGTACAGCCGTTAAATTAAAAAAAACTGAGGATTTATAGCCTTGCCAAATCCCGCTACGGGCTAAAATTGGCCGGTGCTTTTAACAACATTTCACTAATAAAGTTGATCCCTCACATCCCATAAACATCTGGGAGCTAGGAATGACAGAATTGCCTGTGTCAAAAATCAGTTTAAAATACCATTACACAGATGTCGTGTGCTGAAACATAAAAATCAGGTTTTGAGAGGGAAAATACTGCGCTGTTTCAGTGAGCCAAATTGCCACAAAATTTGCCACCAAAAAAATATTTTATTTTTTAATAAAAACGTACGAGCAGTGTTTATAGGAATGTGTAATGACCGTAAATATAATATATTTTGCAGTTTATTGTAGGAGGATAATGTGAACATCAATAAGGCCTTCAAATAACCTTTATTCAGCCAGCAAGCCAAACAATTAAAGAAGAACTTTACATTTAAAAAAATAGGGAGGAAAGATGAATTCACTAGCACTAGTGTATTGTTAGCTAAAGCTGTTTTTATTAAGCTTTGGAATAGAGCTGGGAAGGGTTAAAACCTTTGTGGGTTTTTACTGCTGTGAGTTTTTACCTCACTTCCTGTCTGGGTGACATTGAATGTAGAGGAGAAATCTCCCCAGCAATGCCTCAGACATCATTACATCCTGAGAGAGGTTCTTGCCATTCCTTCCCCTTCTCTAGTTTAGGCTAGTTAAAACTTAAAGGATAACTATTCTTTTAAAGACGTGTTCTTATTGTGTGATGACAAAAGCTTGACCCCAATTGTCTGACCTACCTGTGGTGGGGAAAGCTCGACCCTATATGTCTGACCTACAGTATGTGTAGTGGAAAAAGCTTGATCCCAGTTGTCTGACCTATGTGTGGTGGGAAAAGCTTGACCCCAATTGTCTGACCTATGTGTGGTGGGAAAAGCTTGACCTCAATTGTCTGACCTATGTGTGGTGGGAAAAGCTTGATCCCAGTTGTCTGACCTACCTGTGGTCGGAAAAGCTTGTTCCCAATTGTCTGACCTACCTATGATGGGAAAGGCTTGTTCCCAATTGTCTGACCTATGTGTGGTGGGAAAAGCTTGACCCCATTTGTCCGACCTGTGTATGGTAGATAAGCTTCCTCACAGTTGTCTGATCTATGTGTGGTAGGAAAAGCTTGAGCCCAATTGTCTGACCTATGTGGGGGTGGAAACCTTGTTCGTAAATTGTCTGACTGGTGGGAAAAGCTTTTTTGCAATTCTATGACTTATTTGTGGTGGCAAAAGCTTGTTCCCAATTCTGACCTGTGTGTAGTGGAAAAAGCTTGATTCCAATTGGCTGACCTGTTTGTGGTGGGAAAAGCTTCATCCCTATTGTCTGACCTATGTGTTGCGAGAAAAGCTTGTTTCCAATTGTCTGTATGGTCAGAAAAGTAAAAAGTTCCTCTAAGCACCTTGCAGTGTCAGTAGGAGCAGGAAGAGGGTACTGGACCTGGCTCGCAAATATTGAATAAAGGGTAGTTCTGCACCAATGGTTAAAGCATACCTTCAATCAAAAAGTGAAGGTTTGCTATCTTATAGGGAACATGTAGGAAAGTTAATTGCGTCTAAGCAGTACCCTAAAAGTTTATCTTTTTTCTTGAATTCATTCTGAGAAAAAGCAGGGCTCTTCCTGGTGAGTGTGCCTAGGCACTCCTGTGTGTAGATACATAGCTGTAATGTGAGATCTAAGACATTACTGTCTCTGACTTCTAGTATCACCAGATGTGGAGTGAGATTAGGTAATGTCACTGTTGTGCTGCTCACTGTTCTCATTGCTGGAGGCACTGACGTGTGGAAGTAAAGTCCTGCCTCCACCAAGATGGCCACTTTGACAGACACAGTAAACAACAAGGCATGGTATGGAGCGAAATGTAAGAAAAATGATCCACACTCAGGTTGTTGCTCTTTAAAAAATCTGCACTCTGGTTGTAGCTCTTTAAAAAATGTTTTTTATTGCCAAGCCACAGTGAACAAACCCAGATGAAAACAGTTGACGTGTTTCAGCCTATAAGGCCTTAGCTATAACATGGTATGGAGAGCACATGTAATACTGGTAACTACTACTTTGCCCTCTGCCTGACTTTTTTCGGTCACAGCTTCCTCCGCTCAGTTCCTCTTAACCCAGTAGTTCACTACCCACCCCTATTCACTCTGCTTTCTGCAGGACACAGGTAGGCATACATATTGGTTGTGCAGCAACAATTTGGCCCCAATGACAATGTCTCCCAATGTTTTTATAAACCAAATTACTTTTAATAAATTTGAATGCGTGTGTATGACAGTGCTGAGCCCGGCCACTGAGAAAATGGTTGTACAAAGGACACATGGTTCACTTATATGCAGAGTGCGTGACTGTCAAATATGAGCAGGGAAAACAGTTTTTACAACTTTCTCCAGATTTTGGATTGGGCTCCATAATTTGGAGATTTCAAAGTGCTTTGGGAGGGAGGAAATTTCCAATCCCCTGTCCAGATGTGCAGAAGACCAGCAGGTTGTGTGTCCAGGTGTACACAGCCATTATAATGATAGGCTTGGGCATAGCTCAGTGCTCTCATCAGGAGGCCATTGTGTACTTCATCCAGGAGACAATTTTTATGGCATTAGAAGGGTGATCTACTCAGGAGACAGTACTCTAGTGATTCCTTACCCACAGGAAAGGAGAGCCAGGACAGCTGAGCGAGTTTGGAGGACTGGGAGAGATAAGACAACTAGGAGAGTCCAGAGGACTAAGGGAATTGAGTCTTTGTGGAGTAAGAAAGCTTGGGGTGCCAGGAGATCCCAAATTGAGAGGCCAGGGAGTGGGCTCGGGCAGGTGGATGCTGTAACTAAAGGCCAGGAAAGCTATAGAGATATGAGACCTGGGTCTGAAAGACCCTGACAAGAGCAGCGGAGCAACTGAAGAGAAAGCCAGGTGGCTTGGACTTTTCCGTTACCCATTTTGATAGTGAAAATCCCCTGCATTAGCAGCTATTTTTGTGAACTTCACTTTCAATTGTTTATGAAAAGTAACTTATTTACAGTTCAGACTGGTGTGGACTCGCCTACAACTGAGATAATAAAACATATCACAATATGCTGTATAAAATCATTTATTACATTTTTTTCAATATAATTCACCAAGAATTTGGCTTTTTAAATATACAAAGCTACCTCCTATATTATTTATACCAATTTTTAGTACATTGGGTTTATGTAAGTATACATATTTATTTGCCATTTTCTGCACTAGAGTATTCTGCATTGATCTTAGCCTTCCAATAACCTTGTCAATTAAAGTCTGCAAGCTGTGCAATATTATGCCAGTGCTTAAGTTACCCACCAACATTCCCCGTCCAAAAAAAACGACTTTGAAATTTATAATATAGATAATTTATTTATTTTTACTACCATACATAATTTTTTTTTTTTATATCTTTTATAATCGCTACAATTGTTTTATTATTTTACAATGGTTTAATGTTTGTAGATAAAATCCAACCAGTGTTATTCGCAGCCTACGATGAATATGTATGTAAATATTTATAAATACTTTGTTATTTTCTGTGGGTATTGTCAACCTGACCCGGCCTTGAAATAACCTTGCCCGCAAGCTGTGCGTTACTGTATCGGTCGACTCTCCGCAGCCGTTATCTGGTCCCTCTAAACATATGCAGGGGGGTTTATAACCCCGCCAGTAAGGCTGGATCTGGCTGCAGTTACCGACCCTGCACAGTACAAGTCAATGCACACGGCAGGATTGTACATCAGCCGGTGCCAAATGGCTGCCAGCTGCCAAATAGCGTTGTTATGTGAGCAGTTTGGCAGCCCCGTCGGTGCTGTAAGTGGTTGTACATGTGGTAGGAGGAGGGACACGGGATAATGTAACCCTTTCACTGATTGAGGAAATTAGGGCTTTTTATGATATACCTTGGCGCCATCTCACGTCTGTCCAAACCTGGATGTCATTTATAAGCTTGTTATTTCTACTCCATCTTGCCTTGTTCTGTGAATATCACACTCAATCTGTGAAGTAACAAGGCCTCCTCCCTGTTGTCAGCCAGATGCCCTGCAGTGCGAGAGAGATGGGTTTCTGATCTTTACCTCGTTTACTTAATGATAAGACAAAAAATGCCTGTGGCCACATTTTCCATCTTATTCTGCATTCTCTTTTATCTCTGTGATGTTTACATTTAATTAATTTTCAGCTGAAAATGGGGATGCCAATAGAAGTTAAAGCAGGAAGATGTTGTCGGAGGCAGTGACTGGTTATGCTGGAGATGAAGCAGGAATTTATGCTAGGAATTCTGGGTAGTGGTAATAATTACTGGGGTGATTAAAAAAGGCTTGGATGCAACAGTTTAGTCAGTACTCTGGGTTACAAAGAGCCCCCCTCCTTACATCCTGGAGTGTCCAGTAGATCCCCCTTACATCCAGGATCCCCCAGCAGAGTCCTTTTTACATCCAGGAGTGTCCAGTAGATCCCTCCCTACATCATGGACTACCCAGTAGAGTCTCTCTTACATCCAGGAGTGGTGTCCAGTAGATCCCTCTTTACAACATCAAGGAACGCCCAGCAGAGTCTCTCTTACATTCACGAGTGTCCATTAGATCCCTCCCTACATCAAGGACTACCCAGTAGAGTCTCTCATACATCCAGGAGTGTCCAGTAGATCCCTCCCTACACCAAGGACTACCCAGTAGAGTCTCTCATACATCCAGGAGTGTTCAGCAACAGAGTCTGAGTGAAGAAAAACTGTTAATTAGATGAATGAACATCAATCTAATGTGCATATGCACAGCAAAATCCAAAAGGAATCCTCTACCTTGTGACATCACCAACAGTAAAGTCAGCATGTGCTCTTACCCCAAATAGTGGATCCTCTACTATGGAAGGTCACATAGGCATTTGGATATCCCAGCTGTAATGTATCCACGTAAAATACAGTGCAGATGGTGTGTGCCTCACAAGCCGTTCCTTCTGCACTGAGCTCAGATTATCAGAATAACCCAGCGATACCTGAGTCTCGGTGGTCCCCTTTACATCCAGGAGTGTCCAGCAGAGGCCTGCCTTACATCCAGGAGTGTCCAGCAGAGGCCTGCCTTACATCCATGAGTGTCCAGCAAAATCCCCCCTTACATCCAAGAGTGTCCAGCAGAGGCCTGCCTTAAATCCATGAGTGTCCAGCAAAGTACCCCTTACATCCAAGAGTGTCCAGCAGAGTCCCCCCTTACATCCAGGAGTGTCCAGCAAAGTCTCCCCTTACATCCATGAGTGTCCAGCAGAGTCTCCCTGTCACGTACCTAGTGGCGAGTCTGGATTGCAGTGGGAGACCTCTCTTACATCCCAGACTTGCGGCCCCTGGTAATGGGGACAGGGGGCGCAGAAGTCAAAGGAGGCACGAGTGTCTGGTAGGAACAACAGCTGCAGATGGGTCACTGGGCTTGCCAGGAGAAGACAGGAACCAGCAGACAGCAGGTGACAGGAACCAGCAGACAGCAGGTGACAGGAACCAGCAAGCAGCAGGTGACAGGAACCAGCAGACAGCAGGTGACAGGAACCAGCAGACAGCAGGTGACAGGAACCAGCAAGCAGCAGGTGACAGGAACCAGCAGACAGCAGGTGACAGGAACCAGCAGACAGCAGGTGACAGGAACCAGCAGACAGCAGGAACTGGCAGGTATGTGGTCACAGGAACTGGCAGGCAGCGGACTACAGGAACCAGCATGCAGCGGACAACAGGAACCAGCACACAACAGGAACTGGCAGGTATGCAGCGGACAACAGGAACCAGCAGACAACAGGAACTGGCAGGTATGCAGCGGACAACAGGAACCAGCAGACAACAGGAAGTGGCAGGTGAGTGGTCACAGGAACTGGCAGGCAGCGGACTACAGGAACCAGCATGCAACAGGTGCACAGGTAGGTCAGACAAGCCGGGTTTGGTAACAGAGGACACACTGCAGATAAGCCAAGGGATAAGCCAGAGAATGGTCGTGGACAAGCCGGGATCGGGGCAGGCAGACAGCAGAGCAGGTAAGTAGACAGGCCGGGTCACAGGTGCAGATACAGAGAAGTACAGGACTTAGCAGACGGAACGCTGTAGATCAGGCAGCAAGGATTGCATGGAGATGGCTGGTTTAAATAGCCCGCCCGGCGCCAGTAACCGTGCGCGCGCCCGTCCGAGCCCGCGCGCGCGCACCCGCTCGATTCCGCGCATGCGCAGCGACCCGCGCACCCGTTCGAGCCCGCACACGCAATCGCAGCGGTGGAGAACTACTAGGCCCAGCCGAGCTTTCCTTACATTGCCTCCCCCCCCAAGGGGCAGCCTCCGGATGCCCAACTGGGACAACTTTTCTGGGTGAGCTCTCTTGAAAGCTTGGATCAAATGCTTGGCATGCAAGTTGGTTTCAGGTTCCCAGGAGTTCTCTTCAGAACCGTATCCCTTCCACTTGATGAGGTATTGTATCTGGTTATTCCTTTTCCGGCAGTCCACAATTGTCTCCACCTCAAATTCCTCTTCCCCATTGACCATTATAGGAGCTGGGGGATCCGTGGATCGCCCAGGGAAGGAATTGGGGACTGCTGGCTTCAGGAGTGAAACATGGAAAACCGGGTGTACCCGGAGCGATTCCGGCAACTCCAGCTCGTATGCCACCTCGTTGATTTTCCGCTTTACAGCGAAGGGGCCCAAGAATCTAGGGCCTAACTTCCTAGATGGGCAAGCAAGTCGGAGATTGATTGTGGACAACCATACTTTGTCTCCAGGTTCCAGTACCAATTGCCCCCGTCTGCCCCTGTCAAAGATCTCCTTATTGAGATTTTGTGCCCGAGTCATAGTTTCCTGCAACAACTTATTGTTAGAAGAAAAGAAATCCAGTCTCAAAAACAGCAGGAGCGGAACATTCTGGTACTGAATTAGGCAGGAATGATGGGTGGTAACCATAGTTGGCAAAAAACGGAGTCTGCTTGGTAGTGGAATGAGTGGAGTTGTTGTAGGCGAATTCCGCCAATGGCAACAGAGAGAGCCAGTCCTGTTGAGAAAAGGATGAAAAACAACGCAGATATTGCTCAAGAGTCTGGTTTGTTCTTTCTGTCTGCCCGTTTGTCTGTGGGTGGTATGCAGAAGATAAAGATAGTTCGATGCCAAGAGAATTGCAGAGAGCCTTCCAGAACCGGGATGTGAATTGGACGCCCCTGTCCGAGATGATGTTTGCTGGAACTCCGTGAAGTCTGACAATGCCTTTAATGAAGGCTTGGGCCGTCTCTGGTGCCGAGGGAGTCCCCTTCATGGGGATGAAATGGGCCATTTTGGATAGCCGGTCCACTACCACGAAGATGGCCGTATGGCCTTCGGAAGGGGGAAGTTCTACAATAAAGTCCATAGTTATTAACTTCCACGGCCTTTCCGGAGCAGGTAGGGGTTTGAGTAGCCCCCAAGACTTGGTCCTGCAGTTCTTGTTGCGGGTGCACACTGTACATGACTCCACATATCTTTGGCAGTCCTTTGCCAGTTCGGGCCACCAGAAGGTGCGCTGGACCAGGTCTGTGGTCTTGGCTATGCCAAAGTGTCCGGCCAGTACATGGTCATGGCATAGCCCAAGTATAGTGACCCGTAGACTCTCTGGGATGAAGATCTTACCACCGGACCAGAATAGACCATCCTTGGCGGAGACTCCTGACTTAGCGGGTGGCGGGTCCTCCCTGGACGCCTGCTTGATCCGGCTTAATAAGTCTTCCTGGAGAAGGAGGAAATTCTCTGTAGTTAAGATGGTGTCAGGTGGATTAGGCTCCTTAGGGTCGATAAACATCCGTGATAGGGCATCAGGTTTGGTATTTTTGGAGCCCGGCCTATAGGTGACATGGAAGGCGAACCTGGAGAAAAACAGTGCCCACCTGGCCTGACGTGGTTTTAGTCTCTTGGCGGCCTTCAAGTACTCCAGGTTCTTGTGGTCTGTATATATGAGGATTGGGTGAGCCGCTCCTTCCAACAGGTACCGCCATTCCTCCAATGCCGCCTTGATTGCTAACAGTTCTCGGTCGCCTACGTCGTAGTTCCGCTCAGGAGGTGTCAGCTTACGGGAGAAGAAACCAACAGGGAACAGAAGGGCCTTGGGGCCTTGTCTCTGTCATAATATCGCCCCGACAGCGATTTCCAAAGCGTCTACCTCCAAGACAAATGGGAGAGCTGGGTCGGGGTGCTTCAGGACGGAGGCAGAGGTGAAAAGTTCCTTGAGGGCAACAAAGGCGGCTTGGGCCTCGGTCGTCCATTGGAACCGAGTCCCCTGTCGGGTTAGTTGTTTGATGGGGGAGATGATGGCCGAGAAGCCTTTAATAAATTTCCGATAGAAATTGGAAAATCCCACAAACCGCTGTACCCCTTTTTTATCCACCGGTGCAGGCCAGTCCAGAATAGCGGAGATTTTCTGGGGGTCCATCTTAATGCCTTTGATGGAGATGATAAGCCCCAAGAACTGTATGCTCTGTTGCTCAAACTCGCATTTTTCAGGTTTAGCATACAGACCATGTTGCCGCAGTCGCCCCAACACGCATTTGACGTGTTGTCGGTGACTGTCAATGGAAGAGGAAAAGATCAAGATGTCATCTAGATAGATGATCACGAACAAGTCTAAGTAGTCTCGAAAAATGTCATTAATGAAATGTTGGAACGTGGCGGGGGCATTACAGAGTCCGAAGGGCATCACAAGGTATTCGAAGTGCCCGAATCGCGTACGGAAGGCGGTCTTCCATTCGTCGCCCTTCCGGATGCGCACTAGGTTATATGCCCCGCGGAGGTCCAACTTGGTGAAGATGACTGCCGCCCCTAGCCTCTGGAACAGTTCAGGAACTAACGGCAGGGGGTAGCGATTTTTCATGGTCACCTTATTTAATTCCCTGTAATCGATACATGGCCGGAGGGAATGGTCCTTTTTCTCTACGAAGAAGATGCCGGCTCCGGCAGGCGACGTAGAGGAACGGATAAAGCCCTTTCGCAGGTTGTCATCAATGTAATCTTTGAGGGCGGAGAGCTCCAGTTCAGACAAGGGGAAGATCCTCCCAAAGGGTACTTCAGCTCCGGGGAGAAGCTCGATGGGGCAATCGTAGACCCGATGAGGAGGAAGGGTCTCTGCCCCTTTTTTGCTAAAGACATCCAAAAAAGAGTGATAGACCTTGGGAACCAACTGACGGGTTTCGCTGTCCAAACACATTAGGGAGGTCGTCTGAGCGTCAGTCCGAGGAAGGCAGTGTTGGGAGCAGTACGGAGAAGAGAAGGTAATCTCCTTGGTGGACCAGTCAATGCAGGGGTTATGGGCACGGAGCCAGGGCATGCCCAGAATGACCGGAAACAGTGGGGAAGAAATAATGTCCAGACACAGCAGTTCCCGGTGGAGATGGTTTATGCAGGCCGGAATAGGTTGGGTTTCTAGGGTGACAGGCCCAGACCGAATGGCTGAGCCATCGGCCAGATGTATCTGCAGTCCTTGGGCCTTGTTTCGCAAAGGGATGCTATGAGCAGTAGCAAAGTCCGAGTCCATGAAACAACTGCAAGCTCCAGAGTCAATAATGGCGGGGACCGTAATGTCCTTTCCGGGGAGCTGCAACAAAATAGAAAGAGAAAGGTGAGAAGAGGTGTCAGTGACGGCCATAATCTGGTCAACTGAAGGAGGGCGCCACTTACGGGTCTTGGCTGGACAGGTTCGCACATAATGTCCTGGCTCCCCGCAATACAGACACAGATTGTCCCGACGGCGTCTCTGCCGTTCCTCAGGAGTGAGAGAAGGGCGAAGCACACCCAACTGCATGGGCTCAGTCCCTTCAGTGGAGGCAGAGGGTCGAGCTGACGGTGGACCTCTGGGAAAGTAGGGTACCTTGGGCAACATCCAGGAGGGACGGGGCGGAGCAGAGGCCCTCTCGGACCGTCGCTCACGTAGGCGCCTGTCAATCTGTATGGCCTGGTTAATGAGCTCCTCAAGGGTTGGAGGGACCCCAACCCTAGCAAGTTCATCCTTTAGGGGATCTGATAACCCCAACCGGAACTGGTAGCAGAGGGCCGCGTCATTCCAGCTAGTATCAGCACTCCATCTCCTGAACTCTGCAACATAGTCCTCGGCGGGCCTACGCCCCTGGAGTAGGGCATGGAGAGCAGTCTCTGCCGTGGCACAGAGTTGTGGGTCCTCATACATTCGGGCCATTGCATCGAAGAAGGTGCCTAGGTGAGCAAGTTCTGCGGCCTCCTGTTTAAGCAGACGGTGGGCCCAAAGCTGGGGGTCGTTCTGGAGCAGGGAGATCACAAAGCCCACCTTGATGGTCTCCAAAGAGAATGTTCGGGGTTGTAAAGCGAAGAACAGCTCACAGGCACTGCGGAAAGTCCTGAACTTGCTACGCTCACCGGAGAACCTCTCGGTGTGGGTACTCGAGGTTCCGGGGGTAGCATCACAACAGTCGGTGGAGTAGGCTGGCTAGCTGTGGCACCTGGAGATCCCTGTGTAAGGACATGTTTTTCAAGACGGGTGTAGCCTTCCTGTAGGTTATTGACCGCTTGAGATAGGCCTGCTAGGTGTAGGCAGAGTTCCTCCATGGGAGAGGCTCCCTGCTCAGACTCGGTCATGGCTGCCTGATACTGTCACGTACCTAGTGGCGAGTCTGGATTGCAGTGGGAGACCTCTCTTACGTCCCAGACTTGCGGCCCCTGGTAATGGGGACAGGGGGCGCAGAAGTCAAAGGAGGCACGAGTGTCTGGTAGGAACAACAGCTGCAGATGGGTCACTGGGCTTGCCAGGAGAAGACAGGAACCAGCAGACAGCAGGTGACAGGAACCAGCAGACAGCAGGTGACAGGAACCAGCAAGCAGCAGGTGACAGGAACCAGCAGACAGCAGGTGACAGGAACCAGCAGACAGCAGGTGACAGGAATCAGCAAGCAGCAGGTGACAGGAACCAGCAGACAGCAGGTGACAGGAACCAGCAGACAGCAGGTGACAGGAACCAGCAGACAGCAGGAACTGGCAGGTATGTGGTCACAGGAACTGGCAGGCAGCGGACTACAGGAACCAGCATGCAGCGGACAACAGGAACCAGCAGACAACAGGAACTGGCAGGTATGCAGCGGACAACAGGAACCAGCAGACAACAGGAACTGGCAGGTATGCAGCGGACAACAGGAACCAGCAGACAACAGGAACTGGCAGGTATGCAGCGGACAACAGGAACCAGCAGACAACAGGAAGTGGCAGGTGAGTGGTCACAGGAACTGGCAGGCAGCGGACTACAGGAACCAGCATGCAACAGGTGCACAGGTAGGTCAGACAAGCCGGGTTTGGTAACAGAGGACACACTGCAGATAAGCCAAGGGATAAGCCAGAGAATGGTCGTGGACAAGCCGGGATCGGGGCAGGCAGACAGCAGAGCAGGTAAGTAGACAGGCCGGGTCACAGGTGCAGATACAGAGAAGTACAGGACTTAGCAGACGAAACGCTGTAGATCAGGCAGCAAGGATTGCATGGAGATGGCTGGTTTAAATAGCCCGCCCGGCGCCAGTAACCGTGCGCGCGCCCGTCCGAGCCCGCGCGCGCGCACCCGCTCGATTCCGCGCATGCGCAGCGACCCGCGCACCCGTTCGAGCCCGCACACGCAATCGCAGCGGTGGAGAACTACTAGGCCCAGCCGAGCTTTCCTTACACTCCCCTTACATCCATGAGTGTCCAGCAGAGCCCCCCCCTTACATCCATGAGTGTCCAGCAGAGCCCCCCCCTTACATCCATGAGTGTCCAGCAGAGTCCCCCCCCTTACATCCATGAGTGTCCAGCAGAGCCCCCCCCTTACATCCATGAGTGTCCAGCAGAGTCCCCCCCCTTACATCCATGAGTGTCCAGCAGAGTCCCCCCTTACATCCATGAGTGTCCAGCAGAGTCCCCCCCTTACATCCATGAGTGTCCAGCAGAGTCCCCCCCTTACATCCATGAGTGTCCAGCAGAGTCCCCCCTTACATCCATGAGTGTCCAGCAGAGTCCCCCCCTTACATCCATGAGTGTCCAGCAGAGTCCCCCCCTTACATCCATGAGTGTCCAGCAGAGTCCCCCCCCCTTACATCCATGAGTGTCCAGCAGAGTCCCCCCCCCTTACATCCATGAGTGTCCAGCAGAGTCCCCCCCCCTTACATCCATGAGTGTCCAGCAGAGTCCGACCCCTTACGTCTGAGTGTCCAGCAGAGTCCCCCCCTTACATCCATGAATGTCCAGCAGAGCCCCCCCCCTTACATCCAGGAGTGTCCAGCAGAGTCCCCCCCTTACATCCATGAGTGTCCAGCAGAGTCCCCCCCTTACATCCATGAGTGTCCAGCAGAGTCCCCCCCTTACATCCATGAGTGTCCAGCAGAGTCCCCCCCTTACATCCATGAGTGTCCAGCAGAGTCCCCCCCCTTACATCCATGAGTGTCCAGCAGAATCCCCCCCCCTTACATCCATGAGTGTCCAGCAGAGTCCCCCCCTTACATCCATGAGTGTCCAGCAGAGTCCCCCCCCTTACATCCATGAGTGTCCAGCAGAGTCCCCCCCTTACATCCATGAGTGTCCAGCAGAGTCCCCCCCTTACATCCATGAGTGTCCAGCAGATTCCCCCCCTTACATCCATGAGTGTCCAGCAGAGTCCCCCCCCCCCTCCTTACATCCATGAGTGTCGAGCAGAGTCCCCCCCTTACATCCATGAGTGTCCAGCAGATTCCCCCCCTTACATCCATGAATGTCCAGCAGAGCCCCCCCCCTTACATCCATGAGTGTCCAGCAGAGTCCCCCCCTTCATCCATGAATTTTCAGCAGAGCCCCCCCCCCCCCCCCTCACATCCATGAGTTTTCAGCAGAGTCCCTTTTACATCCAGGAGTGCCATAGGTGTGCACAACGTATTGCATTAGTTATTAGTATTACTGACATATAATCACACACATAGTTGGACTTGTGTCTTTTTTTCAACCTCACCTACTATGCAACTATGTGCACCCCAAAGCTCAAACACACATGTGTATATGTCTTTATACTGTATCTCAGCTTTTTATTGTGAGATGTATGAAGTCTGACGGAATTTTCTACATATCCTTCATGGCATTCTCGCACTCTGAGACTCCACATTTCTTCTGTACCCCCCTTACCCACCCTTAATTTGCCCCCCTCCAACCTTTTCTCCTTTTTCTGTTAATCTCTTATTTTACCTTTTACATTATAATCTTTTTCTTTAAAATGGAAAACTTGCCTGAGACAGTTCCAGAGGCTTGCCATGATCATTTTCAATATTGGCTCATCTTCATACTTGGGAAGATGTAATGATCTGATTGCTATTTTTTGCTATATGAAGTTCTTACATAATGTTATGTATATCCTTTACTTGCACCATTCTGATATTATGGAACATGTCTCTTGAATAAGTAAGTAGTTTTTTCTTAGGATTCTGCCCTAAGATACAAGACACATTTTAGGCATTCCCTCCAATAGAGTTTTGTTTAAGATGCTTTCCATGGGCTGGTTCACACTTTACTTGCATCATACGCACTAAGGCAAAGCACCTGTGCAGCTGTAACGTACCTGGTATCAGAGCCCAACTGTAGAAGGAGACCTCTCTTACAGCCCTGGCTCGAGGACCACTGGGGTTGCAACAGTGGTACAGGAGCGCAGCGAGGTAGGAGTGCCTGTATGATCCGTAGTAGCTGATACAGATGAGTAGAGAAGATCCACCTGATGAACTGGACTGGTGAGGCAGTAGCAGCAGTGGTAACAGGTGTAGGTCAGCGATCCCTGGATCTAGGCAGAGACTGGATCAGGACTAGACTGAAGCAGGTGAGACAAGCCGGGTCAAACACAGGTAATCAGGTAGTTACAGCAGGCAGAGAGTGGTCAGTAGGCAGGCAGAGATTTGGCAACAGAAGGTCAGCAGGTTCAGAAATAGCAGGGTCAAGGCAGGCCGGGTCAGGAGAGGAGAAGGCAGCAGTAGTCAAACGTAGCAGGATCAGATAACAACAGCAGGTACAGGATCAGACTCAGGTAGAGCTGCAGATCAGACAGCACTGCACTGGAGCAGCTGCTGTCCTTTTAAAGGGGAACTGGCAACAAGTTGAGTTAGCGCGCATGCGCACATGCACCTGTTGTGCATTCCAGCGCACGCGTGCCTGTCGTGTGTCACTGCGCACGTTCATGCGCCGCTGCCCAGTGCGGCCTGTTCTCGTGGGAACATGTGTGCGCACGTCCGTGTGCCTGTCCTGCCACGGGGTATCCCTGACAGCAGCGCAAAGCAACATGCGCTGCCGTGTGTTGCGATTGCAAAAATGCTTTACTGTAGGGATGGTATTGGCCAGGTGATTAGCGGTGCCTGATTTTCCTCCAGACATGACGCTTGCCACTCAGGCCAAAGAGTTCAATCTTTGTTTCATCAGAGAATAGCAGAGAATTTTGTTTCTCATGCTCTGAGAGTCCTTCAGGTGCCTTTTGGCAAACTCTAGGCAGGCTTTCATGTGCCTTTTACTGAGTAGGGGCTTTCGTCTGGCCACTCTACCATACAGGACAGATTGGTGGAGTGCTTCAGAGATGGTTGTTCTTCTGGAAGGTTCTCCTCTCTCCACAGAGAAAGGCTGGAACTCTGTCAGAGTGACCATCGGGTCCTTGGTCACCTCCCCGACTAGGGCCCTTCTCCCCTGATCGCTCAGTTTGGCCGGGCGGCCCACTCTAGGAAGAGTCCTGGTGGTTCCAAACTTCTTCCATTTAAGGATGATGGAGGCCACTGTGCTCATTGGGGCCTTCAATGCTGCAGACATTTTTCTGTACCCTTCCCCAGATCTGTGCCTCAATACAATCCTGTCTCAGATGTCTACAGACAATTCCTTGGCCTTCATGGCTTGGTTTGTGCTCGGCCATGCACTGTTAACTGTGGGACCTTCTTTAGACAGGTGTGTGTCTTTCCAAATCATGTCCAATCAACTGAATTTACCACAGATGGACTCCAATCAAGTTGTAGAAACATCTCAAGGATGATCAGTGGAAACAGGATGCACCTGAGAGCAATTAGAACCCTTTCACACTGAAGCGCCGCTAAAACAGCGTTAAAGCTCCGTTTTTTGTGGCGCTTTTGAAGCACTTTTAATGCACTTCGGAATTGCTGCCCATTCATTTCAATGGGCAGGGGTGTTTTTGGATCACTTTTTACAGCGCTCCAAACCTGCCACAAATATGCTGCCTGTAGGACCTTTTCTAACGTCCCGCAAGTCCACCGCCTGAGTGTGAAAGCACTCATGCAAATGAATAGGAAGCAGTTTTTATGCGCTATTTCTAGCGCGAAAACGCCTGAAAACTGCCTCAATGTGAAAGGGGTCTTATGTATGTGATTTTTTTTTTTTTTAAAAACTTCTTTTATGATAGTAGTAGTTAGGAGAGCTGCGCCAATCAAAAATTCTTGTGTATCCTTTAGACACTACGTTTAAAGAGCTTGTTATATAACACTAACGACTGAGAAAAAAAAAAAAATGATTTTAACAAATAAAAACAAGTTTCTATTTGTTAAAATGAAATTTTTTGGACGTATTACGCTATGGGAGCATTTCTTATTATTTCCCCTGAGCATGGAGGATATCCCTTGTATTGAAGAGTAACCAGAGAAAAGGAGTGGTTATCCGACTAATTAACCAAACGCCTAAAACTCACCCAAATCTGGTGAGTGGCCATTTTTTTAATGGTGGTGGATTCACATGGTGATGTACACAAGCTTTGAAAGTATCAAACACTAGTGGTGTAACCGAGAGGACTTAACCCGTTACGGATTGATTTGAATGAAAGCGGTGTCAGCACATGGACTTTTCTATGTTTTATATGTTTCATATATGTGTTTTTTATGATTTTTGTGGCACATAGAATTTGAGAATACACTTATTTTTGAAGTCCCTTGCAGGATTCGGATCACAAAAGGGGGGGTTCTGTTTTCACAGATTTGTGGTTTTGCTGGTTTGTTCCTTTCAGAATTTGTGGCTTTGCAACACAGAAACTTCCTTTACAGGATCACAGATACACATGTATATATATTTTTTGCAAATATTTCTTGAAAATTCTTTTGCAGTTTTTCCTTTGCAGGATAGGGATTGTATGATTGGGAGGTTTGTTTTTCTCCACAGGATTGGGAGTCTGTTGTAGCACTTTGCCTGCAGAACTTTTTCTTACAGGATTGTATAAAATTATTCACCCTTTACACAGCAAGGTGTAGTAATCGCACAGCAATTAGAGGCACATTACCTATTGTTCATATTATTTTATTTTATATTCTTATTCCTTTTTTATTTTACTCCGTCCACCACAGGATTGGCCAAATCCCCAAAAGGGATCCTCAGTCGTTAGTGTTATATAACAAGCTCTTTAAACGTAGTGTCTAAAGGATACACAAGAATTTTTGATTGGCGCAGCTCTCCTAACTTCTACTATCATAACCAGTAATTGAACATATAGTCCTTTTACTTTTTTCAGAGTGCGGCCTTCATATACGTAAATTAACATAAGAGTTGGCGCCGGTACCTCCTTTCTTTGCAAACTTCTTTTATGTTGTCATTATGGGGTATTGTTTGTAGAATTTTGAGGAAAATAATGAATTGAATCCATTTTGGAATAAGGCTGTAACATAACAAAACGTGGAAAAGTTGAAGAGCTGTGAATATTTTCCGGATGCACTGTATGTGAGCATCTTATGATGGAAGAAACAGGAACCCATGTAATACCGATGTCTGGCCCAATGTAAGCCGATGTGTACCCACCTATTCCACCCACATTCGGGCACTTTACAACAAAAGTGTAGTTACACTTTAAAATCATTTAAACCGAAAAGGACAACATTCGAAAACCCTTCTGTGAGAATATGAATATGTAGAGTATGTATGTATGAATATGTATGAATATGTAATTGCCAAAATAGGGTCAAAGACACTCTCACTGCTGGATTTAATTATTCAGGTTAATTACTGTATATCCATCTATCAACTGCACATAGTGGCACAGGTACGTGTATTTTAGATGTGTAAATAATATATTCTTTCTTATATGAATTATATGAATATATGACATTATTTAACTTATACCATTTAATAACTGAATACAATGTATCTTGAATTCAGGTTCCACCAAATATAGGAGCAGAAAAACCCTTATTTTGCCATTATGTTGCAAATGAGATGACTGCCAGAAAAATTAAAAAATTGTAAATTTATTAAAACAGTAGAGCAAAAAAAAAAAAAAAAAAATCTTTCCGCATAAAATGTCTATAATTCAATAACTAAATGGGTCATGTGACCACCTTGATTGCATGGTCCCTGCTTAAATAGATCCGTCACCAGCTTAACAAATTGCATGCAAATGCACAAAAAAATTGAATATTTAAAATGCTAATGTGCAGAATTTTCCTTTCCCTTTGACATTTTTTATTTACTTGCATAATGCCTTTGAACTTAGTAGAGTATCCGACCATAGCTCCCAACTTTCCCTGATTTCAAGGGATGTCTCTCTGTCCCTCTTTCCCCCTTATTTATCCCTAATTTTGGTCTCATAATTGTATTTAAAATGCACTTTTTAACTTTCAAAAAGTGTTTCCCAGTGCTAAACATTTCATACAATTTCTAAATTGCTGCACTCGTAAATTTAAAAGCCAATATAAAGGAATAGTAGTGGTAAAAAAAAGCCCACAGAGGGCACAGTGAGGCTGCAGATGGACACAGTGAGGCTGTACCTTCACTCGAGACCCTTTAACCACCTGAGATCCTGAATGACGGCTACAGCGCGGATCCAACTTGCTGGGACTACGTCTATTGATGTCGTCCCGTTCACGAACGGCCTGTGCCCCCCTGAAGGGCGTGCACTCTGTGATCAGCGAGTCTGTCATCTGAGTCTGCAATGTGCCCCAGGTCCATGGTGCCCACCTGTGCCATATACAAGTGCCGCCTACCAGTGCCCACCAGCTTCACCTGTCAGTACCCACAGTGCCATCTGTCAGTGCCCACAGTGCCAGTGCCCACAATGTGCCTTTACAGTGCTGCACATCAGTGTCACCTACCAGTGCCCATCAGTGTCTCCTACCAGTGCCCATCAGTGCCACCTATCAGTGCCCATTCGTGCCACCCATCCGTGCCCATCAGTGCCACCTTATCTGTGCCCACCAGTGCAGCCTATCAGTTCCCACCAGTGCCGCCTCATCAGCGCATATCAATGAAGCAGAAAAATTACCTGTTTGCAAAATGTTATAACAAACTATTAAACACGATTTTCCTTTTTTCTTTTTTGCCATCTTTTTTTGTTTAGCAAAAAATAAAAACCCCAGCTGTGATTAAATACCACCAAAAGAAAGCTCTATTTGTGGGGATAAAATTATAAAAATGTCATTTGGGTACATTTTTTTTAATTTTTTTTTTTTTTTTTTATTGGGTATGTTTTATAGCACAAAGGAAAAAATATTGTTTTTCTTTCAAAATTGTCGGTAGCACCAAAAATAAAAACTGCAGAGGTGATCAAAGTCGAACGACCATGCAATTGTCAGTTGAAGCAACGCAGTGCCATATTGCAAAAAAATGGCCTGGTCATTAAGGGGGTAAAAACCTTCCGGGGCTGAAGTGGTTATGATGGCATGGGGAAGGGTTAGACCCTTCATTAAAGCGGAAAAAAAATCATTGAGTTGATAGTTTCAAAAAACAGTTAACATTTCCGGCATGCCGGAAATGCTAGCTCTCACATTTGCTTGTGCTCTCAATCAAACTGTCAAGCCATCCAATGGTTGGTGCCATAATGGATCACATATGCAGCATCATGGCAGTTGCAGGTTAAACAGAGGCCAAGATGGCAGCTTCCTTGGCTGAAAATGATCGAAGGGTTTACTTCCACTTTAACCATTTCAGTCCCGGAAGATTTTACCCCCTTCCTGACAAGAGCACTTTTTGCGATTCGGCACTGCGTTGCTTTAACTGACAATTTTGCGGTCGTGCGAAGTTGTACCCAAACAAAATTGAAGTCCTTTTTTTCCCACAAATAGAGATTTCTTTTGGTGGTATTTGATCACCTCCTGCGTTTTTTTTTTTTTTGCGCTATAAACAAAAAAAGAGCATTTTTAAAAAAAAAAGCTATATTTTTTACTTTTTTCTATAATAAATATCCCCAAAAAATATATAAACAAAACTATTTTTTTCCTCAGTTTACCTATAATCTACATATTTTTTGTAAAAAAAAAATGCAATAAGCGCATATTGATTGGTTTGCGCAAAAGTTATCACGTCTACAAAACGTGACTCTACAAAATGTCTACAAAACGTGACGTGAGGAACGTGACTCAAAGAAGGCCAAACAGAACTGTCATCTACATTGTACCTTTGAAGTTAAAAGGAAACTTCTGAGCTGCATTAAACATGTTTCAAAAGCAAGTCAAATGCAGGTAAACAATGCCCATGTAGGCAATTTGTGCCCTTAGTTGATTTTTTTTTTCCAATTCATCCTGGACGCCTGCTGTGAAGGACAGAAGTAATTAATGTTGGAGAAAAAACAAAGGGTCTGGCTGGATATCAGAAAATAATAAGAAAAATAAAAACCTAATTGTGACAGAAATGCTAATTTAAGGTTATACATCATACAATAACCTCATACAATAAATAGATATAATAAATGCATATATTAAATAAATGTAATAAATAAATAGGCCATAAATCATACAATAAATACAAGGCCACTCACTAATAGGTAACAACTAGATGTGAAAGAATAAATATGTTGTTGACACATAAGCATTCTAAATAGTGTGATTAACAACAGGTCCATAGTGTCTTCTAGCACGAGCGATTGGCTGAAAATACAGTGAAGACAAATTGTTTCCTTATTGTCTTCTTACAGTATCTCAGAAAATAATAATTTTTTCAAATGGTGGCTTCACTGTGTGTCAAAAAAAACTAGTAGAGAAAAGAGGGAATTTAAGAGGAAAGCGAAGAAGTAGAGGTGGAAATAGTGTCAAAACAATGTGGGGAACCTGGTGGAGCACCATAAATGAGTGTACTGTATAGTGTCGTCAATCCCTTCTAGATCCACATTTTGAGGAATTTTTTTTTGGGGGGGGGTATCATTTTAGCTAAGTTTTTTTCATTTAGTATTGTCCATTGTTTCACATTAGTCAATCGTAGAATCAAAGGAAAGGTTCTCCAAGCTCGGTCAAGGAAGGATTCCCCCAAAGTGGGGTTTTTAGGCAGCAGAGTAGAAAATTTTATAATGCAAAGTTTTGATGAAAAAAATTGTTGTTTATTTGTAGTATCAAAAACATGACATGATGGTTAAAAACATGAGCCCCAGTAGGAAATTAAAACTAATCTGAAAATACACCAGCAGACAGAACTTTAATAGCAACATAATTGGTAAAAAATTTCAACAATTAGAAAGTAAGTCTGACGTGTTTCAACCCATAAATGTAGGGGTCTTCTTCAGAGGATTTTGTCTGCTGAAATAAAAGAATACATTACAGGTACATATGTCACAATTGTTTCTATATAGTAACAGAAAAAATAAGTACCATACAGTGTGGGCATATATTTTAGTTACCAAGTTGTGTATAGTCAATAAGAAGAGTGTTTCCTACATGGAGATCCTTTAAAATACTTCCTTTCTCCCCGGGTGGGCCGAAACGCACTCCCCACTTGTGTGGACCAGGCCGGAGCAATGTGACATACGAGGGGTCACACAAAAGTTGACCTCCTAATGGATCGAGCGGCGGTCAAATGGGGGGTAAACCACACCTGCAGCAAAAATCCGACACTAGTAAGTTGGTGGCTCACCATATTATGTGGCCAACCACACTGCAAAAGTCCACATGGCATAACCATCCCAAATGTGTGTCAAAAAAACTAAGTAGAGAAAAGAGGGAATTAAAGAGGAAAGCGAAAAAGTAGAGTGTAAATAGTGTCAAAACAATGTGGGGAACCTGGTGGAGCACCATAAATGAGTGTACTGTATAGTGTTATCAATCCCTTCTAGATCCACATTTTGAGGATTTTTTTTTTTTTTTTTTTGGGGGGGGTATCATTTTAGCTAAGTTTTTTTCATTCAGTATTGTCCATTGTTTCACATTAGTCAATCATAGAATCAAAGGAATGGTTCTCCAAGCTCTAGCTATGGTTTGTGACAAGGAAAATAACATTTATATGTTTTCTCTTATTTCTAGTAAGCAAGGAAACTTCCCTGCGTGGTAAAGCTTCCCATGGGTCTGTAATATGGCGGCAATAAAGAAAGGAAGATTTTAAGATGTATATGCATATCAAAATGCTTCATATTTTAGGACAGCTTTACCAGATGTGGGTCATCATTCTATGTTCCTTACAGCTATAAAAACATTTAGGGGAGCTGTTTTGCAATGAGTATTGGGTTTTGGTATCACCTCAACAACACTTGATATGAGTTCTCTAATGCCAGAACATTGGTTGTACTTTTGGTGACCCCATTCCCAATATTGGTCTCGTGCCGACTCCTCTTCACCATGTAACCCAGCCAGCCCTTCTGGAGTACCTTGTAAAGAAGATGCAACAAAAGATTTGCCCTAATGAGACTTTAAATGAGATGGGCACCATTTGGCCAAGAAGCATCATACCAGTAATTGAAGTATAAAGTATATGCTTTGCATCACAGAGGACACACACACCTGTTGATTCACCTGCCTAGACTTACCAGACTCACCTACTTCCACCAATTCCAGTTTCCATTACACATGGATTCAGTGAGACTCCTGAGGACACACTCTTACATGTGCACCATGCCTGTCCTCTTGTTTGCCCCACTGGGGTCCAGTTCAGCTCCACCTCCACAGTTCCCGGTTGAGACACCTGCTGCTACCTCTAGGAACCACACACCTGCTGTCCTAGCCTCATTTAGTGGTACATCTGTACACGCATCAACCCCTGAAGAGCGAGCTGGGTCTCGCGAAACGCGTCGGGTACACTAGATGCTTGTGTATCAGATGTTTGGGGTACACTAGATGCTTGTGTATCACATGTTTTCTACTCTTAGGATACACCAATGCCCGTGTATTACATGTTTATTTTCCATTTATGTACCATTGTCTATTTTACATGTATGTTGTTTTACAACTGGCCATTGCTGATGATACCAATGTATGCATGACTTTTACCTGAATAAACGCATATACTTTATACTTCAATTACTGGTATGATGCTTCTTGGCCAAATGGTGCCCACCTCATTTAAAGTCCCATTAAGTCGAATCTTTTGTTGCATATTTCAGGGATGGAGGTGGGTCACCGGTGACACCAGACCACTCCTTTTTATTTTTTCAAACTTGTAAAGAAGATGTGGCATTTATGATATGCTGTACAATATATAAGCCAGTTTGTACACTGATTGTAAGGCTGGGGAATATTGGTAGCAGAGAGGGATCTTTGACTAGGAGGGAATAAAGTGTAGGCAGATTGGCAGCTGATCATGGACTTTTTTTTCAAATTCTTTATTTTCATTTTACAGGTGCTTGTTTTACAATTACACAACTTAATAATCATATTTCCTAATTACCCCTTTCCCTTTCAAAATCATATGCAGCTGATCATGGACTTGAGGGATGGGAGATGGATTGACCTAAGGCGTAATATTTTTGTAGTTTTTGTGATTTTGCCAAAAAAGTCGACCACAGTGAGAATTGCCAGGTCTTAGGACAATGCATAGTTTGAAATGCCAGATGGCATTTAAGAGTGCAAACAGCAAGGGTGCAGGATCATTGTATAGTATATTTATTCACAAAATAAAATAGCACGCTTACATGTTAGAACCTGTAAAACTGCCTGGAGGGACAGGAGAGGTACATATTAAAACCGATGTTGGGCAGCAGGGCTATTAGGATCATAAGCATCTCACCCGCTACACCTGCCAGGGGAGGAAAAAGCCGGTGGCATCTATGGCTGTCCCTCATGCACCTCAGACAGGTAATGTGAAGGTCAGTGGGTGGGCAGACCATTACGCTTTTTTAGAGGCCCTTTGTCAAACCTTTTGCTTTGCTGTTTGCTCTCTTTCATGTGTATAAGAATGGATTTATCCTGAATCTCAGTAGGACTAAGTGCTTACCTGACTTACCCTACCAGAGACATTGAACTTCTTGTATGAACTAAACTTGAGTGCTGGACTATACAATATATTATTTCCACATATAGAATGTGTTGCTGTTTTATCTACATTGTGGGAACAGATGGCAAGTAATATCTACTGGGTTCCCCTGGCTGCCATAGTGAACACAGTGTTGTGAGACAACTTACCACAGATATGGGATACCAATGTTGAGGATAGCCAAATTCCAGAGACACTCAAACACTAGAACACAACTCTGGCAAAACAGGAGCCACAGGGCTCAGAGGTGAGGCACCAAAAAAAGCTGGAGAGTGTGTAGTACTGAATGCAGCAGATAGTATTATGGAGGAAGACTGGGGCGGAGTAGAGGTGCACACTCCCAGGCATGATTAGGGTGTAGTATGGATGGTAGGAGGAGAAGCTATGGTGGGCAGTGAAAGTCGAACGTCCAAAGAATATTTTGTGTAACTGGTGAGAGGAGTCTGCCAGAGAATGTATCATGGGAGGGAAGTAGATGCTACCAAAGAACATAGTGCCAGAGAACCAAGTGTGGATGGTGGTGGGAGAACCACCAGAGAGGTAATATGGATAATAGGGGGAGAGCTGCAAAAAAAGTATGACAGGGCAGGGGGTAGGACAGTCAACAAAACGTAAGATTGAGAGAATGACGGAAAGAGAAGGAGGACTAACAGAAGGTGAAGAGGACTGCCAAATGCACCATGAAGAAGCTGGCCAAAGGTCAAATAAGGTGCTCTTTTTGGAAGAAAGTTAAATGTAAGCAAGACAAATGAGCCGCTGGTATTTCATCACATAATCACTGTAGAAATGGGATTTTAAATAGCCACAGCACTGGGTATTGTGGTGAAAAGCTCTTATTGTCTGCTCTTGATACCTTGTTTCATTAGCAAATAAATGGACGACCAGCAGTTCTTGCATAGGAGTAATCTTGTAACATTTGCTTATTATTGCAGCTACAAATTATTGCAGTCATTGCTGTCTCATGTTGTGAGTTCAACAAATTAGAACATTTAATCATTTTAGGGAAAGTGGACATTGTGAATCTAGTGAAATAGAACATTCTTAATTGCTTTCAGGTTAAGGAAAGTGAAATATGGGTAAGACCATACGTTTTTCTTTTTTTTTTTTTTTTTTTATTCATACACAAGTTTTAGAATTTTAGATCTTTGGCAGATTTAATGGTTCTAATCAAGAAAAAAAAATCAATAGATATATAGACAACGATTTAAAGTCTGACACCACCCAATATACAAGTTGTAACGTTGGGTGATTCCAAATTCTGTTTGACACCCATCATCTTTAAAAGACTCAAGGGGTGATTTTTCTGCAGTAGTTTGTGACTCTCTTGTCTCCCGAAGATAACAGTGAAGGCATTATGGCTTTGAATTCTCAGAACTGTTTTCTAAACTGGTGGGAACATGACACCATCACTTTGTATTGTCTAGGCCAGTTGGATGTATTTTCAATGGGGATCTCTGATTACTGGAGACTGATTGCCAAAAACCACACACATATTTTGCATTGTGATGACCTTTAATAGCACATTATCATTCATTTCCAATTATTGTACATTTTATTTATATTACATTCACAACATTTCTAAAGGTAGGTAAATCAAAATCATAATATGTGTTACACTATATAGGCATTTCGAAATGTGTCAGTCCACCAAATGTAAATGCAACCAAACTAGTACATTCGTTTTTAGGAGATTCCAAAGGACTTCCAAATATCATATTGGTGGACATGGACAAGGGGTATAAAGGTGACTCTAATGCCGCGTACACGCGGTCGGAATTTTCGATGGAAACAGTCTGATGGGAGCTTTTCATCGGATTTTCCGACCGTGTGTATGCCCATCGGTCTTTTTCTGTCGGCATTTCTAACGGACTTTGGATTGAGAGCCTGTTCTTAATTTTTCCGACGGAAAACCTTTCTATCGGATTTTCCGATCGCGTGTATGCAATTCCGACATGCAAAATTCCGACACATGCTCGGAAACAATTCGACGCATTCTCGGAAGCATTAAACTTCCTTTCTATAGTGCCGTCGAACGTGTTGTATGTCGCAGTGTAATTGACCGTCGGAATTTGGTGTGACCGTGTGTAGGCAAGACAGTTTGAGCAAAATTCAGACGGGAAAACCATCAGAGCTTTTTCCGTCGAGAATTCCGACCATGTCTACGTGGCATTATACTCTTAGCTTACCTACCCCTGCTCCCCCCCCCCCCCCCCCCCCCATCTAAGTCTGTATTCCCATCATTCTCTACACACCAAATGACAGTTAAAAGCACAGAAAAGTCAAGTATTTTGCAGATGCAGCACTATCTTACTTGCAACGTTTTCCTTTCCATAAAACATGTTTTATTGACTATCAATGTGCCTTTGAACTTGCTAGCAAATTTGACTTCTTGGGGAGTGTTGATACCCTAACACATCCACCTCTCTCCTTTCACATTATTTCCCTCTTTTTTCTGGAAGTGTCTAATTGCTATCTGTGCTGTCCCAGCTTCTCTGTCCTTCCCCTCAATAGCATACATAACCTTTTCTGTAGCTGTCGCAGGAGGAGCGAAGAGGAATACTATAGAGCATCCTTTCTCATCCGGGATTCCGTGGAACCCTTGGGTTCCTTCAAAGTTTTCCGAGGGTTCCTTGGGCAGTGAACAATTTCTAGATATTATAATAGTAATGACTGCCTTTACAACCCTTATGGGGAGATCAGATGGAAACAGACTGCCGGCGCCTGTCCGTTTTCATCCGATCCCATCCACCAGACGGATGAAAAATAGGACCTCCATCCGCCTGGATTTGGCGGACCGGATCAGATAGCAGTGGGTGCCAGTGGACATGTCACAGCTGACATCTGTCGCTCCATACAGGTGAATGGAGCGTCCGATCAGGTCTACCTGCAAAAACAGACAGGCGCACCTGATCGGACAGCGCATGTGAAAGGGGCCATATGGTAAATGGGGGATCAATCTGCTGAACTTATGTTTGGGTATTACAAACATAAATAAATAAAAAAAACGTGCCTATACAGTAAGGGCAGCACTATACCCCAAAAGAGAACAATTGTCACAATAATGAATAAAAGCATTTAGCTTGAGAGCATGAGCAACAGACTCATTTTTTTTTGATTATACACGATTTATATAGCGCCAACAATTTACGCAGCGCTTTACAATGTATAGGGGGGACAACACAATTACAGTACGGTTCAATACAAAAGGTACAGGAGGGCCCTGCTCGTAGAGCTTACATTCTAAAGGGACTGGGTGGTGGTACAAAAGGTAATAGCTGCAGAGAATGATTTGATGGGGTGGCTTGGGGACAGTTGTTGTATACAAATAATAAACATTATAACCACTTGACGACCGCCCTATAGCAGTTTTACTGCTACAGGGTGGCGGTATACATACATAGATGAAAAGTTCATCACTATTCGCCCATGAACTAGTATAGTTTGTAAAAAAGGCCCAGTATTAAAATATAAAGTCCAGTACACAGTGCGCCACTTGTGCATTGTTCCACCATTCCACCACTGTTAAAGGCCTACCAGAGCACCATGACCTGTTAAACATGAGTGGCCATGGTAAACATGTGTGAATATTTCCAAACCGCTCAGCTCCTCCACGGTGTCCAGAGTAGCCACAAACTTCATTCCCAATTATAATAGGGCAGTGTATGTTTAAAAAAAAAGGCCACAATTGTGTGAAATCCTTTTAAAACCACATTTATTAAACTCAAAAAATGCACTCACATGTTAATCCGGCTGGCATCCAGCATAGAGGAAAAAATGATCAGCGTGCATGATGATGCAACTACGTAAGGCCAGGTCCTATGCGTTTCGTCAGAAGCTGATGTCTTCAGTTATTTCATGGCTGCTATAGAGTGTCAATTGAGTGACAGCTCTGAGTCTACTGGCGCTGCTGACATTACATCCAAAATGGCGAGGCAGTCTCAGGGCTTTTGATTGTCTTTTTGGAAGCTCTTGTAATTAAATAATATGCATACAATATGTTATTGCACATAAACACTTCTGGCAAGATTGTTGTAGAAATGAACGGTCTGGTGACCATTCACAAAAAGTCAAAGCTCCTTGCATAACTTGTTCCCAGATTTCAGGGGTCACTTAGGCGTACAGTAGATGACTAAAGGGTTATCCAAGGAATGTGTGTATTTGATGTCACTGTTCATTTGAGGACATTATTATACATGATATGTTTACTTTAAACCTGTGGCCCAAAACGTTTGAGATTCAGGTAATATCCGATTGCCTGTTGGGGGATCAGGAAGGATATTTTTTTCCCCCACTGGATCAAGTTGGGTCATGAGTTGTTTTTTTTTTTGCCTTCCTTTGGATCAACTGTGGGTATAGGGTTGTATATTTTGAGGTTTTCTATTTGTTTGTGTGGGGTTTTTTTGTATGTTGGTTGAACTAAATGGACTTATCTCTTTTTCAACCAGATTAAAGTGGTTCTAAAGGTAGAAGGTTCATTTATCTTGATGCATTCTATGCATTAAGATAAAAATAAACTTCTGTGCAGCAGCCCCCCTAATACTTACCTGAGCCCCTATCTCAATCCAGCGATGTGCAAGAGTGCCACGGCTGTCCAGCACTCTCCCTCCTGATTGGCTGAGACACAGGAGTGGCGCCATTGGCTCCCACTGCTGTTAATCAAAGTCAGTTAGCCAATAAGTAGAGAGATGGGGTGGGGCCGAGTCACGGCTTCATGTCTGAATGGACACACAGAGCTGCGGCTTAGCTCAAGCTGCTTGCTGTGGGGGCACTCGGTGGGTGGAGTGGCCAGGAACGCCGGCGAGGGACCTGACAAGAGGAGAATCCGGGCTACTCTGCAAAACTAGTTTAGAAAAATAAAAAGCTGCGCATACCAGTGAACAAAGATAACTAAATTAGTGAGAACTCACACTAACTATAAATCACAATAGATAGAATAAATGTGTGTAATATTATGTGCTATCTAAACACAATATAAAACAAAACAAAAACATCAACACCCAGTGATGAATAAAAAATTCCAAGTGTGACATATATTGAAACTATATATAAAAATTAAAATATATGAAAACAATTCCAAAAGTTCATATGTGGACCATTGGTCACAAAAAATGTCCAAGAGTGAAAAAATTTGCTTCAAAAAGTGCTATAATACTCGTGCTTCCACAGAGAATTTCAGAATGTGAACATCCTACATCAAACTTCTTTTATCACGTTATGTGAATACTTCTAAACACCACCACCGAAAAAAGATGGCCACTTACCAAAGGTATATGACCCCCCGTTACAGAGGGTCAAACAGGCGTCTTATTAGGTTATCTCTATGTTGACCTCCAATAGGATAGTGACCACAGATCTCCAGACACTCCTGGCATTAGGCTTAATGGACCTCCGAATCTCCCTCCAGGGAATCACCCAATGGTGCACAGCATGTAAAGGAATTAGGATACTCCAATAGTGCGTTATCTCCAAAAGTTTATTTAAAATAATAACATAAAAACTTACATGTACAGTAAAAAGCGATCAGCCAGAAAACGTCCGGTGCACCGGCCGGTTACACACAGAGCCGAAATTAGCAAAACACTGCGGCAGCTTCTTGTAATGAGGTGGTGACAGTGCGTCGCTCGCCCAACGCGTTTCGTGATAACTCACGTCGTCTGGGGACTAGAAAAACTACTGCCCAGAGCAGGCCGGTATTACATGTTATTTTTAAGGGAAAAAAACAAGACTTTAGTATCACTTTAACTATGTAACTCACTCAATCATAAACTTACTTTAAAAGGTTGCCTTTACATTTTGCAAACACATACAGCTGAAGAAAAATTATAAAAGTCCAGTAAAGAGACATTATCTAAGTTGTATATTCCCAATGAAAAATATCCTACTCTTCACAATCACACCCTATTCATGCCATCAGTTTTGTGAGCAACTATTTCCAAGGATGAAACACATGAAGGGCAAAATTAGAACCAAAATATCTGATGAGCACCCTGAGAATTCATTGAGAATTTCTACTCCATCCATCCAACCAGATATTGATGTGTCAAAAACAGTGTCAAACATCACACTAGTTCTACGTTGCTTTCTTTTACTCTTATAATAAAAAAATATTTAAAAAAAAAGGAAGTTTTATTACTCAGGTACATTATCTATATCAGATGGGTGCAGAACCAGAAGAGAGGACTGTGGGAAGGGCAGCGGAGAGAGGTCATTGCAGCCAGATTGTCTGGCAGGGCCTGAAGAGAGCTATCTGGGATTGGTAGCTGAATAGAGGACAGTTAGCACCTGAACTATTTCTACACCACAGGGGCCCGAGGTCCCTGCCCGCAAAAGGCAGTTCCCTGAGGCCTGGCTGAATTAGTGTCAGGCTTAACCATGCGGTGCTAGCTAGTCTGGAGGAGTAACAGTCTGCAGCAAGGGAAGTGCTGGAGGAGTGAAGGATAAGAGGTCCTAAGCAAGAGTTTGTGCGGGAGAGAAGACTGGAGTGTATATACTGGAGTGTATATAGAAGTCCCAAGCAAGTTGCACTGAATGTTCCTGGGCATCCCATAATTTCCCATTTCCCATACAAGTTCAATCCCTCAATAAAATACAAAAAAACTAAGTTTATGGACTGATCTATGTCTCTGGGTGTCTGTGAGATGGATGCCACGCTGGGCAGGGTAACAGGTGAACCACTACATTCAGCAACCCCTATGAGGGCATGCCTACATATACATACCAAATGGGGCAAATAAAAGAAGTTCAGACCAGGGGCGGATCCGGGGGGGCAACGGGGCAATTGCTCCCCCTGAGAAAATAATGAGAGGGTGAGCCGGCGAGTGACTGAGCAGCCGGCGGGTGAGTGAGCGGACAGGCAGGCTGGTGAGTGAGCAATCATGCCAGCAGGCTGGCGTGTGACTGAGCGAGGCGAGCAGGCAAGTGTTATCGGGAAGCCGCTCCCCTTCTGAATATGTGACTGAAGGGAAGTTGCGTCATGGCCATCTTGGTACTCCCGCACTCGTCCACAGTAAGCCTAGTGTTAAAAATCGGCAAGCGGACATTTTTATACACCCACAAGAGTTATGCTTTTCACAGTTATTTTTACCGGGAAACTCAACTTATATTTCACTAAATTAGCTGAGTTTACTGTTAAAAATAACTGTGAAAAGCAAAACTCCGGTGGGTGTATAAAGATGTCCGCTTGCCGACTTCTAACTCTAAGCTTACTGCCGACAAGTGGGGGGTGTACCAAGATGGCCGCAATGCAGCATCACTTTGGTTTCATATTCTGATGAGTAGTGGCTTTCTGACATCATCTCTCACCCTGCATCACCACAGCTCAGCTTCTGACAGAACACCGCCATCACTGTGCAGGCGTGGGCAGCAGAGATTACATTATCTCTCACTGCCCGCCCTGACTCTGGGACACAGCCACTGGCAAGTGACAATCCGCATCTTGTGGCAGGTGACATTGGCAGTGACAAATCTCATCTGGTGGCAGGGGATGTGGCAAGTGACATGGCAAGTGACAATCCGCATTTGGTGGCAGCTGACAGTGGCAAGTGACACGCTGCATCTGGTGGCAGCCAACGGTAGCAAGTGACACGCTCAGGGCTCCGAATGATTTTGCATTATGGTGAGTTGAACTATTTAATTTTTTATTACAATGTAATAATAGAAATAATGCGCTTCAATCATCCTGACACCATAACAACCATGGCGCTGTGATGATTGAAACGCCAACACCAGCCATTGCCCCGACAAATTGCCCGCAAAATTTTCTGGCAGTGCCCCTCCTGAGACTAGGCTCTGGATCCGACCCTGGTTCAGACCACCAGTCTGGATATGATATCTGGGAGGGCTGAGTAAATCTAAGGACTGGATGGACAAAATGACAAAAACTCCCAAATGTGTATTTCCACTGTGTACTTAGATTCTACTTGGAATAAGGCTAGGTTCACATATATACGAATTGAATGCGTTTTAAACCGCATCCGATTCGCATGACATGTGAATGTGACAGGCTCTCAATGGAGCCTGTTCACACATGTCCGGGGTGCCCACAGTGCCGTTTCAGAAAGGGTTTTGTGTCTTTTGGGTCCGGTTCAGGTGCAAATTCAAGCAAAAATGTGTGCCTGAATCGCACCTGAACCGGTGAACAGGAACACATAGGACCCCTGACTGCAAACTGCAGCTGCACATATGTGAACCCGGCCATAAGCTTGTTAGTGGTAGTAAACTAGTTTTGCCTATTTTTACCTACAGGTAAGTTTATAGTAAAGCTTTCCTGTAGTAAAAATGAATATCTCCTAAACCCCTCAGTATGGCAGTAAAATAAAAAGAGTAGATGAGCTGGAAACATTACTTGGTCAATTGATTGTTAACTTTAAGGCCCCTTTAACACTGACGGACCATTCAGATCCACCTGTCCGTTTTGACGGCATACCTGAATGGGCGCTCCATGTTATGGAGCGACAGATGTCAGCGGAGACATGTCCGCTGACATCCGACCCGGTCCGATCCGCCAAAAGCAGACGGATGGCCCTACGTCCAGATCCGTCGCTGGAGGATCGGGTGAGATCTGATAAAAATGGGCACGCTGTCTGCTTTCATCCGATCTCTCCATAGAGACCAGTGGCGCTGGACATGCCCCTCCCCGCTCAGTGAGCAGAGAGGGACCTGTCATCCGCCGGCTCAGCGGAGCTCAACGGAGAGATCTTCCGCTGAGCCGGCGGACAGAGGCAGACTCCGTGGAAGCGGAGTCCGCCTCGTGTGAAAGGGGCCTAAAGCGGAGTTAAATCCTAAAGTGGAAGCTCCGCTTATCTGCTCCCCCCCTCCGGTGCCACATTTGCCACCTTTCGGGGGGGGAGCGGGTGCCGGTTTTTGATACCCGTCACCCACTTCTGGGAGACTGTGCAGCGGTGACTTTGGCCCCCCTCCTCCTTCCTCTGCCGCTTGGCCAGGCCAGTTAGAAAGCTCAGCTTGCTTCGTGCATGAGAAATAAGTAACCGGCTGTGAAGCTGAAAGGCTTTACTACAGGTTTCCTTTACCTTGAATGGCGGCGGCAGCACCCAAAAGCCAATCGGGATTGGCTGGGGTGCCGACATCGAGGGATCCCTGGAAAGGTAAGTGTCCTAATTTTAAAAGTCAGCAGCTACAGTATTTATAGCTGCTGACTTTCATTTTTTGGTGGTGGGGGGGGGGGGGGGGGGGCGGAACTCCTCTTTAAGTGTTTGCATGTGAGAATTAGCGTCCCATATGGCAGGAGTCCAAACTGTTACAACACTCCGAAAGGATAATGAGGGTTATTTACGAAAGGCAAATCAGCTTTGCACTGCAAGTGCACTTGGAAGTGCAGTCGCTGCTGTACACTACTTTGTGAGGCGTAGTACATTTGTGTTCAAGGCCCAATCCATAGGAGAGTTCTGCTTCACAAGAGACCTCAACTTTGGGGACCCTGCCAGATAGCAGAGTAGACCATGCAGCCACCAATCCACCCTTCCAACAGAACCTCCACCACTGGCTGCCACCACCTTCTCTCCTGTACTGGCTACATCTACTTCCTTTCACTTGTCATTCTCCATTACCCAAAGGTTAACATGAAGGTTTACATATCTTTCCCATACACTGTAGGATTACATTCACATTATGTTCCCAATAATCAGACCGTGTTATTCATCACATTAGGTGATTCACGTAACCAGCAACTGTGGTGTCTTATACATATGTCTTGTAATAGTTCCTATCTATCAGTAGTTTGCTCACTACGTTTCCGGTTCAGGGGTGATGCACTCAGGGCCGCTGATCACGGGGGGGCCTTGTACAGCCTACCTGATGGGGCCCCCTTCAGCCCCACCCCTGGTCCCTCCTTCAGCCCCACCATGGCCCTGCCCCTGGCCCCTCCCCAGACTCCGCCTTGAAACAAAGTGCAAGTTTGTCTTTAAGTGATAGTTATCTTTCTCCAGCCAGTTATAAGTTTGATTATCTAAAAGAAATACTGTGATGATAGAAGAGATGGTCAGAGACTGTGGACATGATACAAGAGATCAATGCAGCCTCACCAGTGCCCATCAATGCAACCTCACTGTGCCCATCTGCAGCCTCATCAGCGCTACCAGTGCAGCTTCACTGTGCCATCTGCAGCCTCATTGTGCCCAACTGCAGCCTCACAGGGCCCATCTGCAGCCTCACTTTGCCCATCTGCAGCCTCGCCTGGACCCTGATGATACAGAGCGGGTAGCTCCTGCTGTATTATGGAGCTGGGGTCTGAACTGTTCGGCAGCCGTCCACTAACTGTAACAAAGCCCCGCCTCCTAGACCGTGATAGACAGAACACTGATCCAATTTCCCGGGAATCTCCATGACACAGCGGGAGATTCCCCATCAACGAGTGGATTGAGCTAAATCACTCCGCCAGGGAAGGCTGGCTGGGACTTGAGCCAGCACTGACATGCGGTCGGTCTTGGAGGTGACCTTGCACCCGAAATAGTCCCTCTCACACACCCACAAGAACATCTACAGAGGGACCCAGAAGTTAAAAAATAGCCCGCAAATAAGGTGGACTGGGCACTAGTTGGAGAATTATTATTTTTTTTTATTCTACATGCATTCTGCTGTCAGATTGCCCGGGCCCCCCTGCTGGCCGGGCCCGGTACAACAGGGCCAGTTGTACTGGCTTATCAGTGGCCCTGGACGCAACACTAAATCGACCTGTGTATGGTCCTTCTCTGTCCCATGACCAATCTCCAAGGAACATGTAGATCCAGGCACCTTTCAAGGTGTTCTCACATGCAGCTGCAGGTTCCCAAAATGACCTCACAGTCTTAACAATAGAGTACCAGCTTAAAAAAAACGGGACTCTATTTAAAAAAAAAGAATGTTCAGAAGAGTAAAGAGTAAAAAGGATTATTTCTTGCACAGACTTATAGCTTGATGTCTTTTAAGGAAGGCATTTTAAGGATTCTGCCCACTGTCTCTTGGTGCAGGACAGGTACAATTACAATGCAGAAGTAGTTACATATGTATAAGGGATTTGTCTAGGGGTTAAATTTAAACCCTAAAAAATGTATTACCGTATTTGCCGGCGTATAAGACGACTGGGTGTATAAGACGACCCCCTATTTTTCCAGTGAAAACTTAGGTTTGGGGCTATACTCGCCATATAAGACTACCCCCCTTCTGAGGCAACACCATTTACAAAAAAAAACATCAGAAACCAAACAAAACATCAGACTTAACATCAGAAAAAGGAAACTGGTGAACTACAAGTCCCAGAGATCCCACAATTGGTAGGCAGCAACAATGAATCCTCTCCTCCAAAGCACCATAAATCATACCTGTATTTTAGGGGCGATCTGGAGCTGGATGTGCAGTACAGGATGCTTTGTTAATATGTAGAGCACCAAGTACACACGGTATATATGATGCTGTGTTAGTACAGTAGCGCCAGGTACACTTCAGAATACAGTGTGCAGACAGTGTGCACCGTTGAGCCAATCACAGCAGGCATTAAATTTACTAATCTGTTGATGGATACAAAGCCTGCTCGGATTGGCAGAGGCTGTGACATCAGCCCGCACTGCTCTGACTCATGTATTTTATTTGCTTTTTTTGGTCCATTAAATATGTCTTTGAGTGTTATGTTATATCCATTTGATACAAGCCAAAAATACCTCTTCATCCAGCCTGACATCCAGTGCTCTCCTGTGTCGTGTATATTCTGCCTGTGCAGCTCTAAAACCTCAAGCAGTGTTCGCAGTCTAGGACAAGAAATGTTTTACTGGCAGGATTACCAGATGAAAATAGAGCTAAAAAAAATAAATATAAGAGTGAGGAAAAAAATCTAATGCAACCACAACATCTAAGGACCTGTAAGCTGCTATATATAAAAAATGTTGTACATGGGGGATTAGATGGGGGTTTAGATGGCCTTTAGGTTGGTTGGTGTTGGGTTTATAATTTGGGAGATATAATTCAATTGTTATAGTTAGGGTTCAGCGTTTTTATAGGGTTAAAGTGGAGCTCCAGGCAATACTACACAAATACTGTAGCTGCTGACTTTTAATATTAGGGCACCTACCTGTGCAAACATCCAGCGGTGTCCTCACCCAAGCCAATTCTTCAATCACCTAACGGGTGCAGGCACTGCCATCCTGACTAAGCCTTTCAGCTTCACAGTCGTTCTCCTACTGTGCATGCACGAAGTGCGCTGCAATTTGAGTATCAGCCGCAGTCTTCTGGGACCTGTGATGTCCCAGAAGGCTGTGGGGGAAGAAGGGAGGGCCGAACTGAGCCAGAAGAGGGCGCAGGTATCTGTTAAAACCAGGTACCCACTCCCCCTTTCCCCAAAAGGTGTCAAATGGGGCAATGGAGAAGGGGGGGGGGGCAGACAAATGGAGTTTTTCCCTTTTGGGTGGAACTCCGCTTTAAGGATGCAATCACACCCGAGCAGAGCAGTTTTTCATTCTTTGTGCGATTTGCGTGTATATGTGAGCATTTTCAAAGGGTATTTCAAGCAGTTTACGTGTGTTCAAGCTTGAGGCACTTTTGTTTTACCAAGTGGAAAGCACTAGAAGACCACTTCTTAAAGGCTAAAAAAATACATGCAAAAAGGCTTGATTCATGAATTTGCAGGGGTTCCTATTCAAGTCTATGGATCCAAAAAAAGCAATACTGCCTTAAAAGTAACTAATTTAGCTCATCAAGCATTGAACTACAGGTGTCTGAGCATGCAGCAATCACCATTGAAATACATGGGATTTTGGATGTTGAGTGTTTTGTAGCTTTGAGGTACAAAATGCTCAGGTGTGAATATGGCCTAAATGTTGGGAGGAGGTAAAGAGCTAGAAGATAACTTTAGGGGTTGTGTTACGGCCAAGAAAAGTGTAAAGAGTTAAAACCAAGTTACGGATTAAGTGCTAGGAGAGGTTAAGAGTTATTTTATTGGTTAGGACTCATGTTGATAGAGCTGCATTAGGCAGAGTGGTTAAGGGTTAAGCATTCACGGTTAGATTAGAGGTTAGGTTTTATCTGAGGTTTACATTTCTGACATTATTGTAGGGAGGAGGTTAGATTAGCAAATCACAACCAGAAAGCACTCACCAGGGAAGCATTAGGTTCATCCTTTCAGGCTGGCAGTTTGTCATAGACTCTGTATGTGTCCAAGAACGATATAGACAAAATGCTTAAAAAAGAATTTGCATAATAAACATTGTAACCTCTACCCCTCTCAAGCCAGCATAAGCCCAGTCCTTGCCCTGGGCATTCCAAAGAAAAGACCAGCATAGTAACTGACAGACCTTAGACACAGAGCCTACTATGCTCCTGCTTCAGGTTGTAGGCAGGTGCAGTCTACTTTCTTCCCTGTAGGTGGTGGTCAACCACGGCATTGCAAAGGGAGAGGAAGTCAAGAGGAACATGGTTTCTCTATGGTTTCCTGGACACTGGAGAAGCTATCCGATTGGATACTGCCTCCCCATGTGACCCTGGTGGCCATCTTGGGCCAGACAGAGTCTATTAAAGACCCTGGCTCATAGCCTTGGCTTGCATTTTGCATGTTGGAATTTTAGGGACAGGTTACCCATCTGTCAGGGACAGTGATTAGCACTTGGGAGAGGTTCCAGAGGAGTAGGGAAAGGATAGGGACATGCCATCCTTCCTGGAGACCTCCCCATTTGGGTACAGACCAGCCAGACTGCATTCTGCCCCACAAGACAAAGGCAGTCAGTCTTTTTATTAGAGACAGGTTAGATTGGAACTGGTGTGAGACACATTTGGACACAAAAGGGTATTCTTTGTAATAGTGTTTGAGGGGCCATACTTTTTGTAGGGTGGTAAGGGTTTGTGTTCAGAGTTCATTTAGGGTTTAAGTGTTAGTTAATTAGGGTGGTAGTAATTTACCAGGGTTAAGATTTATGCCATTATTTTAGCTGAATAGGCATGCCATTGGACATTTTTAGAGACAATAAGGTAATTCTTGGTTAGACTATTTTAAGGATTAAGGTACAGTAGATAAGGGCTGAATGTATAACAATGATCCCGTAATGACCCGCTGAGTTTAACGGGTCCCCCTAGCCTTACTAGTGGTGATTTGGCCTACAGCTGTCCCAAAGAACTCACGACCCACCAGTGGTGATTGAATGACCAACGTTTATGCTGTCAATCTTTACCTGCAGGTTTATTGGGAGTCCAGGGGAGAGAGGGATAAAGTTTACAGGATACCCAAATACTGAAAAAAAATTCTCTGCTTACATAGAAATAACATCAACTCCTCTCACAGGCCAAGGGTTTGCCTTTAAACTGAGACTGTCAATTCTTCAATATAAAACCAGCAGTTGACTGAGCCAGCTTTCAAAAGGTGCTCCTCTTTTTAGCCTTCCTGTACTCTAAACTTCAGCATAAATCCATTCCCAATTCTCTAGGACTGGATTATGAAGTAAGCCTGAGACTCAAAAGACTACTCACAGTGGACCTTCTCTCTAGACAAAACCTGGGAGACAAAGACTCAGTCCTTCGACTCGCATCTTCTTCATGCAAAGCCTGGGAGGCAAAGACCCTCCAAGAAAGGCTCCCTGATTATTACTTTTTTTCCCCAGTCCATATCACTGGCAATAAACCGCCATTGCCTGTGGCCAAGGTGAAATAAATAAGTAGGCATAACCCTATAACATTGTATAACCTTGCGTTATCTGCTGGCAAACACTCCCTAACGGGCAGAAGCAAAAATTGCCTAGGCTTAGGGAAACCCAACAAATACATAACACAATAACAGTCAGAGCTCAGGCTCACTATAGCCTAGCTCCCCACTAAATTTAGAATAGTGGCACTTCAACCTTGGCAAGGCCTCTATAATTGCCCAGGGCTAGCAGGGGCAAATGTCCCACTAGTTCACTTAGTAAATGGCCTAGGGTACCAAGACTGATGGAGACAGCACTTAGCTCAACTGATTGCAAGTCTAGGTGGCAGTGTGAGCAACACAAAGTCTAAGCTTACAGAGGTATCTGGTTTCGAGTATACCATAGTATGAATCTGGTCCTGAGTACTAGTGTGGGGTTAAAGCTATGTGTTCTGGGTTGGATAGAGTAGGATGAGAGTTATTCCTGGGATTTGGTTAAATGTTTTTTGCTCAGTTTGGGGAAAGGCTAAGGCTATGGATTACTTTGCAGTTGGGAATGCTTTTTAGGTAAATGCCTAGCTAATTTGGGCTTTGAACTGGCTTTCAGCTCTAGAAAGTAGGTTTTGCTGTAGGCTAGTTTACCACAACTAGTGGCTAATATGGCTTATTGACAAGGTTTTTGTTAAAAAAAAAGTTTACGTTAAATTACTGATCTTGATACATAAACCATTTCTATGTATGGCTAACTTTCTGTGAGGTAACCCAGTAAATTTAAGTACATTGTCAGATATCTCATGTTCTGTATAAGTATGTGGACTATTAAATACATATATTTAAATGATATCAGCAGATCCTTTAATGAGTGTGATTTGTGTTTGAAGTTTACTGACCCTTTTAGTGAATGGTTTATGCAGCAGCAGTTTTAATTTTCAAGTTGTACAATTCTTCTTGCTACAACTGACTGGAACATAAAGTCTTTAGTGTACATTTTTCATATCTGCTTGTGAGTTAGATGTGTCAGCAAATCTTCCTGACATATTCATTATTCAAATAATTTAACACTTTTTAAATTAAAAACTGCTTATTTCCTATGCTATTTACAGTACATCCTTCTTTCTGTACTGCCTTGGCAAAAGATCAGCGTTAATTCCTTTGCCAAACGGCATGATATAATGTTTGAACAGCAAATGGCACAGAAGAAGCAACACAAAGTTCTAAATATATGGATGTAAAAGGGCCAACGATTTTCAATCCATTTTCTGTTTTTTGCAATTTTTTTGATTCAAATACAAACCAAAGTAGTTTTGGCTTTAAAGAACATTTGTCACAAGAGAAATATGGCCATTTTGGACCTTCCCTATAAAAATTCTAGCTACTTGGCTGTCAAACATTTGATAGGATGGGTTGGCATGCAGGCACAGTTTGACCTCCTTTAGCCAGAGACACTGGCTTAAAATGGACCTTCACTTTATTTTTCTATAGATACACAGTATATGTTTTTGGATTATACCTTTTAATTGCAGTATTGCCTATCTTTCCTAGGTGAGAATGATGTCCCAGGTGCCTGAAGCATCCTGGAATACTTACGTTATGCATCTCAGGAGGCTTTGGTGCAATCTAGAGCACAATGTATATGTGATGAAGTGCATCATTAGGGGGTTGGCTGCAAGAACCTGGGAGAGAGAGCGCTGTTGTAAGCAAAGAATATGGTGGTGTGGGGCCCGGCATTCGTGGGAAAAAGGCAGATTAAAGCAGGGCAAAACTGGATGTGTGTTTTGAGGATAAACTGAAAAAAAAAAAAAAAAACAGGCAAGAGGGGAAAGAAAAAAAATAAAACATGGGGTGAAGTTTTTCTTTATAGTGTAGGTGTAGCAAAATCTTTATTGTTGTTTTTTTTTTTTTTCCTTTTTTTAGCTTAGCTTTGGATAGAGTAGAAAACCCTAAAAGAAAACCTTACTAAGTAGTGCCATAACCCTCAGAGGGGCGGCCTTGAATTTTGGGCTTACCGGTTACCTCCGATTGTCTTGTC
Source organism: Lithobates sylvaticus (assembly GCA_028564925.1). Classification (NCBI taxonomy): domain Eukaryota; kingdom Metazoa; phylum Chordata; class Amphibia; order Anura; family Ranidae; genus Lithobates; species Lithobates sylvaticus. Next base: position 175,119,051 of record CM053038.1, read on the forward strand.
GATGAATATCCAGGGGTTCCCAGGGTTAGTACCCAACAACTTTGGATGCTGACACAATAAAAGACTTTTGAAGGTTTTTATTCTTGCAGTGGTAACATCCAACAAAACACAGTCTCAGATAGGAATAGAGGGCAAGGGTGAAGAAACTCGGGCACCTTGAACGGCTGACATCCACAAATGTCTTTAATCAAACCCAGAGTGTAGCCACTCGCAGCTGGGTACTTCAATGCCAGACAAACCTCTAGCCAGAGGTATGGCAGCTGACTATGTGATCCGGAAACTTGTTAAAAGTCTCTGACACAGAATGAACTTGCAACTGAAGGTGAATAGGAACCTTTCCCACAGTAGCTGGAACTTTCTCTGTCTCCTTGGCAGTACTGTGGAAGTGTGGATTCTTTAGTGTCCATACAACTCAGCAACCAGGCTTCTCTTGAGATGCCAGCTTGTTGGCCCTCCTCCAAAGAGTCCTCCCCCGGTCACCTATATGAGCTGTGGTGCCCCTCCAATAATGAGAGCACACCAGGACGCCTTGAATCCTTCTTCAGTTACTGGGCCTCGGGATAACCGGCTCCAAGACTCGGGAACAGATGGATCCTCGCCCCAGACCATGCGGGTCTGTGGGGCTAGTCAAACTGACCATGTTTGCGGGACGGCTAGTGCTCCCAGGCCCGGGACCCCTCGCAGGGCTACCCCGGTCCAGAACCAGGAAACAGGACTGCGGCCGAACCCCCCCAACACATGACTTCCGCACCTTAAGTACCCTTCCCCAGACTACTCAGCGGGGCCAGGCGCACCCACTGATTGGCTCCGGGGAAGACTAATACCTAAGACGTCCAACCAGGCCTGGTTCTAGGCCTGTCATGTGCACCTCACTGCACCCATGGCCAGACAGAACCCTAGTACAGCCCAGCCAAACTGATGCCAAAGTTAACCTGCACAATTAACCCTCAGAACCCCATTACTGTTCTGAGGGAAAAACTACATTTCCACATATAGCGCACACTTGTGTGCTCGCTACAGTAGATTTTCCTTCATTTCCTGTCCAGGAGATGCAGCCAAAAATGAGAGCTAATCTTGCCAAAGTAAGAAGAATTACTGAGATTTTACTGAGGAGAAATCTCTCTAAGCCCCCATTCACTATACTGTAAAGCAATTTTAGGCTTCGAGACTATATGTGTGTATTTTGAGCGTTGAGCAGCTCATTCATTTCAATGCTTCAAGCTTTGCAGCTCAAGCAATTTGAAGTTTTGCAGCATTTGCCATGTTCTTGTGTGTGCAAAACCCTGTGTAGTGCTACCCCTGAAAGTGCCACTGGTAGTAGCTGGTTCTTCACTGATTCTACAGAGGCTGCCAATCCCCACATGCACCCGTCTATGCACTTCGACTCCAATACCTTAGTCTAGGGGAGCAATTTATTGCTTGAAGAAAACAGGAGAGGGGTTAGGGCTACGCCAAAATGCTGCACAGTACAGGCTTGAGGTTTCCACTCCAGGATTCTGCTGAGGACAGGTGAACAGCCAGTATTCTGAGACCCTATGAGAGCTGTCTCAGTCCACATCTACCTCTGGCACTTACATCCTAAAAGCACATAATCACCCAATTGAGGGTCATTACTCATGTAGCGCACCCCCTAAGGAGCTGCAGATGAACTGGGATCCCCCACGCTGCACAGCCAGGCACACAAATTCTCCACAGTCACTTCAGAGTCAGGAAACAGTCCAGTACTTAGTTTTATTTTCGTTTTATTGAGGGGATATAACTTGGATAGGGATTGGGATAATTACGGGATGCCCATTTGACTTCAAACAACTTTAGGGACAACTTTTACTATACACAGTCTATATACACGCCTCAGTTCCTCCAGCACAGCTGTCTCACTGTTTGTGGATCTGACAAAAGCACTCAGTCAGATTTGGAGCAAAAGCCTGTTATATGCAGGAAACCGAGGCCCTTTTAAGTGTGTAGCAAAATTGCAGTGTCCAGCTTAATCACACTTGTGGCTACTGATCCCAGCCCCTCCTCTTCAGTCACTGCCAGCCAGCCTGGCTACTTCTCCACAGTCCTCCAAGACTGCTTATTCACTAGCCCACCCAGCTGATTTCTCAGGAGACCTCCTGGACGTGCTGACCTGCTCCCGCTTTCCTCTCCTTTCTCCCGTGCCTCCAGGAAAGGATTCCTTCATGTGTTTTAGTGGGTCCCTCCAGCACCCAAGCCCCAGGCCCGAGGTCACCCTCCCCCCCCAGACTAGGGGCACCCTCAAGGGCCACCGACAGCCTCCTCAGCACTCCTTCTCCATCTACTACACGACTGCCCCTGCTGGCATGACTCATGCCTATTTATGAAGGTAGCTAGGCCCCTCATAAATATGCTTCTTCAAGGTTCCAGAAGACAGGGAAGGCACCAGAGAAGTGCTTTATGAGTCATCCAGCCTCCCTGAGTCACTCAACCCTGACCCAGATTCAACCTAGGCCTAGCTGTCAGCCAGGCCAAACTTTCCTACACTACAAACCTACTGTATGTACATGTAGCACACTAGAGGGTGCTACACTCACCAGTCCCCAGGTGTCAGGGCTTGGCTCAGCCCTCCCTTCTCTGAGCAGGCCGCTCAGCTGTCGGCTAATTGCCAGCTCCTATCTCTCCACAGCAACTCACCTGTTGATGATATCCTGCTAGTCAGTCCTGCCTACTTATGCTGTCCAGCCCAGATGATCTCTGCCTTCACCATGGTCACATCTCTAGAGACGCTCTCCTGTGTTCCTGTCAGACTTTTTAAATTATATAATCTTTATTTGTTTTCTTCGTACAAAAAAAAAAAAAGCACATAATACATACACACATTTAATTTCAATAAAATCGTCTTCTCGCAGTTTGCCAAAAAAAAAATCACCGTTAACCTATAGTTCTTTTATACCTCGCGCCTTTCTTTTATTTTTTTTATTTTTTACTTCTACTGTATTCCCTTCTTTTCCTGTCCCGTTCCCCTTACCTTTATGCTCTCTCTATCCCCTCTATTTTGCCCATACGGTATTCTTCCCCGTTTGGTCTCCCACCCTCTTATCCATTACATTGGGCATCCCTGCTTATCCATCCACGTTTTCCACGTTTTTACAAATTCTTTCATATTTCCTCTCCTCGTGTATACCGTTCTTTCCCTCCATATTGTTTCTGTTATTAATCTCGCCCATTCTCTTTCCGTTGGGGGTTTTTCAGCCTGCCATCTTTGCGCTATTAGCTTTCTTGCCTGGAATAGACATCTCATCACTGCTTTGGTTACCCAGGGACCTCCTACTATTCCTTCATCCAGACCTAGTATGCACAGTCTGGGACTCATTTCTAACCTCGCGTCGTACACTGTGTTCAGTGTCTCGAGAATTTCTGACCAGTAACGAAACAGTTTCGGACATTTCCAAATCATATGTGCCAAGTCCCCAGTATCTTGGCACCTGGGGCACCTGGCGTCCTTTCTCCACCCGAAATCAAAGAGTCTCTTGGGAGTATAGTATGTCCTGTGTAATAACATCAGGTATGAGACCCTTTGTGCGGGCGAGACCGACACCATGTGTCCCTTCTCAAGTATTCTCAGCCATTGTTCATCTGACAGGGTTCCGAATTCTTTTTCCCACTTCCTCCTGCTCTTAAGTCGTACTGGACTTTCTACACTGCCTTCGCATATATATGGATAAATTTCTGCTATGAATCCTTTGGACTTGACTTGGGAGCCTATTCTTTGATATACCGGGGAGTTAACCCAGTTTGGTCCTTGTTTCGAAAATTGCCTATTTAAGGCGTGCCTGATTTGTAGATATTTATAGAATGAGTGTTTCGGTAGGTCATAGTCTGTTCTTAATGCGGTGAATGTCTTAAGTATCTTTCCCTCGTATAGCTGCCCTAGCTTAACTATCTCCCATTCTTTAATCTTCCCTATCTTCTCCACTTCCTGCAGGTTCTTGTTGTTCCAGAGGGGGGTGTTTTCTGTCATGCCTTCCAGCCCTTTTACCGCTTTTAATGCTTTCCAGACTTTTAACCCAAGCCTCACCGTGGGGGTTCTATAACAAAATGAGTTTGCCTCAAGAGCCTCTATTATTGATCTGTGCGGAGTACCTGCAATCATTAAATCCTTATTGCTACCCCCAGCCCCCCCCTATATGTTGCAGTTGGGCGGCTAGGAAATAGCTTCGTGGATGCGGTAGTGCCATCCCGCCCTTTCTTGTTCCTAGTTGTAGTATTTGTAAACCTATCCTAGGCTGACCTCCTTTCCATATAAGTTCTCTAAACAGTGTATCGATTTTCCTAAACCATTTTTTATCTATCCATGTCGGGCAGTTGTGCATCAGATACAAAAGCTGTGACTGCCACAGCATCTTGATCAAATTACATCTCCCCGCCACCGATAATGGAAGACGTCTCCAGATTGCAATTTTAGATTTAAATTTAGCTAGTAGAGGTACTATATTATCATTGATGTAACTATTAGGGCTCCTTTTTATATTTACACCTAGATATTTAATTTGTTCGACCACTTCTAGCTGTAGGCTATCCGGTGTCCTCTGGTTTCCTAGGGGGTCTATAGGCATTAGTGCAGATTTTTCCCAATTTATGGTCAGCCCTGAAATTTTCCCAAAATCTATGAGGATGTTCATCACCTGCCTGGGGGATTGCTCCGCGTCCCCCAGGAAAAGGAGAACATCGTCCGCATATAATGCGATTCTCTCTTCTCCCCCCTTTCTTCTAAACCCCTGTATATTCGTATCTGATCTAATTACGCTGGCCAGCGGCTCCATTGCCAGAGCAAAAAGCAAGGGGGACAGTGGACACCCCTGTCTTGTCCCCCTCTCTAATTGGATTTTGTCAGAGAAATCATTATTAACCCTGATTTTAGCGCTGGGATCCGTATACAAGGTTTTAATCCATTCAGTGAATGAGGGGCCAAATCCCCTTAACACACGCCATAGATATCCCCATTCTAAACTATCAAAAGCTTTGACCACATCTAAGGCCATAACCACCCTTGTCCCTGTATCCTCTGTTGGTATCTGCATATTGAGATACAGCCTCCTGATATTTATACTGGTGGATCTACAGGGGATAAATCCTGTTTGGTCCGGATGTATAAGTCTAGAAATGATTTTATTTAGTCTGATTGCTATAACTTTCGCAAGTATTTTAGCATCCGCACAGAGCAAAGAAATAGGTCTGTATGACTTAGTCTCTAGCGGGTCCTTCCCCTCCTTATGTAAAACTATTATTGTTGCTTCCGTCATGGACGTTGGCAACATCCCCTCCTCTTTCGCCCAGTTGAATACTTTAAGAAGCTCTGGCAGTAGTACTTTCCCGTATTGTTTATAGGTTTCTACTGGGAGGCCGTCTGGTCCTGGTGATTTCTGATTGGCCATTTCTTTCACCGCCAGTTGGATTTCCTCCAACGTTAGCGGTGCCTCCATTATCCCTCTTTCTTCATCTGTGAGAGCCGGGATGTCGACGTTTCTAAAGAATATATCCATTTCTCCTTCATCCACCGTCCCATGCGATCTATACAGTTTTTCATAATATAATCTAAAAGTTTCTGTGATTACTGACTTTTCAGATGATATTTCACCTTTTTCAGTCTTAATCACAGGGACACTGGATGGAGGAGAATTGGTTCTCACTAAATGTGCCAACATTTTCCCAACCTTTTCCCCCTCTCCGTAGGCTACCTGTTTCTGAAACAATCTCTTATTCTCTGATTTCTTAATGACTGTGTCTTTATATTCCTGTTGTTTAGTTAGCCATACGCTTTGTGTATCCGGTGTGGGGTTATTGACATAATCTCCCTCTGCTTTCATCAACTCTCTCTTAATCCTACTCTCCCATTCCCTTGTGTTTTTTTTGATTTTTGATACTGATTGAATGAGAATACCTCTTAGATACGCCTTCAATGCGTCCCACATTATTCCTCTTGTCACCGACTCATTATTAAATTTTATAAATTCTTCCAGTTTTAATAACACCTCATTTGGGTCCCCTATTAATTCAAACCAAACAGGGTTCATTTTCCATACTGCAGGGGATCTTTTTCCTTCTAAGTTTATTGAGACAACCAGTAATGCATGATCAGATATTCCTCTAGGGTGATATTCTATATCCCTAATGGTTTGGCATGCTTCTTCGTTTCCCAAGGCTAGGTCTATCCTTGAGAGCGTGGAATAGGAGCTTGAGTAACATGAGAATTGCAGCACCCCTGGATTCCGCGCCCTCCACATGTCAAAGAGCCCTGCTTCCTGTAAGAACTGGTATAATCGACTCTCATCTGCTTTCTGGCCGTGTGTACCCAGAGGGAACCTGTCAAGTTTTCTATTGATAACCTCGTTAAAGTCCCCTACTGCTATAACCGGTACCCCACCTTTATCTGTTAGAAATTCCAAAAGCCTATACATTACATCAAGTTTGAACGGAGGGGGAATGTAAATATTTGCTAGAACATATTCTCGGTTTTCAATTACACAATGCAAAAAAATATACCGTCCTTCTCTGTCTATACTGACCTGCCGACAGGAAAACCCCAACTCTTTCCTTACCATCACAGCCACTCCTCTTGAATAAGAGGTGTGAACTGAGTGGAATTGGCATTGATATTTCTTGCTTTGGTTTTGTAGCTTAGAGTCTTGAGTTAGGTGCGTCTCCTGTAGGCAGATCAGTCCTACCCCACTCCTCTCCAAGGTCTCTACCACTGCTGCTCTCTTTGCCGGTGTGCCTAGCCCCCGTACATTCCAGGAGCCAATACTCATTATTCTAGTCTGCATGCTTTAACGTGGGAGAGAAAGAAGAGGAGAGGAAAAAAAAAAAAAAAAGGGGGATGTACACAAAAAAGAGAATGCTATGTCCTGGGTAATCTACCCCCCCGCCCTTGTTAGAGGAGTGTAGACTATAAGGGGTAGTAGATTCTAGAGCAGGGGTCATTTTATCCCATCTTATATTTATACTTGTACTGTAATGCTCGCCCATCCTACCGCTACCTAGGGTCCGGGAGAGAGGAATTATAAAATATACAAAATAGCAAAGAAAGGAAGAGAAAAAAAAAAAAAAAAAAAAAAAAAAAAAAACAATCAAAAAAAAAAGAGAGGAAAAGAAAAAACAAGGGAGCGATGGGAAGAAAGGGGAAGGTAACCAAGCCTTTAACCAAAGGGAATACCCCGTGTGAACAAAAGGAAATCTTTTACCTATCTTAATATTCTTCTCTACGTAAAAAAGTGCTAATCTTTTTTCTAAGTGTTTATCTGGCAGTATTTTTGGCTTACTGCTTACTCCCGTGTAAATTAAATATTTTACCCGTGTTTTTCTTTGTTGCATCTTCACCCCCCCCCCCCTTATACCATTCTAGGTTATCCCTAAGGACTTTTTTTGTGACCGTTACCACACACCCTTTACCTACAAACTTCCCCCCCTCCCCCCCCCCCTATGCTTATATACAAATCCCCTCTCGCCCTCCCCCCCTCCTCCCACCCCTTCCCCATCCTTACACACACTGCCAACTGTGTTTTGCCCCTCCCCCCGCCCTTTCATTCCTTACTTTAGTGCTATATGGCTCCTTCCACCCCCTAATCCCTGTGCATATATCTTCCCCTGAACCACCTCCCCTCTCATCCCTCTATATTTGTTCCTCTGTCTCTAGACCCATCATCCCCTCGTTTTAATCAGTAATTCATCTTTCCGGTCTTCCAGCCATGTAGCCACATTTGCTGGAGAATCAAAAAAAAGAGTCTCCCCCATTGCTACCACACGTAGCCTAGCTGGGTACAGTAAAGCATAAGTAACATCAAATTTCTGCAGTTTGCGTTTGATTTCTATAAAATCTGCTCTGCGCTTCTGCAAGTCGGGTGAAAAATCAGGGTACAGTGAGATTTTGGCTCCCTTGTAGAAAATACTCCCCATCTCTCTGGCCCTACGGAGGAGCATAACTTAGTCCTTAAAGTTCAAAAATTTCATTAGTATAGATCTAGGATGCCCTCCCTGGGGTGGGGGTCTAAACGGGACCCTATGCGCCCTTTCAACTGAGAACTGTTGTGAAAAAGTCTCTCTTCCAAACATTTCAATAAGCCACTTTTCCATGAATACAATTGGATCCGATCCTTCACTTTTTTCCGGGAGGCCTACCAGCCTCACATTGTCCCTTCGGAGTCTATTCTCCATTTCGTCCAGTTTTCCTGCGAACTTGTCCGATTGTTCTTTTAAGGTTTTAACCTCTTGACTTATTGGGTATATGTCATCCTCTATTTGGCTAATTCTCCCTTCTGCTGCTGTTATTCTGTCAGCCGTCCTTTCCAACTCATGGCGCATCAGGGACAGTTCCTCTTTGATATTTTTCATTTGGTCACATAGCTCCCCTAGGGACTGTTTACATGTGTTAACTGCCGCCAATACGTCCTTTAGTGTCGGCTCTCCTTCAGCCGTTGGTGCCTGAGCTGAAGCCAAGTCTGATTTTCCAGGAGCTCCTACATTTTTGTTGGTTGTGTTCTTTACTCCACCTGTAACGGCCCCCGCAACGGCTGTCTGGTTATTTATTTGCCCTTGGCTCTTTCTGTCATTTGACACTTTCGCCTGAATTTGTTGTCCCCCTTTAGTTGGACTATGGACTGGGGTATGAGCATACTTTTCCAGCTTTGCTGCCACTGCTGATGCCCCATTTGTTAGTGTGGGTTGGGACCCTTTTTCCTTATCCTTAGCTGATCTTAGTGATTGTGTCCCGACACTCTCCAGGTTGGCCTGCTCTTCCCCTCTCCTCCTTGCTGACATGTTGCCCCCCCTGGCCCCCTCTGGGGTCCGACCCAGTCAAATACCGGCTTTAGGATATACTTATAAAAGGCAGTCCTCTGGTAACCCAAAAAAAAAAGAAAGGGGGGAAAACCAAATAGCAGGACAGGGTGGACAGTCCTATATGTAAACCACAGCCTACGACCGGGCCAGGGTGGTTAAAATTAAAGGAGGGTACGAGTACAGAAGAGTACGTATATCTTCACGTGCGTTCACGTATATATGCACAGCACAACATTACTATTTGCGGTCCTTAATTGCAGCAGGGCGTGTTAAGCGGCAGATATGCACATCACAATGTTTTCAAACAGTTTATATTTTGTGGGTATCAGTCCTCAGCCAGCGTTTGCAGCTAAGAAGGAGTTTGGGAGGACGCCAATACTTATGTACAGCACAGCCACAGGGAAAAAAAAAAAAAGAAAAGAATGGGAAGAGAAAAAAAAAAGGAAAAACCAGTCCTCAGGGTTCTGTCTTACAGGAGCCAGATAACATACAAAGCTCCTGTCCTCAAGTAAAGCGATGCAAAAACAAAAGCTGGGCAAATGTGCAAATCACACAATCACACACAATCACAGTTTGTATGTTGCTTTTTTCCTTATCCTTCTTTTCTCCCTTCCTTCTTTACAGCAGAGAGGTAGACAGCAGAAAGCACCGATCCACTAGTTACAATGAAAAGGGGGGGGGGGTATACAGTATCTTCTCACCTCTCTTGTGAAGGCTGAAAGTCTCCTTAGGAGTCCCCCCTCCTCCGGTGTCCTTTCTTCCCTCTTCCGCGGTGTGTTCAGCTCCGAGAGCCGGCGTGTAGATTCGAATGTCCCGCCGCTCTCTCTCACTGGCGGCGAGGCAGGAGATGGCGTGTGACGTCACCTTCGGCCCGCTTCGGCTGTTTCCGTCTGGCCACGCTGCGGTTCTGCACTGTGTATACCGCTTAGCTGTGCTGGATACCTCCGGCTAGCTCGGGGATCTCCGGTCTGGATACAATGTGCCGCTACGAGGAGGCAGTCACGGATCTCGGTGCTATCATGGGACAGAGGGTGGAGAAGAGCACATACACGCTCTCACCTTCACATTCTCACACCGCACCACTCATCTCATGTCCGGTCACGCCCCCCGTTCCTGTCAGACTTGCTTGGCTGACATTCCTTCCGGGTCCAAATCCTGCTTGCTGTTCTACTACGCTCATCTCTGGCTCCCTGACGATTTGGCTTGTCTGACTATCCGTTCTGGTTCCTGAACTCTGGCTATGTTTTACCTACGTTTACCTTTTTTTATTATTATTAAAGAAGTGAGATTTAACTGTACTTCTGTCTCAGTCTGATTCATGGTTTCTTTTTTTTTAAACTCTTTATTTAAGGAATGCGGGTTATACAAACAGGTAAGAAACAATACATGACACTCAACTGTATCTGTTACTAGTTTTTCATACATGCACAAACAGATTAAATGTACATTGAAATTAAGTCAGTCAGGTTCCACTGGGACATGTTAATCCCGCAGGAGATTTTGGTCTAAAAAAATTTCAACCAGTCTCATCCAGCAGTTCTACCGGGACAGTGGAGGACATCTTCTAACCAAAGGAAAAAGCAAAGATAAATTGAACATGGTTCCAATGGGCTTGTGCAATTATTCAGTTATTCAGTAATGCCACTCAGGAGAAAAATGATCCCCAATGGGGTACTGCTAGCTTATCCCCATTGGCAGGCATCAAGCTAACGTATCTCAGTGATCTGATGCTAAATGTCATATCCTGTTTAAATTATGGCTCTCAGTCCTAGGGACATAGGAACGACAGCCTACTTGATCACCGCAATCCGGGGGATTTTCTCATTAATGGGGAAGAAGTGTGAGTGACTTGTGTGGTGTCATTGGAAAGAGGAAAAGGCAGGGATAAAGGGGGAGGAAAAGGGGGAAAGTTGGGAGGAAAGGAGATGGGTAAGGAGTTCTGACAAGGCAGATGACCCCTAAACCTGAACTATCCAAGGACAGGATACTCAAGTGTAGGATTGGTATTCATCTGAAAATCGAAACACATCCTAATGTGTCCATTGGGTGTTGTGTTCCTCCTCCCTTTCCCCTAAGGCAGCTGTAAGACGCTCCCATCCGCTGTATATCGCCAACTCTAGCAAACCACTGTTTCACCATCGGTGGGGACTGTTGCTTCTACATACTGGGGACGCACACCCTGGCTGCATTTAAGAGGTGTTTCAATAGGGACAGCTGCACACCTTCCAGCCTCCATTCAGTGAGAGAAAAAATACTTTGCCAGACCCGATCCCTTATGGTGAAGATCCACAGCCAGCTCCTCAAAAGATCACTCCAGGCCCTCAGCTCTGCCACAGCCGAGACCTAAAAGAACAGCTACACAGTTCACAGGCTGCATCAGGGGGCTGCAGCCCCAGAGACTTTGGAACACTCCGTACGAGGAAAGACCCATCTCTCCAGGACTCCAAACCATTTATCAACCCCCCAACCACCTTCTAGACACTCCCCTCTAGGAATTGGTTAGGGCATGATAAATATTCAAGCTGGTCATTTGCCTCTCTCAAACCCAATATTCTGGAAATTTCTTCCAGAAGCTGGGGAAAGCAGTCAAACTTCCAGCCTGTGAAACCCTGAACAGACCAGAGCAAGCAATCACTGCTCGCTAGAGTACAGAATGAGCCAAAAACGAAATTTGCCTAGCATCTAATGCTAGGAGGGTGCTACATCTGCTTCTTGCTTATAGGGCTTTTGGGGTGCCATTACCAATGAATGGCATCACAAGCACAACATTTGTTTTTTGTGCATTTTGTTAACGTGCACGTGTTCACGCTCTACACTAGTGTGGACATGGGCAAAGACAGGCCTGAATATTGGTGAAAATCCTACAGGAGTTCTAACCTTTCCCAAATTCATCCAAAACTATACAGAGCAGGGGTGTCAAACTCAATTTCATTGCAGGCTGAATCAGCATTATAATTGCCCTCAAAGGGCTGCTTATATCTGTTAGACTAGGGGTCCAGAGCATCCCACTGTCATGAATGTCACGTCTACCTAAATGCAGGTGGTCAGACACTTTAGCTGGCTACTGTGTGCTTCACCTATAGCAGCCCCCTTTCCCTTAAGGCAAGAAGGCATACCTGTACTTGGTTGCCCCCAGGACTTATACACAATCCTATAGTGCCTGGCTACCACACTTGGGCAGATGCGACCAGAGCAAACAACAGACTACTTGCAGTTTAGCAGACAGATAGCATGGTCCTCAGTCCAGGTAAAGGCAGGCTGAGTTCAGGGAATAGTCCAATATCCGATCCAATGACAGATCCAATGACAGTCCAATGACAGTCTAAGTAAAAGGCAGGCTGAGTTTAAGGATTAGTCCGATATACGATCTGGGTCATACACAGGGAGATCCAACAGCAAAGCAAGGCAGACAAATGGGAGGCTTGATCAAGAGCAATGCAGGTAACTGTGTCTTTATCACAAGCAAGGGATTGAGTGTTCGGTTTGCTTATATCAGGTGACGGAGCAGATCAATCACCTAACAGGTTAACACAGACAGGGAGAATGCAACAGTAAACACCCGGATACTGGAATGGGAAGCAGGAGCATTTAAGTGATCCTGACACCCACCCTGGTATGCATCACAGTTTGCCCCCTCACCCCCTTACCTTGTTTTACTGCTGGGAAGAAGCTGGGGGTGGAGCTTGGAAATAGAAAGTGCAGGGTCTGAGGAGGACCAGAGGAGGGCTGGATTCAGCTGCTGGAGTCTGCTGAATGCTGAGACCAGGGGAGGTGGAGACGAGGGGGTGCTGCAGCTACACAAAAAGGTGCAAGGTCTGTAGTTCTGTCCTCCTCACTGCTGCCCACTAAGACAGGGCAGAGACAAGCTTCTCCACAGCTGCACAGGGTCTGGTGGAGGAGTTATGGCCTCCTCTTTGCTGCGACAAGGTGGGGACAGAAACAAGGGAGGTGCCAGAGCTGCAGGAGAGGTGCGAGGCATACATGAAATAGCCTGGTGGGCCGGATTTGGCCCACGGGCCTTGTGTTAGATACATTTGCTTTAGAGAATAATTTTAGCTAGGCTTACACTTTAAGCGTATATAAATTGCACCAGTCTTTTTTTTCCAGGCCAAGACCTGTACATTATTCCAGCATGTCCTTCCCTTGATTTGTATACATAATAAACTGGTATAGTGATAGCACGGTGTGTGTGCACCTCCTGCCCCTCATCCAGTTTGCAGCCGCCATCTGTCAGTTCCCCAGACCGGCAGCTCACTCCTTGCGAACTTACGTGGGATTAACATGCTCTGATTCTCCCTTCCCCACCTCCTGCAGATGTTCCCAACACACGCCATTCCCATATCAGAAAAACTGTCATCTCACCAGGACCACTGCCAGGAAGAGCTGGCCAAATATTAAAACCGACACAACATGTTTAGCGGTGTTTGTAGTCACAGCCTGGGCGATCCAAACACATCCATCCAGCAAATTTCATCCCATTGTCACACAATAGGGGGTGATGTGTGTAGTGGTAGCCAGAGCTTAAAATGTATATCCACCTTTGCTACTGAATTTGAGAAACCCCAGCTATTTGTGATGTGTTATCATCACAACAGTCAGCATACCCAAAATAATCTAAAAGTATATATTTCCTAATTTTCTAGTTTTTTTTCTAATGAGTTATACACAGGACTCTACAGACAGCTTTAGGGCACATGGACGCAGTGCACATGAGCGTATGCAACATCATAAAAACTTTCCCGGGGGCCTACATGACACTCCCACCACCATGCTTGACTGTAGGCAAGACACATTTGTCTTTGTACTCCTCACCTGGTTGCCGCCACACACGCTTGACACCATCTGAACCAAATAAGTTTATCTTGGTCTCATCAGACCACAGGACATGGTTCCAGTAATCCATGTCCTTAGTCTGCTTGTCTTCAGCAAACTGTTTGCAGGCTTTCTTGTGCATCATCTTTAGAAGAGGCTTCCTTCTGGGTCGACATCCATGCAGACCAATCTGATGCAGTGTGTGGTGTATGGTCTGAGCACCAGTGTTGGTCATCTTACTTTAAAAAAGTAATTAGTTAAGTTACAAATTACTTCTCCAAAAAGTAATTGTGTTAGTAACTCAGTTACTACATTGGAAAAGTAATTAGTTAGCAAAGTAACTGACTTTTTTTTTAATATTCTATGCGGGTCTAGTATTACTGTAAGCAAGGGGCGCATTTATTATTATTGTTATATATCGTGTAACCAAGGGGCTGCTCTATTATTACTCTAACCAAGGGGCAGATCTGTTATAGTGTGTAAGCAAGGGGCGGGTCTATTATTATATCGTGTAAGGGGCGGATTTCTACAGAAGAAGGCAAATGTTAAATTAATGGGCAGAGCTCGATATATAACAATAATAATAAATGCGCCCCTTGGTTACAGTAATACTAGACCCGCCCCTTAGTTACACGATAGACGCCCCTTGCAGAGTAGCACGAGCATCAGGAGCGCGCGGCATCGCCTCGTACAATTACATGTTAACTGCGCCTGCGCGGTGTAGAGTTCAGTCAGAGCTGTTTAGGTTCGGAAATTTTCGGAAGCTCCGTAGTCCTTCATACTGCGCAAGCGCTGCGCCTGCGCAGTACAGGGGGTCCTTATCCGGTGGGGGAACTTTTTCGTCAGGACACCGGAATTACACTACTGCCATCTAGTGGCGGTAGATGTAATTGGGGTAACTAAGCCAAAGTAATGGGAACTTAGTTACCATGAGGGGAAATGTAATCAGTTAGATTACTCGTTACCCTCTAAAGTAACTGCGTTAAGTAACTCTGTTTATTTTAACTCAGTTACTCACATCACTGCTGAGCACTGACAGGCTGACCCCCCACCCCTTCAACCTCTGCAGCAATGCTCTGGATATAATGCTGAGCACGTGCACTCAACTTCTTTGGTCGACCATGGTGAGGCCTGTTCTGAGTGGAACCTGTCCTGTTAAACCGCTGTATGCTGTTGTCACTGTGCTGCAGCTCAGTTTCAGGGTCTTGGCAATCTTCTTATAGCCTAGGCCATCTTTATGTAGAGCAGCCATTCTTTTTTTCAGATCCTCAGAGAGTTCTTTGCCATGAGGTGCCATGTTGAACTTCTAGTGACCAGTATGAGAGAGTTGGAGCGATAACACTAGACATGTGTACAACAAAAAAATTTGTTTATTTTCGTTTCGTTTTTCTTCGTTTCCGTTGATTCGTAACGATTCGTAAATTCGTAAGTCGTTGGTGTTTGTATTCGTAACGATTCGCATTTTCATAAGAGTTATTTTTTCGTTGATTTTTTTTTCCGTTAGTTTAATTTTCGTTTATTCGTTTATTCGAAATTCGGATGCATTCGTATTTATTCGTACTTTTGTAACATTCATAACATTCGTAGATTCGTAATCGGAGCATAATTCATAATTTTATGTAATGTGTATGCTATTATTACATTTTAAGAGACACGGACAATTACGAATCGAAAAAAAAAAGTTACGAATGTACGAATTTTTTCGTTCAATCCATTCAAGGCACGTTAAGCAGCGCCATTGTAAGGGACACACGGAAAATTACCAATTCAAAAAAAAAAAAAAAATTACGAATGTACGAATTTTTTCATTCATTTTGATTTTCGTTGTTCCTGTTTTCGTTTTTCGGATTTTCTTCTTTCGTAGATTCGTTGTTTCTAATTAGTTTTTTTTTTGGATTTTCGTTGTTTTCGGATTCGTTCGATTCAAACGATTTGTTAAAATCTTTAGCGTACGATAACGAATGAACGAAAATAACGAAAAAAAAAAAAAGCGAATTGCACATGTCTAGATAACACCAAATTCAACACACCACAATGTTTGCAGGTTACCAGTTTAGAGTTACAAGGAGATCTGGTGCTAGAATTCTTGTTTAAACTCTGATGTTCGCGATGATATTTCACATGTGTGTTCAATGATCATTTACATATGTGTGCTGGACTTACGTATACGTTCGCATTTGTGCATAACATTTTTAACATTTTTATTATTTCTTTTGTTTTTTTACACAGTTTTTTTTTGTATTCACTTTATTGCAATCACCACATGGGCTATGACAGATCCTCTTTATGGACCTGGGGCCTATTAGACCCCAGATCCATCCTCTTGCCTCCAATGCAGTCGATCACATGCAGATTGGCTAGCGGCCTGGTAAACAAAGAGGTGGAACCGGAAATGACAAAATCATCATCACTTCCAGTTCCCAGGGTGACAGAGAAGGATAAACAACCTCAATTCCTCTCTCTCTCTGTCTAGTGCTGGCATCTCCGCTGGTCAGAGTGCTCCCGGGCTCTGATTTTAGGTGGCAGCAGGGGGACCTGCCGCCCACAGAAGTGATCACGTGGCTGTTCAGCCACTTGAATCAACTTCTGCTGAAAAAGAGAAAGCATGCTGAAAATTTTAATACCAGGATGATGCCTGTAGCTTCAGGCATCATCCCGGTATAACCACTACCGACCAAGGACATCATATGATGGCCTACGATCGGCAAGTGGTTAATGCTAAACAGTGTGGATGGAGGAAAGTGTCAGCTATTGTATCCAGACAGCCTCAGCACCAGCTGTCTGAATACCAGGATGGTGACTGCATCTGATTGGTTGCAGTCACTGTTCAGCTGACAATTTTCCACCCAGCTCTTTCGATTTTTTAGTCAAACTTTGTTAAGTTGGGCTGCTCCGACGGGACAAACCATGGTTCAAATGTTGTCAGATTTTTCGAGAATTTTAGCTGTGTATGAGTAGCCTAACTTGCTGAACAGTACACTATAGGAAAACTATAGGAAAACAATCTATATGACATGCTATTGTTCTCATCAGTTAACTGGCAGTTGCCAATTAAAATTACACTTAAAGGTATTATAAACCTTCCTGCACCTTGTGTTTTCACCTAAGATGTGCATTGATGTAGTTTCATGGTGTCATTTATTGCCCTGTACACACAGCCTATGGTAGAGTAACCTTTACACATGTTAGAAGTTTTTGTTGGTGTTCAAACAGGAGGAACTGCACAAGGTAATATATGAATGTGATAGACTCACCTGGGACAGAGGCTTTTGTAGGGGACTGAATGCTAGCCTCTTGCCAACTGACTGGGCCCTGGTTTGTTAACCTTTGTTTTAGCGCTCCATGCCCTCTTATGTCTAAGTAACCCTGTGTCTATTAGGGGCACAGGGTGACCAAGCAAATGGAACAGTAATATTTATCCACAATATCTCCCAGAAAATTTATACAAAGACTTCTCCTGGCTTATTTGATTCTGAACTATACATGTTAATGGAAAGAGCTGATCACATTGTACAATGCAGGAGACGGAGTGTCTGCTATTGGTGGGTTGCTGATTTTGTGAGTAAGTGTCCTGTGTTTATATTTATGATAATGTCCCATCCTCTCCTATCTTCTGGAATTCCCTGCCTCGGTATATCCGATCAGCCCCTAACCTGTCCACCTTTAGGAGATCCCTGTAAACTCACTTATTTAGGGAAGCCTATCCCACACCCACCTAACAACTGTCCCCAAGCCACCCCCATCAAATCATTCCCTGCATCTATTACCTTTTGTACCACCACCCCCTCCCTTTAGAATTTAAGCTCTAAGAGCAGGGCCTTCCCATCCCTTCTGTATTGAACTGTACTGTAATTGTGCTGCCCCCCCCCCCCCCTACATTGTAAAGTGCTGCATAAACTGTTGGCGCCATATAAATCATGAATAATAATAATGTGTATTGTGTCTTCTGAGCTAGAAGACGGCAAGGCTAACCTGGAAGCTCAAACCTCTGAGTCACCTAGGCTGGTTAAATGATTAGTTAATTAGCTCATGTTCATTTATGTTTCTGGTTGCAGTTGTATTGTTAGGGTAATATGATCAGGAGGGGGGAACCTCCTCCTCAAGTGTATATAAGACTGTATTCTTGTTCTAATAAACAGTTATTTCTGGTGTACTCCAAAACTGGTGTTGCCTGGTTTTTGGGGTTACTATAGCTAGATCCATTGGTCTCGTGTTCCAGAGCTTAGGAAGCCATATACTGACGGACACACTCAAGCAGAGTGTGGGACATTCTGTGACAATGACCTCTGTCTGTAGTGTGGGAAATGACACTTACTCTGAAGAAACGACATACCCTGTTTCCCCGAAAATAAGACCTAGCGTGATTGTTGGTGATGGCTGCAATATAAGCCCTACCCCCCAATTAAGCTCTAGTTAAAGTCATTGTAGGTCTTATTTTCAGGGTAGGGCTTATTTTCGGGGAAACAGGGTAGGGCTTATTTGGGCGGTAGGGCTTATATTGCAGCCATCACCGACAATCACGCTAGGTCTTATTTTCGGGGAAACAGGGTATCCCACAATTCCTGGGTCTCTCAATCTAATGTTCTGCAGGTGAGAGCTAAACAGTAATTAGATCTGTTACCAGAATTACCAGAAAGCTCACCACGCATCATCAAATCACAATAGTGCTCCCACATTTGTGATCCAACACAGAGAAATGGCAAGGCAGCTGAATCAATATATGGATCAGCCAATGACAAATTACAGATACAGAATGTGAGCCCATCATTACAAGGTAAGGCAGAAAAACAACAGAGGGAATATAATTACACTACCTAGTTAAAACAAGGGAAACATTTGAAAGTCTACAATGCATTTAGCACATTTAAAAAAAATTTATGACCCCCAGTCTATACAAAAACTTGGAAAACAATTTAGATAAAAAGGCATCTGTTG
Organism: Lithobates sylvaticus; assembly: GCA_028564925.1. Lineage (NCBI taxonomy): Eukaryota > Metazoa > Chordata > Amphibia > Anura > Ranidae > Lithobates > Lithobates sylvaticus. Next base: position 175,137,591 of record CM053038.1, read on the forward strand.
TGCATAGAAGAAACAGAAAGTTTAGAGAGGGGTTCTTTATAGTAAGAGCCGTTAAGCTGCAAAATACCACTGGAGGGAGCTATAGAAAAATCAATAATGCCATTTAAAGAATGACAGGGTGACATTCTTGCAAAAATAAATATTGGTTATAATTGTCAAAAAACAATATGAAATATTTGGACTCAAGGAACTGGTCCAATCGTTTTCATGGGGTCAGGAAAAGTATTTTTTTTTCCTCCTGAAAGAAAAGATTTGTCCAGTTTCCCAGGAGGTTTTTGTTTTGCCTCCTTCTTCAACAAAACTGGTGGACTTGGCAGACATGAGTCTTTTTTCAATCTAGTCAAAGAGAAATTCTAGGTAATGAGTGAAAGCAATCAGGGAGCTATTAATATTATTTAGCAAACAGTGCAATTGTGCCAAAGTAAGAAAAGAAAATCTTAATCTAAGTCCTCCACTGAAGCCACACGCATACACCAAGATCTAATGAGCCAGTAAAAGTGTATTCACCCCTTTGGCTTTTAACCTATTTTGTTACATTACAGCCTTTAGTTCAATGTTTTTTTTAATCTGAATTATATGTGATGGATCAGAACACAATAGTCTAAGTTGGTGAAGTAAAATTAGAAAAACATATACATTAAACAATTTTTCAGAAATAAAAAACTGATAATTGGCATGTGCGAATGTATTCACCCGCTTTGTTATGAAGCCCATAAAAAGCTCTGTTGCAACCAATTACCTTCAGAAGTCACATAATTAGTGAAATGATGTCCACCTGTGTGCAATCTAAGTGTTACATGATCTGTCATTACATATACACACCTTTTTGAAAGGCCCCAGAGGCTGCAACACCTAAGCAAGAGGCACCACTAACCAAACACTGCCATGAAGGAACTCTCCAAACAAGTAAGGGACAATGTTGTTGAGAAGTACAAGTCAGGGTTAGGTTATAAAAAAATATCCAAATCTTTGATGATTTCTAGGAGCACCATCAAATCTATCATAACCAAATGAAAAGAACATGGCACAACAGCAAATCTGCCAAGAGATGGCCGCACACCAAAACTCACGGACCGGGCAAGGAGGGCATTAACCAGAGAGGCAGCACAGAGACGTAAGGTAACCCTGGAGGAGCTGCAGAGTTCCAAAGCAGAGACTGGAGGATCTGTACATAGGACGACAATAAGCCATACGCTCCATAGAGTTGAAATTTATGGCAGAGTGGCCGGAAGAAAGCCATTACTTTCAGCAAAAAAACAAAATGGCACGTTTTGAGTTTGCGAAAAGGCATGTGGGAGACTCCCAAAATGTATGGAGGAAGGTGCTCTGGTCTGATGAGACAAAAATTTTACTTTTTGGCCATCAAACCCAACACATCACATCACCCAAAGAACACCATCACAGTGAAACATGGTGGTGGCAGCATCATGCTGTGCAGATGTTTTTCAGCAGTCGGGAATGGGAAACTGGTCAGAGTTGAGGGAAAGATGGATGGTAAATACAGGGATATTCTTGAGCAAAACCTGTACCGCTCTGTGTGTGATTTGAGGCTAAGATGGAGGTTCACCTTCCACCAGGACAATGACCCCAAACACACCGCTAAAGCAACACTTGAGTGGTTTAAGGGGAAACATGTAAATGTGTTGGAATGGCCTAGTCAAAGCCAAGACCTCAATCCAATAGAAAATCTGTGGTAAGACTTCAAGTTGCATGGTTTGCGCTTGTGAACAGCAATCTTTAAGGAGCTGGAGCAGTTTTGCAAGGAGGAATGGGCAAAAATCCCAGTGGTAAGATGTGGCAAGCTCTTATCCAAAGCGACTTGTAGCTGTTATAGGCTAGCCGCAAAAGGTGGCTCTCCAAAGTATTGACTTGAGTAGTTATGCACATTGACTTTTTCTGTTATTTTGTCCTATTTGTTGTTCGCTTCACAATAAAAAAAAAAACATCTTCAAAGTTGTGGGCATGTTCTGTAAATTAAAACACCAAGGGGGGGGTGAATACTTTTGCAAGGCACTGTATATATACACAGTATATATATATATATATATATATATACACACACACACACTATATTAATAAAAGTATTGGCCCGCCTGCCTTTACACGCACATGAACTTTGATAGCATCCCAGTCTTAGTCCGTAGGGTTCAATATCGAGTTGGCCCACCCTTTGCAGCTATAACCACTTCAACACATCTGGGAAGGATGTCCATAATGTTTAGGAATGTGTCTATGTGAATGTTTAACCATTCTTCCAGAAACCCATTTGTGAGGTCAGACACTGGTGTTGGACGAGAAGGCCTGGCTTGCAGTCTCTGCTCTAATTCATCCCAAAGGTGTTCTATCAGGTTGAGGTCAGGACTCTGTGCAGGCCAGTCAAGTTCCTCCACCCCAAACTCGCTCATCCATGTCTTTATGCACCTTGCTTTGTGCACTGGTCCAAATCATTTGGTGGAGGGAGGATTATGGAGTGGGGTTGTTTTTCAGGGGTTGGGCTTGGCCCCTTAGTTCCAGTGAAAGGAACTCTTAAGGCATCAGCATACCAAGACATTTTGGACAATGTCATGCTCCCAACTTTGTGGAAACAGTTTGGGGGTGGACCCTTCCTGTTCCAACATGACTGCGCACCAGTGCACAAAGTCTGCCTGTCCAGAACTTTATTCCAGGGATCTTTTGGCGGTGCCTTGCCACCCATAGTTGTTTGCTTCAGTTGCCCTACCAGGAATTGAAATGCTCCAGGAAAGCTCTTTTTCATGCTGAGCTAATCAAAATGACCAAAGCTGATCACAGTTGAAAGTCAAATGGCTTTGTGTGCCATTGATAAGGTGATTAGCTACACTTGGTTGAGATTACAAGTCATTCTTAGGAGAGGGGTGATCCTTTTTTCAACTCAGTGATTCTGTTTTTGAATTTCTTAAATTTTTTTCTGACATGTTGGTGTTATATTTTTCACTTGGATGTTATAAGTTATACCAAGTACAGCTAGATAAAACAACACCTGTGTCTGTCTTCATTGCAGGTTGCAAAGCAACAAAATGTGATTATTTCCTATACCTAATGTATATATGTGTGTGTATATATATATATATATATATATATATATATATATATATATATATATATATATATATATATATATAGTGACAGCAGTGGCGGAACTACCGCCATAGCGACACATGTGGTCGCTATGGGGCCCGCAGCTAATCAAGGGCCCGGTAAACGGCGTTGCTAGCGGGGGTGACACCCGTGGGTAGCGGCAGCCGCACCACTAAAGCCGCTCACTGTGCCTTCTATTCTAGACTGGAGCGCAGGAGGGACACAGCGGCGTGGACCGAAGCCGCCTCCCCTCCTCTCTGTTTACAGCCAGAGAGGAGGTGGAGGCTGCGCTCGAGCCTCGAGGGACACACGCCGCTGTTCTGAGGTATGTAAAGGGGGGGGCGTCTGCTGTGGGGTCTGCACTACTCAGGGGGGGGGGGGGCGGTTTGCACTACCCGGGGGGTCTGTAATGCGGGGGTGTCTGCACTGAGGAGGGTCTGTAATGGGTGGGGGTGTCTGCATTGCTGGGGGGTGTCTACTGATAGGGGTCTGCACTGAGGTGGGAGGTGTCTGTACTAAGGGGGTCTGCCCTTGGGTGGGGGGACAGTAATGAATAATAATGCATAAATAGGTGCATATATATCAATAAAGTGCTAAAAATATATCCTGTGTTGAACGTCAATATGTGATAAAAATCAATGGATAATAAATATGTAATAAAAAGTGGTGGTTAATAAACAAAGTCCGTAAGGTGAAAATCCATAGGTATATGTAAATAAAAAATATAAACGTGTTAAAATCCCGTGACTGGTGCAAACAGTAATGGAAGTCCAGGTGGGGAAAATTAATTGATGTGTGATATCCTGGAAAGCAGCAGGTGTCTCTAAATAGAGTGGGAATTCCACAGAAGGTTCTGGATGTTGAAATGTATCTTTTCTATATTGTTAATGTGTAGCAGTATCCACGCTGAAAGTAATAAATTAAAAGAGGAGGAGGACGCGAGGAGGCGTTCCGGACGCCTTTGGTGAATATTACTGCTCGTTTTGCTCGTTTACTAATGTTTTTATGTACGTTGCCATTTGTCACAATAAATTGCTCAATATAGCTTAAACCTACTACACTAGTGGAGTCCCCCCTCCTTTTTTTCTCTTCCGTTCCCCGATCCTGCCACACTGCTGTGTGGAGACACACAGCAGCTCCTTTAGGTCTGGAGAAGGAGAGTGAGAAGGGACTAATCTGGACCCCATAAGAGAGCACCTTGTACTCCTGTTACCCTATTTGGGGCGCATAGTGATACCCCCGCAAAGCTGTTTTACAACTGCATAGAGGTAAGAGTTCTGGGAGACCAGAGAAGGAGTCACCTGACAAATTTATTACTTTCAGCGTGGATACTGCTACACATTAACAATATAGAAAAGATACATTTCAACATCCAGAACCTTCTGTGGAATTCCCACCAGTCACGGGATTTTAACACGTTTATATTTTTTATTTACATATACCTATGGATTTTCACCTTACGGACTTTGTTTATTAACCACCACTTTTTATTACATATTTATTATCCATTGATTTTTATCACATATTGACGTTCAACACAGGATATATTTTTAGCACTTTATTGATATATATGCACCTATTTATGCATTATTATTGCTATTTAGATACTGCAATTTAGATACGCTATTATTCATTGAAGAAACCTATCAATTATTTATGCTCATCACTAGTTCACTTTTTATGTCAGTTTTTGCACTTTATTGCACATTATTGATTGGTCATAGGATCGATCATATATCTTTAGCACTTTTTTGAGGTGCATGCACTTTTATATCACTGCCATTGAGTTACTCAATATTTATTGAAGCTACTGGCTGATTATTTATTGTTTGGCACTTGTTCACTTTTCATGTAAGTTGCACCCCATTGCACTTTATTTCCCTTCTGAACACAGTGTCATCCCCCGGTCCTGGTCACCTAACTTGACTTGTCGGCTGCCCATGACCTTGACATCACTTACCTCCTACTCCATATAGCATGCGCGAAGTTTTCTCTTTCATCTGTACTAAGGGGGTGTCTGCATTGCTGGGGGGTGTCTACTGATGGGGGTCTGCACTGAGGTGGGGGTGTCTGTACTGATGGGGGGTCTGTAATGGGGGTGTCTGTACTAAGGGGGTCTGTAATGGGGGATTTTCTGTACTGAGGGGGGCCTGCACTGAGGTGGGGGGGTGTCTGTACTGATGGGGGGTCTGCCCTGAGGTGGGGGGGGGCGTCTGTACTGATGGTGGGTCTGCACTTGGATGGGGGGTCTGTAATGGGGGTGGGTGTCTGTACTAAGGGGGTGTGCACTGAGGTGGGGGGGCGTCTGTACTGATGGGGGGTCTGCACTTGGATGGGGGGTCTGTAATGGGGGGTGTCTGTACTGATGGGGGACTGCACTGAGGTCGGGGTGTCTGTACTGATGGGGGGTCTGCACTGAGGTCGGGGGTGTCTGTACTGATGGGGGTCTGCACTTGGGTGGGGGGTCTGCACTTGGGTGGGGGGTCTGTACTGAGGGGGGGTGTCTGTACTGCTGGGGGTTTCTGTACTGCTGGGGGTGTCTGCACTAGGGGGGGTGTCTGTACTACTGGGGGGGGGGGGGTTCTGTACTACTAAAGGGGGGTCTGCACTGAGGGGGGTGGGTCTGCACTGCTGGGGGGTCCTGCACTGAGGGGGGGTCTGTAATGTTGGGGAGGTCTGCACTGGGAGGGTGTCTGTACTGAGGGGGTTGGTGTGCACTGGGGGGTGTCTGTACTGCTAGGGGGGGTCCTGCACTGAGCGTGGGGTCTGTAATGCTGTGGGTTGTCTGTACTTAGGGGGGTGTCTGGCATTAGTTCATTTTTTTTGTGGTTGTTTTTTTACAACATTTTGCTATGGGGCCCTGTGATTTCTAGTTACGCCCCTGAGTGACGGTATGCGAGGTGAGATACACGATAATAGGTACATTTCACCTCGCATTCGTTCCATTGTAAAAGACTGAACTGGAATCCGGCCCGGTTTTTCCAGCCTCAGGTGGGTTTCGGTCCAGATGTTCGGGTCCACTGGAGTCCACAGTCAGCTGGACTTTAAATATCCAGGAAGAGCACAGCAGGTCGCTCTGGTTTTGAGACTCAGAAAGGAACCTGAGTGTTGGACTAAAAGGTTTGCTTTTCCGCTTTTTTCCGACGGCAAGGATTTAATTTACTGTTTGTTTTCTTTTTATTTTGCAAACCTCCTGCAAATAAACCTGGCAACCGCCAGATTTTGAAGAAAGTGCCTGTTTGCGGACTGTCATTCAGAAAGGTGATCACCACAATATATATATATATATATATATACTGTATTTATCGACGTGTAACATGTGTCGGTGTATAACACGCACCCCAAGTTTAGGAGGTAAGTTTAAGGAAAAAAAACTTACATTTAAATGCCTTCAATGCAGCCCTATCAGTGTCCATTTGCCCAGCCTCATTGCAGCCTTGCCCAGCCTCAATGCAGGCTGATTATTTAAAATTGGCGCCGATCTCCACTGATTGTGAAAGGAGAGGAGTGAGCGCCACCGATATACACATAGCCGAGTTTACTCGGCTAGGCTCGGCTCCTCTCTCAGTCCCGCCCCTATGATGGACATAACACAGGTCCAATGGCAGGACTGTGAGCGGAGCCGAGAGGAGCCGAGCCTAGCCGAGTACACTCGGCTATATGTATATACTCATTCCTCTCCCCTCACAATCAGCGGAGATCGACGTATAACACAGACCCACGATTTTCCCCTGATTTTAAGGGGGGAAAAAGTGCGTGTTATACGCCGATAAATACGGTAATTAACACCTTCCCCCCTGGCCTATAGCAGGATGACTGCTGGGCGGTGGCTTTGCCATCCTAACTGGACGTCATATAATGTCCTGTCAGGAAGTGCCACACAGCAGTGTGATCTGTCACCGACTGTGTCCTGTGGATGACTGATCAGTGTACTGGATCACTGCCGGTACCATGTGATCGCCGTGACCAATCACAGCAGGTTACATGAGAGTTGTACACAATAGATGGCATAAAGGGAAGCCATCCATTGTGTACAATTGTATTGCTAGCTGTGATTGGTCAATTTGATCACATGTTACAGATAGGGCCAATCACAGCCCGTCTGTACCATGTGATCAGCTTTGACTAATCACAGCTAATCACAACAAAACAAACTGAATCAGTTTCAGTCAGTAAAATGCTTGCTTATAGCAATTTAATTCACTGCTATATGCAAACGTAATGTGTAAAAAAAAAAAAAAAAAAAAAAATAGAAAAAAAAATGATAACTTTTTTTTTTTCGTACTGTCACCAGTGTCCCACAATAGTTATATGATAATGCTGTACTGCACTGGAGATAGTATGTAAAAAAAAAATAATAAACATTTTTTTTTTTATTTCTTCATTTTCCAAAAAAGTATAACAAAAAAATACAACTTTAAAAAACCCGCAATGCCTTTTACTAAATACCTTGGACTGTCTACTTTTCAAAAATGGGTCATTTGGGGGATATTTGTTCTGTCCTGACATTTTTGGGTCTCAAGAAATGATATAGGCCATCAGTACATCAGGATTGATCAATTTTCAGATATACCGTAGATTGTGGACTCTATAACTTTCCTACTAAATAATATACACTGATTTGGGTTATTTTCACCAAAGAAATGTAGCAGAATACATTTTGGGTTAATTTTATAAAGAACAATTATTTATTTGCAAAATGTTATAACAGAAACGAAGAAAAACTTGTTGTTTTTTTCCCCCAAATTTTCAGTCTTTTTTCGTTTATTTAGCAAAAAAAATAAAAAACCAGTGGTGATTAAATACCACCAAAAGAAAGCTCTCTATGAACAAAATGATAAAAATTTTGTTTGGCTACTGTGTTGTATGACCGCGCAATTGTCATTCAAAGTGCTGAAAGCTGAAAATTGGCCTAAATAATATTCCATGAGCGGGCGCAATTTTAAAGCATGACATTTTAGGTATTTCTTTACGCAGTGTAACATTATCTTTCACATTATAAAAAAAATGGGATAACTTTAGTGCTTTTTTTTTTTTTTTTTTTTTTATTATTCAAAAAAGTATTTTCTTCAGAAAAATTGCGTTTGAAAGACTGCTGCGCAAATACAGTGTGACATTAAATATTGCAACAATCGCCATTTTATTTTTAGGGTCTCAGCTAAAAAAAGTACTTTTCTAGCAAAAAATGCTAATTTAAACTTCTAAACAAAAAGTTCCAGAAGAGGCCTGGTCAGCAAGTGGTTATAGCAAGATTTTTTTAAATGATATTAATCTATCACACTTATATGAGCTTTTACTTTAAATTTTATATGGAACAAAAAAATTACATTTTGATTATGCTGCATTTATTTATAAAAAGACATTAATCTGCAATTATTCCTCCATGGTGACTTTCCAGTATGCTGTAATAAGATTAGACAAAGCATCTATAAATATTACATAGAACCAGGTGTATTTGCTTAGAAATGAGTAAACCAGATGACTTAAACCCGTTTTTTAAAAATCAAACACAACTGGAATTTATTATTCAGATGTGTTGCCAAAATCAATGGTTGTACTCCGTACACACTGCTAACAATCTGTTTGCAATTTGTTCAAACAATAAAAAAAAAAAATATGTAGTGATAATTTTATTAGAAACGTTTTTATATCAATCTCATTTTATTATTCATTAAATGTACAAACTAAGACATTTTCAGACAATTACATGGAAGAGAAAGATATTGAAAACTATGTACGAGAAAACGCTATACCAAGAATAGATAATGGAAATGAGACCGCACTGGACGCACCATTTTCACAAAAAGAACTATTAGATGTAATCACTAATATACCATCAGATAAAAGTCCTGGCCCGGACGGTTTCACCCCAAAATTCTATAAAACCTACAAAAAAAAATTAACCAATTCCCAAAACAATCTCTGGAATCACATATCACTTTGATTCCAAAACCAGACAAGGATCCAACACTATGCTCTAGCTATCGACCGATATCTCTGATTGGGGTAGATATAAAAATTTTTGCCAAATTGATAGCGCTCCGTCTTCAGCCTCTCCTCCCTGGTCTAGTACATACAGACCAGGTAGGATTTGTTCAAGAAAGAGAAGCACGTGATAACACGATTAAAACTTTTCTCCTAATGAATCACGTTAAAACAGCTAAAATACCAGTATGCCTTTTTTCAGTTGATGCAGAAAAGGCATTTGATCGGGTAGGATGGCCTTTTCTGAAACAAGCATTATTACAAATAGGTATGGGGGAAAATGTATTTAATAAAATTATGGCACTCTATACTGGCCCAGCGGCCAGGATAAAGATCAATGGATCACTGACATCGAGTGTTAGTATACAAAATGGCACACGCCAGGGATGCCCACTTTCCCCTCTACTTTATGTTCTAGTGATGGAGTACTTGGCAACAGCAATTAGACAGAACCCATCTATAACAGGTATAAAAATTAAGGAACAGGAAGTAAAGTTAGCTCTATTCGCTGACGACTTATTACTTTATGTTAAAAAATATATATATCATTAACATCACAACAAATTAAAGATATAAGTAACAATTTTTCGTTAAAAATTTGCTCAAAAGCGCTGAAATATTTAGGTGTTAAGATCCCTTCCGACCCAACCAATCTTTATTTAATGAACTATATCCCTCTCTTGCAACGTACTCTACTAGATTTGAAAAAATATGACGCTAAGCAACACTCATGGTTTGGGAGGATCAATATACTAAAAATGGATATAATACCGCGCTTCCTATATCTTTTTCAAACTATCCCTGTGCCTATCCCTAGATCTTTTTTCGCAAATCTACAAACTGCATTTGTAAAATTTATCTGGGGATACAAGAAACCTAGATTACGCAAGAAACTATTATTAGCCCCAAAAAATAAAGGAGGAGTAGGTGCACCTGATTTATACTATTATTATGCTTCGGCAGTTTTGACTAGACTAGTGAACTGGTTTCATCATTCTAAAACTAAACAATGGGTAGAAATAGAACAGGGTTTAAACCAACTGGACCACAAAAACAGTAGTACAGCTAGAATTGTCCTCCGCTATGGGACCAATGACCCCGCTTTTTGACAACCCTGACTTTCCTCCGGCAGTAAATCGTACACATTTTTTAATTTGGAACAAAGAGTCTCATCTAAGATTGGGTCAAACTTTTTGTTAGGGAAGAGTCCCCTCCCTACAAAACCTATTTCCTACGCAACAACCATCGGGTAGACAAAGGATGGAATATTGTCAACTGATGTCTTTTTGGACATCAATCTCACATAATAGATCCCTATACAGAGAACTAACCCAAGTTGAAAGCCTTTTGCTACAAGATTCTAAACCAAAACATGTTCTCTCTAAGATTTATAAGATGCTTACCACAAAATACTACTCGGAGCCACCGGAATTTATAAACAATTGGGTAAAGGAGATCAATGTTCCAATAGAGGCGGAAGACTGGGAGAAGGCGTTTAACCTAACCTATTGTTTATCAATAGCAATTAAAGCACAGGAAACTAGTTATAAAATTCTTTCAAGGTGGTACTGGACCCCAGTGACTCTACAGCGTATATACCCAGATAGATCAGATATATGTTGGCGCTGCCACTCAGATAGGGGCTCATTGCTCCATATCTGGTGGGAATGCCCCCAAATTTTTTTTTACACTCAAATTACCCTTCTCTCTATCCTACCAGGCACATACAATAACATAAAAAAAAGTCTTCTTTGTCAATGGTTGACGGCAGCAAGATTGGTTATACCAAGACACTGGCTCTCAACTCAGTCCCCAACAATAACGGAATGGGCCATGGAAATGGACAATATAGAAAGATTAGAAAAACTTTTAGCATATGAATTAGGCAATCAGGATGAATGGATGCGGATATGGGCCCCTTGGAGGAAATATAGAGAAACATAGTTAAATTAGACAATAGCGAAGGCAAGAAATTAGCCTACATAATACGGATCAGGGTAACAACAGTCAGAGCTTCGACACTGAGAAAGAAGGAAGGGACAGGGGGGAAGAGGGGAAGGAGGGGAGGGAGAGGGGGAATGTGGGGATACAAATCTGTGGGGTGTTTTTTTTTTTTTTTGTTTTGTTTTGTTTGTTTTGTTTGTTCTCCTTTTTGTGTTTGTACTGTGTGTTGGTTTATTATTTGTATTGCTTAGTTTGGTGAAGTAATAGTAATTATGTGTTAAGACATTTATAAGAATTATGATGGACTAATTAAGTGACCCAATTTCTAGAAACGTTTTTAAAGCGGTATTAAACCTAAAGCCAAAATTGTAATATATTGCAGCTTACCAATCATTAGATGTGGTGGCTGCATTCATTTTTTTTTTTTTAAGCTTTTTTTTCCCCTCTATTTTCACCTGGTGATCTGGCGAGTAACACACCTCCTGTATTTGAGTGCCCCCACTCTGGATGAAGGAGCACAGGGGGCACCTTTGTACAGCAGGATTATCAGTCTGGGGGGCAGGCTGGAGGTTTTATGAAATACCACTTCAATACTAAACACTTTGACCCTCTTTCTGCCCAGGCCAATTTCCAGCTTTCAGCGCTGTCACACTTTGATTTTTAACTCTTTTTATTTATTATTTTTTTTTTTAAGAAAAAAGGAACAAAGAATAACATTGTCACTACCCAAAATATATATATATACTATAATATATATATATATATATATATAAAAAAAATATATATATATATACATATTTTTTTTTTTTTTTTTTTTTTTAACAGAGAGAGCTTCCTATCAGTAGCATTTAATCACCACTGAGTTTTTTATTTTTTTGCTAAATAAACTAAAAAAGCCAGAAATTAAAAAACAAAAACAAAAAAAAAACGTGCTTTTCTTTTTTTCTGTTATAAAATTTTGCAAATAAATAAATAATCTTTCTTTCTTCAAAACTTATTCTGCTACATTTCTTTTTTTTTTCATAACCCAAATCAGTGTATATTTTTTAGTCTCTGTTTAAAGTTATGGAGTCCGCAAACTATGGGATATACAATGGGTAGAGAAAAGAATCACCCTCTTTAACCGCTTCAGCCCCGGGAAGATTTTACCCCCTTCCTTCGATACAGCACTGCGTCGCTTTAACTGACAATGGCGCGGTCGTGCGATGCTGCACCCAAAACAAAATTGACGTCCTTTTTTCCCACAAATAGAGCTTTCTTTTGGTGGTATTTGATCACCTCTGTAGTTTTTTATTTTTTGTGCTATAAAAAAAGAGTGACAATTTTGAAAAAAAAAGCTATATTTTTTACTTTTTGCTATAATAAATATATATAAAAAAATGTTTTTTTTTTTTCCTCAGTTTAGGCCGATAGGTATTCTTCTACATATTTTTGGTAAAAAAAAATTGCAATAAGCATTTATTGATTGGTTTGCGCAAAAGTTATAGCGTCTACAAAATAGGGCAGGGATATGCAATTGGCGGACCTCCAGCTGTTGCAGAACTACAAGTCCCATGAGGTATAGCAAGACTCTGACAGCCACAAGTATGACACCCAGAGGCAGAGCATGATGGGACTTGTAGTTTTGCAACAGCTGGAGGTCCGCTAATTGCATATCCCTGAAATAGGGGATAGTTTTATGGCATTTTTATTAGAAATTTTTTTTTTTTTTAGAGTAATTGCGGCGATCTGACATTTTTATTGTGACTGTGACATTATGGTGGACACATTGGACACTTTTGACACTATTTTGGGATCATTGTCATTTATACAGCGATCAGTGCTATAAAAATGCACCGATTACTGTGTAAATGCCCCTGCAGGAAGGGGTTAAACACTAGGGGGCGATCAAGGGGTTAAGTGTGTCCTATGTGGGGTGATGAGCTACCACTGACATGACAGCGATCACTGCTCCCGATGACATGGAGCAGTGATCTCTGTTATGTCACAAGGCAGAACGGGGAAATGCCTTGTTTACATGTAATTATTTTATTTGTTATAAGTTGCACTGAGTGAATACAGCTGGATAAAACAAAAACTATTTTCTATACCCACTGTAGATCTGAAAATTGATCAGTCCTGATGTCCTAACTGCCTATCTCATTTCTTGAGGTTCTAAATGCCAGGACAGCACAAATACACCCAATATGACCCCTTTTTGGAAAGTAGACAGGCTAACGTATTTAGTAAGAGGCATTGCGTGTTTTTTTAAAACAATTTTTTTTGTCACAATTTTTTGGAAAATAAAGTTAAAAACATTTATTTCAATTTTATATATATATATATATATACTTACTGTCACCAGTGCAGTACAGCATCATCATATGACTGGTGTTTCGGTGATCAAGGACACTTACTGGTGTGTAAAAAAAAAAAAAAAAAAGTTTCTAACTTCTTTTCTTTTTTATTAGTTTTTTTCACGATTTTGTCACAGTTTTTTGGAAAATGAAGAAATTAAAAACAATTTTTTTTTTTTTTTTTTAATATACTTACTGTCACCAGTGCAGTACAGAGTCATCATATGACTGGTGTATCATTGATCAGGGGCACTGGCTGGTGACAGTATGTAAAAAAAATTTTTTTTTACTTTTTTCTTTTTTATTCGTTTTTTTTTTTTTTTTTTTTTTTCCACATGCTGTGAGCAGAGCAGTATTGTGTTTCCATAATGACTGTATTTCTCTCGGGAGGTAATTAGAATATTTTTTTTTTTTTTTTTTGCACACTGTGATAACAGTGATAATAACTGCTATAAGCAATCTGTTTGATGAATAGCATCCATTCATCCAGTGTTTACCATTGTGAAGCTGTGATTGGCCTCAGCTATTACATGGTATGCAAATGAGGTGATACAAATGTCAATGTAAAAAAGAGAGAGACAAATAATTCCACAGTAGTACACTAAATTAATCTCCTAAATATTAGCATTGTGAAATGATCAACATAAAACACCCATACATAATGAAAAGTGTCCATATGACATGTCCAAAAAATATTACATGGTATAAGTGCACTGTGATTGGCCCAGTCTGTACCATGTGATCACTGTGATCAATCACAGAGATCAACACAATAGTACACAGTGAATGCCTATGGATGGAAGCCATTCATTTTGTACAATTGCCATGTAATCTCCTGTGATTGGTCACAGAGATCACAAGGTACTGGCAGCGGCCCAGTACACTGATTTGTCATCTTCTGTGTTTGGTGGACACAGTGAGTGACAGATCATGCTGTCGTGTGGCCCGATCTTGGAAGGCCATCATATGACCTCCACTCAGGATGGCAGCACTCCTGCTCAGCCGCCATACTGTAGGCTGGGCGGGAAGCAGTTACATACACTAACAAATTAAAGCCAAACCCCAGCTAATACTTTATAAGCAATTACATAATATTCAGCCACTGTGCCCATAATATTCAGCCACTGTGCCCATCAAATGCAACCACTGTGCCCCATGAAATGCAACCACTGTGCCCATCATATGCCGCCACTGTGTCCTTAATATGCAGCCTCTGTACCCATCATATGCAGCCCTCTGTACCCATCATATGCAGCCACTGTGCCCATGAAATGCAGCCTCTGTGCCCCATCAACTACAGCCTCTGTGCCCTATCAATTGCAGCATCTGTGCCCATCATGTGCAGACTGCCTGCTCGCTGTCTGACTGGCACCTACCCCATCTTGGTGGAGGGTCAGGCAGCGGGAGACGGCGGCGAGCTGTGGGACGAGGAGCGGTGGTCAGGCGATGGCTCCTGTGTCCTCCGTGCATCTCTTCTTCGCTTCTGCTAGCTGGCCAATGGGATTGCCTGTGCCTTCAGCCAATCAGGTGACCGGTATTATACCCGCACCTCCTGATTGGCGGAGAGGCGGTTCAGTGCTAGAAAAGCCAAATATTTATTTGTTTTTCTAACATGTCTGGGTGGACTGCGAGTGCAACGCTCTGCGCTCCAAGTCCTCCTTTTTTGAAGCCTATTAGAGCCTCCCCCACTGTAATTCAGGGGCCCGGACGCCTGAATAGGGGGTGGCAGTCGTGGCCATGGATAGATTCATGCAATGCAATGCAATGCATGAATCTATCCATTTGTCATATAGGGGACGGCGTGACAGAGGGGGCGGTGCCCGTGCGCCCTTAATGAACGGCCCGCCCCCGCTTACTGGCCAGATCACCACGGTAAAATAAATGAAAGAAAGGCTAAAAAATGAATGCAGCCACCACATCTAAGAAATGGTATTCTGCAATATAATAAATGTTTGTAACTAATGTGATATGAAACCCAAAAGCATTTTCCCTTGCCGTTTCGTTTTATCCAAAAATGCTGTCAAAACACAGATGTGAAAATCAGCCCTAAGAGCCAGTTTAAAGCCCATTTTATATGTTGTTTTGGAAAAAGCAGTGAAATGTTAGAGCCTCTGCTCTGTTGGGAACAAAAGTGATGGACAGCCTCTCCAACTGAGACATAGACAAAAACAAAAACATGTTTAGTAGAGTGGGGAGGGTTAGAACTTCTGACAGTGTTTCATTGCTGTCCAGTGGGGGAAGGTGGAAAGGGAAGAAAAATGTGCCAATACTAATGCCGCGTACACACGGTCGGAATTCTCGTCGGAAAAAGCTCTGATGGTTTTCCCGTCTGAATTCCGACGGAATTTCGCTCAAACTGTCTTGCCTACACACGGTCACACCAAATTCCGACGGTCAATAACACCACGCCTTAAAAAACGTTCGACTGCACTATAAAAGGGAAATTTAATGCTTCTGAGCATGCGTCAAATTGTTTCCGAGCATGCGTCAGAATTTTGCGTGTCGGAATTGCATACACACGATCGGAAAATCCGATAGAAAGGTTTTCCGTCGGAAAAATTAAGAACAGGTTCTCAATCCAAAGTCTGTCGAAAATTCCGACAGAAAAAGACCGATGGGCATACACACGGTCGGAAAATCCGATGAAACGCTCCCATCGGACTGTTTCCATTGGAAATTCCGACCGTGTGTACGCGGCATTAGACTTTAGGTCAGAGATTCAGGAGGCCACCCTGAACTCCAGTTTTCAGTGCCGAAATTCCCACAATGGGAGCTAGCTGGGGTCGGCTTCTCACCATGCAAGAAAAAAAACTATAAAAAGTCATATGGTGATTCTCTACACCAAATCCCATCTTTTAAACTGAGACAGTGTGGAGTCTGTACAGAAACAAAGAATAACTGATAGAATCTGTTGAAATGTTAGCCCACCTGCTGAGTGCTGAGAAAAGGAAGATCGTCAATTCCGACCCTAGCAGAGGCATTTTATTAAAGAGAGTAACCTCCTCCTGGCAGATGAACGTTTTTTCATAGCAGAGATAGCGAATAAGATGATGAAATAAAAATAAAAAAAACACCAAAAAACAAAGACGCAGTCGGTGTATTGAGCTTCAGCAGGTAAACTGACAGTGTCACTTCAGTAGTGTTTAGGCTGCAGTAGGAAGGTATGGGAAATCTGTAAATAATAAAGAACATATTGGAAACATTTGACAATATATTAAAGTGACCATTCAGACTGTTTGGGTAGTTGGCGCTAAGTAAGAACAGCTCATTCAGTTTGAGTGGAATGTAAATGCACCACAATGCATATTTTAACAGACCTGCAGCTTTTTTTACAACACGGAATGTACAGAAGGATCACATTTGTGTGTTGTGTTATGCTATGGCGCAAGTGCTGTAGACTACAGTAATACAAAGATTGAGATGTTTCTTAATTACAGTGTCTCGTTTTTTTTTCCTTCCAAAGACATGCTGCACCGTCATCTCTTTGGTCAGCGGGGGGGAGAACTGAAGCCAGGATAACCCATAAGCTTTCATGCAGGACGCTGGGAACTTTGGGAGGTGTAGTCCAAAGTAGACATGTGCATTCGTTTTCGTCCAAATGCATTTTCGTCCGAATTTTGGGTATTTTTGTTATCGTTTTAACACACGATAACGACCGTGCAGAATCCAAAAACCGAAAGATCTGACATAAACAAATGCTTTATTTACGTTTTTGTTGCAACAGTTCCATATAGATAGGAGATTTGGCATGACGCTGACAATAGCGATCTGTGTCCATTGAACCTGTGGTCGAATGTGCCTAACCTTAGCTCTATTGGTCCAAGATTTTTCTACATAGAGAGAAAAGATTTGACATAGAGTTAGGTTAGGCACATTCGACCTTTTTTGCAATTGTCTCTATAATGTCGAATCTTTTCTCTCTATTAGTCCAAGATTATTCGACATAGAGAGAAAAGATTTGACATGAAGATTCGACGAAGCAGTCGCCACAAGAAAAAATTTATGGTCAAATGCTCCGCCCATAGGCTATAGAAGAATTCTAATGTTAGTTGACTAGTAATAATAATAAATAAATATAATTATTACTAGTCTCATATAAGATTAGAATTCTACTATAGCTTGTAGGCGGAACATTCGACCGGAAATGTACGATTGCAGCGTCGTACAGTTTAGCTGCTCCGTCGAATCTTCTTAGAACATTCGACAGACACCATAAGCCTTCAATGACAGATTCAACCTTAATTATTTCAGATTTTCGGACGAATGCATTTTTTTATGAAACTAAATAAATAAAAACTAATTTCGGGAGTAAATAAATTTATTTTTTGGACGAAAACGAAATTCTGAAACAAAATATTTCAGTGTGCACATGTCTAGTCCAAAGCAACAGCCATGTAATGGAGTGACTGGGCTTCCGAATTGCATATCCCAGCATGCTTTTGGGGGTGGAGGAGAAGCCAAAGGGAGCTTAAGTAGAATTGCCCAGGAAAAGATGCTCTCTTGGAGCTGTGGGAGTCTAGGGGACAGGTCCACGGGAGGGTGCTTCAAAGCAGGCCAAGCCAGGCAGGCTTGGATCAAATCAGCAACAGGAGTGATAGACTGCCAGCAACCCTCTCGAGTTCACAGCCTCTCCTTCAGTGAGGCTGAGGGACCGCAGTTGTGCCAGCTTACTCCTAAAGACCGCTGGATTGGTGCAAACTCCTAGTGCAATTGAGGGGGCCCCTTCCACTGCCAGAGCAGAATGTTGAGTCCAAGAGTCACTGAGAGGGCTGAGAGCCCACATTTTCTTGTTATCATACACAAGATACACTGAAAGCAGAATATCTACACAGCAGAAAACAATTCCCAGCCAGTCTTCCAGCTATTGACATTGTCTTACACCTGCTCCAAAGTGTCTGTGCCACAGGGGATGCTAAACTACAGCCTCTAGTGACTGCAGTGTTTGAGGACTGTACTGAAACCAGACAGTATTCTCTTCCTATTAATGCCTGCTCACCACCTATAGATTCTTAAAGGAGATCCGTACCTAATACATCAATGTTTCAAAGGGCCCCAACGGTAGCCGGACAGAAATCCATATTAGAGGCAGCCCCTTCTGTTACTATTTCTACTCCCCATTATTTTTCCTTTTGGTATCTAATGGTTTCATGGTTCATGACCATCCAGTCAGTTTAGGCCTGGCATAACCATCACTAATGTATGTTGGCAGCATAGCCTCATCTTTTAGTAGTTCCAAAATGTCTGCTGCTCATTGCGGCACTTTTGTGCCATTGTTACTGTTGCTGACCTGGAAATTAAACACAAATATTGTATTAAACTCAGCTAGTAATACTCTGTATGTTGGTTAATACTAATGCTATGTTCATTCCATGTGGTGTTTTACTTGTAGCACCCTGATGTTTAGGCAGGGTTGCTAGCAAATTTACCTGCCAAGTGATAGTTGCCTTGGACGATTGATAGGAGGTCAATTGATTCCACCCAAATTCTGGAATTGCTGCACTTCTCTCTTCTGTCACTAGATGGTTGGGTATCTGGTGACATTAAATTAGACATTAGGCATTTCAAGTACAGATTAGGAATAGATGGGGTGTCTCAGCCAATGGGCAGGGATTTTCTTGGGTCCCTTGGCCTGCTGGGAGAGTCTATTTATTTAGGTGAGGTCAGGTTATCAGGGTTCTGTGCCACCTGGGCGGCTGTCTGGGTGGACGTGTGTTGTACTTCCCCAGCTGCTAGGCCAAAGCCTGAGGCCTATCCTGGGGATATCTGGCTGCTAGGCTGTCTGAGGTCATATCCTGAACCAAAATAGAGAGCAGCGCAGGGTTGGGACTGCCGGCTGGAGAACCTGTCATGGTCAGAGGTAGAGGGGAAGCTGTCGCCACTATGTACAATCCACCTTATTACCAGGATCCACTGTGAGTAGCTGAAGCAAGCAAGTACCAGAGCAGTATTCTCACCAACCGGGGACAGTGAAGAATTGGGAAACTTCAGCAGGTGTCAAGCCAGGGACCCAAACACCAGAGGTGATGATTGCAGAGCAGTCTTGTGTGCCAAGCCAGGGACCAAGCAGGCCATGTCGTTGACGTTTGAGGAGTATCTGTGAGTGCCAAGCTAGGGACCCAGCAGTGACGTGGGGGTGATGCTTGAGGAAGATACTCGGTGAGAAGATTGGAAGAGCTCAGGAGATCCAGTGGCATTGGGTCAGCGGATCTAGGTAATAGACTGGGAGCTCAGTTGAGTGAAGATCTAAGAAGTAGATTGTGTAGGAGCTGAAAGAGTTCATTGCAACCTTTGTTAGAAACTGTTCAAGATTGTTGCCATAGGAGACAGTGTGTCTACACATGCAGATGTGGTGTCCGGCTAGATGCCTTTCCCTGTATGTCTACCTATAGAAGTCTTGGAGTTTGCTAATTAACATTGCAACTACTAAAGGGTGTCCTGGCCCTAACCCTCTTTCCGATAGTTCTATTAAGAGGAAATAAATCTCTTTGCATTCAAGAAGTGTCTGGCGCCCATTAAACTACCTTACATTGCTCCCACCATGCCTGGTAACCCAGTCTACACAGAAGGATGTCAGCTGTCCCTAACTCTGGAGGTCACCATTAGGCTTGGAGAGACTTGGCTACATACTGATCTTCTATTAAGCTTATTTACATTGGAGAATACTGTCTTTTACTATTTGACCTGGTGCTTGTCTTTCTAGTACAACTTTATCACTGGCAGATACTGCCTTGCCAGTTTGTAAGGATATACGGGCCTCCACCAAACCAGGTGGGTCAGAGAGGTTGAGAAATCTCAAGAGTCCAGGTCAAAGAACAGAAGCACCTATTCTATTCAGTGGCTCCAATGAGAGTTGTGCTACACTTCACTGTCTAGGTGCATTAAGGTGCCATTCATGTGTTACCATGGGGGTAATTTACTAAGATGAATGCGCTGCCCCGGATCATACCTTAATTTGTGCGCCAGATAAATTATTAATTGAGCGTGTGAAGCGGCGCACGCATAAGCGCAACAAATAATATGCCGACGCACGCGATAATAATATGCCATTGATAATAGCGCACGCCGTATCATTAACAGTCCATTCACACAGGGGCAACACGACTTCCAGCGTGACTTGGGGGTGACTTTCAACAGGACTTGGGGGCGACTTACAACATGACTTTAAGTCACCCCCAGGCCAGACGACTTTAATTTAAAAAAAAAAAACGGCATGGATTCCCCTCCAAGAGCATACCAGGCCCTTCAGGTCTGGTATGGATTTTAAGGGGAACCTGCGCCAAAAAAAAAAATATGGCATGGGGTCCCCCTCAAAATCCATACCAGGCCCTTCAGGTCTGGTATGGATTTTAAGGGGAACCATGTGCCAAAAAAAATAAAAAATCCATACCAGACCCTTATCCGAGCACGCAACATGGCAGGCCGCAGGAAAAGAGGAGGGGGGCGAGAGAGCACCCCCCCTCCTGAACCGTACCAGCCCCCCAAAGCACCTTGTCCCCATGTTGATGAGGACAAGGGCCTCATCCCCACAACCCTGGCCAGTGGTTGTGGGGGTCTGCAGGCAGGGGGCTTATCGGAATCTGGAAGCCCCCTTTAACAAGGGGACCCCAGATCCCAGCCTCCCCCCGTCAGAAGAAGAGAAGCATCACACAGAGTGAGCCTCCCATTGCGCGGATCGGCCCGAGAACGAAGCGAGGAAGAAGACGTCGTGGAGGAAGATGCCGGATGAGAACATTGGAGCAAGAAGCAGAGGATCGGAGGAAGAAGAAGATGGAGGAAGAAGAAGATGGAGGAAGAAACCAAAGGATGAAGGAAAGAAGGAAGAAGACCCGAAGAAGATGAAAGAAGAAGACTTTACTAAAGGAATTGTCAAAAACTGTCTCTTGTCATTTTTAACACTTTTGTCACTTTTTTGGTGAAATGGTAGGGGTACAAACCATTACCATTTCACACAGGGGGGGTGGGATCTGGGGTCCCCTTGTTAAAGGGGGCTTCCAGATTCCGATAAGCCCCCTGAACGCAGACCCCCACAACCACCCGCCAGGGTTGTGGGGATGAGGCCCTTGTCCTCATCAACATGGGAACAAGGTGCTTTGGGGGGTACCCAATAGCACCCTCCCAATGTTGAGGGCATGTGGCCTGGTATGGTTCAGGAGGGGGGGCGCTCTCTCTCACCCCCTCTTTTCTTGTGGCCTGCCAGGTTGCATGCTCTGATAAGGGTCTGGTATGGATTTTGAGGGGGACCCCCACGCCATTTTTTTTTTTTGGTGTGGGATTTCCCTTTAAATCCATACCAGACCTGAAGGGCCTGATATGGAATTTTGGGGGACCCCCGCATTATTTTTTTTCTTAATTTTTTTTCTTTTTTTCTTAATGCTAACATGAGCTGTGTGCAAATAGCCTTTAAAAAAAAACATAGAAGTGAACCCGCGTAAAAAAAAAGTCAAGTTGAGAGGTGCGCCCGTTCAACCTATGCAAATGCATTTACGTTGCTTGACATTTACTAAGATTTTGCCGGCGCAGTGAACCAAAGCATTTGAACATGCTTGCGCAGTGCATAAATTTACCTCACCCAGTTCTAAGTGTACTTGCAGGCGCAGCAGGCTTGTTCAGAGAAAGTTACTTTCTCATTCTATTTTGGGCATATTTGTTACTTGGACAGTTATAACTATACTTCCTCACATCACCCCCATAATATTGGCACTTCCAGCTTCTTTAAATTCTGAGTTGAAAATGCTATGCGCCATGTCTATAGTGGCGCACTGATCGCCACCTCCCGTGCGCCGAGAATGCAATAGTAAATGGGGAATTGCGCTGTGTTACAGGCGCAAATGTTTTGTAAATATGAAAACGGCTGTTGCGCATCGCCGTGCGCCGCAACTCATGGCGCAAACCGTTCGTAAATCGGTCTCCATGTGTTGCAGTAATGAACGCTATTGCTGTTTATCTCAATGCAATAGTTTGAATAGGCTCTAATTGTTTTGACTGCAATATGAATTTGTTTATATGCTATTAAACAGTTTAATATCTTTTTTTATACTTTTTAAGATAAAATCTTTGTTTTTCAAATTGAATTTCATTTGCATTGCAAAACATTTGAAGGTTCACCTATATCACTGGTGTCACAGAGCTTTATAGATCTTCTAAAGCAGGGGCTGTTTGCTCTCAGACTTTCTCTCTCTAATTGAAATTGTGTAAGCCTAATCTGAACAAAGCAAGCAGGCAGCTGTAGGCGCAGGGTGCCGTGGAGAAGGCAATTGGAAATAGAGAAATATTAAATTTAATATATTGCAGCTGACCAGTTTTGGTGGCTGTTTATTTTTCATGTTTCAGGCTTTGCATTTCTGGCAAGATCAGAAGGGATATTTTGTACCTACTAAAAAATTTCTGTGACCTTGTCCCATTTGGTGGGCTGATCTGAAAGCAAAAACAAAGCAAAGTTAGGCAAAACATAGTAGTAAAATATCCTGTTGTAACACATATGGTATTTATAGAATACCAAAAACATATCACCTTGTCCATAATTTTAGGAATATTTTTGGGTAGCGAATATGCTCTAATATTCTCAACCCATACTTTTCTGACTATTAGGCGCCTTTCACACGGTCAGACCGTTCAGATCCGCCTGTCAGTTTTGACGGCGGATCTGAACGGGCGCTCCATGTTAGTCTATGGAGCGTCGGATGTCAGCGGAGACATGTCCGCTGACATCCGACCCGGTCCGATCCGCCAAAAGCAGACGTATGGCTCTACGTCCAGATCCGTCGCTGGCGGATCGGGTGAGATCTGATGAAAACGAACACACTGTGAGCGGAGGGGGACTTGTCATCCGCCGGCTCTGCGGAGATCAACGGAGAGATCTCCCGCTGAGCCGGACAGAGGCGGACTCCGTGCAAGCGGAGTCCGCCTCGTGTGAAAGGGGCCTTATGCATACCCTAATTTGTTATTATGATTTACATTACCTCTAATTGCGCTGTAAAATGTAATTGTGCCCATAGACACCAGATGACAGCCATCCGACATGGCCATTTTGACTAGGAACACTCCATGACCTTGTGCGTGATCCAACCAAACCCCATCTGCTCACCACAGCAAGTGAAGAACATGTAAGTGATATACTGAAAGTCAACTTTTGCCCTTCCTAAAAAAAATGGAAAAAGACTAAATGATACAAGATAATAAGAAAGCATAAAGTATTTGCCATGGCAAGCACATACATATTTTTAGCAAAAACATGCAGCAATAAAAAGGTCTTATGATAGTGCGAGAATTCCACCCCTACAAGCTACAAGAATGGAGTTTTAAAGTACAACTAAAGGCAATTATTTTTTCTTAGTTTTGGATAAAGTGGAGATGGATTAGAAGGAGATTCACCTCTATATTTGTCCTGTTTACCATTATAATTGAAAGTGAAAGAAAAAGAAAATTCCAAATTTTGGGCTGTCCCCAAAAAATGAATAGAAGGGAAAGCTTCCAAAGTCAACCCTAGTTCTGGTGACCTGGGGGTCCCCAAGGGATTCCCTTAATTTACAGGAAGTGAAGGTAAATCTCCCCAATGGGACACAGATGGCAAAAAATACATTTTATAACCCTCCATTACTCTATCCAAAATGAAAAAAAAGGTTTTGGCTAGAGTTCTACTTTAATGGATCTCTTGAAGGTTTCTAGGGTTGGAGAATGTGAAACAGTGTATGGAAGGAAATTATTATTATTGTTATTATTATTATTATTATTATTATACAGGATTTATATAGCGCCAACAGTTTGCGAAGCGCTTAACAAAATAAAGGGAAACATTACAGTTACATTACAATTTTCTACAAGAGGAATCAGAGGAACCTGCTCATTAGAGCTTACAATCTAAAAAGGGAGGGTCAATTGTAGGGCTGAAAAAAACGAATCGATCAACAACTAATCGATAATGAAATTAATCGATTACTATTTTCAGAATCGATTAATCGGCCAGTAATGGGGTTAAAAAATTAAAATAAAATGAGCCCTTTACAGTACAAAGAGCAAATGATGGCTACTGTAAATATTACTTTCACCGTTCTACATTAAAAAAAAATGAACCCCTTACAGTAGTGATTATCTGCTTTTTTTTTTTTTTTTGTACTATAAAGGGCTAATTTTAGTTTTTCGCTGAATGAAAGAATGTTGTTTTTAAAATAATTGTAATTTCTGAATGAAAACCACATACTGTCTGAAAATTCCTTTGACCAAGAAGTTTTCTATTATTTCCAAACGGAATGTTAAAAACAAGTGAAAATTTCAAATTGTCACTGTGGTTGAAAATGAACTTCGATTTGACCCCACTAACGATTAGAAAATTGAACAAACTTTTTTTTTTTGAAGGAAGACATTGTTTTTTTTAAATAAAAAAAATTTGATCTCTGAGTCTGATGATATTTACCAGATTCACCCTTTAATAGTATATATATCCTCTAATAGTTTATACAGTATATCTCTCCTGTAATAGTATATACTGTATATCTATTCTGTCTGTTATTAGAGTGAATTAGAAATTTTGCTCTCTAACCATATAGTTGGTCATTTATATTTACCACTGCATAGAGATATTTAAAAATAAATTGCCTTTTTAAAAAAAAAAAAAAAAAAAAAAAAAAAAAACTTTACACATTAAAGCGGAGCTGCACCCGCACCAAAAATATTAAAAGTCAGCAGCTACAAGTACTGCAGCTGCTGACTTTTAATAAATGGACACTTACCTGTTCCAGGTTCCATCGGTGTCGGCAGAATGTGACGAGCGATCGCTCATCTCTCGGCTGCCCCGCCGCCATCCTCTGTCAGGGAATCAGGAAGTGAAGACGCAACGTCTTCACTGCCCGGTTTCCTACTGCGCATGCGCGAGTCGCGCTGCGCGTCCCTATTGGTCCTTGTTGTGTCCTGGGAACTGTGTTTCCCAAGACACAATGGGGCATCTCCGGATAGGGGCGGGACAGCTCGGATAATTCGTCACGGAAGTGGGTGCAGATACCTGTATTATACAGGTATCTGCACCCCCCTCCCCCCTGAAAGGTGCCAATTGTGGCACCAGAGGGGGGGAGGAATCCGATAAGCGGAAGTTCCACTTTAGGGTGGAACTCCGCTTTAACTAAATTATACACCACACTTTTTGTGATTCGGCACTGCGTCACTTTAACCAAGCCCCGGACCATTTTGCTGGCCAAAGACCAGAGCACTTTTTGTGATTTGGCACTTTAACTGACAATTGCACGGTCGTGCGACGTGGCTCCCAAACAAAATTGACGTCCTTTTTTTCCCACAAATAGAGCTTTCTTTTGGTGGTATTTGATCACCTCTGCGGTTTCTATTTTTTGCGCTATAAACAAAAAAAGAGCAACAATTTTGTAAAAAAAACATTATTTTTTACATTTTGCTATAAAATATATCCCCCAAAAATATATAAAAAAACATTTTTTTTTTCCTCAGTTTAGGCCGATACGTATTCTTCTACATATTTTTGGTTAAAAAAAAAATCGCAATAAGCGTTTGGTTTGCGCAAAAGTTATAGTGTTTACAAAATAGGTGATAGTTTTATGGCATTTTTATTAATAATTTTTTTTTTTTTACTAGTAATGGCGGCGATCAGCAACGTTTATCATTACTGTGACATTATGGCGGACACATTGGACATTTTTGGCACATTTTTGGGACCATTGTCATTTATACAGCAATAAGTGCTATAAAAATGCACTGATTACTGTGTAAATGACACTGTCAGTGAAGGGGTTAACCACTAGGGGGCGATGAAGGGGTTAAGTTTGTCCCAGGGAGTTATTTGAGCTGTGGGGGGGGGGGGGTGGGCTACTAGTCACATGACAGCGATCACTGCTGCTGATGACAGGCAGAACGAGGAAATGCCTTGTCTACATAGGCACTCCCCCTTTCTAAAGGTTCCGTGACACGATCGCCGGGAGACCGTCCGACATCGAGTCCGCCAGTCCCACGGACACGGTCACGCTGTACGCGGTGGGCATCCCCGCCTCTTAAAGGGGACGTACAGGTACGCCCATTTGCTCACCGCTGCCATTGTGCCGACGTATATCGGCGTGCAGTGGTTGGTAAGTGGTTAAAGAGAAGGGTTTTCAAGGATCGTCTAAAGATGTATAGATTAGGGGACAGTCGGACAGATTGGGGTAGGGAGTTCCAAAGGATGGGAGAAGCTCTGGAAAAATCCTGTAGGCGAGCATGGGAAGAGGTGACAAGGGAGCTAGAGAGCAGGAGGTCTTGGGAGGACCGAAGAGAGCGGCTTGGTTGGTATTTTGGGACTAGGGGAGTGATGTAGCTGGGGGCAGAGCTATGGATGGCTTTGTAAATTATTATTAGTACTTTGAATTTTATTCGTGGAGTGGTGAGTGGAAGCCAGTTGGAATGGTTGGTAAGGTGGATGAGTCTTGCAGCAGCATTCATTATGGACTGAAGGGGGATAGTCTATGTAAAGGTAATCCAATGAGGAGGGAGTTGCAGTAGTTGAGGCGAGAGATAACCAGGGAGTGAATTCGAAGTTTGTTGGTGTCATTTAGTTAAAAAGGGCGTATTATGGAAATGTTGCAGAGGCTAAGGTGGCATGATTTGGACAGGGATTGGATGTAGGCCTAAGAGGGCAGTTCAGAGTCTAAGGTTACCCCTAGCACCCTGGCATGTGGGGACGGACTGATAGATGTGCCATTGATCTTGATAGAGAAGTCAGGGGAAGGGGCGCGTGGGGGAGGAAATATTAAGAGCTCAGTTTTAGATTCAGAAGTGGTTTGACATCCAGGCTGATATGTCTGTTAGTAAATGAGTGATGTGTTGGTCAATAGCATGTTTTAGAGGGTTGGGAAAGATGTCAGTAGAGGGTGAGAGGTTGAAGATATGAGTTAAAGAGTGTAGGATAGAGCCAGATGGTGACCGTAGTATTTTAGAAGAAACAGGGTCCAGGGGGCAGGAGGTTAGGTGGGCGTTAGAAAAAAGTTTAGTGACTTCCTCTATAGTAACTGCGTTAAAAGAGGGAAGTATTGATTGTGCAGGAGGACAAGAAGTGTAAAGTGAGGGAGATATCTGTAGAGTGGAGATCTCCAGACGAATCGTCTCAATCTTATTTTTGAAGTGATTAGCAATCTCCTGAGCAGTGAGTAAGTTAGTGGGTGGAGGTAATGGAGGACGGAGTAGAGTGGTAAAGGTGGAAAAGATTTGACGGGGACTGCGTGAGTGGGTGTTAAAGTGGTTGTAAACCCTTACAACACACACTCACCTACAGGTAAGCCTAGATTAGGGCTTACCTGTAGGTGCTGTAAATATCTCCTAAACCTACATGGTTTAGGAGATATTTCCAATTCCTCGTACGAGGATTCCTTCTGCGCATCCACCGATGTATTCGATGCATTCGCACTTTAGAAGGGTCACGGCGTGCAGTTTTCATTAAAGGACATGCTGTGCCGTGACATCACGCGACTCCGGCCAGTCACAGAGCCGGAGTCCGCGACCCCGGAAGGAAGATGGACGCTTTCAGCCGGCGAGGAAATCGGGGAGATCGCAGGCTCCAGTGTCAAGGAAGGGACACATAATGGGCTACTATGCGATGCATAGTAGCCCATTATGCTTTGCCTTTGCAAGGAAACAAAGAGGAAGTAAACCCATTAGGGTTTACTTCCTCTTTAAGGAGAGTGATAAAGTAGGTCTGTTTGGCAATGTGGAGACAGGAATGGTATTTTTGGAGGGCAGATTTATATTGGCTGAAATCTTGCTGTGAGTTAGTCTTACACAACAGACGCTCAAGAGCACGGCTCTGTTTTTTGAGGGTTTTAGTATTGTCTGTCTGCCAGGGTTGTAGCGGTCAGGGCCTGATTCTGTGTGTAGTGAGGGGGGGGCGAAGGTATCCAGGGTGGATGACAGTGAACTGTTGTAGAAATAAATGGCCAAGTTGGGGCAGGACAAGGATGAGATTTTGTCGTAGAGACAGTCTGTAGCAGAAAAAAGAAGAGAAGGGTTAAAGTGGTGAAGGTTTCTATGGATAATAGTTTGGTAGTTGGAAGGCAAGGAGGAGGAAGATAAGTAGAGAGTGAAACTAATAAGGTGGTGATCAGAGAGAGGAAAGGAATATTGGAGTGCATAGGTAGGAGAATATAAGAAGAAGGCAGTTGCCAACAGAGTGAGTAGAAGTTCATTGTTTTAGGTCAAAAGAGGATGTTAGGCTCAGCAGCTTAGAAGTAGCGGGAGTGTTAAGGTTAACAGGGATGTTGAAGTCACCAAGAATGATTGTTGGAATTTCAGAAGAGAGAAAGTAGGGTAGCCAGGCAGAGAAGTCGTCAAGGAAGCTTGATACCGGTCCAGTGGGCCGATGGATCACTGCAATTCTCAATGAAACTGGAGAAAATAGATGAATACAGCGAGCTTCAAATGAGGAGAGGGACAGAGGGGGGTGGATGAAGAACCTGGAAAGGGCTTTAAGGGGATAGGATTCCAACACCACCTCCTTTCCGTCCACTAGGCCTGGGAGAGTGAGTCCAGAGGAGGCCACCATAGGAGAGAGCAGCAGGAAAAGGAAGGTCAGATTCTTGAATCCAGGTCTCAGTAATTGCAAGTAGGTTCTGGGAGTTTGTGATAAATAGGTCATGGACGGTGGTGAGTTTGTTACAAACAGAGCGGGCATTCCAAAGGGCACAGGAGAAGGGGAGGCTTGTTCTAGGCAGAAGAGGAATAGAAATGAGATTGTGTGGATTGCGGCTGCTATCAGAGGATGGGGGGTTTGCAGGGTGTGTTGGCCAATTGTAAATGATGGTGGTCCAGGATTTGGGGAAATATCTCCAGAAGTTAGGAGAAGCAGAAGGATGTGAAAGGTGATATAGGAGTGTGATTTATGTGGGGGAACACATCCCAGTGTCCTGCAGGTTTTGTTGGTATATTGGTTCAGAATTAGCAGGAGCTGATATGTGCAGTAATAACGTGAAGACAGGAGTGAGGGTGATATACATAAGCTGTGGGGTGGAGAAGATGGGTAAAGGAGGGAGAAGGAAAAGTAGGGAGTGCATGATACAGAGTGGTGAGATTGAGGAAGCCTGGATGAGAGATGCAAAAGTTCGATGGAGAACCAGGTTACCTGTAATCTGGTTAGTGTTCTGCAGTAGTCTGTTGTGGATTTTCGCTTTGTGCATTTGCTGAAGTGCTGAACCGAAGTGTAATACTTATTCCAATATGATAGTTGCCAATGCAATCCGTGCCTGTGCAAACCCCTGGCTGTGCATCCCATAGAGAAGGCCTAAATTTATACTGAGTTTGGGTGGGGGTATTGCCAATTAATTATTATTTATTTATTATTTTTTGTGGGGTTTTTCTGCGTTTTTTTTGTTTTGCTGCTTTCCTGCTGTTTTGCTGGTGATTATATATCCCAATTAGTCTTCAGGTCTCCCGAGATTTACATATTTGTAGGGGTCCTACAAATATTTTTTTTGCATGTTCATATGGTTAAATGGGGGTGTTCTTTGATGTAGTCATCACTAATTAATAGAGTTTTTTTAAACTATTTACTAGACATCATCACACTGCCACTTTGTATTTGTGCCCTTATTCCTTAGTGGCATCCCGTGAACTGAAGTTCCTACATATAAACATGGTACGTTCCAACATGTTTTGGTAGATTTTTAGACATTATTAATAAACACGGTTTTCCTATTAAAGGTTGCTTTGCAACAATTTACACATGTACTTTTGTTTATAAATGTATCTAGTTTTTATTGTTACGGTTTCATGTTTTCCTGCATTTTCCCTGTATTCTACATGGTGATGGTTTACTATGTCTTTATTATGTTTTAACTTTTTTGACTATTTCGAGATATTGGATTTTCTTATATATGTGTATCTTTGATATGTACATGTATACATAGCAATCCCTTTTTCTTTCTTTGTTTATGTTAACCATTAGGGATTGGCCGAACACCCCCCGGTTCGGTTCGCACCAGAACATACCAAAGTGGCATAAAATTTGGCAGAACACACGAACATGAATAATCAAAAGTGCTAATTTTAAAGGCTTAGATGCAAGTTATTGTTATAAAAAGTGTTTGGGGACCTGGGTCCTGCCCCAGGGGACATGTATCAATGCAATTTTATTTTTTTTAAACTGCACATAGCAATTTTTTTAATGCTTAAAGTGAAATAAAAATGAAATATTCCTTTAAATATCATGCCTGGGGGTTGACTATAGTATGCCTGTAAAGTGGCGCATTTTTTTACGTGTTTAGAAAAGTACCACAGCAAAATTACATTTCTAAAGGAAAAATTGTCATTTAAAACTTATCGCAGCTGTAATGAATTGTCGGGTCTCGGCAATATAGATAAAACTCATTGAAAAAAATAGCATGGGATCCCCCCCCCAGTCCATTACCAGGCCCTTTGGGTCTGGTATGAATATTAAGGGGAACCCCGAACCAAAATTAAAAAAATAATTCATAAAAATGATTAGCTCAAATATATGTAATCTAATGATGACACTCATTGCCAGGTCTAGTATGTCTCCTGCTACCTACTGAAAGGCGTCCATCAGGCTACCCCGTCTTGGTTCTTGCCGATCTCCATTTCTCATACCATCTGCCAGTGGTCTCCGGGTAAGCTGGGGTTGGGACCCTGAGGGAGGTTATTCCATCTTTATTTGGACTAGTTGGGTGAACTAACGGATGCACTCCCATTCTCCTCTTCACCTCCTCACCCTTTCCCCTACCCAGAGCTGGGAATATTCTGATCCATGCACTATCAGTCATTTCTGCTTGTTATTTATTCTTTATATAGATGTAACCATTTGTCTAGCAGGCCAGCCCCGAGGAAGCCATTTTCATGGCAAAACATGTCGGATATTAAAATGGCCTGCATTATCTATCCAGGTTTTTCTATACTACATAATTGAATAACCATTTGATGCTAATATAATGTACTTTGAATCAAGCAAATCATGTTTAAAACTTTAATGTGATTACCTGTTAAAATTGGGGCCTTTGAGCATTTGTACTATTTTTGCCATTAGGCATTTATCAATGTGTTTTTTTTTACTAATTGTTCTTCTTCTTGTCAAAAACTACTTTAAATAAAATTATATACTTTTTCAAATAAGCATTGAATTGTCAACAACCCTTATTTTCTTCTGACCTCTGCACTGCCATAATCCCTATTTTCCACTCTTCTTCTATACACATTTAATTACAAAAGGGATGAGGTGCTGTATAACGTGGATCCTCTCTGCCATTCTTGCACTGACACTGGCAAGGCTGCAATGCAAGGCTGCAATGCAAGGCTGCAAATGACACTGACAAGGCTGCAGATGGACACTGAGAAGGCTGCAATGCAAGGCTGCAAATGACACTGATAAGGCTGCAGACGGACACTGAGAAGGCTGCAATGCAAGGCTGCAAATGACACTGACAAAGCTGCAATGACAAGGCTGCAAATGACACTGACAATGCTGCAGATGGACACTGAGAAGGCTGCAATGCAAGGCTGCAAATGACACTGATAAGGCTGCATTGATGGGCATTTAAATGTAAGTTTTTTTTCCTTAAACTTCCCTCCTAAAAGTTTTTTTCCTTAAAATTCCCTCCTAAACTTGGGGTGCGTGTTATACACCAGGTGTGTGTTATACGCTGATAAATACGGTAGGTATAGACAATAAGAAAGCAAAATAAACATCACAGTGATATGGACAGAGGTAAAGAATTTGAAGGCAGCATAGATTTCCAAAAGCACATACATGGAAATAGCAAGCAGATCCCAGTTTCAATTAAAGGTGGAAGATGTGGTTGACCCGACACGTACCTGTGGAGGGGTAGAGAAGAGTTGTTTTAAATTGTGCTGAGCCGAAGTGTAATACTTAATCCAATATGAATACTTTATCCAAGGTGATAGTTTCCAATGCAATCCCTGGCTGACAAAGAAGAGAAGCTTGTGAGAAGTCCTAACAAGGTTGCTAAAGTCAACTTCCAACCTGATGCATCTAGTAGATGTACAGAAGCAAGGATCTAAATGAACCATGTGACCTTCAATTTACTGCTGTTTATGGGTCAAGTTCTTTACACCAACTGGTTATAAATGAACCTCTATAGTTTTATAATGACATTTATTTCCTTCTCGGATTTTCACACCACTTTGTATTTCGAGCATCACAAGTGTTAACAAACCATTCTTGATCTCCCCGCACCACGTGGCTCTCGTTGAGTCCACTGACGCAGTTTGCAGCTGTAATTAGCTAACAAAATCATATTGATTGTCTGAGCCTGCTAATTACCACCAAACAGGTTCTATGCTATGCTCACACTTCTGCTTGACAGAGTATAAAAATAACCTGCCCAGGAATGCAGATGAAATGTATGGATTGCTAGGCACAGCTCAGTGGGTTCAGTAGTGGTGACAGATATGTTAATGATGGGCGCACAGTGGGCCATATACAATTTAGGAATAGCTATGGTCTGTGCAAATAACACTCCCTCACCTTTATTAAAGGAGACTGGAAAGTATAATACATTCTATTTGTTATTTCATTTAAAGTGCAACTCCAGCCATCACAAGAGCTCAAAGACCAGCTAACGTCATCCCGTAAATACTGACAAGTAAGTCTGCTTAAATTTCCTTAATGTGAATTGTATGGAGTTTGTTGTAGCCTTGCTATCCTATATAACACGGTTCCCCAAACTAAGGCTCAGGGGCAACGACCAGCCCACTGCAAGATTTTGCCCAGTCCACTGCTAGGGTCAGTGATGTATTCTTAAATTCAGTGCACAGACTGAGGATTCACATCAGTTGGTCTCTGCTTCTGATTGGGACCCTGATGTAAGGTGGAATTCTAAAAGATGTAAGGGAGGGCACTGATTAGGACTCTGATGTATGCAGAAACTCTGATAGGGATGCTCATGTAAGAGGGGGCATTAATAGGGACCCCAATGTATGGAGGAACTCTGACAGGGACCCTGTTGTAAGTGAGGCACTGATGGGCACCCTGATGCATGAGGGAACACTGATGGAGACCCTGATGTATCAGAGAACTCTGGTAGAGATGCTAATGTAAAAAGGGGGGCCCTAATGTATAGGGGAACCCTGATAGGGTGGCTGATAAAAGGAGGGCAGTGATGGGGACCTTGATGTATGGGAAAATCTGATGGGGATGCTGTAGTAAAAAGGGACACTGATGGAGACCCTGATGTATGGGGAAACTCTGATAAGGATGCTGTTGTAAGAGGGGGGGGGGGGCAGTGATGGGGACCCTGATGTATGCGTAAAACTTTGATAGGGATGCTGATTTAAGAGGGGACTGTAAAGGGGACCCTAATGTATGGGGGAATTTTGACAGGGACCCTGTTGTAAGTGGGGCACTGATAGGCACCCTGGCTTATGGGGGACCTCTGATAGGGATCCTGTTGTAAGGGGGAACACAAATGGAGACCTTGATGTATCGGAGAACTCTGGTAAAGATGCTGATGTAAAGGGGGGCAGTAATGGGGATCCTCATGTATGGGGCATCCCTGATAGGGTAGCTGATGTAAAGGGAGCAGTGATGGGGACCTTGATCTATGGGGGAAATTCTGATAAGGATGCTACTGGAAGGAGGGACACTGATCAAGACCCTGATGTATGGGGGAACTCTGATAGGGATCCTGTTGTAAGGGGGGACATTGATGGAGACCCTGATGTATGAGGGAACTCTGATAGAGACACTGATGGACACTGATGGAAGGGGGGACAGTAATGGGGACCCTGATGTATGGGGGAACTTTTTTATAGGGATTTATCATAAGGGCAGACACTAATGGGGAATGTGTCTGCCCATTAGTGTGAGTATAACAAGCATGTTATTCTGCATATACAGACAGATTTTACTGTTGTGGGTCTGGTACCACTTTAAAGAATAACTAAAGGGAAAGCTTTCTTTTTTATTTTTTACATTTTTTTTTTAGCTGTGGACAATGTGGAAAGGAATTAGAACCCCTGTCCATTTTTTTTATTCCTGTATGTGCTCCCATTGAGGAAATTCACCCTTTCTATTTGTTCTGTTTAACACCATCTCTGACAGTGAAAGAAAAAGAAAATATGGCAAAAGAACTACTCTGTTGTGCTCTGAGTGTACCTTCAAAGTAAATCTGTCACAATAGTCGTGCGCACGGGGTGTGCCAGGTGTGCCTGGGCACACCCTTATTACCCTGTGCAGATTTCCCTTACTGCTTGGCTGCAGAGAAAGCTGCAGTCCCTTTCTCTGTCTCAAAAGTGAGGCTGTTCAGACCCCTGCTATTTTACCAAAGTCCCCCAATGGGGCTCCTAATAAATTGTAAAAAATACAAATAAAATAATAAATAATAATAAATAATAATAATTTATTGTAAAAAATAATACAATTGTAAAAAACTTATAATAATAAAAAAATAAAATTATACTACTGACACCAATCCCTGCCCTACAAACACCGTCCACTGCTCTACTGTTTTTTTATATATATATATATATATATATATATATATATATATAATTGTGTGTGTGTGTTTAAGCTTTGGGGTGCACACCCTAATGCGATAGGCTGCTCACACCTATGTCTGTAACAAACCATGATAATTCTAATGAAAAAAAGTATGGGCGATGAAGAACCGAAATAGACACCACATTCCAATTAGTAATAGGTTTAGGGATGCAAATAATGGGACTTTAAAGGTGCCAAATAATTAAACAACTTGTATAAAAAAAATGATACATTTTATTAAATATCAATCAAGAATAGTCAGATACACAAATTTCATACGACATTGCAGCCACTTCTGCTCAACATGTTTCGCCCAAAGGAGCTTCCTCAGGAACCTTCAAAGTTGATAAATGTATCAACTTCATGCAGCAATTTTAAGTCTCCTGAGCATATGATGAAAATTTTGCGTAAGAAATAGTTAAAGCCCACTGAAAATGTGTGGAGTTCAGTGCTTAAGTACCGTATATACTCGAGTATAAGCCGAGTTTTTCAGCACATTTTTTTGTGCTAAAAGTGCCCCCCTCGGCTTATACTCGAGTCAAGCACTTTTCTGCAGCAAAAAAAATAATTTCCGACCCAACTTTGGGGCCCCGTATCCCAGTGGACCTAGCACTATAACATATCCAAAGATGGGGTTCCTAGCACTAAGTGGCCCGAGATACAGGGCCCCAAAGTCGGTTCAGAAAATGTCATTCTCTGCTGCAGAAAAGTGCTTGAGATTTTCTGACCCGAATTTGGGGCCCCATATCTCGGGGACACTTGGTGCTAGGGACCCCAAATGTTGTATTCCAACCCAGTGGAATTAGCACTACAACATATCTAAAGATGGGGTTCCTAGCACTAAGTGACCCTGAGATACAGGGCCCCAAATCGGTCAACTGTGTCCATCTGCATGGGCACAGTGAGGCTGCAAATGGGCATCGTTGACCCTCTTTTCCACTTACAGTAGCTGCGCATTTCTCACCCTAGGCTTATACTCGAGTCAATAAGTTTTCCCAGTTGTTTGTGGTAAAATTAGGTGCCTCGGCTTATATTCGGGTCAGCCTATACTCGAGTATATACGGTAATAGTAATCTTTACCACAGCCCATATCAGGAACTCAGTAACCAAACCCCAGCCCTGATGAAGGGGGCTTTCGGGACCCGTAACAAGTTCACTATTGTTTCTCTACTAGCTGTAACTTCATTGTCAATAAAATAAGTGATATGGATTCATGAACTGATTTTTTTTCTCTTCACGTAAACTTGAAATATGTAGCTGTTTGAAACCAGCAGCAAATTTCTAATTATGTAAGATTAATAATAGAGGCATATGCTGGCAGATATATTCCGTTTGTGAATAGATTTTTGCATCTGACATGCTGGCTATCTGCTTGTTGCCAAGTAACTATTAAATGTTTAGGGACATTCACAAAGCTACAGTTAACTAGGATGAAAAAAATTCATTGAATGTAATTTCTCCTAAAGTACAGCACTAGTGGTCCATAAGTATAACAATCCCAATTGTGGCCAATTATGCATCATAGTGGCAGAGAAAAGCCTTTCTAATCCTACAAGGGTAGAGGGATCAGCTCCTTGGATCAAAATATTCTGATATTATCCTTCAATAAGTATCATTAGTTGTAAGAAAATCATCCAAGCCATTTTTAAATTCCATCATTGATTTTGGCATTACTACCCAATTCAATAAAGCATTCCACTGCTTAACCACTTCAGCCCCAGAAGGATTTACCCACTTCCTGACCAAGCCATGTTTTGCAATACGGTACTGCTTCGCATTAACTGACAATTGTGAGGTTGCACGATGTTGTACCCAAAAGAAATTGATGTCCTTTTTCCCCCACAAATAGAGCTTTCTTTTGCGGGTATGTGATCACCTCTACGGTTTTTATTTGTTGCTCTATAAACAAAAAAACAGCGACAAATTTGAAAAAAACTACCGCATTTATCGGCGTATAACACGCACCTTTTCCCCTTAAAATCGGAGGAAAGTCGTGGGTGCGTGTTATACGTCGATACCCCCCGAAAAAAGTGACAAAAATGGCAAGCGCCGCCGAAAAATAGCGAGCGTTGCCGAAAAGACCGAATTGCGTCCGAAAAAAACCGAAGCGGAGCCTGGAAAAGACCGAGCCGACTGTTCGGCTCCGCTCGTAGTCCCACCTCCCTGCGCTCGCTCCGGAAACAGCAGGGAGGCGGGACCGCGAGCGGAGCCGAACAGTCGGCTCGGTCTTTTTTGTCGGCGCTTCGGTCTTTTTCGGCGGCGCTTCGGTCTTTTTCGGCG
This sequence comes from Lithobates sylvaticus, assembly GCA_028564925.1. Classification (NCBI taxonomy): domain Eukaryota; kingdom Metazoa; phylum Chordata; class Amphibia; order Anura; family Ranidae; genus Lithobates; species Lithobates sylvaticus. The sequence continues at coordinate 175,174,719 of CM053038.1, forward strand.
GCGCACGTGACAGAGCGTCTCGGCGGCGGGAAATTTAAACCCGGACAAGACTGCAAATGACGCTGGGCAAGGCTGCAAATGACGCTGGGCAAGGCTGCAAATGACGCTGGGCAAGGCTGCAAATGACGCTGGGCAAGGCTGCAAATGGCGCTTAAATGTAATTTTTTTTTTTTTTTCCCTAAACTTCCCTCCTTCTTATATGATATGTCTTTACTCAGATATAATGTATAATCTAAATGACCCTCTCACTTGTACATCTTCTACCACTGTTAAAATCTTGACCTTATCCATAATAAAAAACGTTTGTAAACAAAAAAAAAGTAGCCATTGATTACTGTATAAATGTCACTGGCAGGCAGGGGTTAACACTAGGGGGCAATCAAGGGGTTAATGTGTTCCCTAGGGAGGTGTTTCTAACTGTGGGGGGGGGGTGTGGACTGATAGGGAGTAGAGAGAAATCGCTGTTCCTGATCACTAGGAACAGCATATCTCTCTCTTCTCCCCTGACCGAATGGGGATTTGTCTGTTTACATTGACAGATGCCTGTTCTGGCGCTCTGAGGAGCGATTGCGGGTCATCGGCGGACATCTACGGCACTGGCCCTGGCGTTGCTGACCCTATAGCTCTCAAAGCGGCCAATGTACATCTACGGCAATTTGCGCAGCCGCAGTATAATGACGGCGGCTGGTCGGCAAGCAGTTAAAGCTAAATCCAGGCATAATGCATAGTTGAAATACATATATCTCCACTGTTTATAGTCCCATTCAATGCAGCCAATCTTGTGATCCAGGAACTCCTGCCAGACAGCATAGCTAGGTCTTCAGACTCCACTTCAGTGGCAGCATACGCTTGGTTATAAACCCCCAAACCTGATTGAACAATTACAGAACAGCAACACATGCTGATGAGGTCCTCCTTCTGCTCTTTTCTGTTTAAATGTTCCCTACCAGTACATGGAGTCACTGCTGACCTTTCTTTTACCCCTTACCTACGAGGCTAAACGTTCCCTGCACCTGTAATATGTGGCACAGCAGACTAGCAAACACAGCTAATTGGTCTTTCTATGGTACAAACAGTTTCCTGTAGACTAAAGAAAGTGTACAACGCAAAGTGTGCCATGGTGCCACATTGAGTGACTGATATGGTGATGAACACAGATGTTCCTAGAGGACATGGTTTCTTATGATATATAAATCTTTTTTTTTTACCTCTTCTAGAATCAGATTCCTTTGTGACTCTTGATATTTGTTGCACAATATCTTATGTCGGCAAAGGACGTTGCACCATGTGCTCTACCAGCACCACCACGTGCTGGTAGACTCTGCTCTGCCAGGCACTGCAACTGCATGTCTGAACAGGGAGCAGACATTTATATAACACCCAGCGTCTGGTGTTTGTCATGGACTGGAAGTCCTGCTCTGATCGTTGTCTGAATGTTAAGGTATCTCCACTCAGGGCCACCAACCTGACATATCTTATTAGTAATAGCCTGGGGGGGAGGGAGGGCAAATGCCCCCCTATTCCCTCAGTGCTATTCTCCTCTGTATGGAAGACTGATATCAAGACACATTCAGCTATGTATATTAGTTGAATTGAAAAGTACCTATGAAGCTGAGCTCCAGTGATGATATCCTTTTACATATTTACACTGAGCCAGCTTGGCACAATGTATGTATGGTACCTGATCGGCCTCTGATGAAGCTGTAAATCTTTTTGTCACCCGAGCTACTACAGTAATGACCCCAATCATCATGCCAAGCAGCTGCCCTTCTGTAAAGTAACCAGAGGGGGTTGCTTCTTGGCCCAGCCATCATTCTGAGAACACCTTGTACTTTTCTCAAGGAATGCAAAGCATTCTGTGATTGGATGACGTGGAGTTTGTGATTTCACTGCCCCTCCTCTTCACCTCATCCAATCAGAGAACACTTTGCAGTCACTGAGAAAAATGCAAGGTGTTGTCTGAATGGCGGCTGTGCCAAGTGAGTGACCCTCTGTGGTTACTATACAGAAGGGCAGGACTCTGAAGATTGTAGCCATCACTGTAGTAGTTCTGGCTACTTCCACAAGGACTGATTAGGTCTCACATATGCATCCTTACAGTGGGCCAAGCTGGTCCACTGTATGTATGCCAAATATGGAGTTCAAGGATGCAGAATACGCAACTGAATAAGTTGGTTGCGTTCGTATGTGCCTGGAATGCCCTTACTGTAAACAACCTTTTCTATGCTAATTGTGAAACTTCACTTCACCTGTTCGGAAATACTATGAATCATTCGGAAATACTCAGAAATACTAGTTCCTGAGTGTTTTCGAGCCTTTCCGAGGGTTTGCGAGTTCAGCCGAGCTGTCCCCAAGTATTTCCGAGGCTCTTCGGCGCCCCCACCTCTGGCCACATGCGGTATTGCATGCAATAGAAGTCAATGCGGAACAAATTATCTTCGTTAACATTGATTACTATGGGGAAACTCGCATTAATATGCGAGTGCTTTGCATTACAAGCATTCTCCTGGAATGGATTATGCTTGTAAGGTTCCTGTGTGTGTGTTTTTTTTTATATATATATATATATATATATATATATATATATATATATATATATATATATATATATATATATATATATATATATATATATACTCACCGCCAGGTACACCTTGCTAGTATCAGGTTAATTCTTCCTGGCATAGATTCAAAAAGGTGTTGGAAATATTCCTCAGCGATTTTGGTGCATATTGCATGATAACATCACGCAGTTGCTGCAGATTTGTCGGCTGCACATCCATGATACGAATCTTCCTTTCCACCACATCCCAAAGGTGCTCTACTGGATTGAGTTCTGGTGACTGTGGGAGACCATTGGAGTACAATGAACTCATTGTCATATTCAAGAAACCAGTGGTGAGATGATTGGAGCTTTGTGACATGGTACATTATCCTGCTGGAAGGAGCCATCAGAAGATCGGTACACTGTAGTCCTAAAGGGTTGGACATGGTCAGCACCAATACTCAGGTAGGCCGTGGCGTTTAAACAATGCTCAATCGGTACTAAGGGGCCCAAAGTGTGCCAAGAAAATATCCTCCACACCATTACACCTCCACCAACAGCCTGAACTGTTGATAGAAGGCAGGATGGATCCATGGCTTTCATGTTGTTTACACCAAATTCTGACCCTACCATCTGAATGTCGCAGCTGAAATCGAGACTCATCAGCCCCTTCTTCTCTGACCTCTGACATCAACAAGGCATTTTGGTCCACACAACTGCCACTCACTGGATATTTTCTGACCATTTTCTGTAAAAACCCTAGAGATGGTTATGCGTGAAAATCCCAGTCAACAGTGTTTTAAATACTCAGACCTTTCTTCCCCATTCTGACGCTCGGTTGTATAGTACTTGTATAATACATGCATATTCACATCTAAATTATCATTTTCCAAACAAAACAAGCACTCATTTTCTCAAATTTATTTTAAATCACACCTTCCACCTCTGATTATTTTCATTGTTAGTCTTTATACCCTTTCCAGATCTTCTATCTCTTTTATTTCAGTCCCTAAGAGAGTTTTATATTTATCCAAAGTCTGAAAAGGGCAGAAAAATAATATTAGCAAAGAATTAAACAGACCATTTTCTCCTAACATTTAATTGACCGGTCCAAGTTAGAAAATGTGATTTGTTTGAATGTAAATACAGCGCATAGTTGGCTAGCATATGTCAATATTATTCATTAGGTGTAACCGTAGCAAAATCTACAATAATTCTGCTCTTTATCGATGTGTGGGCAGCCATGCCTGGCCGTCTGACTTTTCTTTAAACAAGCTTCTAATGAGAGATCAGTGCAATCTATGTTCGTATTAAGGCCCACTGACAGCCAGCAGGTAGAATCTGGAGAAGAAGAAACAGACCCGTGAGGAAGAATTTGTAGATTTTTGTTTTAAGTAACTTCATTTGCTAAATAAGCATTGTATTGGAAGCAAGTATTGATGAGTAACCCCAAGTAATACGAAAAATAATTCAGCCATCTGCAAATGCTAAGCTGGTACTTTTCCCATGACCCTTTGTATTAGACTACGCAGGGTGTTGAGTGTGACATTGGGGAAAAGGCCAGAGCTGGATTAGGACCAAACAGGGTCCTAGGTGGATTAACAGATTTTTGCCCCCTGTTTTGAGAGCAGGTTCTCTATTTTTCGGTCGAAAAAAGTTACGATCGGAAATTCCGTTGCGCAAAATTCCTACGCATGCTCGTTAACAATTTGACGCATGCTCGGAAGCATTGAACTTAATTTTCTCAGCTCCTCATAGTGTTGTACGTTACCGCGCTCTTGACGGTCGAAAGTTCAGAGAACTTTTGTGTGACCGTGTGTATGCAAGCCAAGCTTAACCCCTTTCAGACTGGACCATTTTGCTGGCTTAAGACCAGACCACTTTTTGCGATTCGGCACTGCATCGCTTTAACTGACAATTGCGCGGTCATGCGACGTTGCTCCCAAACAAAGTTGACGTCCTTTTTTCCCCACAAATAGAGCTTTCTTTTGGTGGTATTTGATCGCCCCTGCGGTTTTTATTTTTTGCGCTATAAACAAAAAAAGAGCGACCATTTTGAAAAACAATGAAACTGGCAGTGAAGGTGTTAACCATGGGGTGGCAGTGTAGGGGTTAAGTGTTCCTAGGGTAGTGTTACTAACTGTGGGGGGCGTGAACACTGATCTCTGCTCCAATCACAGGGAGCAGAGATCAGTGTCACTAGTTGCTAGGCAGAACGGGGAGATGCTGTTTACTTCCGCATCTCCCTGATCAGCCTTCCCGTGAGACGATCGCGGGTATCCCCGTGTCGATCGAGTCCGCGGGACCCGCGACCGGACTCATTGGGGTCTTGACCGGCGAGCACGCGATGGCATGGCGGCAATCTTAAAGGGACGTACCTGTACGCCCTTTTGCCTGTCCGTGCCATTCTGCCGACATACATAGTCGTGCGCCAGTCGGGAAGTGGTTAAAGAGGTTGTAAAGGTTTGTTTTTTTATTTACTAAATAGGTTCCTTTAAGCTAGTGCATTGTTGGTTCACTAACCTTTTCCTTCGATTTCCCTTCCGTTTTTTTTCTTTGTCTGAATTTCTCACTTCCTGTTTCTCCTCAGTAAACTTTCCACCATCATCCGAGTGGTGTTTAGTCAGCCAGAACAGCTTACTGAGGAGGAACAGGAAGTGAGAAATTCAGACAAAGAAAACAAAGAAAAAAACATTTAGAAGGGAAATCGAAGGAAAAGGTAAGTGAACCAACAATGCACTAGCTTAAAGGAACCTATTTAGAAAATAAAAAAAATAACCCCTTTAAGCGGAATTCCGTCTGAAAAAACATCCAAATTTGTTTTGATGGAAAATCTGCTTGTGTGTATGTGGCATAAGACTCCTCCACCTGCCCTAAATGTCTATCCCAGTGATATTTAAACAGTGAAATGGAGATGTTCTAATGGCAAAGAAACAACCTGCTTCTATACTACTATTATTTAATTCTGTTGGTTTTGTTGTACTCCACTTATATGTGTTCAACTTTCTTTTATTCACTGCTGTGTCAGCTCTTTGGATCTGCATAGAATGCAAGATATTCCAACCAACCTGTAGTCCAAGTACTAAAGTTCCTCCATCCGCACTACTCATATTCTAACTGGCTTTCAGCTCGCCTGCTTTGTGCCTCGCGAACGACTATCCTAATAGAATGTAAGCTCCATTGCATTCACTACTAAATCATATTATACCTTAATAGATAATAAACTACCCATTCCCTCCCTGTCTAAAAATCTTCCACTGTCATAGTCAAGCAAAGTAAAAAAAAAACTCTGTCAGTCTGAGATGAGCTTACACTGGACCTAAGGATCCTCTTCTTACCCCAGCAATTGGACCCAATGATTACCACCTTTTATGACTAGTGGTTCATGAAGCCCAGATGTCAAGAGGCGATTCAGTTCGCAGTTGCAGCGCTATACAAATCATTCATTCATTCATTCATTCAAGACCATATTTAGCAGTATCAGTATGTACAGTATGTTATATCTATTAATCATTTGCTAACATAAATGTTTAACATTGTCAACCTTTTTTGTGTACAGCTAATTGGGATTATATCATCAAAATAATGACAGTGGTGTCTACTGTAGACCAACCTTTCTCAATCTTTTTAATGGGGAGGAATTCTTGAAATAACTTCTTGGTTTGAGGGAACCCCTGCTAGTCATTTCTATAACCCACGGTACATTGTGTGTATTTCAGTGGGAAGTAGGCCTTATATTTGTGGCCAATGGGAATAATCCCCCACTCACAGATGGCTAAAAACGATCATTGGTGTCATTTGGAAGTTATCTGAGAGGGAGAAATTGGTCTTTGCTGAAGGAACCCCGACCAACCTCTAGAGCAGGGTTCTCAAACTGGTGGCCCTCCAGCTGTTGCGAAACTACAAGTCCCATGAGGCATTGCAAGGCTGACAGTTACAAGCATGACTCCCACAGGCAGAGGCATGATGGGACTTGTAGTTTTGCAACAGCTGGAGGGCCGCCAGTTTGAGACCCCTGCTCTAGAGGAACCCTAGTTGAGAAAGCCTGCTATAGACAATGTGACTTCTCGTTGTCACTGACTAGATCAAAGTCAAAAGACACATGAGTCAATCTAGGTAGAAGCCTATAGAGCACTGGGATTGAGGAGTCCTGGCTGTCAATCCTTTTTCACTCTTCTCTTTGAGATGGCACTCACTACCAAAATAAGGTAAGCTTAGCTTTCTGCATGTTGCAGCAGGACCATTCTCAACATTTAAAGACATTTGCATGGAGAAAGATGGTGGGAGCAATGCTGTCCCTGAAACTGTCTTCAGCCAATTGCTTTAGAATATGTGACCCAAATAATGTTCTGTGTATTATATGTGTAGCGGGTACACTTTAACAAGTGTGCGCTATACGTGGAAATGTAGTTTTTCCCTCAGAACAGTAATGGGGTTCTGAGGGTTAATTGTACAGGTTTGCTTTGGCATCAGTTTGCCTGGGCTGTGCTAGAGTTCTGCCTGGTCATGGGTGCAGTGAGGTACCCATGACAGGCCTAGAACCAGGCCTGGTTGGACGTCTTGGGTATCAATCTTCCCCGGAGCCAATCAGTGGGTGCGCCTGGCCCCACTGTGTAGTCTGGGGAAGGGTACTTAAGGTGCTAAAGTCACGTGTTCGGGGTTCGGCCGCAGTCATGTTTCCTGGTACTGGACCGGGGTAGCCCCGAGAGGGGTCCCGGGCCTGGGAGCGATTGCCGTCCCGCAAACATGGTCAGTTTGACTAGCCCCACAGACACACATGGTCTGGTGAAAGGATCCGTCTGTTCCCGAGTCTCAGAGCCGGGAGTGGCCGTAGGCAAACACACACAGAGGAGGACGCGAGTAGGCGCTAAGGACGCCTTGGTGATACATTTCTTAACCCATTGCTTACTGTAATTTTTTTAAATGTACGAGTCTATTACCTATGCTTACTAAATTGTCAACTTTTAAACAAACGTACTACACTAGTGGAGGCCCCCCTCTTTTCTCTTTTCCCCATTCTGGCATGCTGCTGTGGAGACACTTAGCATTTTAGGTCCGGAATTCTGAGGGTATTAAAGGAGAAGGACCAGGCTGGACCCTGCAGTAGGACACTCTGATTACCATATTCAGGGGCTTATTTGGATACCCCCGAAAGACTCATTTGATCTTCCTTAAGGTGAGAGTTCTGGGAGACCAGAAAAGGATTAACCCCCAAAAAATAGATGAATAGCAGCGTGAATACAGCAGCAATATAGAGAAACCATTATATATACATAGAAATACCTGTGGAAATTTTCATTCTTCTTCACAAGGAGCCATCTGTTTCCATTTTCTTCTACACATAGTGGATTGGCCTATTTGAAACTATTCTATGTTATCAGGACGTTTTCTATGTATTTGATTCCCTTTTATCCATTGATCTGGACATTGCTATATATATTTTTGGACGCTTTTTATTCACATCCCTTTTATTCATCTATTTGCTTTTATTTCATTCGATCTTTTATCGCAGGACTTATTTGAGTATCTATCACAGGATTTTATTTTATTTCTTTTTTCATCACAGGATATGTTGTTATCACAGGACTTACTGCCACCATTTATTAATATTATTATTATTAGCTTTATTACTATTTACTATTTTTACTACAGGATTCATCACTTATGATTATTATTTTTATCACAGGAATCATTATAAATTTGCTAATTTTTATCACAGGATACATTGCTTTTTTATCTCATGATACGCTGCAATTTTAGCACTTTATCTATTTATTTTTTATCGATGTTTATGCACTATTCTATTTTTACTATTTAATTGATTTGAGATACAGTGTTATCCAGTCAGGTTTATGAACTAGTTATTAATTAATTATTTATTAATTAATTATGTATTCACTATTTATTCACTTTATATGCACCCCTCTTGCATATTTTGCACTTATTAACTTTTAGACCATAACTTTCACTCTTTGGTCCTGGATCCCTTCCTTATCCTAGACTAGCGCCCCTTGAGGGACCTAGTCATTATTACATTTCCTACAAATATATATTTGTATTTAGTTTGCGCAAAGTCTCTCAACTCATCTACCTCTTTTAAGTGCTTTTGTGAACACTATTCACTTTGCTGCAAACACCATTCACCCATTGTTTTTTACTCTGACCCACCTATTTACTCTTAGTAGCGCGAGAGATTCACATACAGTGGTGTGAAAAAGTGTTTGCCCCCTTCCTCATTTCCTGTTCCTTTGCATGTTTGTCACACTTAAGTGTTTTGGAACATCAAACCAATTTAAACAATAGTCAAGGACAACACAAGTAAACACAAAATGCAATTTGTAAATGAAGGTGTTTATTATTAAAGGTGAAAAAAAATCCAAACCATCATGGCCCTGTGTGAAAAAGGGATTGCCCCCTAAACCTAATAACTGGTTGGGCCACCCTTAGCAGCAACAACTGCAACCAAGCGTTTGCGATAACGTGCAATGAGGCTTTTACAGCGTCCTGGAGGAATTTTGGCCCACTCATCTTTGCAGAATTGTCCTAATTCAGTTACATTAGAGGGTTTTCGAGCATGAACGGCCTTTTTAAGGTCATACCACAACATCTCAATAGGATTCAGGTCAGGACTTTGGCTAGGCCACTCCAAAGTCTTCATTTTGTTTTTCTTCAGCCATTCGGTGGTGGACTTGCTGGTGTGTTTAGGATCATTGTCCTGCTGCAGAACCCAAGTTCGTTTCAGCTTGAGTACACGAACAGATGGTCGGACATTCTCCTTCAGGATCTCTTGTAGACAGCAGAATTCATAGTTCCTTTTATCACGGCAAGTCTTCCAGGTCCTGAAGCAGCAAAACAGCCCCAGACCATCACACTACCACCACCATATTTTACTGTTGGTATAATGTTCTTTTTCTGAAATGCAGTGTTCCTTCTACGCCAGATATACTTGGACACACACCTTCCAAAGAGTTCCACTTTTGTCTCATCGGTCCACAGAATGTTGTCCCAAAAGTCTTGGGGATCATCAAGATGTGTTGTGGAGAAATTGAGACGAGCTTTGATGTTCTTTTTGCTCAGCAGTCTTTTGTGACCTCTTGGATGAGTCGTCGCTGCGCTCTTGGGGTAATTTTGGGCGGCCGGCCACTCCTGGGAAGGTTCACCACTGTTCCATGTCTTCGCCATTTGTGGATAATGGCTCTCACTGTGGTTTGCTGGATTCCCAAAGCTTTGGAAATGGCTTTATAACCCTTTCCAGACTGATAGATCTCAATTACTTTCTTTCTCAATTGTTCCTGAATTTCTTTGGGTCTCGGCATGATGTGTAGCTTTTAAGGATCTTCTGGTGGACCTTACTGTGTCAAGCAGCTCCTATTTAAGTGATGCCTTGATTGTGAACAGGTGTGGCAATAATCAGGCCTGGGTGTGGCTAGAGAAATTGAACTCAGATGTGGACAACCACAGTTATAGTATGTTTTAACAAGGGGGGCAATCACTTTTTCACACAGGGCCATGATGGTTTGGATTTTTTTTCACCTTTAATAATAAACACCTTCATTTACAAATTGCATTTTGTGTTTACTTGTGTTGTCCTTGACTATTGTTTAAATTGGTTTGATGTTCCGAAACACTTAAGTGTGACAAACATGCAAAGGAACAGGAAATGAGGAAGGGGGCAAACACTTTTTCACACCACTGTATACTCATGCAAAATAGAAGTGCTAACCTTTTCCAGTCTCGCCTAAAAAGTGCGCAGGGCGTGTCCTCTCGGCACAGCTCTATCGGCGCTATTGCATGCACATATGCGGCCGTTTGGCGCCAAGGCCCAGCCTCCGAGAGGCTGCATATTTGAGTGCGCTCGGCGCAAAGAGGTTAAATGTCATTTTTGCACGATGTTTGTCTTTAATTCAGCTGGAGCAGGATGAGCCTATGTGATATTAAACTAAGGAGACAGATGTGCAGCTTTGTTTGGTTGCTTCTCTGCTTTGAAGTAAACAAGACAGTACAGTTTGGTAATAGGGCGAGGGAATACATTTCGAAGACTTCGGCCCTATTGATTTCTCCAGCTTCACCCCCCCAGCATTGTAAACATCAATCAGAGCGCATGTAATTTTCTCTCCTCTCAGAGGTTTTCTCTTATAATCAACAGTCATCTCATTGTTTGGCCTCTTGTGAGAAATTACAGACAGGAACAACATGGTGATCCCATCACACCCCTCAGGAAGAGCAGCCTGAAATAATCACTGTCATGGGCATTAGCTTGTCATATGCTACACACTGCCTGGTAGACAGATTTGTTTTTTTTTTATGTTAAAAGCCATAGACAGTGCTTGGGATTGTAGCCCCCTGCTGAGGATTTCATATATTTTAAAGATGAACTTCAGTCAGATGAAATGCATAAAGTGAGCTGTTTTACCTGTCAACAGATTTGTATTTCTGTACATTCAGTCCCAAGATTTGCACAGCTCTGCCATGCAGCAAAGCCTGGCAGGGGAGGGGAACTGATCTTTTGATGCTACGGTTCATTTTAATTACAGATAATACGAAATATGTGGTGCTAACTAGAATGTGTAGATGGATAAACACAATAAATAGATCTAAAACGTGTATCTAATAATCCTACAATGTGATAACAAACTAAGAATGTAATGTAAACATAAATACATAATATCCAATAATAATATTCTTAAAGTGCATGAAGGTGCATCAAAGTGCATAAAAGTGAAAAAAATTCCCAAAAAATAAAAAAAAAAGTGAAAAAAGTTGCATCAGTTGAAAAAAATCGCATGAATTGCAAAAAAGTGAAAAAAAACACACTAAATACGTAAATCCAAGTTCATAGTCCAATAAAGTGCAATAATTCTGGCGTGAATGAAGACAAATCTTCATATAACAATTCATGCAAAAACAATTTAGTAGAAAAGTGCATTTGCAAAGAAAGATCGGTTTCAAACTCCTCCAATCCTTAGCAGCAATCCGTGGTGCGCCACACGATTCCCCCAGCCTCTCACCTCTATGCAAGACCCCTACGGGTCAAGTGAAGCCTGCAATCAGGAACCAGATGTAAAGCCAGCAATCAACCGATCTCCTCCGATCATCTCAGCACTAACCGGTCACTGGTAGAAGGCTTCAGACTTGGCAAGTAAGATAAAGGCATGTAATATAAAGGAATATCCCCATCATGTAGTAGTCCAACACAATTTTATTATAAAACGAAATGTAGTGACTTACAGTAAAAATTCTGGATAACCAGCACAGAGTACTTCCTGGTCTCGGCTGTGACCTAGGAAGTGATGACACCTGACTCCTCCCTGACGCGTTGCATCACTGATCACGTGACTTCATCAAAGGGTGATGCATGAACTGTTATATGGACATTTGTCTTCATTCACGTACAGTAAGAAACCGCAACAGTTATTATTATTTAAGAGATTTATTGATGATATCATCATTATATGGGCTGGAGACAAAGAGTCTTATTAATTTTGGTTATGATTTGAATATGAATAATAAAAATATTAAACTGTCCTGGGAAGTTAGTGATGAAAAAATCTATTTCTTAGATTTGGAGATAAGGAAAGAAGGGGAAAAGTTGCTGACGCAGACGTATTTCAAACCGGTAGACAGAATTGGCTACCTACCATTGGACAGCTGTCACTATGCACCTTGGCTTGTCAACATACCAAAAAGGTCAATTCATTCAACTAAGAAGAAACTGCACGGAAAAAGAAGAGTTCTTAAATCAGGCCAAACTGATTGGAGAAAGATTCATACAAAAGGGCTACCAACATGGATTTATTGAACAGAAGATACAAGAGGTAACACTAATGGACAGAGAAAAATTGATTCAAGACTCAGTCAAAAATGCTGAACAAAAAAATAATATTCCATTGTTGATGTACTATAATATTCAACATAAACAGATAGAGAGAATATGCAAGAAATATTGGAACATCATAAGAGCAGATCAACATCTGGGAACAATTCTGTCTGTGAAACCTAAATTCACATACCGAAAAGCACAGACTCTAATGCCCCGTACACACGATCAGACTTTCCGACAACAAAACCGTGGATTTTTGTTCGAAGAATGTTGGCTCCAACTTGTCTTGCATACATACGGTCACACAAATGTTGGCCAACAATTATGAACGTAGTGACGTACATGACGCATGTGATATCTCCATTACGAATGCTAGTTATATCTCTGGCTCGTACTTGATTCCAAGCATGCGTGGACTTTTGTCTGACGGACTTGTGTACACACGATTGGAAAGTCCAACAACAAACATTTGTTGGCAGAAAATGTAAGAACCTGCTAGCCAACATTTGTTTTTGGAAAATCCAATCGTGTGTACGGGGCATAAGAGATCACATTGCTAAAAATGTGTTGGATCCTCCATCTAGAAATTATTTTTCCTTCTTCGAAGGGAAAGGTTTTTATCCATGTAAAAGTTGTTATACATGCAGACACACAAAAGAAAATAAAAATAAATTAAGTTTTAAATCAGTAACAGTAACTGCTAAAGAGTATATGATTGAGGATTTTGTATCATGTAGGACTGAAGGGGTTATCTACCGTTTTTAGAATGTACTTGCCGGATTCAATATGTAGGACTAAAAGACCACTATGGAAAAGATTAAGAGAACATACACAGAATATTAAAAGTGGTTTTACGAAACACAGTTTATCCAGGCATTATGCCCAGTATCACAATAGGGATCCTTCCTCGCTTGTGGTATTTGGGATAGAAAAATACAAACCCCCATTGGAGGGGTGATAACAAAATTATCAAAATAAGTCAGTCTGAATCTAGGTGGATCTACGAGTTGCTTACACTAACACCACTAGAACATAATGTGTAATTCGAGCTAAATTGTTTTATATATAATTTTGTATATTTGCTGATTTTGTCGATCGTTGTAGATTTTTTCTCGATTTTTCTCTACATTTTATTATCTTCTCCTAATTATACACTAGGTGCTGCCACTCATTCCATTTTCTGAATCTAACTTATTAGATGGGTGTTATTTCAGGTTTAGTCAGCAGATGGCACTGTTTTATTAACAGATTATTGTAACATACTGGAATGTCATTGATTTTTTACTATTAGGGATTTTATTACTATTATGTGGAATATGTGTTAGATGTCTTATTATATCTATATTGCGCTGTGTCCAGATCTAGAATACATGTCAGAATAGGAGCTGTTTAGACCAGTGTGGTTGCCATGACAGCGGATTGTGTTATATAAGGCCGGCATCGTACACCCGACCCCATACCCTTTGATGAAGTCACGTGATCAGTGACGTAACGCGTCAGAGAGGATCCGGGTGACATCGCTTCCGGTCGCGGCCGAGACCGGAAGTTCCTTTGTTTGTGAAGCTGAACAGCAAACATTTTAACTGTGAGTTACTACATTTAAAAAAAAAAAAAAGTGTTCTTAATGTGAAGGGCTTGTGTTCACCCCATAAAAGGGGTAGTTTATGGCAGACATTGCGTTATCAGGCTGTGGATGTCGTCTTCTTACAAGAGATGCATTTCACTCCAGGATCTGTACCTAGATTGCCTCTATCCCCATATGGTTCCATGCAGTGTCCCCCATTGCAAGGGCGAAGGGGTAATGATAGCCTTTAGGAAAACATGCCCACTGACCTCTACGTCTGTGCAAATGGACCTGGAGGGGCGATTTATTTTTATTAAGGGTATGCTGCAGGGACATTGTTATACGTTTGCTTCTATATATGCACCTAATACTCGTACGGTCTGTTTTTTTAGTTAAGACTCTGAGGTTGTTGGAAAAATTTAGGGAGGGGTTTGTGATTTTGAAGGGGGATTTTAATATCACGTTGGATCCCAAACTAGACACCTCAATGGGTAAGACCCCGCTATCCTTCAGAGCCCTTAAACATGTCAAACAACTTTTTCGATCTCTCCATCTAGTAGATAGCTGGCAGGTACTAAATATGGAGAAGAAAGACTATAGTTGTTACTCAAAAACCCATATTGTCTATTCCCAGCTTGATTTAATTTTGGTGGATCAGTATTACCTGTATTATGTGAGATCTGCCATCATTGAATCTATAACGATTTCTGATCATGCCCCTATTGTGTTAACATTTCTTCCGGTATCTGCAGGTCACCAGGAGCGGAGATGGCGATTAAATTAGTCATTTTTGGATGATAACCAGATATTGGAAGATTTACTGCACAAATTGGCAGGATATTTTGAAATAAATACATCTGGGGACATGTCGGATCAAACAGTGTGGGAAACTCATAAGGTGGTTATTAGAGGGTAGTAATAGCATACGGCTCATGATTTAAAAGAGAAAAAAGGAAAGAGATTGAGGACCTGCTGGAAACCCTTGACCCAGGCGATGCCAGACAGCTGGAGACACTAAGTGTAGTGCTCTCTGGATGCCTGGACAGAAGGGCCAAGGACAAACATAGATTTTTTTGGGCATTGATTTTACGAACAAGGGAATAAATGTGGCCGATTATTGTCCAGACAATTAAAAAAGCAACAAGAACTCTGTTATACTAGTTAATAACAAACAGGTAGTGGATACTAAGTCTATAGCTGCAGAATTTGATCCTTTTTATACAGACCTATATGATATTTAATCAACTTCTTTGAGGGCTGAGGATGGGGGGCGGGTGGAAGAGATAAGGGAATACATTAGGGATTCTGCCCTACTAATCCTCTCCCCCATAATCATAGAGAAATTTGAATGGCCAATTACTATAGAGGAAATAAGTAAGGCAATAGAAAACTTGCCAATGGGGAAAAGTCCAGGACCAGATGGTCTAACGAATGCATATTATAAGAAATGTATCCATATTTTGGCAACCCCTCTATGCAATTATCTTAATAAAATCACAGCTACTAATCCCCTACCCCTGAAAGCACTGTTGGCAGACGTAACAATTCTTTCGAAACTTGGGGAAGACCCACAATATTGTGAAAACTACAGACCTATCTCCCTTCTTAATTCAGACACCAAATTATTGGCAAAGATCCTAGCCACTAGATTACAGGACCATATAGTACAACTAGTTCATTTTGACCAGATGGGCTTCATGAAGGGTCGCTAAACTAAAGATAATACCATTCGGGCCCTTCTTATCCTTCACTGGATGCAGAATGAACCTGATAAAATACAGAGAGTATTACTATCAATGAATGCCGAAAAGGCATTTGATAGAGTGAACTGGGTCTTCATGACGGAAGTCTTGAAGGGGATAGGTCTGAGGGAGCGGATAATGGAATGGGTATCAGCATTGTATGTGGGTCCAAGATCTAGGGTCAAGGTTAATGGTACTTTATTAGACTATATTTGATATACGTAATGGTACCAGGCAGGGGTGTCCCCATTATTGTTTGCTATGATTTTAGAACCCTTTCTTTGTAGAGTGAGGGAAAATAAGGGAATAGTTGGGGTCGGTATTGGCTCTGGGGAGCATAAAGTCTCAGCATACGCTAATGACTCTGACCTGCTTTGTAGGGAGTACGTCTATTGACGTCCTCCCGTGCCCGAGCGATCTTTTTTTTTTTTTTACACTTGGATATATATACACACTTATATATATTATAAACACATAATCATGGTTGAGTATTGCACTTAAGAGATTACAAGGGAATTTGGGGAAACTATTAAAGTCACTTTCTTTAAAACAATCCCCCCCCCTTTTTTTTTTTTTATTTCGGGACTTATATATACACTCACATATATTTTAAACATATACCCACGGTACTGCACTTAGATTTGATAATTTTTTATATATTTTATATATATATTTTTTTTTTTTCTCCCTCCCTTTCCCTGTTTCATTAGCTACTGCTCGTCCCCTGTGGGGACCTCTCCTCCTGGGACTGCTCTTACGGTGCAACGGGAGAGGATTTAAAAAAAAAAAAAAATTGGGGGGGAAGCGGTGTCCCTGTCCCTTCCCCTTGCCGTTTTTTTTTGTATAATTCTCCTTTAAGGGGGCGTGGCTATGTCCTATGCCTACATACTTTTGCTAATAGGTGTTCCTCGTTCCATCTCAAAGTTGGGAGGTGTGTATATTCCCTTGTGTTCTGGTTTAGACAGCCCTTTCATTTCGATAGGCTGCACAGAAACGCAGAAAAAGTAGTGCAAGCACTAATTTTGCAAATTGCGCTTTACCAAACCGCATGGGGTTACCAAACCGCATGGGGTTACCAAACCACATTAATAATTAATGGCACCCACTAGGGTTGTCCTGATACCTAGCATTTGCGCGAGTACTTGTACTTGCACAAATGCTCCGATGCCAGATCCGATACCAGTGAGAGATTAGGCGACCCGGCGCAACCGAAAGTCAGTGGGCAGAACAATGGAAGTGACGCTTCGTGTCGACATCAGCGGTTGGACATCCCGAAGCCAATCTTGGTACACCTTGCACTCGGCCACAGTAAGCCAGCAGCAGACATCTTGTTACACCCAGCCCATATAGTTTGGGCTGGATGTAACAAGATGGCCGCTGCTGCTTTTATGCGGCCGAGTGCAAGGAGTACCAAGATGGGCGTCGCAGGCGGCTCTTATGGCATTTCGGTGCCTGCCCATCAGTGCCCATAAATGCCACCTATCAGTGCCCACTGCCGCCTATCAGTGCCAGCCACCTGTGAGTGCCATCCATCAGTGCCAGCCACTTGTCAGTGCCAGCCATCAGTGCCAGCCATCTGTCAGTGCCATCTGTCAGTGCCCGCCATCAGTCAGTGCTGCATATCAGTGCCACCTAATTCTATCAGTGCTCATCAGTGCTGCTTAATCAGTGCTACCTATCAGTGTCCATCAGTGCTGCATATCCGTGCCACCTAATCAGTATTGTGCTTTGGAAACTGTCACATGACATTAAAAAAAGTATTGGTAATCGATATCGGCGAGTACTTGAAAAAAGTATCGTTACTTGTACTCAGTCTTAAAAAAGTGGTATCGGGACAACCCTAGCACCCACGCTTGTTTTACAAGGGCATCACATTCATGTGCAGTGTGAAAAACATGCACAGAGCACGCCTTTCCTGCACTGCGTTCTACAGTTTATATAAGACAGCCCAGAACTTGTTAATATGTGATCAAAACACAATTTTTTTTTGGCCTATAATAAAAGAAAATTTTAATATTTTCAAATGCTCTGATGCTTGGGGGCCTGGATGGTATACACCTCGACACCCCACCCACCTTATACATATACAGATGTTGTGACCGATCAATATAATCACATGGGTTCAGGGCCAGCAAGTGGTTAATATGAAATGATAATAGGCAAAATATTACATATTGGCATAATTCCAATCAAATTGCAAATCCTGAAGATAATAAATAAGGAAAATATATTGAAAAAGACATGCATTACCTTGCAAAAGGAATAAGGCCACATTAATCCCTCTGTTTCATTGCGTTTTTCTGCCATTTTTTAAAACGAGTTTCAATTTCACGGCATGCATTTTTAACACTTTATAAATAGTCAAGGCCACAGAGAAGATAAGAATACCAGCCGCTACAGGGACAGCGGGGCTCCGAAGCTAAGTGCCAGGGGAAGATCGCAGCCACTCATCCTTGTCCCCGAGTCCATTTAAAGGAGAAACTATAATAAAAGTATACCTTAAGCCAAACATTTTTTTTGATATAGTGAGGAGGGATTAGAACCCCTGTCAGTTTTTTTTGCTGGATATGTAAAAAAACAGTAAGGGTACCACAACAATCGTGGTTTATTTTTAATGCCTGTGCCCCCCCACTGGCAAGATTCACTATAGTTGACAAATAGGCTGTTCACTTTGGAAGGTAATTCGACTTTCTATGAGAAATGTGAATGTGGTTAAATTTCTCTTTGCAAAGAATATTCGACAATGTGCAATCAAAAAATAAAGAAAAGACAGCACTTTTGCTTGCACAAGATTAGATGATAGAAGTTGGCACATAAGTAGGCGCAGTTAGCTAGTCTTTCACTAGGTGGCTCTGTTCCAGGATAGTGTCTGGTTACAGAAAGAAGTGTCATCAGGTGCTAGGCCCCTTTAGTTAGAGCCCTCCTGTAGTGATGTAATGGGTGAGCCAGTACCCACATGGAAGCCAGGTTGGGAGGAGCCCTAGTGCTGTTGGGGCATGGAAGCCAAACACCCCACACCTATGCACATGTAGCCTGCAAGCAGGGCCGGTGCTACCACTAGGCAAACTATGCAGCCACCTAGGGCGCACTGCTGCCTAGGGCACCCGGCCATTGGTGTTCCTACTCTCTCTTCTCTCTGCAGCAAGCAACTAAGTCTCAGCATCAGCAGGCAGCCGGAGGACTGAGTCTGTGTCCCGATTCCCGAATGAATAGAAGCAAACAAACATTCATTGATGGGTGCTGGTGTGGCTGCATTGATGGGCGCTGGTGAGGCTGCATTTGATGGGCGCTGGTGAGGCTGCATTTGATGGGCTCTGGTGAGGCTGCATTTGATGGGCTCTGGTGAGACTGCATTTGATGGGCGCTGGTGAGGCTGCATTGATGGGCGCTGGTGAGGCTGCATTTGATGGGCGCTGGCGAGGCTGCATTTGATGGGTGCTGATGGGCTGCATTTTAAGGGCGCTTCATTAAAAAAAAAGGTGGGGTATACCTGGGCAGGGCAAAGGGGTTGAGTCAGGGGTGGAGCTGGGGGGGGGGGGGGGGGGGGGGGGGCGGCAAAATTAGGTTTCACCTAGGGTGTCAAAAATCCTTGCATCAGCCCTGCCTGCAAGTAGACAGGGCTGGAGGCCAGGAAGTGGTAAACTTCCTTACACTTATGGAGGTGGAGCAAGGATGGTTGCAAAGGGCCTTTTAGGCAAGGTCAAGAGCTCCCTAGAGTGAGACTATACCCCTTGAAGGTCCCGGGAGAGGTGTACCTATGGTGACTGCAGAGAACACATCTCACTGAGAATTCATGACCCTGTGTGCAGAGGGACTGGGAAGAAGGCTTACTAAAAGTGCTGCATGATGCTTTCACGTGTGACCACTGTGGACTGTCCACTAAATTTGATTGACAGTGTACTGTCACGCCACCCCGGATTAAAGTAATGTGACTACTGATGAAACTTGGCAGATGGCATAAACAAAGTGCAGCAATCGTATCTTTGGACATTCCTTCCTTTGGGGATAAAAAGATTAATGGCTGGGAATGTTGTAAGGAGGCCTCTAACATGGAGTGGGGCACAAGATGGGAGAGGGTTAAAGCCTTAAGCAGAAAGGAGAAGACGTGGGGCAGGGACTTGTGCTCTTGGTGCCATTACTAGCCTCTTACAAGCAAAGCTTCACCTCATTCACAATGATCTGGGGAAAACGTCTTTGCAAAGTGCAACTTCCCCTGCAAAAGAACAGTCTATTTGCCTTAATACTGGCCATACACTATACGAAAAATCCCATTTTCGAAAAATGAACATTCGACCGTGAGCGCAAACGATAGTGCCCTTATGTGATGACCAATAAATCATTCAGTGGACATAAATGAATGCATTATTTTGTTCATTTTTTTTTTTTTTACATATATCTAGTGCAGACAGTTCACACGGGAAACACAATAACCTTTCAATTTATCATTCGTTCGGCAGAAAATTTTCCAAACTTGTCCTTTGTTTTTTTCGGCTCAAAAATGTCCCAACGATTATTGATTTTGTGCCCATTAACTGGCCGAAAAAAACGAACAAACTGTCTAAATGACCGAATTTTGGCCGATTTTTCGTATAGTGTATGGGCCAGCATTAGTCAATCAACCCCACTGAATTTTCCTGGTAACCACTGCCCCAAGGATAGAAAGAAAAAGGGAAAAATCCAACATTTTCAGTTTTCATAAGGACATGAGTATAAATGAAAATCTTCTAACAGCAACACCTATTCCTATTCCATCTCAGAGGGGATCTTTGCTTACCGTATATACTCGAGTATAAGCCGACCCGAATATAAGCCGAGGCACCTAATTTTACCACAAATAACTGGGAAAACGTATTGACTCGAGTATAAGCCTAGGGTGAGAAATGCTCAGCTACTGTAAGTGGAAAAGAAGACCAACAATGCCCATTTGCAGCCTCACTGTGCCCATTTGCATGCCTCACTGTGCCCATTTTCAGCCATAGGTTTCCCGAACTTCAAACTTGGGAGTTAAGGGTTCCTAAATGCCCCCTATCTGCAGCCAATATTGCATTTGGGGTCTCTGGACCCAAAGGGTCCTGAAATGACATTGCTGCAGATGGACAAAGTTGACCGATTTTGGGGCCCCGTATCTCGGAATCACTTTCTTGCTAGGAACCCCAAATTTGGTGTGCAAACCCAATGGAACTAAATCTACAACATATCTAAAGATGGGGTTCCTAGCGCTAGCGCCAAGTTATCCCAAGTCGGTTCGGAAAATGTCAAGCACTTTTCTGCAGCAGAGAATGACATTTTCCGAACCGACTTTCGGGGCCCGTATCTCGGGGTCACTTGGTGCTAGGAACTCCATCTTTGGATATGTTGTAGTGCTAGTTCCACCAAATTTGGGGTTCCTAGCACCAAGTGGCCCCGAGATACGGGGGCCCAAAGTCGGATTGGAAAATGTCATTATCTGCTGCAGAAAAGTGCTTGACTCGAGTATAAGCCCAGGGGGGCATTTTCAGCACAAAAAAATGTGATGAAAAACTCGGCTTATACTCGAGTATATACGGTAGTTTAGGTAAATTTTATTATTACTTCTTGTTGCATGCACAGACCAGGAACTGAAGAGAAATCTCTCCAGTGGTACCCAGATAGCACAAAAACCTTATGGGGGTTTTAGTCATTCACTACGCTATCCAACATGAAGCAACTTTTTGACTTGCTATTATAGCAGAAAGTAAAACATTTTCATTTTTTTTCAAAATTGTTGCTCTTTTTTTGTTTATAGCGCAAAAAATAAAGAAGCTCTATTTGTGTGTCCTTTTTTTCCCACATTTTTATTTCGGTACAGAGTCACTCGCCCCCGTGCAATTGTCGGTTAAAGTAACACAGTGCCGTATCGCAAAAAATGGCCTGGTCATGAAGGGGGTAAAACCTTCCAGTCCTTAAGTGGTTAATTTGTGTCTTCTATAATGACATGGAGTTAAAGTGGTATTAACCCCAAAAATAAAATATAGTGCAGATTACAAATTCTTAAATGTGATGGCTGCATTAGTTTTTTTTATTTTTAGGCTGTTTTCCTTTATTTTGACCTGGTGATCCGGCCAGTAGTTTTGTTGTTTTACAACTTCCTTTAACAGACAAAGCTGTTTGGCATAAGTGGCAATTAGAGGGTTGAGACCAACCATTTACCACTGAAAGGGGTGCTTACGATGATCAGCATTTACTGTATTTAACCACTTGCCAACCGCCGCACGCCGATATACGTCGGCACAATGGCAGCGGTAGGCAAATGGGCGTACCTGTACGTCCCCTTTAATTGGCGGGCTAGCAGGCACGCGCACTCGCCGCATACAGAGTGACCGTGCCCGCGGGACCCGCAGACTTGATGTCTGCCAGTGTCCCGACGATCGTGTCACGGAGCCTCAGAAAGGGGAGATGCCTATGTAAACAAAGCATTTCCCTATTTTGCCTAGTGACGTGACAAAGATCACTACTCTCTATCATCGGGAGCAGTGATCACTGTCATGTCAGTGGTAGCCCACCCCCCCACTGTTAGAATCACTCCCTAGGACACACTTAACCCCTTGATCGCCCCCTAGTGTTTAACCCCTTCCCTGTCAGTGTCATTCACACAGTAATCAATGCATTTTTTATAGCACTGATCGCTGTATACATGACAATAGTCCCAAAATAGTGTCAAAAGTGTGCTATGTGTCCGCCATAATGTCAGTCACAATAAAAATCACAGATTGTCGCCATTACTAGTAAAAATAATTTATTAATAAAAAAATGCCATAAACTATCCCCTATTTTGTAGATGCTATAACATTTGCGCAAACCAATCAATATACGCTTATTGCGATTTTTTTTTTTTTCCCCAAAAAAATATGTAGAAGTATACATATCGGCCAAAACTGAGGGAAAAAACTTTTTTTTAAATATATTTTTGGGGAATATTTATTATAGCAAAAAGAAAAAAATATTGCCTTTTTTCAAAATTGTCGCTTTTTTTGTTTATAGCGCAAAAAAATAAAAACCGTACTTTTCCCCTATTTTGTAGTCGCTATAACTTTTGCGCAAACCAATCAATATACGCTTTTTGCTATTTTGTTTAGCAAAAATATGTAGAAGAATACATATCGACCTAAACTGAGGAAAAAAATGTGTTTATTTATATATTTTTGTGGGATATTATAGCAAAAAGTAAAAAATATTGATTTTTTTTTAAATTGTTGCTCTTTTTTTGTTTATAGCGCAAACAATAAAAACCGCAGAGGTGATCAAATACCATCAAAAGAAAGCTCTATTTGTGGGGAAAAAAAAAAGGACATAAATTTTGTTTGGGTGCAACGTCGTACGATCGTGCAATTGTCAGTTAAAACGGCGCAGTGCCGAATCGCTAAAAGTGCTCTGGTCAGGAAGGGGGTAAAATCTTCCGGGGCTCAGAGCCGTCTTTAATATTGATTGGACCCTGGGCAAAACTTTCCTTGGCCCCCCCCCCCCCCACATGCAGTTTCGCTCTCCACCTGCTCTGAGACATACAATAAATAGCAGCTACACTCAAAATAAGTTTACTGAATCAGATCAGGCAGCTATTGCGATTGGTTGCCAGAGGTTACAGTGTATCATTACTGCTCACTGACTGGTTGCTAGAGGTTACAGCACACATTACGGCTCACTGATTAGTTGCTAGAGGTTACAGCACATGATTTCTACTTGTTGATTGGTTGCTAAAGATTACTGTGGATATGACCTCAGGGGGGCATGATATACATATCAATGCCGCCGGCCGCTGCTATTTACATATGAATGCTGGTAATTTACATGTAAACACAGGGTCTGCAGGTGAGTCATCTGTACAGAACAATAGGGCAGAGCTGGGCAGCATTAGTAGCAGCACTTCACACTGAGGTATCGGGACACAGCACGGGACTAAAACCTCAAGGGACGAGGGAATTTAAACCAGGATAGTTGGCAAGCATGAGGCAGCTGCTTTGGGCCCCACAACAATGACAGGGCCCAGGGCAGTTGCCCCTTTTGTCCTGCCTTTAAAACGGCCCTGCCGGGGCTGAAGCGGTTAAAGAAAAAATACAAAAAACAAATGCAGCCGTCACATCCAGTGATTGGTAAGCTGCAATAAATTACATTTTTGTTTTTGGGTTTAATACCATTTTTATGCTTTAAACAATGAAAAGGGAATATGACTGTATATTACAATTTACCTATGTAATTGTGTTATACAAATTCTACACATTAATGCAGGATAGCTAAATGTTTATATTTTTGTACAGTTTAACCATAAACTCATGCATTAAATATAAAAGAATGATTTAGTCAGCAGTTATAAGTAAATGTAAATTCTAAACTGATAAATAAATAGATCATAAAGAAAAAAAGTCACATAAAAAACGGTTTGACTATAGTACGTGACAAGGCTGTTGATCTTGCTTACTATGGTTCATTAATCTGTTTTATTCCCATCTTGCCGGAAAACATCCAAACATGTTTACTCGGTGACTGTTACATACATTTAAGACTCAGTCTAATCTAAAGTTAAACAAACTATTTTAACCCCATCCTGCCTAAGAGTAAAAAAAAATATTAATGCCTAAGCACAATTTTACAACTTCGACTTTTGCGTTAGTAAAACCTTACATATCACAACTACGGTACTTTGTGCATTTAGATGGATTATACCTTGTTTTTTTCAGGACAAATTGGACTTTCATTTGGTTGTAAATAGTAATGGATATTTCCTGATTTTATTTTTTTTATTACCAAAGGAAAACTGTCCCAAACTAGTAAAAAAAAAAACATAGTGCACACCGTACAATGTGAGAATATAAAATACATGGATAAATGAACTGTCAATGTACAATGTGAGAATATAAAATAAATGGATAAATGAACTGTCAATAAGACTGATGTCGTGATACAAGAAAATCACATAATAATGTCCATCAACAATGGACTTGTGTATTTTTCAACCTTACCAACTATGTAACATAGTTACATAGTTATATAATTAACCGCTTCAGCCCCAGAAGATTTAACAGCTTTAACTGACAATTGCACGGTCGTGCGACGTTGCACCCAAACAAAATTTACGTCCTTTTTTCCCCACAAATAGAGCTTTCTTTTGGTGGTATTTGATCACCTCTGCGGTTTTTATTTTTTGCACTATAAACAAAAAAAGAGCAACAATTTTGAAAAAAACTCCAATATTTTTTACTTTTTGCTATAACAAATATCCCCCAAAAATATATAAAAAACTATTTTTTTTTCCTCAGTTTAGGCCGATATGTATTCTTCTACTTATTTTTGCTAAATAAAAATGCAATACGCGTATATTGATTGATTGGCGCAAAAGTTATAGCGACTACAAAATAGGGGGTAGTTTTATGGCATTTTTATTCAAATTTTTTTTTTATTAGTAATGGCGATCTGTGATTTTAATAGTTACTGAGACATTATGGCGGACACATCGGACACTTTTGACACTATTTTGGGACCATTGTCATTTATACAGCGATCAGTGCTATAAAAATGCACTGATTACTGTGTAAATGGCACTGGCAGGAGAGGGGTTAACTGCTAGAGGGCGATGAAGGGGTTCAGTGTGTCCTAGGGAGTGATTCTAACTGTGGGGAGGATGGGCTTCAACTCACATGACAGCGATCACTGCTCCCGATGACAGGGATCAGTGATCTCTGTCATGTCACAAGGCAGAATGGGGGAATGCCTTGCTTACATAGGCACTTCCCCGTTCTGCGGCTCCATGACACGATCGCTGGGAGCACGGTCACGCTGTATGCGGCACGCGTGCTCCTGCTATCCCCGCCTCTTAAAGGGGACTTACAGGTAAGACCATTTGGCCACCGCTGCCATTGTGCCAACGTATATCGGCGTGCAGCAGTCAGCAAGTGGTTAATCAGGTTGAAAAAAGACACAAGTCCCTCCAGTTCAACCATAAAAATAAATAAAAAATAATATCATACAATCCCATATACACAATTCTATACCCACAGTTGATCCAGAGGAAGGCAAAAAAAAACAGCAGCGTATGCTCCAATTTGTTACAGCAGGTGAAAAAATTCCTTCCTGATCCCAAGAGAGGCAATTGGATTTTCCCCAGATCAACTTTACCTATAAATGTTAGTACCCAGTTATATTATGTACATTTAGGAAAGAATCCAGGCTTTTCTTAAATTAATCAACTGAGATGGCCAGAACCACCTCTGGAGGGAGTCTATTCGGAAAATGTCCGATCAGACCATGTTGTCGGAAAATCCGCCCTTGTGTGGGCTCCATTGGACTTTTTCCGTCGGAATTTCTGACGGAAAAAATTTGAGATCCTGCTCTCAAATTTTCCGACAACAAAATCCGATCGGACTTTTTCCAATCGTGTGTAGAGAATTCCGATGGACAAAGTGCCACGCATGCTCAGATCAAATTACGAGACCAAAGCTATTGGCTACTAGCCTCTACGTAGTTCTGTCGTACGCAACGAACGTCACCACATTCAGAATGATCGGATTTTCCGACAACTTTGTCCGACCTTGTGTATGCAAAGTGGTAAGTATAGTGGACCTCTGCGCTACTAATTAAAATAGATAGTTATAGGTGAACTCAAATGCTGCTGACTCTATTAGTGATCACAACTCAATATAAACAAAATAAAAACGTGTACAGATGTACGTGACTCGCAAATCATAAAAATATAAATAAATGAATTAAATAAATTAATTTAAAGTGCTACTAGGACCATGCTACTAGGACCTTGTGTATGCAACACCAGTGTCGGACAAAATACGTCGGAAAAAATCCGACGGATTTTGTGGTCGGAATTTCCGACCGTGTGTACGGGGGCTGTGAAGAAACCTTTCCGTATTTGGAGATGAAATCTCTTTTCCTCTAGGCGTAAAGAGTGCCCCCTTGTCCTCAGTGTTTACCGTAAAGTGAATAACTCAACACCAAGTTCACTATATGGACCCCTTATATATTTGTATATGTTGATCATATCCCCTCTTATTCTCCTCTTCTAAAGAGAGAATAAATTCAGTTCCTCTAATCTTTCCTTAGAGCATCAGCTGAGCTCCTCCATGCCTCTTATCAGTTTGGTTGCCCTTCATGTAACAATAATAAGTAATGAATAAAAAAAACATGCAGTGATCAAAAATTTTTACGATTATAAATAATCATATAAAAAATTGTCCACTGTCAAAATTAAATCACTGAAGTATTAGAAAAGATACCCGTGTGAGGGTACAAAAGGGTTTTGACTTCGCCTTTGATTGTGAGATCCACCACCATATGATAAGATTGGCACGCTTACCAGAGAGTATGGACTCATATACTGATAAGTATTGAGTCAAACGAGCGTTCGTGAGGTATAACTCAACAATATCCAGCAGGATCAGATGGGTGGTTGAATTTTAAAGACTGGTTGAAGGTCTTGAAGGCAAACGCTTTGTAGATAGAGGTCACTGCTGGAGAAGCTATCCACCCCAAAGACTGTAGTTGTTGAAGCGCTTGTGTCCTTTCTTCAGGAGTTAGAAGGTGAGCCTCTGAAGTCGCTCCTGGGATCCTTCTTACAACTATCATCAACCCATAGACACAGGACAAAGTGCCTGCAGATCAGGGGAGGGGCCAAGAGATCTAGCTGTATATTTCTTGATACTGCCATAACTCTAAATAAATTCTCCTGCTCCGACAATCACAGCGATACCACATATGTGTATAGTAGTTGTTCTTTGTACCCGTAGTCCAGCTCATTTTTTATTTTATTTTTTATACTACTTAAAACACACCGACACTTAGGCTAGGTTCCCACTGCTGCAAATTCTATTGCGAATTTTAGCCGTTGCGATCGCTCAAATTCGCAAGTCATTTTAATAACATAGTTTTCCGTGAGTGCCGTTCACATCAATGCGTTGCGAATCTAAGCTGCGTAAAAAAAGGGTCTTGTCTGAGTTTGATCCGTGTGCAATGCGAATTCAGCTCCATAGACTGCATAAGAATTTGCAATGCAAATTCGCAAAGCAATCGGATCAAAATTGCGCTAAATTTGCACCGCAGCAGTGTGAACCTAGCCTTACACTAGCACTAATTAAAAAAAAAAAAAAAACCTGTCCAGAATATACTGACCATGACCTTTAACCACTTTCAGACCGGACCATTTTGCTGGCTTAAGACCAGACCACTTTTTGCAATTTGGCACAGCATCGCTTTAACTGACAATTGTGCGGTCGTGCGACGTGGTTCCCAAACAAAATTTACGTCCTTTTTTTCCCACAAATAGAGCTTTCTTTTAGTGGTATTTGATTGCCCCTGCGTTTTTTTTTTTTTGCGCTATAAACAAAAAAAGAGCGACAATTTTGAAAAAAAAAAGCATTATTTTTTACTTTTTGCTATAATAAATATCCCCCAAAAATATATAAAAAAATGTTTTTTTCCTCAGTTTAGGCCGATACGTATTCTTCTATATTTTTGGTAAAAAAAATCACAATAAGCGATTATTGATTGGTTTGCGCAGAAGTTATAGCGCTTACAAGATAGGCGATCAGCGATTTTTATTGTGACTGCGACATTATGGCGGACACATCGGACATTTTTGACACATTTTTGGGACCATTGTCATCAATGCTATTTAAATGCATTGATTCCTGTGTAAATGACACTGGCAGTGAAGGGGTTAACCATTAGGTGGCAGTGTAGGGGTTAAGTGTGCCTAGAGGTGTGTTTACTTACTGTGGGGGGGCGTGGCTGTCAGCTAGTGAATGCTGATCTCTGCTCCGATCACAGGGAGCAGAGATCGGCGTCACTAGTTGCTAGGCAGAACGGGGAGATGCTGTTTATTTCCGCATCTCCCCGTTCAGCCTTCCCGTGAGACGATCGCGGGCATCCCCGCGGCGATTGAGTCCGCGGGACCCGCGACCGGCCTCGCGGGGGTCCCGACCGCCGCGCACGTGATGGCACGGCGGCAATCTTAAAGGGACATACCTGTATGCCCTTTTGCCTGTCCGTGCCATTCTGCCGACGTACATCGTCGTGCACCGGTCGGGAAGTGGTTAAACAGGACCTTTGACCCAAACACTAACCCTGGCACTGACCTAGATCAAACCTCAATCTAGGTATTTTTTATTTATTTTTTATGCTATTATTATTATTTTTCAATTTTAATGTTTCAATTAAGGTTGTATGGAAAAAGAGAATACAGACGGTCCCTGGGTTACGAACACAATAGGGACTGTAGGTTTGTTCTTAAGTGGAATTTGTTTATAATTCGGAACAGTACATTTTTAAGTGTAACTTCAGCCTGTGCAGGGATGTGGCATGTTCCGGGCACTTCTGGACATCCAGTTATGTTATCTGCGGCCCTGCAATATACAGGCAGGTCCATAAATATTGGGACATGGACACAATTCTAATCTTTTTGGCTCTATACACCACAATGGATTTGAAATGAAACAAACAAGATGAGCTTTACCTGCAGACTTTCAGCTTTAATTTGAGGGTATTTACATCCAAATCAGGTGAACGGTGTAGGAATTACAACAGTTTGTATATGTGCCTCACACTTTTTAAGGGACCAAAAGTAATGGGACAGATTAACAATCATCCATCAATCTTTCACTTTTTAATACTTGGTTGCAAATCCTTTGCAGTCAATTACAGCCTGAAGACTGGAAGACATAGACATCACCAGACGCTGGGTTTCATCCCTGGTGATGCTCTGCCAGGCCTCTACTGCAACTGTCTTCAGTTCCTGCTTGTTCTTGGGGCATTTTCCCTTCAGTTTTGTCTTCAGCAAGTGAAATGCATGCTCAATCGGATTCAGGTCAGGTGATTGACTTGGCCATTGCATAACATTCCACTTCTTTCCCTTAAAAAACTCTTTGGTTGCTTTCGCAGTATGCTTCGGATCATTGTCCATCTGCACTGTGAAGCGCCGTCCAATGAGTTCTGAAGCATTTTGCTGAATATTAGCAGATAATATTGCCCGAAACACTTCACACTCTGAGATGGTCGGGTGAGGACACGCTCCGAAAGAGCTCCGGGACCTCCGTGTTTGAACTGAGTGGAGGACGGTGAATTAACAGCCAAAAACCCAGCGTTAATGCAGCATGAACACAGCTAACAGATACCATACTAGATCCGCAAAGGAAAAAGTACATCCGCGCATAACTCAAGGAGACATCCAGCAATATTTTTCACTACCCCCGCAAATACCCTCCGGTATTACACCAGAAAGAGTCCACTAACAGACCAGATACTATGGCAGCCCATGGTCTATCTATTGGGAAAGCTCCTCAGATGCAGGAAGCGGGCGTTCGGAGCCCAGGTCATACGGGCGGTGGACTGAACCCTACAAGTATCCTCGGCTTACCCGTTGGTGGGAGACAAGAGATCCGGGACCTGGATGTCCGGGGCACGGACCATGGTGGGGGTGTGGATGGCGGACTTGGCTGCTCACCGACTCCCGACTTGCATGCCGGAGGAGACCGCGGGACACGAGACCTGGCGCAGCCGCAGTTTGACTCGCCGGAGACAGCTGGCCGGGGGCGCGCCGAGGAAGAGAGAGGGCTGGAGGGAGACATTCGGAGTATCCGAAAAATGTTGGATACACTGCCTACACGCCGGGACATCGAAACACTAATTGGGCGATTAGAGGAGACTCACCGCCAAGACATCCAAGCGGTGAGGTTAGAGACGTCGGCCCTAGCAGAGAGAGTCAAGGCAGGCGAGGAAAAAGTGCTTCACGTAGAGGAGAGGATGGACGCCTTGGAGAAAGTGCAGACCTCTCAGGTGCTTATGGCAGCAGATCTACAGCTCTACACAGAGCAACTTGAAGACAGAAGCCGCAGGAGTAACCTCCGAATTCGGGGTCTTCCAGAGGTACAAGGGAATGAAGATCTTAAGGTAACCTTAACAGCTCTTTTTCAGTTTATCTTGAAGTCCCCTGAGAGGTCAATAGAACTGGTGAGGGCCCATAGAGGTGCAGGTCCTAAATCCAAGGACCCTGAAAGACCTAGAGACGTTATTTGTTACTTTGACCGATACCTAGAGAAAGAGCTGATACTCAAGACAGCCTGGGAAGCAGGAAATATGAACTTTAATGGGGCTAATATTAAGATCCTACCCGATATATCCCGTGCTACCCTTCAACGCAGAGCTTGCTTACGTCCGTTACTAGATTTAGCTAAGAAACAGGGTTGCACATATAGCTGGGGATACCCATTATCGGTAAGATTCCGTAGGGAGTCACTTTCATATACTATCTATACCCCAGAAGACCTTACTGGACTATTTGCTTTTCTGGAAGTGCCTCCCATCCAGATAACCAACTGGCTTCTACATATTCCACTTACAGGGAGACGCATGGGTGTATCAAATAGACAAGGGAGACACGGAGACTTTCACATACATCGATCACCCCAAAGGAGAAAAATTTGAGATCCACACGGAGACTAAGAATGGGTTAAATGGATGAGTGTGGACAGTGACTCTCTGTGGGGGGGGGGGGGGTGGGAGGGAGGGGGGAGTGGAGGGAAGGCCTGAAACAGTGCTATTTCATCAAGAGACTCTGGTTCTTTTCTTTTTTTTTTTTTCTTTTTTTTTTTTTGTTGGACTACTGAACTGACATAATGCTTGATATATGAGGTTTAATATATGTCAATATAGGTCAATAATACGACTTTAGCCCCCCAGATAAGGGGGAGATGAGACGGCTGGTAGAAAGACTCATCTTTTTTTTTTTTTAGGGGTACCTTGCCTTCTCTTTTTTTTTTCCCCTTTTCTTTTTTCTTTTTTTTTAGCGTCTGCCTGTTTTCTGATGAACAATTCCACATATACATATCTAAGAAGTCCATATGCCCATTAACCCCCCCCCCCCCTCTTCCCGGCCCTTTTTCTTTTCTTTTTTTATATGGGTATATATATATATATATATATATATATATATATATATATATATATATAAAAAATTTCTTTCTTCCCTCTCTCTCCTATTTTACTACCCCCCCCTTTTTTTTTTTATTATATAATTTGTTTATATAAATTTGTTTTTTTTTTTTTTTTATCTCTCTCTATCTTTTCCCTTTCTTCCCTTACACAGAGCACATTAATCACTCACTGAGATTTTTTGGACAATCATTTTTCTTAGCAAATTTGGGGTTTTTTTTTTTTTTTTCTCCTTAGCTATATATAGATATACATAATAATTTCTATTTTTGTATTTGATGCACTGGGTTTAGAGCACGTATTTTTGTGGCAACAACATGAATTTTACTCCCCACACTCATTAATATCTATTTTTTCTTTTTTTTTTTTTTTTTTTTTTTTTTTTTTTTGGATTCTTTCACGGTATCAACATATTAAAAATGGAAAAAAAAAAAAAAAAAAAAAAAAAAAAAAGATATACACGATAATAACACGTTAATGAACCAGGGGGGGCTTAAATTTTCCCTTCCCCATTCCCCCTCCTATTTCTTTTTTTTTTTTTTTTTTTTTTTTCTCCCGTTTTTCACCTTTTTTTGAAATTTGTACACAAACCACAATTAGGTGGAACTTTTCTTCATTTAGAACACTAAATTTTTTTTTTTTTTTTTTTTTTACAAAAATACCTACATATTCAGATATATATATATATACCAATTGTTTTTTGGGACACCGCCCGACAATAAAAGGGCAAATTTTTTGAGTCTGGAAAGAAGGTTAAAACTTTGGAATCAATAATCAATAACAAATAATAGAGGGGAGGGCTGTACTATGAACAAAATTTATGATGATATGTTTAATATGAATATATATGAATATATATGAATATAAATATGAATTTGATTTAGTGACAGGCGATATAAGGAGACTCAGCCTACAGCTATGTTTTTATTTGTTCTGGGGTTCTCTTTTTTTTTTTTTTCCTCCACCTTCCTTCCCCCTTGGGAACTTGAACTTGAGACTACTAAAATACTAGGGAACAATACACATGCTGAGAGGGAAGTAGAAGGACATAGCCCTTATGTGCGGATTAAATTGTGAGGTAATTAAAGGAGCAGAGAGATACGATCAAGAAGGACGGCTTTCTCCCTGCCCCCCCCCCTTGATACTGGTTTCCCCCCCTCCTGCCCCCCCCCCCTCCCCTTTTCTCCCCTACTACTAGCTTAAAAATCTCCCACTCTTTCCCTCTCCGCCCCCTCCCCTGTCCGTCCCTACTCAATCTAAAATTTTAAGACAGTAAATGCTGGAGATGAACGGATGATCCCGGAGCTTTAAACCCGACTACCCCTGACCACGACCCCACATAGGACAAAACGCTCATATACCGAGTCGTAACGGTGAGCGTTTATTTCTTTTTAGCAACATATAGCTAAAGTTTTTTAGGAGGGGATTCTACCCCGCAAAATCCCCAAATTTATTTATTTTTTTTTTTTTTGATTTTTTTTTTTTTTTTGCTGTTTTAGAGCCAGTCCATGGAGGCCCTCAATGTGATCTCGCTGAACGCAAGAGGTCTAAATACACCAGAAAAAAGGAGACTATTAATACACGACCTACAACGCTATAAGTCAGACGTGGCATTTGTACAAGAGACACATTTCAGAGAGGATAAAGTACCTATTTTAAAGAATCATTTATTCCCAAATGTTTATCATGCTACAAACCAAAAGGCAAAGTCAAGAGGAGTATCTATCCTTATCTCGAGAAAGATACCATGGACGTATATAGAATCGGTCAAGGACCCCGAAGGGCGCTATTTGTTCGTAAAAGGTAGAATAGGAGATATCGTAATTACATTGGCAACACTGTACGCCCCCAATGACCATCAAGAACCCTTCTTAAGTAAAATATTCAAACGGTTGAACGATTTTACAGAGGGCCATGTGATCATTGGAGGCGATTTAAA
Organism: Lithobates sylvaticus; assembly: GCA_028564925.1. Lineage (NCBI taxonomy): Eukaryota > Metazoa > Chordata > Amphibia > Anura > Ranidae > Lithobates > Lithobates sylvaticus. Next base: position 175,208,271 of record CM053038.1, read on the forward strand.
CGTCCCACTAAATCCAGCTGAAGATACCTCGTCTGGACTCTCGGCTACTTCCTATAGATCGCGTAATCACATTACCCAAAATCTACATAAAAATCAGCTGATTGATATATGGCGTATATCCCATCCAACTGAAAAAGATTATACCTACTATTCGCCACAATATAAATCCTACTCTCGAATAGATTATTTCCTGATACCACATGCCCAACTCCACTCGATACGAGAAGCCACGATAGGTTCTATTACGTGGTCAGATCATGCACCTATTTTTATTAAATATGAATTACAAGACTCACCACATAAAAGATCAAGTCAGTGGAGATTGAACGAGAGCCTCCTACAGGATAATGAAGTCTTAGAGGATGTAATTAAGGAACTGAACTATTATTTCACCGCTAATGACACCTTAGACTGTGACCCCGGAATTATATGGGAGGCGCATAAAGCGGTCATTAGGGGAGTACTAATTAAGCATGGGGCCAGGATTAAACGGAAACGGACAGAACAATTAAAAATATTATTAGAAGAACTAGCCCTGTTGGAAACTCGTCATAAACGGACTCTCTCCACATCCCTGGAGAAGGAACTCCAAATTAAACGAACACAAATTGCAGACCTTTTACATTTCAAGGCAAAGGCAGCATTGCAAACTTGTAGGAGGTTCTCGTATGAATCAGGGGATAAATGTGGAAAGTTCTTAGCTAGAACTTTGCGAGAACAGAAAATAATGAACTATATACCACAAATTATACCACCGAACAAGCCCAAAGTGATAAAACCATACGATATTGCCAGGGAATTCCAGGAATTTTATGAATCCCTATATAATCTCCAGACTCAACCTCCCACTCAAACCCAAATCGACGAATATCTTTTACGGTCGGAAATGCCCCAATTAGCTGAGGCAGATAGAGAAGACCTTGATAGGCCCATAACAGCAGAAGAATTACAGGAAGCCGTAAGAACCACTAAATTGGGTAAAGCCCCGGGCCCGGATGGACTCACAGCCCAATATTATAAGGTATTGTTTCAGTCTTTAGCCCAATATATGATTACATTTTTTAATGATTTAGGATCCACTGCGACATTTACAAAAGAGACAATGTTAGCCCATATATCGGTGATACCGAAAGAAGGAAAGGACCCGTCCTCCTGCGGGAGTTATCGTCCAATCTCCCTGCTTAATCTAGATCTAAAACTTTTCTCGAAAATTCTAGCAAATAGGATTCAACAATATATCCCAAATTTAGTTCACCTAGACCAGGTAGGTTTTGTTCCCAAACGCGAGGCAAGAGATAATACTACGAAGGTACTTAATTTGCTACATATAGTGAATAAAACTCAAACGCAAGGTGTATTTATAAACACAGACGCTGAGAAAGCCTTTGACAGGGTGAACTGGAGGTATATGGTGGCAGTTTTGCGATATGGAGGCTTTGGAGATAAAATGTTGAAGTGGATAAATTCCATATACTCCTGCCCAAGAGCACGGGTAAGAGTTAACGGAGTACTGTCGGAAGCCTTCCAGATCGCAAATGGGACACGCCAGGGATGTCCACTGTCACCACTCCTTTTCGCCCTGTCGCTGGAGCCATTCCTCTGCATAATCCGCTTAAACCAGGATATCACAGGTATACATGTTGGAAAAACACAATTTAAGATCTCGGCCTATGCAGACGACATGCTGTTCTCGCTCACGAACCCCCTGATCTCAATCCCGAATTTAATGAAGGAGTTCGAGAAGTACAGTACACTTTCCAATCTCCGTATAAATTTTAATAAATCAGAAGCAATGGGGCTTAACTGCCCACAGATACTAATTGAACAACTTAAACAAAACTTCAAGTTTAAATGGACAGGGAAAGCACTTATATATCTTGGTACATTAATCCCACCTGATATAAACAAGATCTTTGAGCTAAATTTCCCCCCACTGCTCCAGAGGGTGAAAACCCTACTGGATAAGTGGAAATCAGGATTACACTCTTGGCTAGGACGAGTTAATATCGTCAAGATGAGTATTCTCCCTAAATTTCTTTATCTCCTACAGGCCCTCCCAGTAAATATCCCATCGTTATATTTTAAACAATGCCAGAAGTTAATTTTTGACTTTATATGGGCATATAAGCAACCTAGGCTACAGCGTAGGCAACTAATACTTCCTAAGAGAGACGGAGGACTAGCAGTACCAGATATACATAAATACTACCAAGCTATACACTTAAGTAGGGTGATAGATTGGAATAGGCATATAGATCTTAAACTCTGGGTACAGATTGAGAACGCGCAGTCGCCTATTCTATTAGGAAGAGCACCTTGGTGTGCTACACACCTTCCCAGAGAACTTATTAAACACCCTCTAATAGGTAACACGGTGAAAATATGTGCAAAGTTGTTTTCAATATTGAATATAACACCGGAGACCTCTCCTCTGTACCCAGTATTAGGGAACCCACTCTTTCCACCGGGAAATGAAGATAGGGCCTTTAAGCACCTATGTAATATAAGTTATATACAAGTGTCTAGCTACATAGGAGAGGGGAAATGGCGGACGATTCCAGAGCTGATGGAAAGAGAGGGAATGTTTAGACTAAAATTTTGGAATGCCCTTCAGATAACTCACTTTTTGAATACCCTTCCTGACCCGGGATGGTTTATTAGACCTCTTACCTTATTTGAGAAATACTGCTCAGAGACAGGACTAATGCCACATACCTTATCAGCGAATTACGAATTAATAACTGCAGCAAGGGAAACTGACTCTCTGAAATGTGTCCGTGAATGGGAACGAGAATTCGGGAAAACCTTTAGTATAATACAATTGCAACATATTCTTAAGTTTACACATGAATCATCTATATGTGCGAAAACACAAGAGACCAATTTTAAAATTTTTACGCGATGGTATAGAACACCAGAAAGACTAAAGACATTCTTCCCTGATGCATCGGACATATGTTGGAGATGCCAGAAAGACACGGGTTCTATGTTACACATTTTTTGGGAATGCCCTAAACTGAAGAATTATTGGACAGAGGTTAGACGCATTCTACAAATTTTTACAGATATTGCAATCCCAGATGACCCAGCGTTCTTTCTCCTCCACGCGTCCCATATACCAGAGAAGATTTATAAAGAATCTATTATCTGTCATCTACTAGATGCCGCCAAGGCATGCATTCCACTGATGTGGAAATCGGAGGTGCCCCCGACGATACAGATGTGGTTACATAAAGCGAGGGAGATTGGCAAGCTGGAAGACCTGGTTCTTTCCGCACGACACCAAAGAGAAAAGTACATCAGGACCTGGGCATCCTGGAATACTTTTATGACTTCGGAAGAGGGACTTGGCCTCCTTGCTGGGGAAAGTTAAAATACCCTCTCTCATACCGGGACCTTCTTGCGAGTGGTGAGCACAGTGGGGGGTCAGACCATGGATTGGCTCTGGGATTAATTTCTCTCCTTTTTTTTTTTTTTTTTTTTTTTTCTGCCTTGCTTTGCTCTTTTTTGTTTGGTTCTGTTTTTTCTTGGGTTATTAGATAAGGTTATAAAATTGGGATAGGCAAGTCCGAGAACATACGGAAAAAGTAGATAGGAAACCGAGTTGACAGGCAGAAGATATTTTTATTCAGTATATGAAGGATATAAATAATGTCTGTGAACTAAGTGTAAATTAATGATTAAGTTGAATAGTATGTTTTCTTTTGTGTATTTTCGGATATGTTTTTCCTAAAAATAAATAAAATAATTGAAAAAAAAAAGAATTCATTCTGCTGCTTTTGTCAGCAGTCACATCATCAATAAATACAAGAGAACCAGTTCCATTGGTGTAGGGTTCCCCTTAAAAGCCATAACAGACTCAAAGAGCCTGGTATGGACTGGAAGAGGACTTTTTTCTTCTTTAACATTTCTTCTTTATTTTTTTTTTACGTCACTTTTTTTTATTCAGCTGTCAGCGGGTAAACCCATTGACAGCTGATGACTCAGGTTGTTAAGGATGCTTCCTGGCCCCGCTCCTTAACAACCAGCTTACACTGCGCCCTGATTGGTAAAAGCCTTGCCCAATCAGAATGCATTGTGCAGCGCTCAAGACAATGCAGGGTGTTTGTCGGGGCGAACACCTGCAAATTTGGATATTCGGCAAACGGCCGAACAGAAAAATGTCATGCTCGGGCCAAAACCGTTCACCCATTCCTACCAATCAGAGGCTATCACAGTGATCAGGTGACCGGGAACCGGAAGTTCTAGGTCCTGATTGTTGGTAAGAGACTCAGAGCTCTCAGTGAGAGCCCCGGTCTCAGGGAAGCACACTGTGCGGCACGCCCCCAGCACACAGACAGATACCCGGCCCCACAGGAAAAAGCCCAGTCCAGCGGGGCTGCATATATGCATACTGTCAGCGCAAAGGGTTAATATATTGCAGCTTGTCGGTTCCTAGATGTGGTGGATGCATTAGTTGTATTTTGTTTTCTATATTTTCACTGGTGTTTTCTATATTTTCACATGTACGTAGCGCGCGCCTGAACCCTGCACTCTGTTCATAGTGCACCCCTAAACCCTGTACTCGGTGCATAGCACGCACCCATGAATTCTGTACATAGTGCACCCCTGAACTCTGCACTCTATACATATCACACTTCTGAACTCTGCAGGGCACACCTGAAACTGCACTCTGTACACAGTGCACCCCTGAACTCTGCATATAACACGCTCTTGGTATTTATTGCCCCTTTAAGATCCTCCCACTGTTAGTGCCATTTGGCCACACCAGCTGTGCGATGCGGTTTGGTGGGGGTGGCGTGGTTGAGTTCCTGCACCTATTCTCTGAGAAAAAAAGACCTAGATAAATTGATATAGTCTTACAGATACAATCTGCCCTTTGAGGGCAACCATAATGCTGATGCAGCCCACGATCAAATTGAGTTTGACACCCCTGATTCAAAGGCTCGGTATAATCATTTGATGTATCATTTAAATGGCATGGTACATTTGTTGGATGTATATTTATTTGGTGTTGCAAGAGTCACTTAAACGCCCCAGATAAAATGTAAAGGGTTTTTGGAGACTTCTTTTTACATGTAAAGGTCAGATTTTGGATTGAATTTGCTGGGTTGGCTAGTTCTGGACAAATTGGCATTGTTTAAAATCTAGGCCACTTGTTGTTTAATTTCCCTAGGGTGCCAGTAGAATTTCTATCGCAGATTTTGATTTGCTCTACAAATGTGCACATGAATCACACAACCTGGAAATAAAAAAGATTTAATAAGGGATTTTGTAATTATATGATTTATAGTCAATCCAAATGTAAATTTTAGCTTAAAGTGATCCTGTGCTTTACTTATGCATGACAAAGCAACAGGTACACTGTAATGTTCTCGCCCAAGGCTTCACATACTTACCTTCCTTTAGCTACCTCACCACAATATTCCGCTAACAGGAGAAAAGAAAGACAGCCCTGTTTAAGTTTTAGTTGGATATCAAATATCAAACCTGTCAAGCACCCTCCTTGTTAGGCTGCTAGGTTTTGGTTAGGCAGATTTAGTTTTGGTTCTCCAGTGATCACTAGAGCTGCCGGTGCTCTGGGTTCTACAGGCTGCAAGTCTGACTACTTCCCCTGTTTTCTGGAGCTTTATAGAGCATAGTGGGTGGGAGAGTCAGATGAGCAGCCTGAATATTTATGTAACTCCAGCCAATCCCTAGAGAGGTGTTGCCCAGAAGGTGGAAGGGAAGTGCATAAACAGTTTGGAGCCTCAGGGAGTAGGGTTCTTTTCCCTGGAGGAGAGGTTCCCAGCCTTCATAACCAGCATGCTGAGGATCCAGTCTGCTCATTGAGGTCCCAGCTGTGCTCAGCTGAGGGGCCTATCTTATACAGGTCTATGAGAGCTAAAAGAGGGGTGCCACTAAGAAACTTATCTGGGAACTCTTCAAAGGAGTCTGTCTGCTGGGGTCTGAAGGAGACATCTAAGCCAGTGTTTCTCAACTCCAGTCCTCAAGGCGCCCCAGCAGGTCATGTTTTCAGGCTTTCCATTATTTTGCACAGGTGATTTAATCAGTTTCACTGCCTTAGTAAATTTCCACAGCCGTTTCATCTGAGGGAAATCCTGAAAACGTGACCTGTTGGGGCGCCTTGAGGACTGGAGTTGAGAAACACTGATCTAAGCCATGGAGACACTGTGAGTACAGCCCAGAGAGAGAATGGGATCCTTGTGGCTGTTACTGCTGCTAACCCCTGCCACATTTAGTTAAGGATTGCCTGGCCTGGACTTTGTTAATGGTGTACCATTGCTGTCTACTTCATGTCCTAATACTTGGTGAACTGTGTTAAGAAGCAGCTGCTAAGGGAATCTGTACCCTCGCATTTTGTTAAGTGTTCTGGAGTATTCCACATCTCCCTAATCCCCATCCAAGTTGATCTTCAATAAAGCTTCTAAAAATGCAACCCCTAGACTGTTTCTTGTGCCAGACTAGCTGGAAGAGAACCTGGGACACAAAATTAGTGGCCTTTGAAGGGGTAGCGCTACACCTGGAAGTACAGGGTATTTTCCTTGCTCCCGTTTACTAAAAAGGAACCATGGGAGAGCAAAGGAAAGGTAACTATAGCTTTTGGTGGACCGGCTTTAAAATGAACCTGTTTTTTTTTTCTTGCTGAGTGGCAATAAACATAAAAATGTTGGAAAATATCTGTGGTCTCTCAATGATTGTTCTTCAAAGAAAAGCAGGTGGTCCCTTTGACCATACTTGTGACGCATCGGTAAAACAAAGAGTTGGTTCGAAAAAAAAGCAGCAGGTACCAACAACACATCTTTAAGCAAGCATAGCAGATCTTGTACTGCCTATCTCACCCAATAAAACATCTCATTGGCCTAAGATTTGTCTTCAGCCTGGGACTTGACCAGACATCTGGGAGCAATTATATTACATTGAATTGTGTTTCAGTTGAGTGTGGATAGGTAAGCCCTCATGAGCAACCGTATTGATGACTGAAAAGCTTTTTCTGTTCAGCGATAGATACTCTTTAGCAAGGAACGTGCGAAAAGCCATGACTAGATTGTTATAGAAGATACGCTAATTAACAGATAAATGGAGATACGTATTGTAAAGGAAGCTGGGAATGTATTTGAGGACTGGCAAAGAAATTAATTAAACTATATTAAAAAGCAGCGGTTGAGTAGGTGATAATCTTCCACTATGAGCCCTCTTTGCATTAATTAAGAGTTATAATTTATTGGCCATAGAGGAAAGCACCATCTCTGTGAAGACCAAAGACTAGTAGTTGCAACTCAGACTAATATGAGATTTGGGATGTTAATTTGCAATAAAGACACACGTCCAAGCAAAATGCATAAATCAGCAACGAATAAGCTATATGTATACCTGGGTCTAAATATTGGATTTAGTAGGAAACATAACAGCCCACATCAGATTTGGGACCCAAAGAGCTCCTGAACTTTTGTTTGCTAAAAAATATAAAATAGGTTTCAAGCTTTAGTCAATATTAAATGTTAACTTAATATTCATGATGATGATAATATAATATTTGTGATGAGAAATAAAGCAGATTATGCAGAGCAGGATCATCCTCAAGGCAACCTAGGCAAGGGATTATGGCCTGGTGGATGTCCAAGGGCCCAGTTACAACCGTTATCCTGTACTGGCTAGTCTTCATCCTTAAGAATAAGCCAGGCAGTCCTAGGTAGGTCTTCATAAGATACCACCATGGTAATGTGGCTTTCTTTTAGAGCAGGGGTGTCAAACCTGCAGCCCAAGAAAGTTATGAATGCGGCTCAACACAACAAAATTGTAAACCTACCTACCTATTTTTTGTAAAAATGCATTTACATTTAGCGAACACATGTGGCCGTAGAAATATTTGTCAGTATCTCTTTACTGGACTTTTACAAGTTCTCCCCAAAGACAAATCTCCCGTTCTTTACAATCACGCCTTATTCAAGCCATTAGTTTATGGCAGCACCTATATTTGTGAGCGACTATTTTCAAGGATGAACAACAATATTTACAGAACACCTTGAGCATTCATTGAGAATTGCTACTACATCCATCGAACCAGATATTCGACCAGTGTCAAATACAGTGGTGGTGCATCCATTAGGGGCGCCCCCGGGCGTGGCACCCTCTGTCACGCCACCCCCCCGTGTAGAATGGATAGATTAATGCATAGTATGAATCTATCCATGGCCGCTGTAGCCACCCCCTATTCAGGCATCGGACACCGGGCGCCTGAATTATAGCGGCGGGGGAGTTTTTTAAGCACCTAATTAGAGCCATAGGCTCTAATATGCTTCAAAAAAGGTGGACTCAGAGAGCAAAGCATTGCGCTCAGAGCCCACCCAGGTGTGTTAGAAAAGCAAATAAATATTTGCTTTTCTAACACTGAACCACCTCTCAGCCAATCAGGAGGCGCAGGTCTAATACCTGTCACCTGATTGGCTAAAAGCATAGGCGCTCCGATTGGATGCCTAGCAGAAGGAAGAAGAGACAAATGGTGCTCATCCCACCATTCCACAGCTCGCCGCCGTGAACCGCTGCCTGATCCCCCCATGATAGGGTAAGTGCAGGGCAGTCTGCAGGCAGAGGGGGGCACAGTGGTGGCATTTGGGCACAGTGGCTGCATTTGATGGGCACAAGTGGCTTGCAATTTATAGGGCACAAGTGGCTGCATTTGATGGGCACAAGTGGCAGCATTTGATGGGGAACAATTGGCTGCACATGATGGGTACATTGGCAGCATTAACGGGCACAATGGCTGCATTTTACAGGCACAGTGGCTGCATTTTACAGGCACAGTGGCTGCATTTGATGGGCACAGTGGCATGCATTTGATGGGCACAAGTGGCTGCATTTGATGGGCACAAGTGGCAGCATTTGATGGGCAGCATTTGATGGGCACAGTGGCTGCATTTGATGGGGCACAGTGGCTGCATTTGATGGGGCACAGTGGCCGCATTTGATGGGGCACAGTGGCTGTATTTGATGAGGCACAGTGGCTACATATGATGGGGCACAGTGGCAGAATTTTATGGGCACAGTGGCTGCATTTGATGTTTTTTTTCAGTATCTTTCAGAATTTTTTCGTTTGTTTGCGCCCCACAAAAATTTTGAGCACCAGCCACCACTGTTCAAATATCACATTTGTTTTATGTTTCCCTCTTTTACTTTTATAATAAAAAATATTACAAAAAATTAAGTTTTATTATTCAGCTAGGTACATTATCTATATCAGTAAATGTTCACTTGTGATCTACCCAACTTTCTGCTCATCATCTCTCCTTATTCTTGGTGTATTTTATGTGTGGCTCAACACAATTCCTCTTCATCCAATGTGGCCCAGGAAAGTCAAAATGTTGGACACCCCTGGTTCAGAGTATATCAAAATAGCAGTCTGCTTGTCTCACCCTTCTACATTTTTGCTTGCCGCTCCAATTATTCTTACCAAGTGTCAGATATGTGAAAATCATTCTTCTATGTTACCATTCCTTTTCTCTTAAACTGGAGCTGTACTGTTACAGGGCTCTGTAAAGCCCTGGCTATCCTGCTTAACAAAACACAAAAAATGGTATAAGAAGCCCTGAAATACTTACCATTTCTGCACCAACCAGTGCTCTGTGCTCTGTCTGAAGATAGTCATGGGGCCCAGATACTAGAACATCAGTTATATGGCGATTTATTGTTTATTAAAAACCATTAGTAGTTCACTAAATGCCCACCTCAGTAGTCCACCTCAAACCACTTTGGCTGAGAACATGCAACATACATTTGGCATGTAGGTCTGTCTTCAGTTGGAATCTGGAGTAATGGTTTTGGCAGCAAAGGCATATAAAAGAATCTTTTTTCATTGGTGTATTTTATTGATTAGAATGGTCAGGGTGGAGCAGAAGTGGTTCACTCTAATGGGTGAAGCTTGAGACCTAGGATTGGGTAATATTGCTTTGGGACCCATTGGAGCAAAGACATTTTGTGCTTGTATTTTGTTATTTATGACTGAATAGGATCAGCTTGCTATCTAGTGCCTTTCTGCATTTTATATTTGAATGCTTAAATCTGCCTGCAACAAAAGATATACATACATATTATTCTGTTTCTGAACTAGCCCTGCTGCAGAGAGTGCGCATCCTTGATATGCATTAGCCTTCTGCCATTTCTCTCCAATAAAGCATCTTTGATGACTTTTGCCTTTTATAAGTACCTCTCGTTTTCTGGATCCATCTCTACCTAAACCTAGGGTGTAGCCTTTCTCATAAGGGGTTTAGTGATTGTTACTCCCATGTTTCACAACACCATTTTTCCACAACAGTTTGTCCCTTTGGTCAAATATCAGCCCATGAGCAGATGAACCTATTTTCTTTTCGAATGCTGTGAGTTTTTGCCTTTCTTTTTTGTTTTGGAAGTTTGAACATGATTAGTGATGCAGGAATCAGACAGAGGGGATTTGACACAGTATTAGACATGTGCACTGTCAGTAAATTTGTTTAGTTCCGTTCCGTTTCGTATTAGAATTAATTCGTATTTCGTAATTCGTGTCCGAAATTCAATTTGGATTCGTACGAAATACGAATTTTTGTTAGGTTCGTTAACTTTTCGTAACAATTACGAATGCTCGTTATGATGAATTTATCATTATGAGGGGCTCCCACCATCCCTGTGATGTGCTCATTGAGGGGCTCCCACCATCACTGTGCTGTGCTGACTTCCTGGGTTTTTAACTTCATCATAACGAATAAACGTAATTAACGAACATTCTTATTTTGTCCAATTCTGAATCTCCCATCGTCTACCAGTACCAGTTTCCCACTCTCATATTAAAAAGGGTAATTTTCCCAACCCTCACTCAGCAGCAGAAGAAAACCTCTGATTGTTTAACAAAACACCAGTCACGTTTCAGTTGTAACGGAATTTGGATCCGAAATTTGTAAACGAAATTTCGTATTTCGTCCAAAATTTGGAAGCATAGCAATTCATATTTCGGATCCTCCCGAATGTACGAATTTACGGAAATTCGTACAAATTTTCGATTCGTATGAAACTAATCGCACAAGTCTACACAGTATAGGCTTCAAGATGTCTATTCCTACTGCCCTCCAACTGGTACTCTGTGAAGATATGTGCCTATTCTGTAGAGAATTACACAGAATTTTAAATATGGTGAACTCTGATGTTAGCACAGTTGCATAGTCAAGCTGAATAAAGACCATCTAGTTCAACCAAACAAAAAATAAAAATATAAGTATGAATTGAAAGCTCTCATATATAGTGCCATATACCCACAGTTGACCCAGAGAAGAGCAAAAAACCCTGATCAACCTAATTTGCTCCACCAAAGGATAACAAATTATTTTACGATTCCATAAGGCAATGTGATATTCCCTGAATGGACATCTCTGTGTAGCACTAACTCCTGAAAATATATAGATCTCCCTTACCTGTTCAAAGGTGGCCAGCCCTGCTACCAGCTCCAGAAGCCCACCAACAAAATTCAGCCTCAGTCTAATGCCCTGTACACACGGTCGAACATTCCAATCACAAAATCCATCCAGATTTTTTCTGACGGCTTTTGTCTGAAACTTGTGTTGCGCACACACAGGGTGGGACAAAGTTGTTGGAAAATTCGATCGTTCAGAACGAGGTGACGTACAAAACGTACAATGGGACTACGTAGAGGCCAGTAGCCAATAGCTTCCGTCTCCAAATTTCTTCTGAGCATGTGTGGCACTTTGTACGTCGGAAAATTCTCTACACACGATCGGAAAAAGTCTGATCGGATTTTGTTGTCAGAAAATTTTAGATCCTGCTCTCAAATTTTTTCAGTCGGAAATTCCGACTGAAAAAGCCCGCTAGAGCCCACACACGATCGGATTTTCCGACAACATAATCCGATCAGACTTTTTCAATCGGAATATCCGACTGTGTGTACGGGGCATAAGGGTGTCTTTTGAAGATTCATAGTGGATCTTGAATAAAAGCAGGAGGGAGGGATGAGGGTGCATGATACTCAAAAGCACATGCAGGCATTGAAGGAAAGATACCTAAACAAAGTCCTGTTACAGAAGCATTGGACCCTTCAGAAGCAGCCTCAAAGTAGTGCTGGTAGTAGAGGGGACAGCCAGTTAACCTGACACAGCTCCCAACCAGCTCTCTTGCAACACTCATCAGTGAAAGGGTTTCCTCTCCATCCCTGCTTCTACAGGTAGCATCCTTCAGTGGGTTTCCTTCAGTCTAGCTTTGTTCATGCCCTGAGCCACAGTGCAGGCTGAGGCATATTAGCAGCAACTTTTCTGCATGACACACATGCTACCTCCTGGAGAGGGGGGGCAGACCACAGTAGAGAGAGCTCTGATCAGATCCTCCTAAACATTTATGTCCTCCCCAACCACACCTTGAGCCATACACTTTGTAAATGTTAATAGCCAGTTATATTATGTGCATTATAGGGCTGTGCACAACCACATAGACAGCCCCCTTGTCCTTTGTAATGACCCCAAAGTGAATTATTGTTTATTGAAAAACATTAGTGGTTCACTAAATCCTTCACTTGTTGCCTGGAATTGCTTTTTTATGAAAAGTGATTTATCATTGGTTCTAAATTTCACACATTCGTACCATTCGTACCATATTCATACCATAATTTCATATATTGGTACCATATACTGTATATATACAGTATATATAAAAACTGCATCCAGATGGTGCTGGTTACAAATCAATACCATGCTGGGACTGAGTTTTAAAAAGTCTTAGAACAGAAAACTACAAGGTGTAAAAAGAATTTTGGCAAAATTTGCCCCACGCTCCTCTAATTTTTTTTCTTTTCCTATAAACACTGCACAGCGAGTGTTTAAAATACCAATTATTTACCTTACCTTACTTATTCTTGGCATGTCAAGAATAAATCCTGTTTCTGGTGATAAAGTTGATGCGAATCCTTGGCACATGTGCAGCAGTTACATTAACAGGAGCTATCCAGTGTTCAAGGAGGAGCATCGCAGGACCTGGAAGAATTAGCAGGGGCGATGGAGGTAGCATCTGATGGGCCACCAACTGAAGGCCGGACCTGTCACTGCTAGAGAAAAGTGTGACATAATGTGCAAGTATGCATACAGTGAATGTGTGATGAATTTAAAAACAGGCAAAAGAACTGAAAAACAGACTGTATGAATGTTCAGTTACTTATTATGCGGCGTACACACGCTCAGACTTTCCAGCTGAGGTCCGCCGGACTTTCCGAGCGTGGGGACTTGCCCACACACGCCCGGACTTTTCCATCTCAGACCCTTATCCGAGCACGTAGCCCGGCAGGTCAGGAAAGGGGGGTGGGGACGAGCGAGTGCCCCCCCCTCCTGAGCCGTACCAGGCGGTGTGCCCTCAACATGGGGGGTGCCCTGGGGAAAGGGGGCCCTGCGCCCCCCCCACCCCAAAGCACCTTGTCCCCATGTTAATGAGGTCAAGGGCCTCTTCCCAACAACCCTGGCCATTGGTTGTCGGGGTCTGCGGGCGGGGGGCTTATCGGAATCCAGGAGCCCCCTTTAATAAGGGGACCCCAGATACCGGCCCCCCACCCTATGTGAATGAGTATGGGGTACGATGTACCCCTACCCATTTACCTAAGGTGTGAAAGTGTAAATAACAAAAAACACACCATTTTTAAAAATATTTTATTGCACAGCTCCGGGGGTCTTCTTCCGTCTTGGGGGGTCTTCTCGCCGGACTCCTCCGCTCTCTTCTGCTCTTTTACCTAGCTCTTTCACGAGCAGAGGAGCCCGGCTTTCTTCTTCGTCGCCCCCCCCCCCCGAAGGCGGAACGAGTCCCCCAGACGACGGCGGCGACAAAGAAGAAAGCTGGGCTCCTCCCCTCGTGAAAGAGCTAGGTAAGAGAGCGGAGGAGTCAGGCGAGAAGACCCCCGGAGCTGTGGAATAAAATATTTAATATAATTGTGTGTTTTTTGTTATTTACACTTTTACACCTTAGGTGAATGGGTAGGGGTACATTGTACCCCTACTCATTCACATAGGGTAGGGGGCCGGTATCTGGGGGCCCCCGTTATTAAAGGGGGCTCCCGGATTCCGATAAGCCCCCCGCCCGCAGACCCTAACAACCAATGGCCAGGAATGTCGGGAAGAGGTCCTTGTCCTCATCAACATGGGGACAAGGTGCTTTGGGGTGGGGGGGCCGCAGGGCCCCCCTTTTCCCAGGGCACCCCCCACGTTGAGGGCACGTGGCCTGCGGGAAAGTCCGCTCGTGTGTATGCGGCCTTAGAGTGCCTCTGGTGGCCTATTATGCCAATCTTGACTTGCACCCATTATTTGCAATACGAAGCCCTGTATCGCTTGTGTGATTTATGAATTTTCTCGTTATGTGGCCTTTTTAGAAATCTGGGTCTGAATAGGTCATACATTACATTTCCATTTAAATGCCGTCAACAAAATGGCGCATTTACTGACAAATACCACATATTACACATGAATATTTTCAAATTGACTGGAAGATGATGAAAATCGGAATGTCCTTTAAACAGTTTTGCTTATTTGCTCTTGAATATACAATTCTTTGCTACATATATTTTATTTACTGTGTGTGTGTGTGTGTGTGTATATATATATATATATATATATATATATATATATATATATATATTTATTTATACGATAGATAGAGATACACTCTTTATTTTCTAATGCTAATCCCTGGATAGTTTGCTGTAATTATGCATTGAATGGCATTGTTTGCATGCTTTTATTATTGAAGTATTTGTTTGCTATGTACTTTGATAGACAACAAGAGAAATATTTAAATTGGTTGTATGTGATTAAAATTAATCTTAGTTGATAGCACAGCTCAACAGAATTCTGTAACCATGTCTTTAATTACAGAGGTTTTCTACTCTACTGGGTTATCCAAACGGCTCTGGAACTTCTCAATGATTAATAGCTGATGATGCCAGGTCCTTCCTTCAGGATCCACAATTCCATCCTTAAAAGCTCCTAGCTCAGAATTCTATGTCCGCTCACCTTCTCCCAGCTCAGAATTTGTTTTTGTGGAAGTTGAGACAAAACCTAATGCTAAACCTGCTCTCTGCCACATTCTAAACCTAATCTATCTAACCCTGTAAAGCAAAAATCACTGTACTTAAATATTATGCAGCTGGTCAGGTCCCAGCATCAGCTGCCAGCGGCTGCTTCAGTGTGTGTGTGTGTGTGTGTGTGTGTGTGTGTAGGGGTGTACAGGAGAGGCAACCGACAACGGAAGCCCCATAGTAAGTCTATGGGTGACGTCACTTTCCAGCCATTTTTAAAGCCGTTGTCGGTCCTCTCCTGCACACAGCTTCCACTGCTGGAAACTAGACCAGATTGGCTGCAGAATAGGTAAGTACAGCGATTTTTGCTTTACAGGGTTAGATAGATTAGGTTTAGAATGTGGCAGAGAGCAGATTTAGAGTTAAATAGTTGTTTCCTGGATTTACACTTTAAGAACCTTAACATTTAACTTAGCACCTTTTAACATTTTACTGACAAAGTTGATTTTCTAAGTTAGCTGTTTTATTCCATCATCCTTGTACAGTGTCTTGAAGGTTTTGATTAGTGTAGTCGAGAATGTTAAAATGTTGCTGCTAAGTGAGAGCCGTAGCACTACCTCTGTAGGAGCCGCTGGTTAGGATGGGTCCTCTGTTCTTTGCCTTGACCTCTTTAAGAACTTCAGCCCCTCTGACACTCTAGGTTAAGTGTACAAAGCGTGTAATATCACAGAAAATCACTGAAAGTAATACATAGTACTCAGTAATCGTACCATATAAAAAAAAAGGCACTAAACCAGTTAGTAAAGGCATCTAATATGGTTGGTAATGAAGTAAGCACAGAAATGGATTAACAATGGTAATAACATAGTTTAGCATATAGGGTGATTAGTGATAAGGAGTGGGCATAAGATGGCATTTGGTGTACAGATCAGTAGCAAGGTCAATTGCAACAGTGAGCAGTAATAAAGCTTGATTTACCGAACACAGGAACTATACTGCCAAAGTGCATTGATGGCGACTATGCTAGGCCTAGACCAACTGGATGTGCACTGTCCATGTAAATTAAGGAAAGGGGAGAAGGGAACAAAGGGGACTTGCAGGATGGTTTTACCAGAGGTATAGTCCTTAACGCTGTTCTTCTACCAACTACCAGCATGCAGTATAATGTGCAGTAAAAAAGCAGCAAGGTATGGTATAAGTGTGGTACAGGTGCACTATAGGGATAGAATAGGTGCGGTATCCTCAGTGTTCTGAGGGCAGTGAGCCCTCTCACCAGTCCCTGTGGTGTGGCGGTGATCTCTCGCTATAGAAAAGAGGGCTCCTTCAGTCTTCCTACAGGATGCCTTCGAAGATTCAGCCGTGGGAAGTAGAGGGTGAGAGGATACTCTGGTCTCCCTGCAGCAATGGTGCAGATGCGATTGTTGTGGTCTGTGCTGCGCTGTCTCAGGTGTCTCCGCTAATCTGGTCTCTCAGCAGTCTGGTCAGTTTGCAGCAGATGAGCTCTTGTTGGTTTCCTTGGGGCCAAGAGGAGGAACCTAGACAGCTTTGGAAGCGCAGCTCCACTGCTCCTCCTTGCCCCAGTGTTTTTTGGGAATTGTAGTGCTAAGGGTTCATAAGCTCCACAATATCGCTTACTTTCTATACTTCGTATCCCATGACCCTCAACGTTCTGCTTATGATTCCATAGGCTTTTATGGCTATAATTCTCCCTCTTCTGACTGAAAGGGATAGTGCAACACAACATTAGGCATAACAGCAGAAAGTGAATGTAAACTGATTGTAAAGAGGGAAATGTCTCCTTCTCCATGTAAATAATTCATAGATACCTAAAAACTAAATTTCAAGGATAAAAGTGAAGAGAGGTAGACTGACTTCCAAGACATTGTGCAAAATTTTAACATTTTCAGGAGGACACAATTTGGTTAATTTACTAAAACTTGGGAGTGCAAAATATGGTGCAGCTTTGCATAGAAACCAATCAGCTTCCAGTTTTTTTTTGTCCAAGACTAATTGAACAAGCTAAAGTTAGAAGGCTGATTGGCTACCATACACAGCTGCACCAGATTCACATTCTCCAGTTTTATGAAATCAACACCACTAAATACTTCAAAAGCCTGAACAGCTTTAGAGCAACTTTATACCCAACACCTTTTATTTATGGATGTGACAAAGTGGTTGTACCCAGAGATGCAACAGTCTCTACACCCTGTAAATCAGAGTGCTAGGTTGTTTTGATGGCCTATGCCTTCTCTTTACTATTTTCCACTTTCTATGATGGACTACCTCCCTGGCCAAAATAAATGGGTAGGAGGCAGGAAAGAGTGGGAAAGCTTTAATGTTCTCACAAAGTGTTGAAGGTCTGTCTGGCATTCAGACCTAAAATAAGAATTGGAGACAAGGAGAAGCTGGGCATACAGACTGCATGACTAATGGAAGAAGGCAAGGCCAGAAAACAAAAGGTTCTATTAAAAGAAATTGTAGAGAAGAAGGGGAGATTGTCTATTGGGTGCTAAAACAGATGGGTACATTTTGTAGGAGAGAAGATGACGAGTTGTCTAAACTACCCTCCCATTTTTGATATGATTAAATGTTGAAAAAAAGTAACAGCAGCTCTGGGGGAAAGGGGGTCTTGGAGGGTAATAATTACATTGGAAATTGGGGGTCACACTGGGGTTATAGGGATTCGCTGTGCTGTATTGTGTTCATTGGTTAAATATCATGGAGATGTATTAAAATGCTATGCCCTAAAAAGTGACCTCAAGGCAGTATGGCTGGGGACAAGGCTAGATACTGTACAAGCTCCTAAGTCCTCTTCTGTCTTTATCATGCCAATGGATAAACATCAGGTCATGTTTATTCATTTACTGTTTAAATGAATACATAAAGGCAAGCAAAGGGTCACATCCATCTCGCATGTCACACTTTGGAGACCACTGCTCTAAATCATTGCTATAAAAGCAATATATATCCTGTACCACAAGAGGAATTGCCAAAATAGTCAATAGTAGGGTATAGAACCCCATCACATATTATTACCCTAAACCAGGGGTCTCCAAACTATGGCCCTCCAGTTGTTCAAGAACTTCAATTTCCATCATGCCTAGTCATGTCTGTGAATGTCAGAGTTTTATAATGCCTCATGGGACGTGTAGTTCCGCAACAGCTGGAGGACCGTAGTTTGGAGATCCCTGCCCTAAACAAAAGCTAAGTAAAAAACAGAGCTTGTAAAAATAAAAGTCAATCCGGGAAGAAAATGTATGTTTCATCCAAATCAAATATATTCCTTATGCGTTCACATATCTCCCAACAAATTAAAATCAGGAAAGTTGTTCCAGTGTCTGTTCTCATCCTTCATCTTTGATCAAAGCCAGCTTCGTTTATGTTAAACCTTTACTCTTTGACAGAAGTGGTGTGAACACCCACAGTGTTTTCCAAAATACCGAGCTTTGGGAAGCACTTTTTTATCCTATCTTCCCACCACTATTAAGGCACTAAAATAAGCATTTGATTTTAACTGACTGGCCACAGGAACAGCTCAAAATTTCTTTTTAGAAAAGAGGACATTTGTATGCAGTTTTCAAATATTGATGGTTATTGGTGAACCTTACAACCACAGAGTGCCTCAAAAACACATCAAAGGTCTAAAAATTACATGAAAACAACGGAACAGTTGACCATATGGCTGTATTTGTTTTATATCCTGATGATTTGACACAGCAAAATTGTTACTAAAGTCAATGAGGTAGAAAACAGACCAGAGAAAAACAAGCTAGGGCTAATCCGTTTTTACGAGGAGGCTGGTTATGTACCAATGGCTTTGTGTCCTGGTTATGTGCACTAGGAGTGACAATTTGACCAGCTGACTAAGAGGATGGGCACAGATTGGAAACAAGCATGTATACCTACAGGGGTACAAATCCTTACAAATATTTTTCTTGCCTAGTAACTGGAAGCATATTCAGAAAGCTAATTTTTTGCAGTTACAATATGAGATTGCTAAGGTGGGAAATAAAAAAATTATATAAATAAATAACATTTAGGGATTGCCATAACCCATTTAAAGCTAAACTCTGGAAATTAGACTAAATCTCTATCCTTGCGGTAACTGCACCCACCGATACACTGCAAGAGTTAAAAGAGAAGTATAGCCAAAACTTGTGTAGCGCACTTCCGTAAGAGCCACTGGTGATTGTAATCCTATCTCCCCCTTAGAGCACACACAGCCAGGCGCACCACATTTTCTTCATTCTTCCACAGGCTCATAAAACAATCTAGGTGTTCTTTTTAGGGTTTTTATTGGGAATGATGAACTGGGATAGGAAGAGGGAGCATGGAGCAACCCAAAAACTGTAGGACTTGATAACTTGAGGACTGCTCATATTCTAGCTGCACTGAATACAGTGTTAGCTGCACTGTACAAGGCTGAATGTCCAACAGGGTTTCTATGCTGCTAGTGTCCTGTCCTTCCAGAATTAAAAGCTACACACAGGCACTGGGGTCTTCTACTCACAGGATCATTAATTGCCTTCTGTTGATATCTATCTGGCTCTTCCTAGTGAGGGAGATGTAGAGTCACGCCATCATAAGACAGCTGGACTCTTTCTCACTAGCTTCCTCCTGGCTCCCTCCACTGAGCTTCCTCCAGACCCAACTTGATCCCTGGAATTGGACCTGCAAATAGGCCCCCCAACTAAGCCTAGTTGGGACCTCAATGTCTTCCTCAAGACCTCCTCTAGGTCCCTGCATCAGTGAGGGGGTGGGGGGCAGAGCCCACGGCACAGGGGTCTTAAGCTGCAGGACTGGACACAGCAACACTATTGTTGGCGTTTAGGCCTCAGACTATTTATGGGCTTTCTCACCGCCTTCTGGGCACGCCTCCCCAGGGATTAGCTGGAGTCTCATAAATATTCAGGCTGCCTGCTCTGTTCTCTCTCCCACTATACTTCTAGAATCCTCTACTTTTGCCACTTTTTTTTTCGGTACCTGATATTGACAAGTATTTGCTCCCCACTGATCTAATCTGAGCTGAAATTTGCTCCCCCCCCCCATTTGACCTGCAGCCTTCTGGGAGATATAACAGGTCCATAAAACTGCGGGACCATTCACAAAGCGTGGCGTGGCTTGTGCATGCGCATTTGGAAGCCGCTGCAAAGCAGCTAGGCTTCACTGCCGGTATCCCTTAGTCAAGATGCTGGCGAAGCCAATTGAAGAATTAGTTTGGGTGAAGACAGGGCTGGATCCAGGGGCAGGTAAGGGACCTTTTAAGTCAGCAGTAGGGATGGGCCCGGTGCTCGATGCGAACCCACGTTCGCATCGAGCACCGAGCGTTCGCTCACTCGGCGAGCCCAGAACTATTTTGGCCGCTCGCATCACGTTCGTGTGATGCGAGCGGCCCCGCAATGCATTGCGGCCGGCGCGGCCGGCGCAGTGCATTGCTGGCTGATGATTGGCCAAGCATGCACTGTGACCCCGCATGCTTGGCCAATCACAGCCCCGGAAACTCGAAGAGCCATAATTGGCTACAGGCAGGCCGCCACGCCGTCTGCGCCGGTCACATGCTGTTCCGGCGCAGATTGAGCAGGCTGATTCTGTGACACTCTGCTCGATTTAGTTAGGTAGAGAGATTCACTTACAGAAATTGAGTTAGATAGATTCAGTTACAAAGATTGATTGAGAAAGAGGGGCTTGTAGTGTGTTCGTGGCAGG
Source organism: Lithobates sylvaticus (assembly GCA_028564925.1). NCBI lineage: Eukaryota > Metazoa > Chordata > Amphibia > Anura > Ranidae > Lithobates > Lithobates sylvaticus. Next base: position 175,229,002 of record CM053038.1, read on the forward strand.
CAGGCAGAGCTCCTATATTTTGTTACCAGAAGCACCTATAGGACTTGTAGTGTGTTCGTGGCAGGCAGGCAGAGCTCCTATATTTTGTTACCAGAAGCACCTATAGGACTTATAGTGTGTTCGTGGCAGGCAGGCAGAGCTCCTATATTTTGTTACCAGAAGCACCTATAGGACTTGTAGTGTGTTCGTGGCAGGCAGGCAGAGCTCCTATATTTTGTTACCAGAAGCACCTATAGGACTTGTAGTGTGTTCGTGGCAGGCAGGCAGAGCTCCTATATTTTGTTCCCAGAAGCACCTATAGGACTTGAAGTGTGTTAGTCCCATCACACACACAGAGCTATATTTTCTTCCCAGAAGCACCTATAGGACTTGAAGTGTGTTAGTCCCATCACACACACAGAGCTATATTTTGTTCCCAGAGGCACCTATAGGACTTGAAGTGTGTTAGTCCCATTTCACACACAGAGCTATATTTTCTTCCCAGAAGCACCTATAGGACTTGAAGTGTGTTAGTCCCATCACACACACAGAGCTATATTTTGTTCCCAGAAGCACCTATAGGACTTGAAGTGTGTTAGTCCCATCACACACACAGAGCTATATTTTCTTCCCAGAAGCACCTATAGGACTTGAAGTGTGTTAGTCCCATCACACACACAGAGCTATATTTTGTTCCCAGAGGCACCTATAGGACTTGAAGTGTGTTAGTCCCATTTCACACACAGAGCTATATTTTCTTCCCAGAAGCACCTATAGGACTTGAAGTGTGTTAGTCCCATTACACACACAGAGCTATATTTTGTTCCCAGAAGCACCTATAGGACTTGAAGTGTGTTAGTCCCATCACACACACAGAGCTATATTTTGTTCCCAGAAGCACCTATAGGACTTGAAGTGTGTTAGTCCCATCACACACACAGAGCTATATTTTGTTCCCAGAAGCACCTATAGGACTTGAAGTGTGTTAGTCCCATCACACACACAGAGCTATATTTTGTTCCCAGAAGAACCTATAGGACTTGAAGTGTGTTAGTCCCATCACACACACAGAGCTATATTTTGTTCCCAGAAGCACCTATAGGACTTGAAGTGTGTTAGTCCCATCACACACACAGAGCTATATTTTGTTCCCAGAAGCACCTATAGGACTTGAAGTGTGTTAGTCCCATCACACACACAGAGCTATATTTTGTTCCCAGAAGCACCTATAGGACTTGAAGTGTGTTAGTCCCATTACACACACAGAGCTATATTTTCTTCCCAGAAGCACCTATAGGACTTGAAGTGTGTTAGTCCCATCACACACACAGAGCTATATTTTGTTCCCAGAAGCACCTATAGGACTTGAAGTGTGTTAGTCCCATCACACACACAGAGCTATATTTTGTTCCCAGAAGCACCTATAGGACTTGAAGTGTGTTAGTCCCATCACACACACAGAGCTATATTTTCTTCCCAGAAGCACCTATAGGACTTGAAGTGTGTTAGTCCCATCACACACACAGAGCTATATTTTCTTCCCAGAAGCACCTATAGGACTTGAAGTGTGTTAGTCCCATCACACACACAGAGCTATATTTTGTTCCCAGAGGCACCTATAGGACTTGAAGTGTGTTAGTCCCATTACACACACAGAGCTATATTTTCTTCCCAGAAGCACCTATAGGACTTGAAGTGTGTTAGTCCCATCACACACACAGAGCTATATTTTGTTCCCAGAGGCACCTATAGGACTTGAAGTGTGTTAGTCCCATCACACACACAGAGCTATATTTTCTTCCCAGAAGCACCTATAGGACTTGAAGTGTGTTAGTCCCATTTCACACACAGAGCTATATTTTCTTCCCAGAAGCACCTATAGGACTTGAAGTGTGTTAGTCCCATCACACACACAGAGCTATATTTTGTTCCCAGAAGCACCTATAGGACTTGAAGTGTGTTAGTTCCATCACACACACAGAGCTATATTTTGTTCCCAGAAGCACCTATAGGACTTGAAGTGTGTTAGTCCCATCACACACACAGAGCTATATTTTGTTCCCAGAAGCACCTATAGGACTTGAAGTGTGTTAGTCCCAACACACACACAGAGCTATATTTTGTTCCCAGAAGAACCTATAGGACTTGAAGTGTGTTAGTCCCATCACACACACAGAGCTATATTTTGTTCCCAGAAGCACCTATAGGACTTGAAGTGTGTTAGTCCCATCACACACACAGAGCTATATTTTGTTCCCAGAAGCACCTATAGGACTTGAAGTGTGTTAGTCCCATCACACACACAGAGCTATATTTTGTTCCCAGAAGCACCTATAGGACTTGAAGTGTGTTAGTCCCATCACACACACAGAGCTATATTTTGTTCCCAGAAGCACCTATAGGACTTGAAGTGTGTTAGTCCCATCACACACACAGAGCTATATTTTCTTCCCAGAAGCACCTATAGGACTTGAAGTGTGTTAGTCCCATCACACACACAGAGCTATATTTTCTTCCCAGAAGCACCTATAGGACTTGAAGTGTGTTAGTCCCATCACACACACAGAGCTATATTTTGTTCCCAGAGGCACCTATAGGACTTGAAGTGTGTTAGTCCCATTACACACACAGAGCTATATTTTCTTCCCAGAAGCACCTATAGGACTTGAAGTGTGTTAGTCCCATCACACACACATAGCTATATTTTGTTCCCAGAGGCACCTATTGGACTTGAAGTGTGTTAGTCCCATTACACACACAGAGCTATATTTTCTTCCCAGAAGCACCTATAGGACTTGAAGTGTGTTAGTCCCATCACACACACAGAGCTATATTTTGTTCCCAGAAGCACCTAAAGGACTTGAAGTGTGTTAGTCCCATCACACACACAGAGCTATATTTTGTTCCCAGAAGCACCTATAGGACTTGAAGTGTGTTAGTCCCATCACACACACAGAGCTATATTTTGTTCCCAGAGGCACCTATAGGACTTGAAGTGTGTTAGTCCCATTACACACACAGAGCTATATTTTCTTCCCAGAAGCACCCATAGGACTTGAAGTGTGTTAGTCCCATCACACACACAGAGCTCATATATTTTGTTCCCAGAGGCACCTATAGGACCTGAAGTGTGTTAGTCCCATCACACACACAGAGCTATATTTTCTTCCCAGAAGCACCTATAGGACTTGAAGTGTGTTAGTCCCATCACACACACAGAGCTATATTTTGTTCCCAGAAGAACCTATAGGACTTGAAGTGTGTTAGTCCCATCACACACACAGAGCTATATTTTGTTCCCAGAAGCACCTATAGGACTTGAAGTGTGTTAGTCCCATCACACACACAGAGCTATATTTTGTTCCCAGAGGCACCTATTGGACTTGAAGTGTGTTAGTCCCATTACACAGAGCTCCTCTATTTTCTTTGCAGAAGCACCCATAGGACTTCTAGTGTGTTAGTGGCATCACACAGAGCTCCTATATATTCTTCTCAGCAGCACCCACAGGACTTCTAGTGTGTTAGTGGCATCACACAGAGCTCCTCTATTTTCTTTGCAGAAGCACCCACAGGACTTCTAGTGTGTTTTAGTGGCATCACACAGAGCTCCTCTATTTTCTTTGCAGAAGCACCCATAGGACTTCTAGTGTGTTAGTGGCATCACACAGAGCTCCTATATATTCTTCTCAGCAGCACCCACAGGACTTCTAGTGTGTTAGTGGCATCACACAGAGCTCCTCTATTTTCTTTGCATAAGCACCCACAGGACTTCTAGTGTGTTAGTGGCATCACACAGAGCTCCTCTATTTTCTTTGCAGAAGCACCCACAGGACTTCTAGTGTGTTAGTGGCATCACACAGAGCTCCTCTATTTTCTTTGCAGAAGCACCCACAGGACTTCTAGTGTGTTAGTGGCATCACACAGAGCTCCTCTATTTTCTTTGCATAAGCACCCACAGGACTTCTAGTGTGTTAGTGGCATCACACAGAGCTCCTCTATTTTCTTTGCATAAGCACCCACAGGACTTCTAGTGTGTTAGTGGCATCACACAGAGCTCCTCTATTTTCTTTGCAGAAGCACCCATAGGACTTCTAGTGTGTTAGTGGCATCACACAGAGCTCCTATATATTCTTCTCAGCAGCACCCACAGGACTTCTAGTGTGTTAGTGGCATCACACAGAGCTCCTCTATTTTCTTTGCAGAAGCACCCATAGGACTTCTAGTGTGTTAGTGGCATCACACAGAGCTCCTATATTTTCTTCTCAGCAGCACCCACAGGACTACCGACTACAATGGCTGGAAGACCGCCAAGGGGAGGCAGAGCGTGCAGAGCCAAGAACACAGGGCAGGCAGGCTCTGTTTCTAGTGGACGTGGCCGTGGACGTGGACGTGGTCGTGCATCGTCAAAAGCACGTGGCCATGGGACACGCGCGTCTTTGTTTTCGGCAGCTGGACATGTGGAGCCGCATCATGCTGAAGGCTTGGTAGAATGGATGACCAAGCCCTCCTCATCCTCCTCATCCTCTCTCGCCCAGGCTCAGGGTACTGACAGAGCATCATCAGCCACCCCTTCCCTAGACCCACCATGTCCTCCTGAGGAGTCCCCCGAACTCTTTGAGCACAGTGTTGGGTACATGCTCCAGGAGGATGCCCAACGATTCGAAGGCTCGGATGACGATACCCAGCTTGAGGAATCTGGCAGTACTGTTCCACCAGCTGCAGCTTACTGCCAGGTTTGCTCTAGTGGTGAAGAGGGAGGGGATGATGAGGTCACTGACTCCACGTGGGTGCCTCAAGGGAGAGAGGATGAGGAGGAGGACGAGGAGGAGGAGGATGCGGCGTCACATGTCCAACGAGGCAGGATGCCCCCTGGAGGCCAGGTAGAGGCCAGCACAGCAACTGTACAACACCGCAGAGCTCCGCCTGTGCAGGGCGCTGCCTCTGCACGTTATCAGAAAAGTTCTTTGGTGTGGGCCTTTTTTGAGACGAGTGCAGCAGATCGCACCACTGCTATTTGCAATATTTGTCTCAAGCGTATCTCGCGTGGCCAAAACATCAGCCGCTTGGGCACGACAAGCATGACCAGACATATGGCGACCTGCCATGCAGCTCGTTGGCAGGCACACATAAAAGACCCACACCAAAGAACTAAGCGGACCTCTCCTTGCTCCTCCTCAGCTGGGATCTCCATCCCCACTACACCTTCAGTCCTCTCTGAAAGCTGCTCTGAGAGGACTGAAGGTGTAGAATTCGGTGTGTCACAACCAAGTACTTGCAGTACACCGACGTCCGATTGCAGCAGGCAAATTTCCCTGCCCCAGCTGCTGGACCGTAGAAAGAAGTACACTCCCAGCCATCCACATGCCCAGCGGTTGAATGCTAGCCTTGCTAAATTGCTAGCACTTCAACTGCTGCCTTTTCAGTTGGTAGACTCGGCCCCCTTCCGTGAGTTTGTTCAATGTGCGGTTCCTCAGTGGCAGGTTCCCAAACGCCACTTTTTCTCGCGGAAGGCGATTCCGTCTCTCTACCGGCATGTGGAGGGCAATGTCCATGCCTCGCTGGACAGGGCGGTCAGCGGTAAGGTGCATATTACCGCTGACTCATGGTCCAGCAGGCATGGACAGGGACGGTACCTTTCTTTCACGGCCCATTGGGTCACTCTATTGGCAGCTGGGAGGGATGCAGGACAAGGTGCAGTAGTGTTGGAGGTTGTTCCGCCACCACGCCTCCAAAACGCGACTACTGCTACTGGTTGTGACACACCTCTCTCCTCCACCCCCTCCTCTTCTTCTTCCTCCAGTGCTCTGTCCTTGGAACCAGCGGTGCTCCGTAGGCGTACAAGGGGCTACGCAAGTACGCAGGCAAAAAGATGCCATGCCGTGCTTGCGCTGGTGTGTTTGGGGGACAGGAGCCACACTGGGCCAGAGGTTCTGGCAGCTCTGCAGGGGCAGGCCGAGAGGTGGTTGACGCCACGTCAGCTTAAGCCAGGAATGGTCGTTTCTGACAATGGCACCAACCTCCTCTCCGCCCTGCGACAGGGGCAGCTCACCCATGTGCCCTGCATGGCTCACGTCCTCAACCTGGTGGTGCAGCGGTTCTTGGGCAGGTTCCCAGGCTTACAGGATGTCCTGAGGCAGGCCAGGAAAGTCTGTGTGCATTTCCGCCGATCTTATAATGCCAGTGCTCGGCTGACTGAGCTGCAAAAGGAGCTGAACCTGCCCAAGAACCGCCTAATATGTGACATGCCCACCAGGTGGAACTCAACGTTGGCCATGCTGCAGCGACTGCACACGCAGCAGAGGGCCATCAATGAGTACCTTTGCGACTACGGCACCAGGACAGGGTCAGGGGAGCTTGGTTTTTTTTCCCCACGTCAGTGGAGCATGATCAGGGATGCATGCACTGTCCTCTCACCATTTGAGGAGGCCACGAGGATGGTGAGCAGTGACAGTGCATGCATCAGTGACACTGTCCCTCTTGTCCACCTGTTGGAGCATACGCTGCGTGGGATAATGGACAGGGCACTTGAGGCAGAACAGAGGCAGGAAGAGGAGGACTTCCTTGCCTCTCAAGGCCCCCTTTATCCGGACAGTGTTCCTTCTGTCCCACCCATCACACAGGAAGAGGATGAGGAGGAGGAGGAGGAGGAGGAGGAGGAGGAGGATTGTGTGAGCATGGAGGTGGAGCCTGGCACTCAGCATCAGCAGCAGCAGTCTTTTAGGGATGATGTACAGTCCCAACAAACCAGTGGACTTGTACGTGGCTGGGAGGAGGTGGCTGGCGATCATGTCATCCTCAGTGACCCAGAAGACTCCGGACCGAATGCCTCAGCTAACCTACGCTGCATGGCCTCCCTGATCCTGCAAAGCCTGCGGAAGGATCCTCGTGTTCTTCGGATCAAGGAGAGGGACCATTACTGGCTGGCCACTCTCCTTGATCCGCGGTACAAGGGTAAGGTTGCGGACCTTATCTTGCCGTCGCAGAGGGAGCAGAGGATGAGACATCTCAGGGAGGCCTTGCAGAAAGGTCTGTGCAACGCGTTCCCAGAAACTGGGAGGCTACAAACTCCTGGTCCTGGGCGACGAGTTGCTGAGGCTTCGGTCAGTGGCAGAAGGAGCGGTGGGGAAGGTGGACGTCTGACCAATGCGTTCAGACAATTTTTTAGTCCGCAGCCCCAAGGTATGATCGGTTCCAGCAACCATCGCCAGCGTCTGATATACATGGTGCAGGAATACCTTGGGGCAAGGTCAGACTTGGACACCTTTCCCACCGAAAATCCTCTGGCTTACTGGGTCCTGAGGATGGATCACTGGCCAGAGCTTGCACAGTATGCAATTGAGCTACTGGCCTGTCCTGCCTCCAGCGTTCTTTCCGAACGCACATTCAGTGCTGCTGGAGGATTTGTGACTGATCATAGGGTGCGCTTGTCCACCGCCTCGGTTGATCGACTGACATTCATCAAAATGAATCAGTCTTGGATCACCACCAGCTACCAGGCACCTGAGGCGGATATAACCGAATAATTTTTAATGTCACATCCCTTCAAGACTGCCTATGCTGATGCTGAGTGACTGTCCTCTTATGTTCACTGACTATCCTCTTCCTCCTCCTCAATGATCCATGCCACCACACCAGTGCCTAAGGCACAATTTTTCAGCCCCTGTTTAACAGGGGCGTGTACTTCCAATTTTTTAAAAAAATGCTTCGCAACACGTGTGACTGCTGTGCTCCAAGTACAGTCTCTGTGAGGGGTTGCAGTGTTGTGGCACCAGCACCAGTGCCTAAGGCACAATTTTTCAGCCCCTGTTTAACAGGGGCGGGTACTTCCAATTTTTTAAAAAAATGCTTCGCAACACGTGTGACTGCTGTGCTCCAAGTACAGTATCTGTGAGGGCCGGGTTGCAGTGTTGTGGCACCAGCACCAGTGCCTAAGGCACAATTTTTCAGCCCCTGTTTAACAGGGGCGGGTACTTCCAATTTTTTAAAAAAATGCTTCGCAACACGTGTGACTGCTGTGCTCCAAGTACAGTATCTGTGAGGGCCGGGTTGCAGTGTTGTGGCACCAGCACCAGTGCCTAAGGCACAATTTTTCAGCCCCTGTTTAACAGGGGCGGGTACTTACAATTTTTTAAAAAAATGCTTCGCAACACGTGTGACTGCTGTGCTCCAAGTACAGTATCTGTGAGGGCCGGGTTGCAGTGTTGTGGCACCAGCACCAGTGCCTAAGGCACAATTTTTCAGCCCCTGTTTAACAGGGGCGGGTACTTACAATTTTTTAAAAAAATGCTTCGCAACACGTGTGACTGCTGTGCTCCAAGTACAGTCTCTGTGAGGGGTTGCAGTGTTGTGGCACCAGCACCAGTGCCTAAGGCACAATTTTTCAGCCCCTGTTTAACAGGGGCGGGTAATTACAAATCTTGATCTAATAGTTCACAGCAGGGCCCATTCCTGCGCCCACCAAGAGTAACTATGAGGGCCTGCAGTCTTGTGGCAACACCGTCCACCACCACCGCCAAAGGCCCAATTTTTCTGCCCTGTTCATCAGGTGCTTGCAATTACAAATCTTGATCTAATAACTCACAACAGGGCCCATTCCTGCGCCCACCAAGAGTAACTGTGAGGGCCTACAGTCTTGTGGCAACACCGTCCACCACCACCACCAAAGGCCCAATTTTTCTGCCCTGTTCATCAGGTGCTTGCAATTACAAATCTTGATCTAATAACTCACAGCAGGGCCCATTCCTGCGCCCACCAAGAGTAACTATGAGGGCCTACAGTCTTGTGGCAACACCGTCCACCACCACCGCCAAAGGCCCAATTTTTCTGCCCTGTTCATCAGGTGCTTGCAATTACAAATCTTGATCTAATAACTCACAGCAGGGCCCATTCCTGCGCCCACCAAGAGTAACTGTGAGAGCTTACAGTCTTGTGGCAACACCGTCCACCACCACCACCACCACCCCCAATTTTTCTGCCCTGTTCAACAGGTGCATGCAATTACAAATCTTGATCTATTAACTCATAGCAGGGCCCATTCCTGTGCCCACCAGTCTTGTGGCTACACCAACATCTAATAGGGCAAATTTCTGCAGAGTATATACGCCAGGCCCCTACTTTCAAACATCCAACTTACAAACGACTCCTACTTGCAAATGGAAAGAGAAAACAGGAAGTGAGAGGAAATCTACCCCTAGGAAGGGAAATTCTATCCTGTTAGATTTAATTTGGGAAAAAGGTATCTCCTCTCTACTGATACTTTATCACCAATCCTTGTTTCAATTAAAACCCCACTTTTCCAAAAACATTTGTCATTGGGACGGAAAGTGAGGTGACATGTTCTGAACAGATGTGCAAAGACAGCAAATGTTACAGGGGTGATAACCCCTCCCTATGTTCTCCAAAAAGCTTAAAAATAGATTTTTTTGGGATGGAGCTACACTTCATAATGTACCTGTTCAGATTCTACTTAAGAACAAACCTAAAGCCGCAAGTGGTTTTAAATGGCTTCTTTTTTTCCTTTACAAATGTCATTTTGTGCAAGGACAGTTCTAAACACGGGAAACACATGCCACTTCACAGGCATACTTTAGACACCCCCCAGGTACCATATTTAAAGGAAAATTTCACTTTTTTTTTTTCACTTTATGCATCATTAAAATGACTGCTCCCGAAAAAACGTTAGTTTTTAAAAGTTCTTTTTGCATTGATATATGTCCCCTGGGGCAGGACCCGGGTCCCCAAACCTGTTTTATGACATTAACATGCATATTGGCCGTTGTAATTAGCACTTTTGATTTCGAACGTTCGCGTCCATTATAACGTATAGGGTTCGAAAATTTGCGCGAACTTTCGGTCCGTTCGAAGGTTCTGGTTCGAACCGAACCCGGGGGTGTTCGGCTCATCCCTAGTCAGCAGCTACAGTATTTAAAACATTTTTTTTTTGCAGGGGGGGGGGGGGACTGTTGGGCAGGAAGGGGTTAAGATTCAAACCAAAAATTACAAAAAATATAAAACACACTGTGTATTTCATTCATCAAGCTTATCATATCTTTGTCAGAAAATGTTTTTTGGAGAGGAAAAGTGAAACAAATGAATGACTGACAGGAATGATTTCATTTCCAGGTCACTGAGCTCACACGGAACAATACATTAGGTGTTCCCTTGCCTGTGCCTTATTTTGAATTTGCTTTGTTACACCGCATTACTAGATATGCAATATTAACTTGCCTTACTAGATATGCAATATTAACTTGCCTTATAAAGAATGTTCAAGTCTTTCATTCACAATGCCTGAGATCTGCAGAGAAAGCCTTTGAAGTCTTTCAGACAGCTACTGGCAAAACACGGGAAGTCACCGCCATGAATAATGATGAACTTCTGTATAATGGGATTAGAAATGATTGTGCTGCCCTTCTAATTCCCCAGAAAAGGCTTCTTCTTTTTTCTTGTAAAGTGAGAGGTATAAATTCTCAGACAGTAAAGAGAACTCTGATCTGTACTATGTCTCAACCTTCCTTTTATTAAATCACAACGTTTCGATCTTCAAAGATCCTTTACAACAGATACAGTCATTCTAATTTTCAGTAATACTTTCCATCTAACACCAATAAAGGCCTTGTTGCGTCAAACATGTAGAGAAAGATTTTAATCATCCTTATTTCATGCTAACGATATTATTTCTTACAGGTGTAAAGAAGAATACTACAGACGACTAGAAAAAAATGTAGTGATACCCCCGTAGGGGCTACTGAAAGTTGTGGCCCACCTGTTACCCTGCCCAGCCCGGCATTTACTTTCCAATCACCTTGGAGACACTGAACAGTGCATATGCTTGTTTTTTGTATTTTTATTGAGGGATTTGAACTTGGATAGGGAAGGGAATACATGGGATGCCCAGTAGAACAAGAAATTGGTTGATTGTATCTCAATCGGTTGGGATGACTATATATACACTTTACAACCTTTTCTCTCTCTCTCTCCCCTGCACAACTTTTCACTTCCAGGTACAGCTAGCACATGGTTAGGCCCAACACTGACTCAGTCAGGCCCTAGAAATTGCCATTTGCAGGCAGGGACCGCAGGTCCATTTTAGTGTAGCAAAAATAGAATAGGAAGTCTTTTGTGCTAGCTATCCTATGGTGGACTACTGCTCCCAGTAAGTCCTCTTCAGGCCCTGTCAGCCCTCCTGGCTGCAGCTGCCCAACTTCACTGCCCATGACATTGCAATCCTCACTGGTTCCACACCCAGCCCTGACAGTTTCCTCCCAGTCCTCTCTGGCATGCATCTCCGGTCTTCCCGATAGCACATGTCACTCACCAGCCCTCCTGGCTGAAAAACGGGGGTTCCCTCCTGAAGACTTGCAGTACTAGCTCCTGCTGTCCTCTCTGACTGCTCTCCGTGCCTCCTGTTCAGATCCTTCATGCGTTCTTGAAGGGATCCATCCTGCACCCGAGTCCAAGGTCTCAGGTCCCCAGACAGGGGAGTGCCCTCAAAAGCCCCAACAGCCTAGCACTCCATCCTCAACTTCTCCCCAGCTGGGCTGACTCCAGGTATTTCAAGGAGGCCTGCCCCCTGCTAATCCTAGTTGAGGATTGGTCAGGGCTCCCTGAGACACCCCAGACAACTCCACCTCTCTTCCCCGCCCCTATCTTCTAGAACCCTTTAGAAGAAAAAGGGAGGTGACAGTGGAGTGATGCTGTCTGTGAGTCACAGCTGCTACTCTGAGCCACTCCCAGCCCACACAGATCAAAACAAACAGGGCCTAGCTTAGAGCTAGGCCTACCTAAATTTACCTGCACTTTACAAAAAAAAACTAACCTCTAGCACCTACCTAAGTAGAGGGTGCTAGAAAAAAATAAAAATAAATAAATAATGATCTTGAACTTTGGGCATGAATAATGTGAACCCTACATGTCACCAGTTGGAAGTAGAGGTTGCCATCAGATAAGCAGTCTGATTGGTCTCTTGTTCCCTTTAGAACGACTTTTCTCCCCCTTAAGGATGAGCTCAGGCGTGTTCAGATCCCAGTCTCAATGCACCTGATTAATTCAGTCAGGAAGCTGTCCCTGAGCTAGGCCACTTGTAAGAGTGCCCTTGTGATTGGTAAGCTTTGGCACTCAAGCACAAGGCCCAACCCTCGCTCCAATTCTGCTAGAACACATGCTGAGGCCAACCCCTCCACCATCTTATACCCTACTCCTTGCCACAGACCTCCTCACAACATCCCCAGCCATAGCCCTTTATATCAGAAGAAGAAATGTCCACACAATAGTCAGCTTCACAGCATTTTACTGGTGTTATTCAGGTATGGCAAGACAGTCACATCATGAGGACATACATTATGGAGTTATGACATACACAGTCAAACACATAAAGTGGACAGTCCGCAGTAGTCACAAGTGAAAGCACGTGCAGCACCCCACAGCCCACTCAATCAGTCTCTCCTCTCTGCCCAGGTTAAAAAGGAATTACAGGACTGTGTTCTCTGTAGATGCCTTCTAGCTGGGTACACCTCTCCAGGGAACCTCTCCAGGGAAGCAGTCTCACACAGGGATCTCCAGCCTGGCCTAGAAGGCCTACTAAAATCTGCCCTAGCCTCCACCTCCTTAAGGTACAGAATGGCTACAGCCAGCCCAGCCTGCATACAGGTCCACTCCACCCGGCCTCCTGCCCTATCCATGGCCCACATGTGTGGGTTACATTCTCACAAAATTTTTGTTGGGTTGTCCCCGGAAAAGTAATAGAAGAGAAATCTTCCAATGGGGACACTAGTTCTATTGACCTAGGAGTCCGCAAGGAATTCCCTTAATTTGCTGGGATTTCCTCTCACTTCCTGTTTGAGTAAGGGACAGGAACTGAAGGAAAAGCTCAATGGTGATAAAAATTTCACAAAAGGTAAAACCCTTTCTCACTCTATCCAAAATGAAAAAAAAAAAAAGTTTTGCCTATAGTTCTACTATACCTGGTTGCTGACCAGTCGCCACAGTTTTACTGCGGCAGAATGGCACTACCTTACGACTCTAATTTCGTCGCTTCGCCTTTTGGCGATGACCGTGGGGCACCCGTGATCACTCGTGATCTCTCGGTTCTCTCAGGGGAGAGGAGACAGATCTGAGTATGATACTGAGCATGAACACCGATCTCTCTCTTCCCCTAGTTAGTCCCATCCCCCCTACAGTTAGAACACCCCTAGGGAACACAGTTAACCCCTTGATCGCCCCTAGTGTTAACCCCTTCCCTGCCAGTGACATTTATACAGTAATCAGTGCATTTTTATAGCTCTGATCGCTGTATAAATGTCAATGGTCCCAAAAATGTGTCAAAAGTGTCCAATTTGTCTGCCGCAATATCGAAATCCTAGTAAAAATCGCAGATCGCTGCCATTACTAGTAAAAAAAAAATAATAAAAATGCCATAAATCTATCCCCTATTTTGTAGATTCTATAACTTTTGCGCAAACCAATCAATATACGCTTCTTGTGATTTTTTTTTACCAAAAATATGTAGAAGAGTACACATCGGCCTAAACTGAGGAAAAAATTGTTAGTTTTTTTTTTTTTAAATGTGGGAAATTTTTTATAGCAAAAAGTAAAAGACAATGGGGGTTATTTACTAAAGGAAAATCCACTTTGCACTGCAAATGCACTTGGAAATAAAGAACATGCAAGGAAAATAAAAAACAGCATTTTAGCTTGCACGTGATTGGATGATAAAATCAGCAGAGCTTCCACACATTTCAGATCGGACACGGTCGGAATTTCCGACGGAAACAGTCCGATGGGAGCTTTTCATCGGATTTTCCGGCCGTGTGTATGCCCATCGGTCTTTTTCTGTCGGAATTTCCGACGGACTTTGGATTGAGAACCTGTTCTTAATTTTTCCAACTGAAAACCTTTCTATCGGATTTTCCGATTGTGTGTATGCAATCCCGACACGCAAAATTCCGACGCATTTTCGGAAACTATTCGACGCATGCTCGGAAGCATTAAACTTCCCTTTTATAGTGCAGTCAAACGCGTTGTATGCCGTGGTGTTATTGACCGTCGGAATTTGGTGTGACCGTGTGTAGGCAAGACAGTTTGAGCAAAATTCCGTCGGAATTCCGACGGGAAAACCATCAGAGCTTTTTCCGACGAGAATTCAGACCGTGTGTACGCGGCATTAGATTTAGAGCGACTTCACTTCCAAGTGCACTTTCAAGGGCACTTGCAGTGCAAAGTGGATTTGCCTTTCGTAAATAACCCCTATTGTGTTTTTCAAAATTGTCACTCTTTTTCTTTATAGCGCAAAAAAAAAAAAACCGCAGAGGTGATCAAATACCACCAAAAGAAAGCTCTATTTGTGGGAAAAAGAATGGCAATTTTTTTTTGGGTACCACGTCGCATGGCCGCGCAATTGTCATTTAAAGCGATGTAGGGCCGTATTGCAAAAAATGGCCTGGTCATTGAGCAGCCAAATCTTCCGGGGCTGAAGTGGTTAAGGCAAAGTTGTGGCTATAAACATGGAGATAAGATCTGCAGATACTGCTACTTTCATTCCTGGTCCCTCCACTGCACCCACAGACCCCCACATGCCACAGTGCAATGTTCCTGAGCTGTCTAATGCCTTGTTCACACGGTCAGACATTCCGACCACAAAATCTGTTGGATTTTTTCCAACGGATTTTGGCCGAAACAAAGTTATCGGAAAATCTGATTCGTTCTCATTCCGAACGAGGTGACGTACAAAACGTAGGACGGGACTACGTAGAGGCCAGTAGCCAATAGCTTTCGTCTCCAAATTTCTTCTGAGCATGCGTGGCACTTTGTGCGTCGGAATTCTCTACACACGATCGGAAAAAATCCAATCAGATTTTGTTGTCGGAAAATTTTAGATCCTGCTCTCAAATTTTTTCCGTCTGTAAAATTCCGACGTAAAAAGTCTGCTGGAGCCCACACACGATCGGATTTTCCGACAACATAATCCAATCGGACTTTATCCATCGGAATATCCTACCGTGTGTACGGGGCATAAGAATTGTATTGGGAAGTGCCTATGTTTGTGCAATTACTGACTGAAATTCCATATTTGCATAGGCTTTAGAGAGGCAGCATAAAAACAAGAATCTAGAAGACCAGAACTAGAATTATCTCCAGGTATTCTATTGACCAGTTTTGATACCAGTATTTTTTTTAATAACTTTTGCAAAGGAAGACTGTTACATCTGGCTGCTCCTCAATTAGATTGCTGCTTTATCGAAGAACTACAGCCTCCTGAAGAATCTTCACATCCAACCCTTCAGGATGGAGGCTTATGTCCTCTGCCATCACTGGGATTCGATCCACTGACTCCTTCATCGACACACAGCTGGCAGGAGAAACCGCAATGCAGAGCAGGGGTCCAGGCCTACAACATAGCAAGAAGTGTGTCAAATGTTGACAGGTCTTCAGTGGTCATAGATTTTCACTGATGTGCAAGCATCCAATGCTCAGTTAGTATTAATATTACAATACCACACAATTAAATTGCCACCTCTACCAGCCTGATCACAGGAGAAGATTTATTTTTGCAGTGTACATAAAATGTGCTAAATACTAGTATATAATGTATGCAGATTTGCCATTTAAGCTTGATAACAGGCTGCTAAGTAATAATAACACACACAAAAAGAAATAATGCACATTTACTTAACTCAGAATTATCATTGGTGGTTGGTTACAATGAAACGTTGGCTACAGAAATATTTTCAGCATCAATCCAGACCATGTTTTAAAAAAAAAAAACCTTAAATCTGATCTCACTGTCAAATCTGACATGATATTGGGAAACATTATAGAAGTTAGGCATCACACTGTCACTGGCTGAATGCATATTTGTGTTCAGTTAAGGTATCCAATTATTACAAAGCAGATGACTTGTGAATTACTTATGCTGCTAGGTGTAAAGTTAACCCCTACACATAATAAAGTGGCCCCTGAGTGTATAAAGAAGATCACGCACCAGTTGGGTGAAATTTTTGATCAGTATTATGACAGACCCAACCAACACAGGGGCTTTTGGAGGGGAATGCAGGGTGGCCTCTTGCCTACTATGGGCCCTGGCTTTTGAGGGAGCTCTACTCTTTGGGAGGTGTGTGCATGGGGGACCTCTAGAGTAGTTTTACTTCAAATTCAAGTTCATGTCTCCCCGAAACGCAAACTCTGGGAACCTAGGACCTGGATACAGATTTTCGGCCTCTGTGCCCAAACCAGCAATAACTGTTTCATCCCCCTCCTAGAATCCGAATAGATGTTAATATAATCAACTCAAAACAACCTGATGTTGGGGTCTACTGCTATAATCTGTTTAAGGTGTTACGTGTTAAGTATCTTGGCCCTATTGTAGGCCTCCTAGGTGTGAATTGTTATTGATAATTGAGTTAAAGTGGAAGTAAACCCTTCCACATGACTTTGGCCTACAGGTAAGCCTAGATTAAGGCTTACCTGTAGGTCCAATAAATATCTCCTAAACCTACATGGTTTAGGAGATATTTAGCGATGAAAAGGCATCGCTGTCTACGGCGCACTGAGGGCGCACTGCATATGCCGCTCTCACGGCAATATGCCGATCTCGTGCGCACTGAGGGCGCACTGCATATGCCGCTCTCACGGCAATATGCCGATCTCGTGCGCATGCGCGGGAGTGACGTCATCGCCGCTCCAGCGAATGATTGCGCTGGAGCGGCGAGACCCGGAAGTCACTCCGGCCCTGCATGGCGGCGAGGAAGATGGAAGATAAGGACGGCTTCGGGGGCTTCGTTTTCAGGTAAGTTTTTCATAATGAGCTAGTATGCTATGCATACTAGCTCATTATGCCTTTGCCTTGCAGGGTGTCTTTTTTTTTTTTTTTTTTACAGAGGCTTTACTTCCTCTTTAACTGTGTCATCTATTGTTTTTGTCTGTTGGCTAATCCTCCTGTAGGTTCCTACATGATGGGATTAGTCTTGTATCTACTTTACCTTGTTATCGAACCATTGTTTGATTTTTATGTTTATGATAATGAGTAATGCACTTTGTGTATCCAGGATTGTGGGCTTGCTATCGGATTGTCTGGGCACCCCTTGACTAATCAAAGCTTGTTGTTAATTTTAATTTAAAATTTAATTTATGTTGGCTGTTCCTTAGATGTGCTAATTGTCTAGGATAATGTGATCAAGCGCCTACCTGATCTTGCATGGTATATATTCTGGGAGAATTTAAAATAAAGTCAGTTCCAGTTTCACCTAAGCTAGTGTTGTCTAGTTCTTGGGTACTCAGCTATAATACCTGGTTCCTGGTTCCAGACTAGAGGAAGCTGTATATTGACGGAAGCACTCAAGAGGGGTACCAAGTGGTCCATCACAAGTATACTACCTAATAAGAGCTGTAGTGGTAGAGGAAAATCAGGACATCAGGGTATAGATCTCTCTGGATGCCGAGGAGGCCTTCCTCATTGAAGCATGCATAGATTCTAACTCTGTTGTGATAGAGTTGTAGGGTAGGGCACATAGGTGTCCCCTTATCTGTAGGTCAGAAGAGGCTTAAGAGGCTGTGGGGGTAAATGCAACCCTGCCCTTGCCAGTAGAGGGGTACGATGGGAAGTTGGACACATATGTGTAGCAATTCAACAAAAATAATTAGAAAAACTGTGCATCTGTGAAAAATTATAAGTTAATGAAGCAGCAAACACCTGAGAAGATACTGTATCCTTTCTACCAGATGCAATTGGAATAATACTGTGTTGCGCTCAACCAATGCCCATCAATTTCAAATGATAAATAAAATATAAAGTGACTGTGGATAGGACCATGTCTTAAATAAACCAAAATATTAAAAATAAGCATATAAAGTAAAGTGACTGCGCATAGGACGTATCTTGTATAAACAAAAATATTGAATATAAACATACATAAATAAATAATACATTTAAATACAGTGTATAAGTAAAGCAAAAGTCCACAGAAAGTTCAATCCACAGTACAAACAAGGGTAAAGTCTCTTCTAAGACTCTTAAACTTTGTAAAAACACCAGTCGACACCTTCACCCAGAGTGATAGATGGAAAGCTCACTCACCGACTCACCACGAGTCCCTATTTAAGGTGGTCATAAAGCACTTTTTTAGGTGTTACTTATGGACCCCAAATCTCCACTGTGGTAGCTCCTCAATTCATCAGGGATGCCAACAATCCAGCAAATACATCAAGATATTACATCAAATTGCTCATGTAGGGCAAACAGACAGAAGCCTCTCTATAGTGTAAAAAAGCTTTTAAAACGCTTATTTGATAAGAAAGTACATTCTCAATTAGTTAAAAGCATGTCAGAAATCACTCAGCTGGCATGTACTCACCACATCCAGGAACATGATGACGTCAGCAAGAGGCTCCGCCCAATACATTTCATCATCA
This sequence comes from Lithobates sylvaticus, assembly GCA_028564925.1. NCBI lineage: Eukaryota > Metazoa > Chordata > Amphibia > Anura > Ranidae > Lithobates > Lithobates sylvaticus. Next base: position 175,247,386 of record CM053038.1, read on the forward strand.
AAAGACGTCTTCCAGGGCATGGTATATATACAGTATGTAGCAGGTTGTTAGGATGGTTAGATAAATTTAGTTTTTGGCTCCTCTGTAACCAGTGTAGCAGCTTGTGATTGCTTTGGGCTGTTCGGAGCTAACCAATGGTTGCAGATTTGTTGGTTTACCCCTGCCCTTTGGAGGATTCTAGAATGTGTTGTGGGCTGAAAAGGCAATTCAGCAACCTGAACATTTATGTTGTCTCAACCAATCCCCTGGAGAAGGTGTGAAAAAGATGGCTGGGGGAATGCGTAAATAGTCTGGGGTCTGGAGGAGTTCTCAGCCTGAAGGAGCGCTGCCTTTCAACGCAGCCCAGATAAAATCTGTGCTCACTGAAGTTCCAACTATGCTAAGCTGGGAGGCCTGTTTGCTGAAAATATCTGGCACTAATCAAAGGATTTCACTGAGAATCTGGTCTGGCGAGTTCATTGAAGAAATGTCTGTCTAATATTGGAAAAGGCATCCAAGTATCCAGGGACAATGTGAGTAGAGATTTGAGTGCAGGATCCTGGTGACTGTTGCTGCTGCTATTCCATGTGCATCAGTACTACTGCTTGCCTGGCCTGGGATATTTGTGATGGTGTCTCAGTGCTGTCCACCTTCTGGGCCATTACTAACGGGACTGTCCTAAGGAGTAGCAACAGGGTGAAGAGTGTAATATCATTACTGTTCAGTGCTAATGGAGTATGCCACAGCTCCCTATGCCCTATCCAAGTTTATTCAGCAATAAATATCAAAAAAGGCAACCCCTAGACTGTTCAATGAGACAGAAAGTGTGACTGTTGCTGTGTGCCTGGCTGCCATTGCACTAATATGGAAAGGAGCCTGTGGCAAATCAGCAGCCCTTGCAGGGGTGAGTGCTACATATATATCCAGTATGGTTAGAGAGAGTTTGTCACTGGGAGAGTGTTGTCTGAGTTTTCTCTGCAAGTAGAGAGGACCAGACCAACATGTGGCCAGTTGGGCTCTGTGACTAACCGCCTGGTACCCAACCTGGGTGCCTCTGCCAAGATACAACTTCCTCCACTCCGGAACCAGGAACCAGGTATTATAGCTGAGAACTGCACCCAAGAACTAGACAGTACTAGCTTAGGTGCAAACTGGAACTCTTTATTGTAAGTTCACACAAAATGTATACCACACAAAATCAGACAAGAGCTTGATCATATTATGCTAAACATTGCAAACTTTGAACATTGATATCATCATTACATCTTACAGTACAACTAATGAACAGCTAATATAAACAGTAAGTTAATCAACAGATAGCAACTAACAGCTACCAGTGATCTACAGTGAGGGAAAAAGTATTTGATCCCCTGCTGATTTTGTACGTTTGTCCACTGACAAAGAAATGATAAGTCTATAATTGTAATGGTAGGTTTATTTTAACAGTGAGAGACAGAATAACAACAAAAAAATCCTGAAAAACGCATTTCAAAAAAGTTATAAATTGATTTGCATTTTAATGAGTGAAATAAGTATTTGACCTCTTCCCAAAACATGACTTAGTAGTTGCTAGGGGGGAAAACAGTGGGACTTTATATGAAGCATACGAGGTAAATGGGTACAAATATGGCTGGCTAATAACTGCTATATAATAGTAAATTTTAAGCAAGGAATAATTTTATATAGAGAAAAAATATATATATTTTTTTCCGTACAGTAATACATACAAATATAATAGCATTTGTTCCATATGAATGACAAGAATGTAAAACATATACATAATGTCAGCCTAGTACAGTAAGATTGCAAATTATTCCTAGATGGTAACAGTGTGAGTAGCATCCAATTGCTCAACACGTTTCGCGGAATATCTCCACTCATCAGATGTGGGTATCTAAAGATGTAAATAGATAGTGTAAATTGTAGGTAAACACTATGTCTCAGCATGGGAGAGGGGGATACAAAAAGAGGGTAGTGGAAAAGAACCCAACCTGGCTAGGGATCAAGTAGGAGTCTAGACTGTGTAGCGACCAGAACTGGAGGCCAGCCGGAGTAACCATCAGTCACGGAAGCTGAGGTGGTAAACCAAGAGCACAAGGATCACAACCCAAATAGGGAACTGATATTCCGAGGCATGTGATATCCCATGAATAAGGGTTATATAAATGACATCACCACAAACTATGTAAAGTAAATACATATGATAGTGACTGAACAAATCACAATGTAATATGCTTAATAGATATGTGGGGTGAACCATAGATGGTACCAGGCCGTGATCAGAGGTGAAATCAGCAAGATAGCATGAAGTTGAGAAAATAGGACCTGAGGTGTGAATAAAAAATATTAACAAGTAGTGAGGGAGTCCTACTAGTAGCCCAGAATGGAACAACCACAATAGAAGTCCAAAGTGTAAAAAAAACAGGAAAAGAAAAAAAACATACTGTTAACTTGATGTCTAAATCAGTGTGCTAGACTCAATAGTGCATAGTGTCCACACAGCTAACCCAGCAGAGTGTCAGAACACAATGAGGGGAGTATATATACTCAGTGGACAAGCACTGGGTAACCACCAACGTCACGCAGGTGCCCAATGAGAGGAGAGATGCCAGGTTATTGCCAAGGACCCAAACTTAGATTAGTCTGGAAGTGTCAATATGTCACCAAGCCCACAGATACATAAAGTACAGTACATTTGACATGCTGTCTGTCAGCTGTTTGGCTTTCACTTGTGTAATCTGTCCACTACAAAAGCCATCTAAATACAAAGTGGAATTAATTTATCTTGATATACAGTATATCTTGAGGGAGACTGTTGATAAATATTTCTGTCTCAAGTGGAGGGGCTTCTCCAACCCAGTCTGCAGGAGGGCCACCATATTTTCTCTGACCTTAACCTGTACAATATTAATATTACACCTTACCATCCACTCCAGAAGGGAAGCTTTATTATCTTTATTGAGAGAGTTAATCCAAGCCTCGCTCTCAGAATTCATCACGTTGTTGTCCATCATTAGACAATGATCTGCTCTCTTCATGGGATCAGAGGCTGAACTGAGCTCTTTACAATGTTCTGATCAGGAGAAGCAGACAAAATCGCCGGTTTCCTCCATGGGCCATAATCAGTGGGTAGAAGGCTAGCCCTTAGTCCCATCCAAAGGCCCATGTCGTGGTTAGGTCTGCCACAGGCTCTATGTGTTTAGATTCTCCCCTAGGGGGAAATCCTGGAGCATCATCATAAGGACTTTATGTATTTTCAGGACTACTTACACCCCCCTGGCATTGGATGCTGGACTCTGGGACACCCCTCTTGTAGGTATTGGGCTTCTTATCTCTCTTCGTATTTCACAGCCCTCTGCAATAAGCTGAACTGTTTGTTACTTCAAGCTGTGTGCCACCACTTTCAAGGCATGGCTGAAGTGTCTAAATATCCTTGCTTTTATTCATTTACTAAATAGTTGAAAAAGGCATTCTTTGTTTGTACTCCTCGTACCTCTAACCTCTATATGGAGACATGGGATAAGCCCTTTGCATTTGGATCACAGTAGGGTCCATTGCTAGTTAAGCCTAAGATAGATGTGAAAGTATTCCAGGGAGCGCTGATTATGCCAGGCTGGTCTGCCCCACAGTTGTTTCCTAAGTGTCCATTACTGGGATAGTGAGGGCCCAATGCTGCTTGGGGGGCCACCCTTTGGGCAGGGTAGAAATGGGTAAAGAAGATCTAGACAGAAGAGCAAAAAAATAAACAAATAAAAAGTATATATAAGTATATATATCTATATATATAGATATATATATGTAGCACTGGCTCCTGACGAGCAGGAGCTATTATTTTTGTCAAATTAAGTTGCCTGAAGCCACAGCTGGGCTTCAGGATAATTTCTCCAAATTTCTGGTTTCAGTACCAGTCCAGCTGGGTTGCACTGGGTTTCTCCTGGACCGCAGGTGTTGCTGTCACCGCCGGCAAGGGTAGAAACGCAGTCTAGCTGGATGCATTAAATGCCACTTATCTCTTGGAACCAGCCCAGTGGGAGTGTTCTCCTGCTGTGAATTCTGGGGGGTGGTATTTAAGGTACCGACACCATGTTGGCGGGGGTTATTTTCTGTCTATTTGGTTCTGGTGGTCCCCCTTACCCAGCCCTATGGCCCTCCTAGCCTGGGGTGCGGAACCGTGCATCCTATGTCTCGGGCTGTCTAGCCCGAGGCATCGCAACTGAAGGGACATGCCCAACTGAAGTTCGGAGCCTACTGATCCAAGGAAGGTCCGGTGCCATCTCATCTGAAGGGAGAGGCCTAGCAACTAAAGCACCCCAGGGGAGGACTTGTTCAGGAGAAGGCCGTGCGCAAGGCTGGCTTCTCTGATGGAGCCTGGAGACTTAGTTGAAGGACCAGGATCAGCATTCATAAGGTATTGCCGGGTCGGCTGAGAGAAACTGGTACCGTATGCTAAATCTTTAAATTCATACAAATCCCTCAGTAAGGCTTAAGTGTAACTTACAAGTCTGTGGCAGAGACTTTGTCAAGCACCCCACCGGCTGCTAGGCCTAGTGAGAGAGGTCTATCCAGGGGTTACAGGAATCCAGTTTTCGGAACAGTCTTAACCTATGGATTCTGCTAATACTTTAACCCTGCAATTTAAGTACCTGAACTCACCCCTAACCCTCTACCCTTTTATTACGAGACTTTTCTAAATAAATAACCCAAAAGAGGATTCTGTGACCGTTTCACCATTCTTTGGGCCATTTTCCACGGGACCCCTAAGATGGAGAAGCAAGCGGGTGAGGTAATGGTAAGCCCAAATAAAACCAGCAGCGCCTTCGGGGGTCAGTGCTACATATATATATATATATATATATATATATATATATATATATATATATATATATATATATATATATATAGATACATTTTCTTGAAAGAGCACCTACACAACTCTGTAACTCCCATTAATGCTATTGAAAGCACATCGCTTAACCACTTGAGTCTTGGATGCTATTTTATCACAGCACTGGGATAGTGGCTGTTGATTTTAAAATGGCACTAGGACTTAGTGGCTTTGGTGAGTCCTGGAGGCAATTTGTACTGGAGCTGCCCGTCACACCTAAGGTCTAGTATAAAGTGGGCTGAATTTGGCTGCACAGGATTACTTAAATGTGGCCTCTCTTTCTCCAAGCTCTGTTTGCCTTTGCATTTGACGAGAACTACCCAATACTTCTGGGTGGGTAGGGATGGGAGGGTGTTTATATGAGTCAAATTAAAATAAATTGATCACCCTGACTTTAACTCAGTTGCTGTTTTTACTGGAAAGATTTGTAAAGCTTTCCCTTGGAAATTGCTCTATAAGGAAAAGAAAACCAGTCTTTTTATGCGCAGTTCCTTACCAGCACATTCCACGAGGCAACCAGAACAACATAGTACTAATTGTGTTGCACCAATAGCATGTTAATTATTTTGTTTTCTCACTGGAAAAATCAAGATAATTGTTTCCCCTTTCTTTTGAACACAGCACAATGCTGGTAATCAAATAATGTTAGTGTTAGTGTTTTTTTTTATATAAAGTTCACCTAATTTTAAGGCAACATCAGAATTGTTGATATAAAGTTAATATAGGTGTTAAAAGCATACATATTTGCATATGACTAATCATTAGTATAATTATATACTATCACAAAGCTAATTATAAGTGGAGTTTTTTTTTTTTTCTTATGTATTGTATTGGATATCAGCCAGTCACTGCAGTCAATTATCACGAAGAGATGCTACAAAATGGTCATCCACCTCCACATTTTGTACTGTACATAAATACAATATATAATGAAGGTGCCGACAGTCATAGCACAAGAGATACAAATGGAGACCTTCCTTAGCTCTTCTTTTGAATTGAATTATATTCTATATTCATGGGCGTCCGCAGAACTTTTTTCAGGGGGGGGCATCATTTTAAGGTCACCCATGCTCTGACCTTTTCGATAATGTCATTATCACATTATCACGGTCAGAGACTACAGACCTAGTACAGGTGATGGTCAGAGAGTGCAGACATGGCCGTAGAGACTGTCAAAGACTGCGGATATGGCCCAAGAGACTGTCAGAGACTGCAGACATGGCCCAAGAGACTGTCAGAGACTGCGGACATGGCCCAAGAGACTGTCAGAGACTGCATACATGGCCCAAGAGACTGTCAGAGACTGCGGACATGGCCCAAGAGACTGTCAGAGACTGCGGACATGGCCCAAGAGACTGTCAGAGACTGCGGACATGGCCAAAGAGACTGTCAGAGACTGCGGACATGGCCAAAGAGACTGTCAGAGACTGCATACATGGCTCAAGAGACTGTAAGAGACTGCGGACATGGCACAAGAGATGACCAGAGACTGCATACATGGCCCAAGAGACTGTCAGAAACTGCATACATGTGGGGGTGACAGAGAGAGAGGGGGGGGTGACAGAAAGAGACAGAGAGGGTGACAGAGAGAAAGGGGGTGAGAGAGAGAGGGGTGACAAAGAGACAGAGGGGGTGACACAGAGAGAGGAGTGTGACAGAAAGAGACAGAGGGGGTGACAGAGAGAGACATAGGGGGGTGACACAGAGAGAGGAGTGTGATAGAGAGAGACAGAGGGGGGTGATAGAGAGAGAGGGGGTGAAAAAAAGAGGGGTGACAGAGAGGGGTGATCAGGGCCGGACTGGGAATAAAATTCAGCCCTGGAAAAAATTTCATACCCAGCCCCACAGCGTTATTATACCAGCGCAACAGCATAACGTCATTATTTTCTGGTTCATGAAAGGGAAAACCATACATTATTATATATATATATATATATATATATATATATATATATACATACATACACGGTGGGGGATGGAGAGCATTGGGGTGGGGGCTGGAGACTGATGGGGAGAGCTGGAGAGCACCAGGGGCAGAAAGAACAGGGGTGGGGAGCACGGGGGGCTGAACAGCACTGTGGGGGGGCTGGAGAGCACCGGGGGCAGAAAGAACAGGGGTGGGGAGCACGGGGGCTGGGGAGCATGGGGGGCTGAAGAGCACTGTGGGGGGTGGAGAGCACTGGGGTGGGGGCTGGAGACTGATGGGGAGAGCTGGAGAGCACCGGGGGCAGAAAGAACAGGGCTGGACAGCACGGGGGGCTGGACAGCACTGTGGGGGTGGGGAGCATGGGGGGCTGGACAGCACTGTGGGGGGTGAAGAGCACGGGGGGTGAGCTGGAGAGCACCGGGGGCAGAAAGAACAGGGGTGTGGAGCACGGGGGGCTGGAGAGCACTGTGGGGGTGGGGAGCACGGGGGGCTGGAGAGCACTGTGGGGGTGGGGAGCATGGGGGGGGCTGGACAGCACTGTGGGGGTGGGGAGCATGGGGGGGCTGGACAGCACTGTGGGGGGTGGGGAGCACGGGGGGGGGGGCAGAGAGCACTGGGGTAGGGGCTAGAGAAGGATGGGGAGAGCTGGAGAGCAGGGGGGGCAGAAAGAACATGGGTTGAGAGGGGGGGGGCTGGAGAGTGTGGTGGGGGTGGTGGGGGAGGAGAGCACTGGGGGGGGGGCAGAAAAAGAATTTGGATAGGGGGATCAGCAGGGGGGCGGCATATAGAGGAAATGAGCTTTCTATATTCCTCCATGCAGCCGCTGAATGCTTGATTCTCTTCCTCTCCCTCCTCCAAGCATTCAGCGGCTGCATGGAGGAATATAGAAAGCTAATCTCCTCTATATGCCGCCCCCCCGCTGATCCCCCTATCCAGGCACACCGTTATGGCTGTACTGAGTACTCACATCTCTCCTGCTCCTGTGATCACGGAGCTGGCCGGGTCTGTGTTCTGCGGCCGCGCACCGCGCTGTAACACGGTCCCGCCCCCCTAGACCGGCTCGTGTGATAGGTGGAAGACTGATTTTATCTACTATCACACGAGCCGGTCTAGGGGGGCGGGACCATGTTACAGCGCGGTCCGCGGCCGCAGAACACAGACCCGGCCAGCTCCGTGATCACAGGAGCAGGAGAGAGGGGACTGCCCTGGGGCAAACTGGCCCCAGGGCAGGCAGCCTACCGGGAAACATCCCGGTAGGCCAGTCCGGCCCTGGGGGTGATGGGGGTCCTCACTCCTGATCCGATCCCTAATTCCAGGGGGGGGCACTTGCCTCCCCTTGCCCCTACCTGCGGACGCCCATGTCTATATTTATTCTCTGTTCCCATAGAAATGTAGAAGAATGCCAGCAGAAAAAAAGACGAAGTGGTCCATCAAGTCTGCTCCATTTTTTATTAAAATGTATATATCTTTTTAAAATACATTTTTCTTTAACTTTTTGGTACCCTCTCTTACCCCTATGTACAAACTTTCATACTTTCATACTTTCATGCTAATTTTTAGGGGAACATAGGAATGCAATGTAATTTATCATTGGAGACAATATGCTTTAGGGCTAGTCAGCCTCCAATATTTGACGTCTATGCTCCCTGCCTGCCTGAGACTATGCTCCCTGCTCCCTGCCTGAGACTAGAGACCAAGTACCACTCATGGAGATTGTATATTATATTGAATAATAATTAATTCCATGTTCACCCCAATAGACATATATAATTAGCCTTCTTGTGCCCTGCTAATGCCGAAAACAAACATTTTATCCATGCCCAGTACCACTGGTGTCAGGGGTCAGGGCCCTATGACACCACCATTAAAATCCAAATGAGCGCAAAACTAATTCTTATCCTACAAGTGGACCCCGGTGAGCTTGGAATAATTTACTGGCTTTTAATATGTAACACCATGAGTTTAAGCAAAAGTATTATGAGTTGCGCCCCCACAAACTACTATAAGAGCAGGGGTGTTAGAACTTTTTGGGCAACTTCCTTCTTGTAAGGTCCACCTGAAAAGCTTGTACTAAATATTCAACTGGTGCATATGAAAAAATAGCAAGAACAGTACTTAACAATGTTGTAGTATTAACAGAACCCTTCACTGGAAATTCAACAACTTGGTGTAGTGTCCACATAATATAGAACATTTGACTATATAGCACAGGTTTGATGGTCAGGTGTCCACAAATGTTTGACAATGTCTTGTCACTGTCTTACCTGCAGTTCCTGTCCTTCCTACCAGTGTCAGAGCTTGTTTACACCTGTGCTGGTCTCTGAAGAGCGATCTGTGATGGATCATTTTTCATAGAATGGTGAAGGCTTGGCTGCCTTCTCCTGAATGCCTTTTTTGTTTTTGTTTTTTTTGACAGTCATAAGGAAGTTTTAAATGGGAATCCCACACTGCAACCATAAACCTAGTATTTGGCTCATGGTTCTGGCATGGACCCATTCATTTGAATGAGTCACTGTTGGTGATGGCACTCCCTGCCAAACATGGCAATTTTGTGCTGTGCCATGAAGCAAAATAGCATAGGTGCGACATGTGTGCAACCCCATTGAGCTGCCTTTGCAGCTTAAGGGGGCTGTAAAAGTACATCCTAAAGTGTTTTTTCTAAAGGAAATAAAAAAAAAAAAAAAAAGACAAACATGTCATACTTACCTGCTCTGTGCAATGGTTTTACACACAGCAGCCCCAATCCTACTCTTTATGGGTCCGCTCCTGGCCCCTTCATCCTTCCCAGGGTGAAAGCTTGCTATGGGGGGCACTTATGTGGGCTCCTCTTGAGTCCATTAACACCAAGAGCAAGGCTCGGCCCCACCCCACCCTCTACTTACTGGCTCATTGGCTGTGATTTACAGCAGTGGGAGCTAATGGCTTCTGCTGCTATTTCTAAGCCTATGAGGAGAGAGAGACCAGGGAGATCCGCTGCTCTCATGCACAGAGCTGGATTGAGATGGGGCTCAGGTAAGTATAAGGGGAGTCCTGGGGGGGGGGGGGGGGCTTCATGCAGAAGGCTTTTTACCTTAATGCATTGAATGCATTAAGATAAAAAACCTTGAGGCTTTAGAACCACTTTAACCACCTATTTGTATCGCCCCCAATAAAAAAGTTTAAACTAAACCTTATGCCACGTACACACGGTCAGATTTTCCGACGGGAAATGTTGGATGTGAGCTTGTTGGCTGAAAGTCTGACCATGTGTATGCTCCATCAAACATTTGTTGTCAGACTTTCCGCCAACAAATTTTGGCTAGCAGGTTCTCAAATTTTCTGCCAACCAAACTTTGTTGTCGGAATTTCCGATCGTGTGCACACAAGTCACAAAAGTTCACGCATGCTCGGAATCAAGCAGAAGGAGCCGCACTGGCTATTGAACTTCCTTTTTCTCGGCTCGTCGTACGTTTTGTACGTCACCACGTTCATAGTTGTTGGCCAACATTTGTGTGACCGTGTGTATGCAAGACAAGTTGGAGCCAATAACCTTTGAACAAAATTCCACGGTTTAAGAGTTTCTTTATTGAGTAGTCATTTTGATTTCCTGCTGATCTGGTCTTAGGAACCCATCATTTTTATTGTTTTTCCTCCGACAACAGCTGCAACTGTCCAACAACAGAAATATAGAAACAGAGAAAGGAAACAGCTTTAAACTGCAGCAGATCATTTAATGATGCTCAAATGCATGTTGTACATGGTTCAAGGCTGTTCTTGATTAATGAATGTGTATTTTTAGTCCTTTTGTCTTCATTTGTCTGTATATTTAAAAAAAAATCACATATCTGATGGATGTAAAATGGGATGTAAAATGAGTTGCAGATAGAGACATCATGCTACAGTAATCTGAAGACAGATATTAAATACTTAATTACACTTTTTATTGGGACTTTCACCCAGGGAAATATTTCACCTCACTATCTGCAAGAGATATTAAAGCGCCCGCTCACCTCTGTACTTCTATTAGATCCTAAGCGAGGAGGGCGAAGTCAGGAAGTGGAAAAATGTAATTAGTCAGGACCTAAGTGGTTTATAGATAGCAGCTGAAAAAGTGCATAGCACTCACAATTTAAGGAATTATCATTAATATATACACAACTGAGACTTAATGCAATCATGAAACATTGGAATGTCTTAAATAAGAAACCAATGTATTATTTTAATTAAGCGCTTTGTTTTTTTTTTTTTTTCATGTTGCCTTTGTGTGTTTGTCATATTATGCAAACACATATTTAAAGTATATCTAAACCAAAAACTATTTTTTTTATTTTAAAAAGAGTATTAGGAATAGTTAAAACCATGTCAGGCTTTTCATGGCATCTATTGCATATTATTGGTGAGATTTCCCTGCACTTTATGTCCTGTAGACAGAACAAGAATTGGGGGAATCCCTTTTTAGACAGTTTTTATTGGAACAAGTGTTTTACCGGGAAGATTTTCATCATATTTCTGGTCTGGTGACAAACTTTGGATTTTCTCATCACTTTTTGTCCTGGTAGAAAAAGGTCACCCGGACAAATGGAGGGAAGGGGGTCATAAATGGGGCGGCACAGTGGTGTAGTGGTTAGCACTCTCACCTAGCAGTAAGAAGGGTCGCTGGTTCAAATCCCAACCAGTTTGGATGTTCTCCCTGTGCCTGTGTGGGTTTCCTCTGGGTACTCCGGTTTCCTCCCACAATCCAAAGACATGCAGGTAGGTTAATTGGCTTCTGTCCAAAAATTGGCCCTAGTATATGAATGGGGACCTTGGATTGTGGGCTCCTTGAGGGTAGGGACCAATGTGAGTGTGCAATGTACAGGGATGGGGACGGTTGTAGACACTAACTTAGGGTTAACTGGATGAACTGGTGTCTTTATTCAACCTTACTAACTATGAAACTATGAAACTAAAAATCTTCCCAGTGCGGACACAGCAATAAAAATTGATAGGAGTTCTAGCCCCTTATCACTTCACTGAAAACGAAAAAAAAAGTTTTGGCTTTACATAACACATTATCTTAGCCTATTTTAGGGGTTATATGGTATATACAGACTGGTTGTTACGGTAATAGAAAAAAAACATTCCAAACTATTAATTGTAGAGCTCACCCCCAGAGGGGTCGTTGAAAATATGTCCATGTCTCCCTTGCTAGTACAATGGCTACTAGTCATAAGCAGAGTTCCATGCACAATACAGGCATGGTCTAGGGCAGGGGTGCCCAACCTTTTGAAGAGTGAGGGCCACTGAAGCGACTTGGTAACTGGTCGCGGGCCAAAAATTAGTGGAATGGGTGGATGACAGGTCTGTCTCCACGCTACATATGCTGAACGGACACAGGCACAACCCATGCTACTCTATGGGCCCTCCAATTCAATCTGCCCAGATGGAAGGGGACGGATCCCCTTTTGTTTTTTTTTGTTTTTTCACGGATCGATTTGGAGGCAAGCGGGGGTAAATGGACATAGAGGTGAATGGAGGGTCCAGTTGGGTCCTAAGGCTGCTTTCACACTGATGCACCACATGCACCTGTGGCTTTCCTGCAGATTAGCTGCACTTTGCCATAGACTTCTATTATATCCTGCAGGTGTGGTGCAATTTCTGAAAGCTCACCAAACCCACAGGTAATAAACAGAATTCTATGGCTCAGTGCAGGTAATCTGCAGGTGCACTGCACCTGCGGATTAGTTTGAAAGCAGCCTAGTAACCATTGCAAAACAGATATGCCCATGTATACACTGTGATTTCTTTAATAAACTTACTTTTAATAACAGTCTTCTATTCAGTTTTCCCCAGCTTTTGCTGTCCCATGCAGAATGCATTTGGTATCGATTGTGACAGGAGCTGGCACTATACAGGAAGAATCGACTTATGTGGCTCTGCAACTGCTTGCTTTTCCCACTGCCAGCTTCATTCACAACACTGATGCTCTGGGATGGCGGGTCGGCAACCTGTGATCTGGGCCTGACAAACCACCATCCCAGAGCAAGAGGGCACGGGCCACATCAGAGGGCTCCGCGGGCCACATCAGAGGGCTCCACGGGCCACATCAGAGGGCTCCGCGGGCCACATGTGGCATCCGGGTCACTGGTTTGGCACCCATGGTCTAGGGGTTGTCTTTTTATAATTGCTGAATAACTTGAAGCAGGAGAGGAGGTTCAGGGGTTTCAGGATACTCCCAAATGACAATAGAAATCAATAGAAGGACAAATTCTTAGCACAAATCCATATAGTAGCAGGCACACATTAAAGTCACAAAACTAGGTCGTACAATGTCCTAGGAGTTGGCTGCCACCCAGCTTTTATAGGTAGATCCTTAGTGAAGGAGATAAAAGATCCTTCTCCAGACCAACACTTCAAAACAGTGTCCTCCAGCAAAATTCTTCTCCAAGCTGTCAGCCCAACTTCTGCTGAGGTCCAGACTGCTACTTTTGTAGGGGAACTGGAACCCTCCTAGCAGAGGAAGAACCCTGCGGAAAGGCCTCCCTAATATTTATCACCCCCCCCCCCAACCACCTTCTGAATGCCTCCTTCCAGGGATTGGCTGGGGCATATTAAATATTCATACTGGACACTTGACTCTCCCTGGCCTATATTCTGGAAACTGTAGAAGAAGATAGGATAAATCAAATACTCAGCTTAGGAAGCTCTGATCAGACAAAAATAATCGACTACTGACTGCAGTCAAGCCAAAAACTAAATTTAGCCCAATGGCCTAATTAGAGGAGGGCGCTACAAAATGAATGTTACTAGAGAGGTAACAACACATGGCACACTTATTCTTCCAACAAATATAAAAAACTTGAGTGAGTCTGTGGATAAAATGGAATCCATTTGGTTCATCTCTGAGTATGCAATTGTTTATTGCTGTACAATTAACACTGAACTCCAGGAATTACATTGTTTGGATACTTACATTGGTACAGCTTGTCTTGATGTAAATAAGCATATCCAATAACCAGGGCCACTGAGATTGGTGTAAATCACTGAAACAGCCCACGCTACATACAGCATAAGCTGTGATTATCTGGGTTCTTTGCAAGCAGCTTCTCCTCTGCACACTGGCCATAGGTGTTCATTGGCTTGGCACGTCTGACATCAGAGGGTCACTGAAAATGCTATTTGCACTAATGTTTGTGAGTGCAACCTGTTTTATCATTTAAGCCTCGTACACACGATCAGATTTTCCACCGCAAAAACATTAGACTTTTGTCCAAAGTGCATTGGCCAGGAACTTGTCTTGCATACAAATGGCAAGGAATTGTCGGCCAACAAACACGAACGTAGTGACGTACTACGTGTTTTTTCAGCTCTTTAGCACCACCCTTTGGGCTCCTTCTGGTAATTTTATGTTAGTAGAAGTTTGGTGAGTGTTGATTTTGCGCTTTTCATCCCCCGTTTTTTATTTTGTGCTTTTCAGTTCTGAATGGCCGTTCGTCAACCAGCCAAGTTGCGGAATTAGAGGAGATAACGTGTTATTTATTATTGACTTTGGAGTAACTACTTTGATCCAAGTTCGATCCAAGAACAGGAGGAGGAAGATTTCTTTGACCAAAAATGGTTTGCTTTATTAATTGTGACCAATTATGTCATATGCCTTTGCTGCGGGAGCTCCAGGAGAATAATCGGAATTATCTCTGAATGACAGACCCCTTCTTTCACCAACTCTTGGAATTGTTGACCCCCTATATTAAGAAGCAGGACACATGCATGAGGCTTTTATAAAAATTTTTGGTTGAATAATGATTTGATTTGGTATATTTTCTATATTTTTGGATGCATAGAATGCACTTTTTGGTTAAGTTCTATTGGCAGATAGCATATCTAATTTTATTTGTTTTCTTTTTTTAATGCACAATAAAAAAAATTGTGGAGAATAATACTTGGCTATGTTGTTAATTTTACATTGCATTTTTAAAAATGTAACTGCCAACATAGTTGTATCTTTGATCTTAAAAAATACGGGATAATGGTGTTGTGGTATCTTGCACCAAAAAAAATAAAAATAAATAACAAGCATAATAATATTATTCTTGATATCACTAGAAAAAAAAGCCTTTGATGGTGATACTGATGGAGTTCTGGCAAATTAATTTTCAAAGTAGCTTCATTATTATCCCATTAACCACTTAAGCCCCGGAGCACTTTTTGTGATTCGGCCATGCGTCGCTTTAACAGACAATTGCGCAGTCGTGCGACGTGGCTCCCAAACAAAATTTACGTATTTTTTTTCCCACAA
Organism: Lithobates sylvaticus; assembly: GCA_028564925.1. Classification (NCBI taxonomy): domain Eukaryota; kingdom Metazoa; phylum Chordata; class Amphibia; order Anura; family Ranidae; genus Lithobates; species Lithobates sylvaticus. The sequence goes on from CM053038.1 coordinate 175,262,431, forward strand.
ATAGAGCTTTCTTTTGGTGGTATTTGATCACCTCTGCGGTTTTTATTTTTTGTGCTATAAACAAAAAAAGAGCGACAATTTTGAAAAAAAAATATTTTTTTGCTTTTTGCTATAATAAATATCCCTCAAAAATATATTAACATTTTTTTTCCCTCAGTTTAGGCCGATATGTATTCTTCTACATATTTTTGGTAAAAAAAATCGCAATAAGGGTTTATTGATTGGTTTGCGTAAAAATTATAGTGTCTACAAAATAGAGGATAGTTTTATGTCATTTTTATTAATATTTTTTTTATTAGTAATGGCTGCAATCAGCATTTTTTATCGTGACTGCGACATTATGGCGGAAATTTCTGACATTTTTGACACGATTTTGGGACCATTCACATTTATACAGCGATCAGTGCAATTAAAATTGCATTGATTACTGTGTAAATGTGACTGGCAGTGAAGGGGTTAACAACTAGGTGGCACTGTAGGGGTTAAGTGTGTCCTGGGGAGTGTTTCTAACTGTAGGGGGGGTGGGCTAGCTGTGACACATCACTGATCACCGCTCCAGATTACAGGGAGCTATGATCAGTGACACTGTCACTAGGCAGAACGGGGAGATGCTTGTTTACATTAGCATCTCCCTGTTCTTCCTCTTCGTGAGACGATCGCGGGCATCCTCGCGGACATCGAGTCCACAGGACCCCACAGGAGCTCCCGGCCGGCGCGCACACGATGATGGCGCGGCAGTAAATTCAAAGGGACGTACAGGTACGCCCATTTGCCCAGCCGTGCCATTCTGCCGACGTACATCGGCGTGCGCTGGTTGGGAACCAGTTACATAGTTAGTAAGGTTGAATAAAGACACCAGTCCATCCAGTTCAACCTGAGTGAGTGTGGGTGCGTGTCTACAATTATCCCTATTTATTTAAGGTACCCATATAGCACGGTCAATTTACGCAGCGCTCCACACATACATCGCACACTCACATCGGTCCCTACCCTCAAAAAGCCCACAATCCAAGGTCCCCATTCATATACTAGGGCCAGTTTTGGACAGAAGCCAATTAACCTATCAGCATGTCTTTGGAGAAGACATGCTGGTAGAAGAAGAAGAGAAGAAGAAGAAGAAGAGAATGTGCGCTGCACACCCTTGCTTCCGAGCATGCGTGTTTGTACTTTGGACTCTTGTCTGAAGGACTTGTGTACACACAATCGGAAAATCTGACAACAGACCACTATTTCTAAGCCTGCCATTTAACATCCGACAACAATTGTCCAATGGAGCATACAAACGGTCGGATTTTAGGCCAACAGTCTGTCATCACACTATTCCTGGCGGAAAACCCGAGCATGTCTATGAGGCTTTAGTCACAAACCAATCTAAACCTAAAATTTTAGTATGTGCCATCTTGTGGACAGCTCATCTTAGTGCAGTCCGTTTGCCGTTCTGCTATGATGCTGCCATCTGCTGGAGACTGTGGACACTGCATGCAGTAGACTGCAGGAAGTGGGTGTGTATATTACACCTGTCTCTACTTACTCTAATAGTCACCTTCAACTCATTACCTGATTATAGATCCTCTGTGATTAGTGTTTGTATCCTGAAGGTTGTCTGCCTACCTGACCTGGCTTGTCTTAGGAAGTAGGCTCGTGTCAAAAGACAAGTGGACAGGACAAATCTGATTCTGTTACCACCTTTGGATATTGCCTACAGTTGCCCTCAGAGATGACCAAGTGTCCTGCTTCCATGCATCTGTTTGCTGCTGCCTCTCTGGCAAGCTTCTACCCCTCCTGGAGATGCATCAATCAAAGTTGTATCAGATGCCACCCATGGAGCTTCTACTTTGGGATTGATCTGCTGTCACCCATCAGCAATGTGACACCGCATGATCTGCAGGTAAGCTGAACATCTCTTCCCAGTGACATGAAGGATCCATCTACTCTATTACACATTATATACAGAGATTTTATTACACATGATAAGTATGGGTGTAACATGTTTCTAAAGGTGAACTTGGCCTTTAAACGCCTGAAAAATGATCTGTACGGTATAAACAAATGTTGCACGTCAAAGACAAGATTCATGCATTTAGATGAGTTCAAAGTATGTAATCAGGCCCTGGATCAACAGAATTCTATTTTCTCTAAATGCTACTAAATTGAACGCACCTAAACGTAGGTAAACCTACAGTGGGGATTATACCATTTACAATCATTTATATGCATTTTAGAAATGTCCTAGAAATGTATATATGCCATTGCCGGTCTGAATGAAGCCTACGCTTCAATATTTGACATTTTTGTAATTCAGCTTAAAGTATGTCCAAAGGCAAAACCTCTAACTTCTTCCTTCCTTTTTTTTTTTTTTTTTTGGTTAGGGTAGGAGAAGATTAAAACTGATGTCGTGCTTTATTTGCCTTCTGTCTCATTAGGGAGATTTGCCTTCACTTCTTGTCCTGTAGACTCAACAGGAAATGAGAGGATATCGTTCAAATGTGAAAAAGAAGAAAGGAATTTGAGCTTTTATTTCAGCTTGAAGAAGCGTGTACTTTTTTGTGTTCTAGTGTGTTTGTGGTTTTTTATTGAGCTTCTTTGAATGTTTTCATGCTTTTTCAGATGTTTTTTGGGCTCGAAAGCTCCTCCTCAAAATGCCAGTTCGGTTGGGGTTTTTTCTGCCTCTCCTGAAAATAATGTATAATAATATATGTTTAAAAAAAAAAAAAAAAAAAATGTGAGCTCCTGAAAATGCCAAAGTGCGCATGGACACATTGGGGTTGATTTACTAATGCTGGAGAGTGGAAAATCTGGTGCTGCATAGGGACCAAGCATCCAGGTTTTTTTTAGTCAAAGCTTAACCACTTAAGCCCCAGACCATTTTGCTGGCCAAAGACCAGAGCACATTTTGCGATTCGGCACTGTCGCTTCAACCACTTAGCAACCGGCCCATAGCCGAATGACGTCTACAGGGCGGTTGCTTAACTCTGGGATGGCGTACTATGACCTCCTCCCAGAATTCCGCTCTTGCGCGTGCCCGAGAACTTCCGTGACCGCCGGGTCCTCTGCATCACGGATCGCGGCCGTTTACCACGTGATCGCTCCATCAAATAACGGAGCGATCACATGTAAACAAACCGGCGTGATTTCCGGTTCCTCCCTCCCCTCTCCGTCTAGTGTGAGCGGAGAGGGGAGAGATTGTTGGCAGCAGCGCTGTGGGCTTCATGTGTAGTGCCCACAGCGCTGCTCAGTGACAAATCCATCCATCCTCTACATACCCATTCATCCATCCATACTCTGCATACCCATTCATCCATCCATACTCTGCATACCCATCCATCCATCCATACTCTGCATACCCATCCATCCATACTCTGCATACCCATCCATCCATACTCTGCATACCCATCCAGCCATCTGCATACCCATCCATACTCTGCATACCCATCCATCCATACTCTGCATACCCATCCATCCATACTCTGCATACCCATCCATCCATACTCTGCATACCCATCCAGCCATCTGCATACCCATCCATACTCTGCATACCCATTCATCCATCCATACTCTGCATACCCATTCATCCATCCATCCATCCATCCTCTGCATACCCATTCATCCATCCATACTCTGCATACCCATTCATCCATCCATACTCTGCATACCCATTCATCCATCCATCTATACTCTGCATCCATCCATCCATCTATACTCTGCATACCCATCCATCCATCCATCTATACTCTGCATACCCATCCATCCATACATACTCTGCATACCCATCCGTACTCATCCATCCCATCCACCCCCATCCATAATTAGCCATACCCAGCCGTACTCATTCATGCTTGTCCATCCCCATTCATGCTCATCCATGCCACTACAGTGCCTCACAAAAGTGTAATAGGTAGTCAAATTAGATTTGAAACTTATGTCCCTAGAACACCTGACGGTGCTCCCTGCATGTTGGTCCTCTGTATGTGGCCACGCTGTGGAAAAGTCTCACACATGTGGTATCGCCGTACTCAGGAGTAGGAGAATCTATTTTTGGGTGTAATTTTTGGTATGTACATGCTATGTGTTAGAAATATTGTTTAAATGGACAAGGTTGTGTTAAAAAAAAAAAAAAATGTGTTTTCATTTGTTCAAAAGACTTGACTTGATATGCCTCATAGATTATACATTGGGTTGTTCTCTTTCCAAAATGGGGTCATTTTTGGGGCGTTTCCATTGTCCTGGTTCTCCAGGGCCTTCAAAAGTGTAAGAGGTAGTCAAGAAATTATATGTGTAACTTATGCTCCAAGAATGCCTGATGACGCTCCCTGCATATGTATATGGCTACGGTGTGCAAAAGTCTCACACATGTGGTATCGCCATATTCAGGAGCAGTAGTAGAATGTGTTTTGGGGTGTAATTTGTGATATGCATATGCTGTGTGTGAGAAATAACCTGCTAATATAACAATTTTGTGGGAAAAAAAAAAAAGAGAAAATCTTGATTTTGCAAAGAATTGTGGGAAAAAATTACAACTTCAAAAAATTCATTATGCCTCTTATTAAATACCTTGGAATGTCTTCTTTCCAAAAAGGGGTAATTTGGGGGTTATTTGTACTTTCCTGGCTTTAAGGTCGCAAGACCGTCAGTACTTCAGGTGTGATAAATTTTCAGAGATTGGCACCATAGCTTGTGGACTCTATAATTTTCACAAAGACCAAATAATATACACCAATTTGGGTTATTTTTACCAAAGATATGTAGTGGTATAAATTTTGGCCAAAATATATGAAGCAAAATTTTATAACAGAAACCAAGAAAAATGTCTTTTCTGTTTAAAATAAAAAAAATAAAAAATTTCTGTCCTATTTATTTATTTATTTATTTATTTATTTATTTTTTTCTTTCTTTTATATCACAAAAAAAAAAAAAAAAAAAAAACCCAGCAGTGATTGAATACTACCAAAAGAAAGCTCTATTTGTTTGGAAAAAAAAAAAAGACAAAAATTTCAAATAGGTACAGTGTTGCATGACTGAGTAATTAATTCTTTCAGCCATTCAAAATGTGAGAGCACTGAAAGCTGAAAATTGGTCTGGTTATTAAGGGGGTTTAAGTGCCCAGTGGTTAACTGACAATTGGGCGGTCATGTGACGTGGCTTCCAAACAAAATTGATGTCCTTTTTTTTTACCCCCCCAATATAGCTTTCTTTTGGTGGTATTTGATCACCTCCTGCGGTTTTTATTTTTTGTGCTATGAACAAAAATAGAGCGACAATTTTTGAAAAAAAAACATTCTTTTTTTTTTACTTTTTGCTATAATAAATATCCCAAAAATAAAATAAAAATTTATGTATTCTTCTACATTATTTTTGGTAAAAAAAACTGCAATAAGCTTTTGGTTTGCGCAAAAGTTATAGCGTCTACAAAATAGGGGATAGTTTTATGGCATTTTTATTATTACATTTTTTTTTTTTTTTTTTTATTGTGACTGTGACATTATGGCGGACACATTTTTGGGACCATTGTCATTTTTACAGCAATCAGTGCTATAAAATTGCACCGATTTACTGTAAAAAAATGGCAGTGAAGGGGTTAACCACTAGGGGGTTAGGGAGGGCTTAAGTGTGTCCTGGGGAGTGATTCGAACTGTTAGGGGCGTGGCTACGAATGACACTTCACTGATCATAGCTCCCGATCACAGGGAGCTGTGATCAGTGTCACTAGTCAGAACAGGGAGATGCTTGTTTACATTTAGCATCTGCTCGTTCTTCAGCTCCATGAGATGATCGTGGGTGTCTCCACGTACATCGAGTCCGCGGGACCCGCAATCCTAATCATGGAGCTCCCGGCAGGGTCGCGCATGCGCCGCCGGAGGCGCGCACGTGACCACATGGTGACAAATTTAAAGTGACGTACCTGTACACCCATTTGCCCAGCTGTGCCATTCTCCTGACATATGTACATGCGGCAGTCGGCAAGTGGTTAATTGGACAAATTAGAAAAAGAACCTGATTGGCCCCCATGCACAACTGCACCAGATTTTGCACTCTTCAGTTTTAGTAAATCTACTCCCATTGACTAACATGGAGGGGAGTTTCCAGGTAGAAAAAAATTAGCTCAAAAGCCTGTAGGAGCCGCTTCTGTGGGATGCAGTGTGCATGAACCCTTATACTTAAACAAATTATTGAGATTTCTTATTTAATTATAGTCTTTTGCGCCCCCCCTTGCCATATGCTGTGATAGGCCAACACAGGCTCCCTCCATCACCACAAGACGGTCCAACAACACAGTTTGCAAGGAGACAACTGCTTTGAGATCAATGCCAACAGGAGAAAAGCAGAGAGGTGTGTAGGCCTTCCCTCCCTCTGCATTCCTTTTGCCGATGCTGGTCTCAGGCAAGTGGCTGGCACTAGAGCCAAGTATGGAAGCTAGCAGCATTGTTGAATGGCCCAGGGAGGAGGGGGCATCCTGACTGACCACATGGCTAGTCTACCACAACATGTAGGAAGATGGGACAAAGTAAAACACATACTTTGTCCCCTGGAGAAAGAACAATGTAATAAAAAAAGAAATGTGCTTTCTTTGACTTGAAACTCCTGGCCAACAAGAGTTAACATGCATATAGTATATGTTTTAATATATCTGCCAAAGGATTTGGAATTGTCACCAGGCAGTCTTGTGCTACGCACCTTGCTGGTCTGGAATCTCTTTGGAGTGTTTTGGGTTTTGCTTTCTGGATCAGTTTCCTGGCCATAAATCTGATGATGTTGATTCGTTGTTTAATGAGGTGGCTGGACGTGAAGAGGTGACACAGAAAGCTGAATTGCTGAACCAGGCAGATGAATTTCTTAATTAAAAACGCGCCACTGGTCTGCCTGTGCAGTGTGAAAATATGTTTAAGTCTCCAGATTAGCTGTGAAGAATGATAAATTCCCTAACATGTAAACATACAGTATCTCACAAAAGTGAGTACACCCCTCACATTTTTGTAAATATTTTATTCTATCTTTTCACGTGACAACACTGAAGAAATGACACTTTGCTACAATGTAAAGTAGTGAGTGTACAACTTGTATAACAGTGTAAATTTGCTGTCCCCTCAAAATAACGCAACACACAGCCATTAATGTCTAAACCGCTGGCAACAAAAGTGAGTACACCCCTAAGTGAAAATGTCCAAATTGGGCCCAAAGTGTCAATATTTTGTGTAACCACCATTATTTTACAGCACTGCTTTAACCCTCTTGGGCATGGAGTTCACCAGAGCTTCATAGGTTGCCACTGGAGTCCTCTTCCACTCCTCCATGACAACATCACAGAGCTGGTGGATGTTAGAGCCCTTGTGCTCCTCCACCTTCTGTTTGAGGATGCTCAAGAGGGTTTAGGTCTGGAGACATTCTTGGCCAGTGTAAGGAAATGTGGGGAGTGTAGAGTTACCCTTTAAGATTTAATAATATTGTACAAAGATGTTTTTCTGTAGAAAGTCACTCTAAAGGCCCGTACACACGATCGGACTTTTTGACAACCAACGTGTAAATTAGCTGGTGTGGACTAACATCCGACCGTGTGTACGCTCCATCGGACCAACTTTTTCCAGGTTTCATCGGACTTTAGTTGGCTGTGCGAACGGACCAACTTTCTGCCAACAAAAGTCAGATGGACCAAAGTCCGACCATGTGTACACAAAACCAACAGACTTTTGTACAAACCAATGCAGAACCAATGCAAAAGATCAGACAACAATACAGAAGTTGACCAAAGGTGGCGGTAAAGAGCAGAAAAACCAAGTGATTTGGTGAAAGTTGGCTGAAAAAGTCCTGCCGTGTGTATGCAATACCAACTTGGGGCCAACGCCCTTTGGACAAAAATCCACAGGAAAGTTGGTCCACGGTCCGATCGTGTGTATGAGGCATAACTCTGTTTATCTCACGCTAGTTATCTCCTTTCTCACACTAACGTGTGAAAGTTTTTCCAGAAATGCTGAAAACATTGTCAAGGACATATATTGCATGGAACATTCTTATGCCCCGTACACACGGTCGGATTTTCCGACGGAAAATGTCCTATCGGACCATGTTGTCGGAAATTCCGACCGTGTGTGTGGGCTCCATCAGACTTTTTCCGACGGAAAAAGTTTGAGATCCTGCTCTCAAATTTTCCGACAAAGTCCTATCGGACTTTTTCCGATCGCATGTAGCGAATTCCGACGGACAAAGTGCCACGAATGCTCAGATCACATTACAAGACCAAAGCTATTGGCTACTAGCCTCTACGTAGTCCCGTCGTACGCAACGAACCTCACCACGTTCAGGATGATCAGATTTTCCGACAACTTTGTCCGACCGTGTGTATGTAACACCAGTGTCGGACAAAATCCGTTGGAAAAAATCCGACGGATTTTATGGTCGGAATTTCCGACCGTGTGTACTGGGCATTAGAGTGAATTGTGACGTTGAGTCTGAAGGTAGAAATATTATGAATATCTTGCAGATCAATATTGATTGTATAACAAAATGCTTGAATGTGATTGGTTGTTCATGGGGCGTTCCCCCCTATGCAACCCCTTTTTTGATTATTGCATATACTCTGTAGAGCTGGAAATAAATGATGATGTATTCTCCGACCAACCATATACTGTGTATGGTCTATGATTACCTGTCCGGACAGAGTTTTTTTCCATTGACCGTCAAAGTCCAGCTGAGGCAAAGAGGGGCTGAAACAGAGGACTTAACAGCCAGTCCATCACCTTTTACTCTCTGCTTCTTTAGCAAGGCAGTGGTCGTCTTGGAGGTGTGTTTGGGGTCGTTATGTTGGAATACTGCCCTGCGGTCCAGTTTACAAAGGGAGGGGCTCATGCTCTGCTTCAGTATGTCACAGTACATGCTGGCATTCATGGTTCCCTCAATGAACTGTAACTCCCCAGTGCCACTTGTCTTTTTATTCCTCACCTGGTTGCTGCCACACACACTTGACACCATCTGAACCAAATAAGTTTATCTTGGTCTCGTCAGACCACAGGACATGGTTCCAGTAATCCATGTCCTTAGTCTGCTTGTCTTCAACAAACTGTTTGCGGGCTTTCTTGTGCATCATCTTTAGAAGAGGCTTCCTTCTGGGAAGACAGCCATGCAGCCCAATTTGATGCAGTGTACTGTAGCTCCCCAGTGCCAACAGCACTCATGCAGCCCCAGACCATGACACTTAAACCACCATGCTTGACTGAAGGCAAGGCACACTTGTCTTTGTACTCTTCACCTGGTTGCCGCCACACACGCTTGACACCATCTGAACCAAATACATTTATCTTGGTCTCATCAGACCACAGGACGTAGTTCCAGTAATCCATGTCCTTAGTCTGCTTGTCTTCAGCAAACTATTTGCGGGCTTTCTTGTGCATCATCTTTAGAAGAGGCTTTCTTCTGGGATGACAGCCATGCAGACCAATTTGATGCAGTGTGCGGCTTATTGTCTGAGCACTGACAGGCTGGCCCCCCACCCCTTCAACCTCTGCAGCAATGCTGGCGACACTCGTACGTCTATTTCCCAAAGACAACCTCTGGATATGACGATGAGCACGTGCACTCAACTTCTTTGGTCGATCATGGCGAGGCCTGTTCTGAGTGGATCCTGTCCTGTTAAACCGCTGTATGGTCTTGGCCACCATGCTGCAGCTCAGTTTCAGAGTCTTGGCAATCTTATAGCCTAGGCCAGTAAGGGCGAACCTTGGCACCCCAGATGTTTTGGAACTACGTTTCACATGATGCTCAATTACACTGCAGAGTGCATGAGCATGGGAAATGAAGTTCCAAAACATCTGGGGTGCCAAGGTTCACCATCACTGGCCTATGCCATCTTTATGTAGAGCAACAATTATTTTTTTTTCTCAGATCCTCAGAATTCTTTGCCTTGAGGTGTCATGTAGAACTTCCAGTAACCAGTATGAGAGTGAGAGCGATGACACCAAATTTAACACACCTCCTTCCCATTCACACCTGAGACCTTATAACACTAATAAGTCACGTGACACCAGGGAGGGATAATTGCTTATTGGGCCCAATTTGGACAATTTCACTTAGGGGTGTACTCACTTTTGTTGTGGTGGTTTAGACATTAATGTCTGTGTGTTGAGTTATTTTGAGGGGACAGCAAATTGACACTGTTATACAAGCTGTACACTCACTACTTTACATTGTAGACAAGTGTCATTTCTTCAGTGTTGTCACATGAAAAGATAGAATAAAATATTTACAAAAATGTGAGGGGTGTACTTTTTTGAGATACTGTATATGTGTCTCCTTTTGAGTTTCTCTTTGAAATGTAGTTTCCAAATTAGCGTGATGAGTTTGGCGTCATTTTTTTGGTTGTTCCCAATACTGTAGGCCACATTGAAATTCTATAATGTGTTTATACCACAGCATACCCCTAACCTTAGAAATGATTGGTAGCTAAAAGCCAAATATGACCCACCACTGCTAAGAGGTAGATGACATTGATCCAGGGAACATCAAATTGCCTCTGGGGGGGGGGGGGGGGGGGTCAGAAAGGAATTTATTTCCCCTGCTGGAGCAAATTAAACCATGCTTTGTGTGTATAAGCTAAGGCCAATCCCTTACTTTTTAAATGTTGCACTGAGAAAACATGACGTTCAGTATAAAAAATTCCAGGGTTTTAACAACAAACTACATAAAATGTAACACAGATAATAATCCATAAAAAAACATATATGCAGGTGTATATATACAAGGTCCTTGTGTGTATTGAAACCACCATTGGCTATAAGAGATGTTGAAAACAAAATACAGTGTCTTGAATGATGGATTTGTTCCCTCCCCTGAGTAAAATTTTAATTTGAAAATTTTAAATGGTCACTGAAGCCTTTTAATCACAAAACCAATTAAAAGTTCAATTTTACAATAAACAAAACGAAAACAAGCAAAATAGCATAGCAACCACTGTTGATAAGAAGGGGGTCTGTGGTGTCTGCAAGCCCAAATGCCTTTACTGAAAATCCACCCTTGTCCCCAGGTGCAACCCACTGGCTTGAGGACAGCTCCAGACTTGGCTATTTACGATTTTCCAAGGGCTGAGCTTCGTTTAAACAACTGAAACCACTGGGGATCCCTATACCACCAGATGGGCACCTCTGATTTGTAACCTTTTCACAGGACCCCAAAGACCTCCTAAGCTGCCATGGCAATCGCCTATAAAACAAATCTGAAGACCAACATTAAATGTACAGCCTTCTTCCCTTGTTGATCTTCCTGCAAGTCCTACCCCTGCATCTCTTCCCTGCCACCTGACCCTTGACCGCCAACCAGGTAAGGCCTAAGCTTTTGCTCTAACTTTTTAACTCTTTCACAGGGACTATTTTTCATATAGTTATGCAGCAGTTATGCATTCCCTCTTTTATTTCCTCTGGGTCATTCTATAAACCCATGTGAGACTCGCATCCAGCTTTTGGTCTTGCGCTTCTGGCTAAAGAGCAGAAATAGAGGTGGGATGATGACACGCCTTGACAATAAATGCTCCCTCAGTCTTTTGACCTGTGCTCTGACCCTGGTTGAACATCCTGCCCAGTATTTTTTATTTTTTTTGCACAACAGCCATTTGCGAGACTCCCTTATGTGTGTTTCATCGCTGCAGGCCTGTGAGACAGTTCTGATACATTTGCCCTTTGAATGCTATTGAGTATAATTAGTATTGAAGTGTGGAACCCCGATTAACAATAACCTACGCCAGTCCTAAAGAAGTTGCCTTCAGTTATGAAATGCCTCAACATGGGATATAGATACCATGCATTTCTAATGACAAATCTTATATCCAATGGGGTCAGTTTGCACATGGATCTTGTATATTCTATGTGTTTTAATGAGTTGTTAATTTTTTTTTTTTTATATAAATTATCCCAGTTATTCCCTGTACACACGATAGGCTTTTCTGATGGAAAATGTTTGATGGGAGCTTGTTGTTGGAAATTCTGACCGTGTGTAGGCTCCATCCAACATTTTCCATCGGAATTTCCGACACACAAAATTTGAGATCTGGATTGGAGATTTGGATCTAAAATTTTCCGACGACAAAATCTGTTCTCGTAAATTCCGATTGTGTGTACACAATTTCGATACGCAAAGTTCCACGCATGCTCGGAATCAAGCAGAAGAGCCGCACTGGCTATTAAACTTAATTTTTCTCGGCTCGTGGTACGTGTTGTATTTCACTGCGTTCTTGACGTTCGGAATTTTCGACAAGTGCAGGAGTAGCTCGCTGGTGAAGTCTGCTCTTTAGGTGGATGAAGCTGGGGGTCGCAGTCATTGGCAAAATATGCTGAACTAGCTTGGCACCAGAGCAGGAGATGCTAGCCGAGCCGGTATGCAGGCAGCAACCAGCGAAAGCTGGGCAACGCGGGACTGATTTGGCAGACAGAGCAAGTCCAGAAAGCAGTCCAAGGTCGGTAACAGCCAGGGAGCACAGTCCAGAATCAGCGCGCAAATATAAGTCCAGTATGCAGGCCGAGTGATCAAATATACAAGGTTAACGCAGGAGTAAAGGCTAAGTCCAAGGGAAAGCCGGGTCACACACAGGTAAGCGTGTTCAGTGGATCAGGTCTCAGGACTACAAGTACAAGCTAAAAGACCATTCAGCAACTGCTCATTGTGACAGACCAGTTTAAATAGGCCACTGATTGGTGTACGTGCGTGCGCACACGAACGTAAGCATGACAAACTGGAATAGTATGTCTAACATTGCCTCTTGGCTTATAAGTATGAGCATGTGTGCAATGTGCACATGCATGAATATGAGCATAAGCCCCGGACTGGTTTTCTGGTGCTGGAAATCCAATTTACTTTGCAGTTAGTAGCAGGAGAAGCATAATGTGGATGTGTTTTAGGAACTATAGTCATAAGCCTTCCAGCCTCTACTTTCTTGGATGTATACCGAGGAGCACCTGCTACAAAAGTTTGTCTCACTTGCAGGACTTTTTGAAACATTTAATGGTGCATTGCATGGGCTGCAGAGTATTCAAATGGATAGTCCACAATAAAGGTATGCAGTGTTCAAGAGTTTTACTGAAGTAAGTGCACAAATGCAGCTGGTAACATAGAATGCCATGGCATGTTTTGCAGTTAACAGGATTGAATCATGAGGCTCTAGGGTTGATTTATTAAAGTGGTATCCCTCTATAGTATGTACTTGTCTCAATTAGGAGCACTAAGTGTAAGTTCTGACTGCTGCCTCCCTTCTCTGCTATCGACCTGAATCACTTGTGACTGGTTTTCCTGACACAAAGAGAAAAATGGTGACGGGAGGGACCTTCCGCAGATTGGCAGCCTCAGCTCTGTTCCTGTGTGCTGTGTGAAGGGGGTGTCTCTTCAGCTATCAGAGCTATCATATAAATTCTGGGCGGCACAGTGGTGAAGTGGTTAGCACTCTCACCTAGCAGTAAGAAGGGTTGCTGGTTCGAATCCCAACCATGACACTACCTGCCTAGAGTTTGCATGTTCTCCCTGTGCCTGCGTGGGTTTCCTCCGGGTACTCTGGTTTCCTCCCACAATCCAAAGACATGCAGGTAGGTTAATTGGTTTCTGTCCAAAAATTGGCCCTAGTATATGAATGGGGTTCTTGGATTGTGGGCTCCTTGAGCAATGTATAGGGACATTTGTAGACACTCACTCAGGTTGAACTGGATGGACGGATGTCTTTATTCAACCTTACTAACTATGAAATAATAATGTGTGCTGGTGTCTTTATAATGTCATGCCTCCATCCCTATTCGCATATACAAAGAATTGAAAAAAACATTTTTCATGGGTCTTTAAATGAGGTACAACATTTGCATATTTTTTTTTTATTGAGAAAATCTTTACATAATAACATAAAAAAAAAAAAACAGCAAGCTGAATTGTAAATACTACTGTGTATTGGCATACAATCAACATAGTATTTACATAATGATACATTTTACAAATTCTACTCACAAAACATAATGATGGGTAGGTCCTTTAGCTCAATGCGTTTCATGACAATCTCTCACTTCTTCAGGGTGCAAATTGTAAAATTTGCAAACCAAGGGACTCCTTCATGAAGTTTGTTCAAAAATTCCCTCAAAACAAATCGGACACTAAGTAACACATTTTTTGGGGAACCAGTGACATTATTGCAGTGATCAGTGCTAAAAAATATGCACTGTTACAGTACTAATGACACTGGCAGGGAAGGGGGTTAATGTCAGGAGCAATCCAAGGCTTGAGTATGTCCCTAGGAGGTGCTTGCTAACTGTGTGGGGGGGGGGGGTGGTCTTTACATATGAAGACAGAGCTACGTGTTCCTGTTTAGTAGGAACACAAGATCACTATCGCGTTTCCTGTCGGAACAGCGATCTGCATTGCTTACATAGGCAGATCGCTGTTCTGCCTCTCTGGGGAGCGATCGCAGGTTGCCGGCGGACACATTGGTTCCGCTGGACCCGCTGATTGGTCCCCCCCCTCTGTCCAATCAGCATGCATGCGCGCCTCCTGCCCCCACGGTCTATTGCACGAAATGACGTACAGGTACGTCATTTTGCGCAATAGAGCCGCCCTGCCGCAGTAGATCTGCGGTAGGCGGTCTTTAAGTGGTTAAAGGCAAATAGGCTGTTCACTTTGCAAAGTAGACATTTCCTTGTAAGGGAATTTTCCCTTATTGCTCCCCCTGACTTCCATCGGCCAATCATGTGCCAGCACAAATACAATTTTCTTTGCACATGAGTGGGTATTCTCTTGTACATTTTTCACTGCATTCACTAAGCTAAGGGATTGTTTCCTGGCAAAGTAAACATCCTATTTGCCTTGGGTAAATCAGCTTGTCCATGCCACCTGTTGTATTTTTACAGTAATAAAGCTCTTTAGTACTACTACACTAAGGCTGCTTTCACACTGAGGTGCTTTGCAGGCGCTAAAGTGCTAAAAATAGCGCCCGCAAAGCGCCCTGAAAGAGCCGCTCAATGCACTCCCCTGAGGGCTTTCACACTGGAGCGGCGCGCTTGCAGGACGGTCAAAAACGTCCTGCAAGCCGCATCTTTGGAGCGCTGCAGGAGCGGTGTATTTACCGCTCCTGAATCGCCTCTTCCCATAGAAAACAATGGGGCAGCGCTGCAAACCCACCTGCAGCTGCGCTTTGCGGGCGGTTTTAACCCTTTTCCAGCCGCCAGACGGGGTTAAAACTGCCCCACTAGCGGCCAAATAGCGCCGATAAAACGCTGCTAAATATAGCGCCGCTTTACCGCCAGCGAGCTCAACACCCCGGTGTAAAAGTGGCCTTACTTGCTGGGCAGGTTACACTTGTCCATTGGCCTTGGGTAATATTGTCAGATTTGTAAGCAGATATATAATACTAAAATAGAATTTATATTATTATTTATTAGTATTATTATTTACAATAATATGAATACATTATTATTATATTCGTATTATTGTTATAATAATTTTGATGATGATATTTTTAGTTAAATACTACAGTAATAATAAAAATAATATATTATTGTTGTATTAAATAATGTGCTGTGATTTTTGCACTCAAGGGATTAAGATTTGTGGTTATAAAGAAATAGATATGCCCTAAAAATATCCTCCCCTTCAGAAGTTCATTCCTCCATGATGTCGGTGTTTATGATTTGGATAGTCTTAGTGTGACGGATTGATGAGTGAATTTATCATGACCGGGCTGGAGAGAGGCCTCACATTTCTGTGTGTACAGCTTTTTTGGCTGCAAAAGATGATTTTTCACCATCCTTATGATTAATGATTCACATCTTTGGGCTTTGCTGGCTTAGTCTTAGCAGGCAAAAGACCAATTTAAAGGAAAGCAATTCTTTTTGTTATCTCGCCGTTGTATGTGTCTAATATACATATTAGGAAAAGACTTTAAATAAAATAATGCAGTGATCTGTTTCCTGGGTTCTGTACATTGCCCTTTTTCTGTGCATAGTCTGATACAGATGAACCCTCTAAATTTCCAGTAAGCCAGATTGCGTACAAGTCTAGAAAATGTAATTGCATGCAGAGTGACAAGAAAATAAAACCAGGCAAAGCATTCAATTAACATATCAGTTGAATTAAAAAAAAAAAAGTAGTACGTAGGGATGCATCTAATGTAAGGTTTCCCAACACTGGCTGCTGGTGTTTTTTTGTTTGGTGGGGGGGCGGCACCATCTAGATGGGGTAAGTGCGGGTGGACCGACCGGCAGACCCAATCCCCCCCCCCCCCCCCCCCCCCCCCCATCGCTGCCGGTCGGCCCACCCGCACTTACCCCATCTAGATGGTGCTTATCTAGACAGATGCCCGGTCCCCGCCGCTGCTCCTCGGATGCCCGATCCTGCCGCCGCTCCTCGGATGCCCACCGTCTAGATGGGGTTAGTGCAGGTGATCGGCGGACAGTGCGGGGGGGGGGTCTGCCGGTCGGTCCACCCGCACTTACCCCCATCTAGATGGTGGGCATCCGATGAGCAGCGGCGGGATCGGGCATCCGAGGAGCGGCGATGGGGACCGGGCATCCAGGTATTGACCAGCGGCTCTTCTCCTCCTTCCACTGTGCCTCTCCTCCCCTCCTCCTAGGCATAGGATCACCTGTCCTTTCAGCCAGTCAGGTGACGGTATCAGGCTCGCTTCCCGATTGGCTGGGAGGAGGATCAGTGTTGCAGCAGTGAATATTCATTCACTGTTGCAACACACCTGGGTGGGCTCGGGTCGCACACTCTGCATCCCGAGCCCACCCTTTTGGAGCCTCCTGGTTCAGGTGCTTAAAAAAAAAAAAATTGCAACTAGTGAAGTGTGTTGTCCTGTCAGGGCCGGATTACCATAGGGGCTATTGGAGCTGCAGCACCAGGCCCTTACCATAATATAGGCCCAGGCTGCCCATTTTCACTGTCACTGTTTTCTGTCACTTATAAACAAGGAAGCCCCGCTTATGTGCTGCAAGTGACAGGGCGCTGCTCCCTCAGAACCTCTCTACACAGCACGCAGGGCGAACACAGAGGGACAGCTGTCAGGCACGGTTGTGTGTAGGAGCTTCAGAGAGGGCTTGGTGGCTAAGAAACAGCCTGGTGCTCGAGTGCCAACGCCCCCTGCTGGACGATCATACTGCCACGCTGCTGCCCAGTGGCGTAGAAGGAGAGCCACTAATGGACTGTGTGGAGAGGTAAGCAGATTGGGGAGGGTGTTTCTGTAAAGGTGAGGGCAGTGGGGGAGCAGGAGTCGGAGCCGAAGCAGCTGAATGCAGAGGTTATCTGTTGGGGGAGGAAGTGGCTGCAGAGATCTGTGAGAGAAGGGAGCAGAGTGAGCTTTGGATGTGGGGGCAGAAGTGCTCTCTCTGCATAGCAAACCTCTGAACCCTGCAAACTGTGCCTAACACCCTCCTCCACCCACGTCCACTGATCTCTGACTGAATATGAGCGACTGTGTTCCCTTCTTGAGACTTCCAGACACATACTTTTCTCAACTTATAAGCTACTTCATACGTTGTCCCACCATACGCTGGGTTGTGGTCTGCAGATATGTGAAAAGAGCTTATGATGCTGATTGGCAGACTTCCTTCCACTTCACTCTCAGGGCCACAATTTCTTGTTACGCACAGGAAAAGGTCTATAAACTCCTCTCCAGGTGGTACAGGGACCCCACGGTGGCCAGCATGTTCCCATCCACGCTGGCCACCTGTTGGAGATGTGGCTCAGCAGAAGGGAACTACTTGCACATCTGGTGGGAGTGCAGCAGAATTTAACCCTTTTGGTCCCAATTTTTAGTCCTATAATGAATCCCTACAACCCACCCCAGAGGTAGCACTTCTGTCGTTGCTTTCGGGCTCGATGGCGTCTCAAAAACAAAGCTTGTTACGCTTCTTCCTTTCTGCAGCAAGACAGGTAATTCCCTTGTTCTGGAAAACAGATACATCTCCTTCCTTATCCTTGTGGGTTTCTACCGTCAACGAGATCATGCGGATGGAGGAGATGCTAGCGCTGGTTTAACGATTCATTTGAGAAGTTTAAAATCCTATGGTATGTTTGGCTTGATTTCTTTGCATCTGATGCCCTTAAAGAATTGTTATAACAAATCACTCTCTTGTGTTTTCATAGTTGTAATATTTTTTTCCCTTTTTTAATTTTTTGGGGTTTTTATCACTTGGTCACAAGGGGTTGCTCAAGATTTTATTTCCCTCTTCCTCTCTAGGCCTACCTCCTTTTCCTCTGTTCTCCTTTCCTTCTCATCTCTATTTCTCTTTATCTCAAAGTATTTTTATGCCTTTGTTTGCTATTCATGCACTATGGTATAATTGGGATGTCTACCTGTTCCATGATAATCAATGTACTATTGTCCTACACCTGCTCAGGCAACGTTATCTTTGTCAAAAAGCTTTGATGTTTGGGTACATCCCTACTGCTGTTCTACTTTTATTTTTCTGTAAAACAATAAAAATAGATTTGCCTCTAAAACTGGAAAGCATTAGTTGCTGGAGTGCATGTAGAGAGGAGAAAGCTGCAAAAAGGTTGCAGGCGATCAGCAGCACTAAGGATATGGACATACATTATACACATTTCTTGTACAATTTTCCTTTTAGATTTACCAAAACTAACTAATAGGAGGTCAAACCTAAAAATTTAAAATTTTTATGCAATCAGGCAGGCCCTCGTACTACATAGTTGAAGGTAAATCTAAAGGAAATTGAATAAGAAAATAATCGAATGTATGGCAAGCTTAAAATGCAACAACGAATTAAAAAATCGAAACTGTCAAAACAGTATTTTTTTTTTTTAAAGCATGGGAATAGTTTCATACACAGTGCTAGTTTTGATACACAACCAAGTGTAATCCTGACAGCATCTTTGTTATGACAGTTTTTGAAGCTCCAAAGATAGGATGGCCTTATTGCCTGATATCGGCTTGATGCTTCTGCCAGGAAAGCGATGATTAAAATTCAAGTAATAGTGCGAAGCTAAATATTACTATTATGGCAATAGTCATTGGAGTCAGTAATAGTCGGTGGAGATTTGGATTATTGTATATGCCCATAGGTTCAATTGGAACATATACAATCACCAATGTGTTGCCCCTGCAGACCAAAGTAACAGGTTCACTTTAATGCCCCCTATCAAGCAGTACATACTGTATTCCCCTTACCTTCCCTTTGTCAGCTGCCTAGAGTAAAAAATAATCATCCTGTGTTCTTAAATCTCTAACAATGGTTAGATAACGAGGTAAAGTTGACACAAGGCTAATCCCATCATGTAGGAACCTCCAAGAGGATTAGCCAACAGACAGAAACAATAGGTGACTCAACTCAATTAACAATAGAAATTCACACCTAGGAGGCACACAATGGGAGACACACTTAACAATAAACACATAACACTTTAATAAACAGATTATAGCAGGAGACCCCCACATTCAGGTTGTTTTGAGCCGATTATATTAACATCTACGCTAAATCTAGGAGAAGTTGAAGCAGTCAATATATTGGTTTGGGCTTAGAGGCCCCAAATATGTATCCAGGTCCTCCAGTTCCCAGAGTCTGTGTGTTTCGGGGAGACATGGACTTGAATCCGAGGTAAAACTATTCCAAAGGTCCTCCAGGCACACACCTCCCAAAGAATAGAAAGTGCCAAGTAAAAATGTGAAAAGGATCAAGAGAAAAGTCTACATAAAATAAAATGTAAAATATCCTCCCAGATGAAGCCACAAGGATGGTGGCGTAACACAGAGGTGGAGCCTGGCAGTGGGAGTAATACGTGAGATCTGCTGAATTTTATTATATGCTATGCTTTTACTTAATAAATGTGAGTGCATTGTATGAAGCTGAATACCCAAGTACTGCAGTATTGGAAGCATTTTTGTCTTCATATGTTATCTTGGAGTAACTTCCTGTTAGAGGGTGGCTACGTCCATATCCATGGTCCCACTGTATGAAGGAATGTAGCCACCCTCTCTTGCTCAATCCTGAGGTGGACTGTGGACTAGAAGACGTCTAGTGTACAAAAAGTGCATGTGACCGAAATGAACGTGCTGGTTGTTTTGTTCTAAGGCCCCTTTCACACTTGTGCGATTTTTGCCGCAATTTTTTTCCGCGATTTCAAGGAATGCCTGTGTAAGTGGCATCAAAATCGGACCAAAGTAGTGCAGGGAATACTTTGAAGTCGGAACGACTTGAAGTCCTACTAATATGAATGGCTGTCATTGGAAATCATGGGGAACGACTTGTCATGCTACTTTGCAGTCCCAAATCGTGGGACAAGTCGTATAAGTGTGAAAGGGGCCTTATTTAGTATTTGCATGATTTATTTACATTGCATAATCTAAAAGTAACAATATTACACTGGTATCAGTTATAGAACCTTATCCCGCAACTTTAAATCCTAACCTAACAACACCGTCATACATTTCAATCTCTGTTCTGCATTGACAGGGTGTCTGACTTGTGGAGTAGGCGTGCGGTGTGAAGAATAGTCGGGGAACCTTCGGCATTAATTCACATATGGTATAGCACACAGCAAAGTTAATGCTTTACCAAGCTTAGGTGTGTACTGAGCCATTCCACTAGAGACATGTCTTCTAACACAGCTGCAAAGAAATGCATGGCCCTGAGCCCTCAATTTCCCATTGTGACAGTAATGTGTTCAAGGCCTTCAATTCAGCATAAGAACACCTGGAATCAGCCAAGCAAATTCCACCGAAATCTAATATGTAACTATTCCGTGCATACCTTATTGCATAATATATAATCATGTGCATTAATTGTCCTTTATGTTGTAGGCATTTCTTTAAAAGAAGTATGGGAATTAAAAAATAAAAGAAAAATATTCGTACTTGCCTAGGTGAATGCAGCCTTGGTCTAATGCTGCATCTGTTCCCCACCGGCTCTAAGACTACTAATCGTTCAGTTTTTTGGTCTTTGTTAACTGAGACAGTGACTGCTCTGCCCCTCCAGTGCTCACTGGAGCACCAGGCTATGGAAGGGTAGGGAGTGGCTGGCTCAGTCTCCCAGCGGTACCCTGAAGCTGAGCCAGCTGCCAGTTAGGCATCTGAGTGGATCCCGATTCCCGACATTAAAATTGGAACCCCTCCAGAGTCTGAACCGGATCAGTGACGTCAGCCAACAGCGCATGTTGGCCCACTGTTGGATGAAGCTGGGTCACAGGAGCGCAGAACTAAGGGCACTCCTGTGACTGACAGAAGAAGTAGAAGAGCTTTGGCCCTAGTTCTCCTTTTTAAATTCTCCTCAGATACATGTTTCTTTGAATTTGAGTAGTGGAAACTTGTTACAAACGTAAGGCCAAGACAAGAGAGCATGGATCTCATTCAGAATAAAAAAAATAGGGGATTTAGCACCCTTTAATGAGGAATCAGCACATCTTGGGCCAATACAGTATAGTCAATAGCAGCCTGCACACTGTGGCCAATGGCGGGACTGTGATACAGTTCTTGCAGCTATCAGAGTAACACCTTAGGCCTCATGTACACTGAGTGTTTAGCTGCTATGCGTTGGACTCTGATGTTTAAGACATATACAGTCCAGACCTGCTGCTGGCAGCCTGAGAGCCTGACAGCTTCTGCAATTGGATGGTAAATAGAATGGTACTAAGGTCTATGGCAGTACATGGCCAGGGAGAAATGCTCGAAGCGCAAGCAGGCTGCATTCCAAGCACTGGTCCTTGGGTGCATACTACCCTAAATGTTAGTACTGCTGGGTGCACTTACCACCCCCCTCCAGCTGCAGCTGCTCCCAGCTTCTCTGTTTTATAAGCAGCTGGCAGTGGGGCTCCATGGTGTGCCTGTTCATTCCTCGTGGTTGCATTACAGTCCAATTCACTTAAACTGATTGCATTTTTGGCAGTGATTCTGCATGCCAAATCAGACTTTTCAGACAAATTCTTATGCACCATGGCTTCAAAATTGGCAACGTCTAATGAGGATCTTTAGCCTGTTTCCAAAAAATGAAATGTCAGCAGCTACCAATACTGTAGCTGCTGGCTTTTAATAAAAGGACCCTTATCTGTCCAAGGATCCAGCTCCATCCTCACCCAGGCTGTTTTTTTTCCCAGTCTTAAGGTCCCCGATGCCGGTGTGTTTAGTGTGGGAAGCTGGCTGTTGCTCCTTGGGACCTTCAAAGCCGGATTCACACTGCGCATGTGTAAGCTATGCTGTGTGGTGTGAATAGTCCTGCACCTTCACCAACTTCTTGTTGACACCCTTTGGTGCATGGCAGTACGGTATAAATCCAGCAGACCATGTCCAAAAGTTTACTGAAGATACAGAGGTCCCTTATTTAAGGTCATAGTCACCTTGCTAAAGGGGACCTCTATATCTCCGAAATTGGATTACTAATATGATATTAAAGTAAACTATTGGAAATGATTCTGGTGTGCTGGCTTCTATTTGTTGGCAATACAAATCTGATATTGATTCTAACCCCCACCTAAAATGTTTGAGCTTCAGATACACTTTAAAGAAAACTAAACCTAATAACAAATTATAAAATGATTAAAAAATTTATATATTGCAGCCTACAAGTCCTTTCATGTAGTGGCTGCATTCGTCTGTTTTTTTTTTTTTTTTTTTTTTTTTGTGGTTAAGAACCCTTTTACAGTACAACAAATACCTGTTGGATCTTGCCAAAAAAGCAATGTCCTTGTCAATCTCTTTGAGCTGACCTGGAAGCAGGGGTCAAGTCCTGGGGAAAGAATTGTGGGAACTCCCACCCAAGATCCACTCACCCACCAAAAAAAAAAGATATGCTCAAACTCTTCAAAAGTGGTATTTTTCATCCAATTTTCGTATTGTGTGTATGAAGCTTAACTGTTAGTACATAAAAAAAAAAAACAATCCTCAATAAACAAAAATATATGGTAATTCTCTGAATAATCAGCATTCATTCAATTGTGCTTCAATGCAAATGTGAACATCATGTTCTGATCTTATTGGGGAATTTTATTTTGTAATATAGACTGTTTATGTGGTGAGTTTATACTTTTGAACAGAGTTTGGATAACACAGGGTTAAACGGAAAGGTCATAAATTAACTGCACATTATCTGGGCAGAATGCTTGGGGAGATAGTGAGGTGTTCCTTCTTAGGAGAGGTACAGTATGTTAGCTTGGGGGGGATGCAAACTCTGCAGGGCTCCAACACACACTCGCTGCTATTCCAACCCTTCACATATTTCCACATAAACTTCCCTCCTGGCATTAGACTTTGCCAGGTATTGTGCCCAGCTTACCACCCCAAACTGATGTTCCTCCCTCAGCTCCCCTCTCTCCCTGCATGTCCTGTGAGCAGAATAGCTGTGCTCTTCCTCTGGGTTCTCTCATCATATGGCACTGAAGATAGATTCAGCGGAACACACAGAGCAAGTATGCAGGAGACAGGGGGGGGGGGGGAGATGAGGAGACAGAAAATCAGGAGGGCACGGCAGGGAGGAGCGCATCACGAGAGGTCTGACTAAATACAATCTATTAGCAGCAGGGACCTGATCTACCATCAGCTAGCTGTGATTGACAGGTAGATCGAAGCGGAAGCTGTCATGAGGCCCCCTACTGGCAATGCCTGAATGGTCAGGTGTGCGGCACTTACTATTGTGAGCTAGGTCGGCAGCTGCTGGTGTAGCACCTGCCACACAGCTCACATACTTCAAAGTCTTGCAAGACATGGCTGCTAACGGGAACTGAGTTCCTGTTGTGGAAAAAGTACAGGAACTCCGTTCCCATGCGTTCCCGCAGGACTTGAGCCCTGCCTGGAAGCATACAACTATGTTGTTCTATTAGTTTAAACTACTAATCCCATCATTCCTCACATAATGGAGGTGAATAAAGGCAGAGATGTGTTTGAAGTCTAGCATTGGGTAACAACCATGGATCCCTCCATAAATATAGTACAGTCAGTGAGTATAGGCATCCAGGCACAGGAAGTTTGTTAACCTGTTGACCCTTACTATAACAATGTAAATAAAAATAAAAAATAATGTATCCACTAAATTTAAGGACCGGTAGGCTGCATTATATACATTTATTTTTTTTTTTTATTTTTTTTTTTTTGGGGTTTAGATAAGACTGAAGTATGCCGTGAGAAAAGTTCCTCTTTTCTGATAAAAGGGTACCATTCATCTTTTTGTGAGTTTAATGAAAAGGACAATTGTTATGTTCTGTCTAGTCTCAAGTAAAATAAATTGATTATCATTAAAGGACTGGCCATTGACTCCCAATGGGTTTGTCTAATAATAGAAGATTTATTAGACTGACACACAATAGACAGGAGAAGAATCTGGAGCACTAGAAATCTGAGCTCAGGGAGAGAACCACAAAGCAAACCGGAGTAAAGCAGTGCTGAGGAGAATCGCCAGATGGGTGAACCTGCGAGAACTGCAATGCCTGCACACCCGTTGGATGGCCAGCCATGGCACATATGACCACAGACTGATTGATTGCCTGCATGAACATGAAAGGTTCCTTACAAACTGTTAGTGTTCTCCTCCTTTATGCTACTGTAATGGGAAAACCAATTGTAGCTCTAATTCTAGTGAAAACTCCTATAGCGGCCTGTTCATTCAAATATAAAAAATAGGTATGAGCAAATTGGGCAAACTGCAAATTTGGATATCATAAATGTGTAGCGCTGGCTCCTGACGAGCAGGTGCTATTGTTTTTCAAAAATTAAGTTGCCTGAAGCCACAGTTGGGCTTCAGGCTAATTTCTCTCTAAATTACTGGTTTCTGTACCAGTCCAGCTGGATGGCACTGGGCTCTCCTTGACCGTAGGTGTTGCTATCACCGTCGGCGAGAGTGGAGACGCAGTCTATCTGGATGCATTGAATACCATTTATCTCTCCGAACCCGCCCAGTGGGAGTGTTTTCCTGCTGTGATTTCTGGGAGGTGGTATTTAAGGTACAGATGCCATGTTGGCGGGGGATTATTTTCTGTCTTCTTGGTTCTGGTGGTCCTCCTGACCCAGTCCCATGGCCCTCCTGGCCTGGGGTGCGGGACTATGCATCCTGTGTCTCCGGGCCGGCTGGCCTGAGGCAGCGCAACTGAGAGGATGGGCCCAAGCATATCTTGGAGCCTATTGATCCAGGGATGGTCCGGTGCCGTCTCATCTGAAGGGAGAGGCCCAGCAACTGGAGGATCCAGGGGAGGACTCTTTCAGGAGAAGGCCGTGCGCAAGGCTGGCTTCTCTGGAGGAGCCTGGAGACTTAGTTGAATGACACAACCAGGATCACATTGCCTACAGTATCGCCGGTTCGGCTGAAAGAGACTGGTATTGTATGTAATTTATTCTTCAATCTTTCAGTAACGCTAAAGCTTAATCTCACAAGTCTGTGGCAGAGACTGTGTTAAATACCCCACCAGCTGCTAGGTCCAGTGAGAGGGACTTATCCGGTGGTGGCTAGATCTATCAAGAGGAATTATTGTCTTCTAGATCATCGAAGAGAACTTAAACTTGCGGTACCAGGTGCCTGAACTCACCCCTAATCCTCTACCCTTTTATTGAGAGACTTTACTTTTAATAAATAACCAACGAAAAATAATTATGTATTGGAATATCACATTCTTTGGGCCACTTTCCATGGGATCCCCAAGACGAAGCTACAAGCAGGTGAGGTAACGGTAAGCCCTCGGGGTCAGTGCTACAAATGTATTCCTGAAGATCTGTCAACTCTATAGGAAAATGTACAAATCGGGAATAATGATTGCCTACATTGCACCATTAGTTGCAAATTAGATAAACATACAGGTTTAGGGTGGGTCAAAACCGAGCAAACTGATGATTCTGATTCAGTCATCGCAATTAATGGTAGTGACATATTGTAATCTAAGAAGTAGTGAATGTTCAAGACTCGAGTTTAACCATTAAAAAATGACAGAAGGTAGTTGATTTTTTTTTTCTTTCTTGGAACTTTGCAACTTTTACTTGAAACAGTCGCTCACAGATTCTTCCTTATACATCTCTAGTTAATCTTAACTTAGGATTAGGGATGAGCCGAACACCCCCGGGTTCGGTTCGAACCAGAACCTTCGAACGGACCGAAAGTTCGCGCGAATTTTCGAACCCTATACGTTATAATGGACGCGAACGTTCGAAATCAAAAGTGCTAATTACAACGGCCAATATGCATGTTAATGTCATAAAACAGGTTTGGGGACCCGGGTCCTGCCCCAGGGGACATATATCAATGCAAAAAGAACTTTTAAAAACTAACGTTTTTTCGGGAGCAGTCATTTTAATGATGCATAAAGTGAAAAAAAAAAAAGTGAAATTTTCCTTTAAATATGGTACCTGGGGGGTGTCTAAAGTATGCCTGTGAAGTGGCATGTGTTTCCCGTGTTTAGAACTGTCCTTGCACAAAATGACATTTGTAAAGGAAAAAAAGAAGCCATTTAAAACCACTTGCGGCTTTAGGTTTGTTCTTAAGTAGAATCTGAACAGGTACATTATGAAGTGTAGCTCCATCCCCAAAAAATCTATTTTTAAGCTTTTTGGAGAACATAGGGAGGGGTTATCACCCCTGTAACATTTGCTGTCTTTGCACATCTGTTCAGAACATGTCACCTCACTTTCCGTCCCAATGACAAATGTTTTTTGGAAAAGTGGGGTTTTAATTGAAACAAGGATTGGTGATAAAGTATCAGTAGAGAGGAGATACCTTTTTCCCAAATTCCTAGGGGTAGATTTCCTCTCACTTCCTGTTTTCTCTTTCCATTTGCAAGTAGGAGTCGTTTGTAAGTTGGATGTTTGAAAGTAGGGGCCTGGCGTATATACTCTGCAGAAATTTGCCCTATTAGATGTTGGTGTAGCCACAAGACTGGTGGGCACAGGAATGGGCCCTGCTATGAGTTAATAGATCAAGATTTGTAATTGCATGCACCTGTTGAACAGGGCAGAAAAATTGGGGGTGGTGGTGGTGGTGGACGGTGTTGCCACAAGACTGTAAGCTCTCACAGTTACTCTTGGTGGGCGCAGGAATGGGCCCTGCTGTGAGTTATTAGATCAAGATTTGTAATTGCAAGCACCTGATGAACAGGGCAGAAAAATTGGGCCTTTGGCGGTGGTGGTGGACGGTGTTGCCACAAGACTGCAGGCCCTCATAGTTACTCTTGGTGGGCGCAGGAATGGGCCCTGCTGTGAACTATTAGATCAAGATTTGTAATTACCCGCCCCTGTTAAACAGGGGCTGAAAAATTGTGCCTTAGGCACTGGTGCTGGTGCCACAACACTGCAACCCCTCACAGAGACTGTACTTGGAGCACAGCAGTCACACGTGTTGCGAAGCATTTTTTTTAAAAATTGTAAGTACCCGCCCCTGTTAAACAGGGGCTGACAAATTGTGCCTTAGGCACTGGTGCTGGTGCCACAACACTGCAACCCGGCCCTCACAGATACTGTACTTGGAGCACAGCAGTCACACGTGTTGCGAAGCATTTTTTTTAAAAATTGTAAGTACCCGCCCCTGTTAAACAGGGGCTGACAAATTGTGCCTTAGGCACTGGTGCTGGTGCCACAACACTGCAACCCGGCCCTCACAGATACTGTACTTGGAGCACAGCAGTCACACGTGTTGCGAAGCATTTTTTTAAAAAATTGGAAGTACACGCCCTGTTAAACAGGGGCTGAAAAATTGTGCCTTAGGCACTGGTGTGGTGGCATGGATCATTGAGGAGGAGGAAGAGGATAGTCAGTGAACATAAGAGGACAGTCACTCAGCATCAGCATAGGCAGTCTTGAAGGGATGTGACATTAAAAATTATTCGGTTATATCCGCCTCAGGTGCCTGGTAGCTGGTGGTGATCCAAGACTGATTCATTTTGATGAATGTCAGTCGATCAACCGAGGCGGTGGACAGGCGCACCCTATGATCAGTCACAAATCCTCCAGCAGCACTGAATGTGCGTTCGGAAAGAACGCTGGAGGCAGGACAGGCCAGTAGCTCAATTGCATACTGTGCAAGCTCTGGCCAGTGATCCATCCTCAGGACCCAGTAAGCCAGAGGATTTTCGGTGGGAAAGGTGTCCAAGTCTGACCTTGCCCCAAGGTATTCCTGCACCATGTATATCAGACGCTGGCGATGGTTGCTGGAACCGATCATACCTTGGGGCTGCGGACTAAAAAATTGTCTGAACGCATCGGTCAGACGTCCACCTTCCCCACCGCTCCTTCTGCCACTGACCGAAGCCTCAGCAACTCGTCGCCCAGGACCAGGAGTTTGTAGCCTCCCAGTTTCTGGGAACGCGTTGCACAGACCTTTCTGCAAGGCCTCCCTGAGATGTCTCATCCTCTGCTCCCTCTGCGACGGCAAGATAAGGTCCGCAACCTTACCCTTGTACCGCGGATCAAGGAGAGTGGCCAGCCAGTAATGGTCCCTCTCCTTGATCCGAAGAACACGAGGATCCTTCCGCAGGCTTTGCAGGATCAGGGAGGCCATGCAGCGTAGGTTAGCTGAGGCATTCGGTCCGGAGTCTTCTGGGTCACTGAGGATGACATGATCGCCAGCCACCTCCTCCCAGCCACGTACAAGTCCACTGGTTTGTTGGGACTGTACATCATCCCTAAAAGACTGCTGCTGCTGATGCTGAGTGCCAGGCTCCACCTCCATGCTCACACAATCCTCCTCCTCCTCCTCCTCCTCCTCCTCCTCTTCCTGTGTGATGGGTGGGACAGAAGGAACACTGTCCGGATAAAGGGGGCCTTGAGAGGCAAGGAAGTCCTCCTCTTCCTGCCTCTGTTCTGCCTCAAGTGCCCTGTCCATTATCCCACGCAGCGTATGCTCCAACAGGTGGACAAGAGGGACAGTGTCACTGATGCATGCACTGTCACTGCTCACCATCCTCGTGGCCTCCTCAAATGGTGAGAGGACAGTGCATGCATCCCTGATCATGCTCCACTGACGGGAAAAAAAACCAAGCTCCCCTGACCCTGTCCTGGTGCCGTAGTCGCAAAGGTACTCATTGATGGCCCTCTGCTGCGTGTGCAGTCGCTGCAGCATGGCCAACGTTGAGTTCCACCTGGTGGGCATGTCACATATTAGGCGGTTCTTGGGCAGGTTCAGCTCCTTTTGCAGCTCAGTCAGCCGAGCACTGGCATTATAAGATCGGCGGAAATGCACACAGACTTTCCTGGCCTGCCTCAGGACATCCTGTAAGCCTGGGAACCTGCCCAAGAACCGCTGCACCACCAGGTTGAGGACGTGAGCCATGCAGGGCACATGGGTGAGCTGCCCCTGTCGCAGGGCGGAGAGGAGGTTGGTGCCATTGTCAGAAACGACCATTCCTGGCTTAAGCTGACGTGGCGTCAACCACCTCTCGGCCTGCCCCTGCAGAGCTGCCAGAACCTCTGGCCCAGTGTGGCTCCTGTCCCCCAAACACACCAGCGCAAGCACGGCATGGCATCTTTTTGCCTGCGTACTTGCGTAGCCCCTTGTACGCCTACGGAGCACCGCTGGTTCCAAGGACAGAGCACTGGAGGAAGAAGAAGAGGAGGGGGTGGAGGAGAGAGGTGTGTCACAACCAGTAGCAGTAGTCGCGTTTTGGAGGCGTGGTGGCGGAACAACCTCCAACACTACTGCACCTTGTCCTGCATCCCTCCCAGCTGCCAATAGAGTGACCCAATGGGCCGTGAAAGAAAGGTACCGTCCCTGTCCATGCCTGCTGGACCATGAGTCAGCGGTAATATGCACCTTACCGCTGACCGCCCTGTCCAGCGAGGCATGGACATTGCCCTCCACATGCCGGTAGAGAGACGGAATCGCCTTCCGCGAGAAAAAGTGGCGTTTGGGAACCTGCCACTGAGGAACCGCACATTGAACAAACTCACGGAAGGGGGCCGAGTCTACCAACTGAAAAGGCAGCAGTTGAAGTGCTAGCAATTTAGCAAGGCTAGCATTCAACCGCTGGGCATGTGGATGGCTGGGAGTGTACTTCTTTCTACGGTCCAGCAGCTGGGGCAGGGAAATTTGCCTGCTGCAATCGGACAACGGTGTACTGCAAGTACTTGGTTGTGACACACCTAATTCTACACCTTCAGTCCTCTCAGAGCAGCTTTCAGAGAGGACTGAAGGTGTAGTGGGGATGGAGATCCCAGCTGAGGAGGAGCAAGGAGAGGTCCGCTTAGTTCTTTGGTGTGGGTCTTTTATGTGTGCCTGCCAACGAGCTGCATGGCAGGTCGCCATATGTCTGGTCATGCTTGTCGTGCCCAAGCGGCTGATGTTTTGGCCACGCGAGATACGCTTGAGACAAATATTGCAAATAGCAGTGGTGCGATCTGCTGCACTCGTCTCAAAAAAGGCCCACACCAAAGAACTTTTCTGATAACGTGCAGAGGCAGCGCCCTGCACAGGCGGAGCTCTGCGGTGTTGTACAGTTGCTGTGCTGGCCTCTACCTGGCCTCCAGGGGGCATCCTGCCTCGTTGGACATGTGACGCCGCATCCTCCTCCTCCTCGTCCTCCTCCTCATCCTCTCTCCCTTGAGGCACCCACGTGGAGTCAGTGACCTCATCATCCCCTCCCTCTTCACCACTAGAGCAAACCTGGCAGTAAGCTGCAGCTGGTGGAACAGTACTGCCAGATTCCTCAAGCTGGGTATCGTCATCCGAGCCTTCGAATCGTTGGGCATCCTCCTGGAGCATGTACCCAACACTGTGCTCAAAGAGTTCGGGGGACTCCTCAGGAGGACATGGTGGGTCTAGGGAAGGGGTGGCTGATGATGCTCTGTCAGTACCCTGAGCCTGGGTGAGAGAGGATGAGGAGGGCTTGGTCATCCATTCTACCAAGCCTTCAGCATGATGCGGCTCCACATGTCCAGCTGCCGAAAACAAAGACGCGCGTGTCCCATGGCCACGTGCTGATGACGATGCACGACCACGTCCACGTCCACGTCCACGGCCACGTCCACTAGAAACAGAGCCTGCCTGCCCTGTGTTCTTGGCTCTGCACGCTCTGCCTCCCCTTGGCGGTCTTCCAGCCATTGTAGTCGGTAGTCCTGTGGGTGCTGCTGAGAAGAATATATAGGAGCTCTGTGTGATGCCACTAACACACTAGAAGTCCTATGGGTGCTTCTGCAAAGAAAATAGAGGAGCTCTGTGTGATGCCACTAACACACTAGAAGTCCTGTGGGTGCTGCTGAGAAGAATATATAGGAGCTCTGTGTGATGCCACTAACACACTAGAAGTCCTATGGGTGCTTCTGCAAAGAAAATAGAGGAGCTCTGTGTGATGCCACTAACACACTAGAAGTCCTGTGGGTGCTTATGCAAAGAAAATAGAGGAGCTCTGTGTGATGCCACTAACACACTAGAAGTCCTGTGGGTGCTTATGCAAAGAAAATAGAGGAGCTCTGTGTGATGCCACTAACACACTAGAAGTCCTGTGGGTGCTTATGCAAAGAAAATAGAGGAGCTCTGTGTGATGCCACTAACACACTAGAAGTCCTGTGGGTGCTGCTGAGAAGAATATATAGGAGCTCTGTGTGATGCCACTAACACACTAGAAGTCCTATGGGTGCTTCTGCAAAGAAAATAGAGGAGCTCTGTGTGATGGGACTAACACACTTCAAGTCCTATAGGTGCTTCTGGGAAGAAAATATAGCTCTGTGTGTGTGATGGGACTAACACACTTCAAGTCCTATAGGTGCTTCTGGGAAGAAAATATAGCTCTGTGTGTGTGATGGGACTAACACACTTCAAGTCCTATAGGTGCTTCTGGGAACAAAATATAGGAGCTCTGCCTGCCTGCCACGAACACACAAGTCCTATAGGTGCTTCTGGGAACAAAATATAGGAGCTCTGCCTGCCTGCCACGAACACACTACAAGTCCTATAGGTGCTTCTGGTAACAAAATATAGGAGCTCTGCCTGCCTGCCACGAACACACTACAAGTCCTATAGGTGCTTCTGGTAACAAAATATAGGAGCTCTGCCTGCCTGCCACGAACACACTACAAGTCCTATAGGTGCTTCTGGTAACAAAATATAGGAGCTCTGCCTGCCTGCCACGAACACACTACAAGTCCTATAGGTGCTTCTGGTAACAAAATATAGGAGCTCTGCCTGCCTGCCACGAACACACTACAAGTCCTATAGGTGCTTCTGGTAACAAAATATAGGAGCTCTGCCTGCCTGCCACGAACACATTACAAGCCCCTCTTTCTCAATCAATCTTTGTAACTGAATCTATCTAACTCAATCTCTGTAAGTGAATCTCTCTACCTAACTAAATCCAGCAGAGTGTCACAGAATCAGCCTGCTCAATCTGCGCCGGAACAGCATGTGACCGGCGCAGACGGCGTGGCGGCCTTTTATAGGGGGGGGGCGTGTACTACAGCCCCTGAGCTGTAATTGGCTACAGGCGTCCTGCCTGTAGCCAATTATGGCTCTTCGAGTTTCCGGGGCTGTGATTGGCCAAGCATGCGTGGTCACAGTGCATGCTTGGCCAATCATCAGCCAGCAATGCACTGCGCCGGCCGCGCCGGCCGCAATGCATTGCGGGGCCGCTCGCATCACACGAACGTGATGCGAGCGGCCAAAATAGTTCTGGGCTCGCCGAGCGAGCGAACGCCCGGTGCTCGATGCGAACGTGGGTTCGCATCGA
The DNA here is from genome assembly GCA_028564925.1 of Lithobates sylvaticus. Classification (NCBI taxonomy): domain Eukaryota; kingdom Metazoa; phylum Chordata; class Amphibia; order Anura; family Ranidae; genus Lithobates; species Lithobates sylvaticus. The sequence continues at coordinate 175,295,005 of CM053038.1, forward strand.
GCACCGGGCCCATCCCTACTTAGGATGCCCCAGTCCATGAATCTGTCTTTGGTACCCACCAAGGGTTAGCCCCCAAAGTTAAAGCAGAGCTACAGGTTGCTGCAGTCCTCCTTGCAATTCCCCATCCAAGGAACCAGCTAGGTGGTCTCTCCTTGTATTCATGGCTCTGTCCCCTATGGTAGGCTCTAAACGCCCAGTAACTGGCACTTTAACCCCTCCCTAACTCCTGGGCAGCCCACCCACTGGCGTCACCTGCTTTTTGCTGTCATTTGTAGTGTTCCTGTGTTTTTTTTTTTTTTTTTTGTTTTGTTTTTTTTGAATAAAGGCATTGAGTTTATTTTGGAGTACGGCCGTCCAGAGTCTTCTAATCTACACAGCACACCCAATAACCATAATTGCTCAGTAAAAACAGTTCAGAAATGCAAGAAATTAAACTTGGTTAAGGAGATGCTCCCCAAGAAGCCACCTGCCTACATGCCTCTGTACCTCTCCACAGTCATTATTTTAGTTGCTAGACCATGCTACCTTTAATTTTGGGAAGGTTGTGGGGTTGAATGAGGATTCAGATGTCTTTTGACTTAACTATATGTTATGTGTAGGTGGATCAGCAGATGGTACAAAAACTAGTTATGTTTAAGGGACACACACAAGTAGACACAGGTTATAAAAATATAAATACCTACTGCAATACACAATTTTTATGAAAAAAAAACACTTTACTTCAAGGGGTAATACAGTCAGAACACCACTTTACAAGAGGTACTACAGTTTGCAGAAGTTATTTTATGTAATGTATGTTTTATAAATAGGAGGGTGATTCTTGAGCGGAACAGGATGCCTTACTCATCATCCTGGGCCAGCACATGACTATTTCCCTTCAAGCTTCAACATTCTCCTTGCCTGGCCTTTTACTTTGTTCCCCTGGACCTCCTTACTGCTGAGCATAAAGAGAATACAAGGCTGCAAGAAGCTCCATTCAGAGACAGTTGGTGAACATCCATCAGTAAAGACGACCTGTACCTGCACATATATGCAAGCAGAGATTCTCGATTATGGAAGGTTCCTAAGAGTCATAAAACATTGTACAAGGAAATCGGTATTCCCATCACAATGGGATCGGTCTGGTTGGATATGTTCAACCTACTGCCTATGATTGTACCAATACAGTAAAGCAGTGCAGCAGTATGACCAGTGGCGGCTGATAACATTTTAGGATGGGGGCGCTAGACACCGCCCTTCCTTTTTGACCCCCTCCTACTTGGTGAAAATGGGCGTGGTTTCAGCAAAATAATGGGCGTGGCTCTAAGGTGGTGTGGTTAGTGTCTGAGATGAACGAGGGACGGAGAGAGGGATGGAGGGACAGCAGGCCCAGATCCTACACAACAATAGACATATGTGTATTCTAGAAAGTTTCACAATCGGCAGATAAAGATATTCCAAACACCTGGTGTTAGCACTTCAATCATCCCGGCACCATGGTTGTTATGGTGTCAGGATGATTGATTATTTCTATTATAACTTTGTAATATAAAATTAAATCATTCAACTCACCATAATGCAGAATCAGTGGGAGCCCTGAGCGTGTCACTAGCCACGTCACCTGCCACCAGATGCCATCCGGTGTCCCCAGCGGAGTCCCTCCTTGCATGCAGCCTGTGTCCCACCAAATGCAGTAGCCTGTGTCCCCACCAAATTGCAGTAGCCTGTGTCCCACCAAATGCAGTAGCCTGTGTCCCCACCAAATTGCAGTAGCCTGTGTCCCCACCAAATTGCAGTAGCCTGTGTCCCCACCAAATTGCAGTAGCCTGTGTCCCCACCAAATTGCAGTAGCCTGTGTCCCAACCAAATTGCAGCAGCCTGTGTCCCCACCAAATTGCAACAGCATGCGTCCCACCAAATTGCAGCAGCATGCGTCCCACCAAATTGCAGCAGAATGTGTCCCCATCAATTACAGCAGAATGTGTCACCATCAATTGCAGCAGCCTCACATCAAACCCCCCTTACTTACCTTGCAGTGGTTTTGTCCTCTCCAGCGGTGTGTCCTGTGGAGAGGTACGTCCTCCCTTACTTCCTGTTTCCTCTCTCCTGGGTGCAGATGGAGAAAGAAAACAGGAAGTGACATCAACTTAGATGTCAATCAAACCGCCTGGCCGTAGTAATATATACTATGAACGGGCGGAAGCTACTCTGCACTTCAGAAAACGCTGCAAGGCGGGCTTGACGCCCGCAAATGAAGCGCCACGTCTGCAATCTCGTGATTGCATAGACATGGCGCCTCCCATAGGTGCACTGTGTCCGGCGTCGGACCTTCTTTTTTTTTTTTGTGACTGCCTGGAGGGGGGCAGTGCCCAGGCACCCCCTATGGATGGGCCGCCACTGAGTGTGACATATACTGTCTCGCAGACTACAATAGGAAAATTACTCATGTACTGAATAGTGGGTGTACAATAAAAGTGTAATTTAAAGAAGAAATCATTTGAGGTTCTGGTTGTTCTTCACTGAAGGACTGCATCCACCAGGTGTAGAGCCAGCTTTGGGTTAACATGGAAAACGGTTTACATTTGACTGCAGTAAATGATAAAATCCTTTTACTCCAAGGTTCTGCATAATTATAGTTTGCTCCCATATCATTGAATACTCCCCAGTCTATTAAGTCTTAACCCTGAACTTAAGACATGTATGCATTTTTGAGTATAACAAATGAACTGTCACTTGTTCCCAGTGTGAAATAAAGAAAACACAGGGTGCGAATCAGTAAAGAAGCAGCACATTGAGAGATTAATTTAGCAATGAAACCGTATCCTTAGCCTTTGCAATTATTTATTTATAACTCTGTATTGTTTGTGCCCACAAAGTACAATTAGATGGACGGGAAAATTCTTCATTTCAAAAAAGTTTTGAAATGTAATACTGGTAGAGATTTCATTTTTCTTTGCAAAGCCAAGGAATACAAAATAAATAGTACAAAAGTAACTTCCTTCAGAATTATAATTGCTGTTAAGATGGTAAATCAAGGAGACGAGCGATGGCATGCTAAAAGAAAGCTCAAAATTAAATTGGGTAGACTTTCAGTATGGTGGATTGTATGAGATCTGTGCATCTCTATGTATCAACAGATGTTTCCTATTAAGGTGCCACCTCTCCATATACCGTATATACTCGAGTATAATCTGACCCGAATATAAGCCAAGGCACCTAATTTTACCACAAAAAAATAGGAAAACTTATTGACTTGAGTATAAGCTTGGGTGAGAAATGCGAAGCTACTGTAAGTGGAAAAGCGGGTCAACAATGCCCATTTGCAGCCTCACTGTGCCCATTTGCATGCCTCCACTGTGCCCATTTGCAGCCATAGGTCCCCCGAACTTCAAACTTGGCAGTTAAGGGTTCCTCGATGCCCCCTAGCTGCAGCAAAAATGAGGGGTCTCTGGACCCAAAGGGTCCCGAAATGACATTGCTGCAGATGGACACAGTTGACTGACCTTGGGGCCCTGTATCTCAGGGCCACTTGGTGCTAGGAACCCCAAATTGTGGAAAAGTGGAACTAGCACTACAACCTATCCAGATGGGGTTCCTATCACCAAGTGGCCAGAGATACAGGGCCCCAAAGTCGGTTCAGAAAATGTCAAGCACTTTTCTGCAGCAGAGAATGACCTTTTCCGAACCGATATGTTGTAGTGCTGGTTCCCCTGTGTTTGCACACCAAATTTGGGGTTCTTGGCACCAAGTGGCCCCGAGATACGGGGCCCCAAAGTCGGGTCGGAAAATGTGCTTGACTCAAGTATAAGCCGAGGGGGGCACTTTCAGCACAAAAAGATGTGCTGAAAAACTCGGCTTATACTCGAGTATATATGGTACTTTTGCATACAAAAGATAGAAAAGTTTTCAGAAAAAAATAAATGGAAGCATGTTTTACTAAAGGATTTGTTCTATTATTTCTGTGTTTTCCAGACTACTACATATGGAGCATTGGGAGCAGGCTGTGTAGATCCAACCAGGAAGGATATGATTAATCATTTTTCAAGGCTTCTAAGCACTAGCAATTAGCAGACATGTAAGGTCATGTTGCATTGCATTTTTTCTCTTATAGTATCTAATTTACCAAAGTGTTCAAGCATAAGCAATGTAAGAGATGGACTTGTGCCAAATATAGAGGGTGGGGGGGAATTTGTACATTAGGACCCCATGGCAGTGGATTGGCAGTTGTCACTGTAGTAGCTGTAGGACCTACTTAATTGTATCATGGAGAGATTGAGGAGATGGATGAAAATTGTCAATTATCCATGAGCTGCAGGGATTGACAAAGACATTGCATTTCTGGCAAGATCCAACAGTACTCTACTTTCTATACTCTAAAAAAAGTTCTAGAATGATGATTCTACTTGAGGCCCTGGATAATGTTTCAGATGGGTGAGCGCCCAGGCATGTTAGTGTTGATGTGTCCTTTCAAAATCTGTAGATCCATAGTGTCCTCACCACTTCAGCCTCGGAAGATTTGGCTGCTCAATGACCGGACCATTTTTTGTAATACGGCACTGCGTTGCTTTAACTCCGCCGTTGAACCAAAACAAAATTGACGTCCTTCTTCTTCTTTTTTTTTTTCCATTAATAGAGCTTTCTTTTGGTGGTATTTGATTACCTCTGCTTTTTTTTTTTTTTTTTTTTTTTTTTTGCGTTTTATAAACAAAAGTAGAGCGACAATTTTGGAAAAAAACATCTTTTTTACTTTTTGCTATAATGAATATCCCACAATTTTTTTTCAAAAAAACTAATTTTTTCCTCAGTTTATGCCGATATGTATTCTTCTACACATTTTTGTTAAAAAATTTTTTTCAAAAAAGCGTATATTGATTGGTTTGCGCAAAAGTTATAGCGTCTACAAAATAGGGAATAGATTTATGGCACTATATATATATATATATATATATATATATATATATATATATATATATATATATATATATATATATATATATATATATATATATATATATATTTTTTTTTTAGAGTAATGGCGGCGATCTGCGTGTTGTTTTTTTTTTTTTTTATCGGGTTTGCGACATTGGACATTTTTGTCAATTTTTTTGGGACCATTGACAATTGTACAGCGATTTCACCTAGATGTGTTTCCATCTTTATTAAAGAAGATTGCCACAAACAGATCACACTGTGTATGGGACGTTGTCTGCACATTCGATTGATCTGGTCTTCACCATTGAATGACTTTTTTTCACTTTACTTGAACTGTTCCAGTCTTTAGCATTTTTGCACTTTTACTAATTTTGCAAATTTTTGGCGTTTTTTTTTTTTTTTGCTGTTTGCACATTGAAATACTTTGGCACTTTATATTTTTATTATCAATGAACGTACAATTGTCTTTGCTAGATCTGCCAGTTTTTGCTGAATTTACACTTATTTATTTGCACGTTTGGATGCCAATGCACAATTTATGGACTTCATGAAACACGGTGTTACTGTTTTTTTTTTTTTTTTTATATATATATCATTGCACTGATTGCTCTAATCTTGCATTGGTTTTAAATTATTCTGGTTCCTTGATGAACCTGTTCTTATTTATTTACCAAACTAATTTTTCTTATCCATATTATTTTGCATTAATTATTATGGTCATGCACTTTAAGGTCTCGGTGACAAATTAGCTTACTGGATGTCATAAGTATTGGGACACTCCACATATTGACTCATTTAGGAATAATTAATTATCGAGGATTATCTATTTATTTATCAAGGATTGATTAGTTATGATTAAGGATATTGATTGAATTATACACAGTATTGAGGATCTTGTTTTAAGTACACACTTATTCATTTAATTGGATACCTACATGTGGCCGATAGGAAACTCTGGTTGTGTGCCTTATCCCATCCCTGCTGTCTCTCTGTTCTGTGATTGGCTTGGAGAGGAGATTCTCATCTATCATTGTAGATGGTGTTATATTAATCGCTGGCTTCACTACTGATGAGATATTAGTTTTTGAACGCTCATTATCCCTTTGGACCTACTTTTCAGTGTTGCCTCCAATGGTTCTGCTTATATTCTTCTCTTATTCATTTATTTGTTTGGTAAGCGCTACATTCAAACCTATTATTATCAGCTTCTTATTTGGTGTGGGAACACCCTGATGTTGGCAGCTACGCGTTAGTGTTTTTTTCCCTTCGGTTTGCGCATTGATCTTCCCTATTTATCACATACAGCGATCAGTGTTATAGAAATGCACTGATTACTGTATACATGTCACCAACAGGGAAGGGGTTAACACTAGGGGGCGATCAAGGGGTTAACTGTGTTCCCTAGGTGTGTTCTAGCTGTAGGGGAATAGGACTGTCTAGGAGGAGAGAGAGATCGGTGTTCATACTTCGTATGAACACGCAATCTGTCTCCTCTCCCCTGAAAGAACCGGGATTTGCGTGTTTACACACACATATCCCGGTTCTTGCCCTGTCACGAGCGATCGCGGGTGTCCAGCAGTCATCGCGCCCACTGGGCACTCGCATCGGCTGCAGGCGTGTGTGTGCCTCTAGTGGCCAAAAGGCGAAGCGATGTAAGGTAACGTTGTTTCGCCCCCAGCCGTGCCATTCTGATGCAGTAAAACTGCGGCGGCTGGTCGGCAAGCAGTTAACACTATTGTTTGACCTAAAGCTTGGGCATACACAGTTAGATTTTATCTCAAAAATTTGTAAAAAAAATCACCTGTCAGAACTTTCTTTCTTGTCATCTTTGAGTCAAATAAATTTCTTCAAATACCCTTAATATTTTGTCCAAACCTTTTTATATGAATGGAATCTGACACATTAAACAAGTTACTTTACGAAATGTACGTGTTGTTTTTTTTTTTTCATTTGTTCAAGAAAGAATTTCCATCCTGCTCCAACGTGGATTTGACCCCACTATCTATTAGAAAATCTAACAAACTTTCTGAAAATTAAAATTTTAAAGCAAAATTCTACTGGTATGACCAGCTTAAGATTTCAAAAATCCATACCTAAACTCCTTTTTGTTTTGAACCTACAGCTAGCACACAGGCTTTTGATGGAGACTACTATTGCAGTGTATATTTTAGGATCTGCTTCTGTTTCCTTCATGTTCCTCCCTTCAATATGCGTTCAGGAATTTAGTCAACTTTGGTCAATCCCATCAGTCTATCACGGTCAGGGGTCGTGTCCAGAGACGAGTAGCTATAGCAGTGGAGAGGCTCCCACCGACCAGCAGGATAAGTATACCAGCAGGTCACCCTGGCAGATGACGTGGGCTCACCTGACATGCGGGGTCTAAGTACTAACCAGTATTCAACAGAGCTCCTAAAGGTGGAGATGATTTTTGCTGTGTTTTAGTAGCAGGTCACAGTCCTTAGGATCACCTCACCAGGAGGTGAGCAAGCCAGGGTCCAGTAGCAGATAAAGCAGGTAGGGATCAAGCAGAATGTAGTCAGTAATCAAGCCGAAGGTCAGTAATAAGTGGTTGCAAGTTGAGATCAAGCGTAAGCGTAGTCGAGGAACAAGCTAAAGGTCGGTAACGAATAGTAGCAAAGATACAGACAGCATTAGTGACGAGCCAGATATTAGTTGGAGAGGGCACAATAATCTGGCAAGCAGGAAGTGCAAAGGCATGGCTTACATAAGAAGTCCACAGGAAGAGGAAAGAGTTCAAGTTTCACCAGAAACAAGGTTCAAGGCTGTCTAGCATTTCAGGTGGCTCAGCCAGAAGAGCTACTGCCAGAAACAGAAGAGGTTGCAGGTTCAAATCAAGGTTCTGCCACAATGATCCATCAATGCATAGTCAAACTTGTTGGGTCAGGTGCAATTATTGGTGACACCCATAAGTATTAGCACCTGTGTCATATACAAATATTAAAGTGGTTGTAAAGGTTTTCTACCTTTTTTTTTTTTTTTTTTTTTTTAAGATTTTGGTAAATAACCTTTAATGTGCAGCTCCCCCCTCATCCCCTATCAAATATCTGAGCCTGATGTGGATCCAGTGCTGTACCCGAGAGAAACAGTTCTGCTCTCTCTCTCTCTCCTCATAGGCTCAGAGACAGCAATAGGAGGCATTGGCTCCGGCTGCGGTCAATCAGAGACTGTAAGAAGTCGAGTCGCACTGTGTTACTCTATAGGGACACAGATCTGGCTCAGGAGTGAGCTTGCGAGAGTGCCCCGGAAGCAAGCTGGGTACTCTGAGGGGGAAGGAGCCAGGACTGCTGGCGGGGGACCCCAGAAAAAGAGAATCAGGACTGCTCTGTGCAGAATTATTGCACAGAGCGGGTAAGTATAACATGTTTGTTATTAGAATAGTAAAAGGAACTGAATTTTAACAATCACTGTAAATGGATAATAGGATGGAGCTTGTACATTGGGGCATTTGTAGAAAACCCAATGGGATCAACCATAGTTTGTTGGCTTCCTGACTGTAGACTGAAGGATATACACAGTACATAAGGGAAGGAGCTAAGGCATGTCCTAAAATGTATACAATATATGGCCATTCAACAACATTATGCAGACATGGTGTACTGTTGGCACCTGAACTTGACCTTGATCCCTTGGCCTAATCCCAACAACTAAATTGCACTACGGAGTATTTCGTTTTTCCCAATGTAGACCAACAAGAGTGGCATATTTTCATTTTACTGTGAAAGAAGAACATTTGGAAAAATAAGACTCAAGGCATTTGTTTCCTGACCACAACAAACTGTACGTTTTGTCAGTCTGATAAACTGGGACACTGCAAGAATACGTTTTCTCATTGGAACCCAATATGATAACAGAATGTTGTGCTTTTTGTATCTAGACTTTGTAAGATTTGCTTCATAAGGTTCACTTATTTGAGTGCAAGCACTGCTATTTGCCTTCACTGTGTTTCACATCCAGCCCCTTTGCATGAGAACCAGCAATGCCATAGTTCCCATTCCCAACAGTCCCTGATTTCGAAGGACTGTCCCTCATTCAGAACAATGTCCCTCTGTCCCTCTTTCCTCCCCATTTGTCCCTCATTTTGGTCTGATCTATATAGTTGTATATAAAATGGACTTTTTATCTATCATAAATTGTTTTACAATGCTAAACCTTTCGGCCAATTTCTAACTTGCTGCATTTGTTAATTCCAAAAGCCAATATAAAGGTATAGTAGTGGTAAAAAAGCACTTGTGGGTTTAGCTACTCATTATTTTTTTTTTTTTTTTTGTACAATTATCCTTTATTTGGGGCGTGACCTATGCCTACATACTTTGTAATATTGTCATGGAGTGCCAAAACTAGGTATATATGTGGAAAGGGAAGGAAAGAATTTGGTTTGGGCATTAAACAGTCATCTCCAGACACATATGATATTACATGTAGCGGTCACACTTTAACAAGTGTGCGCTATAAATGGAAATTTAGTTTTTCCCTCAGAACAGTAATGGGGTTCTGAGGGTTAATTGTACAGGTTTACTTTGGCATCAGTTTGGCTGGGCTGTACTAAGGTTCTGCCTGGTCATAGGTGCAGTGAGGCACCCATGAGAGGTTGAGAACCAGGCCTGGTTGGACGTGTTGGGTACCAATCTTTCCCGGAGCCAATCAGTGGGCGCCTCTGGTCCCGCTGTGTAGTCAAGGTGCCTGAGTTTCTCAACACAGTCTCAGATAGGAATAGAGGGCACGGGTGATGTTGGATGTTACCACTGCAGAATAAAAACCTTAAAAAGGACTTTTATGTGTCAGTATCAAAAGTTGTTGGGTACTAGCCCTGGGAACACCTGGACATTCACTGTCAAGCCACGAGGAGGTAACTGGTAAGCGCAAAAGTCAAGGCCGACCCTCAAGGGGTTATGGCCGCTACATACACAAAATTGTTAAACATAATTTATTGAAAAATACATAAGTAAATAATATAGGGAAGGATGCAACATATGCCCCTATACAAAAAAAACAGTAGTGTGTATGTGTGTGTGTGTACACACACACACACACACACACACACACACACACACACACACACACACCAAAATTGTTACATAAAATCAGTCGATAGCCGACATGTTTCGCAGTTAATATACAAATTACAAATCCAAGGCTTGTTTGTTTCTTAGTTTGCTCAAAATCTAATGGCCATCTGAAGCGTCCAGATTAAGGGGAGACCGAGAAGTATAAACCACGTCGTAGGCAGATTCCACGTAACATAGAGAACACTCCTAAATGGAGAGCTATAGTACTCATCGCTTCAAATGAAAAAGGTTATCGGCGAGGAGATTGTTATGAATAGTGGGATTCAGTTTCAACATATGCCCGAATGGTCCAACAAACTCAATTAATGGGTATGTTCTAATACACATTGCAGGCACTGTAAAAATTCGAGAAAAAGGGAGCCATAAAGAGCACTACTCCTGATGCAGGAACCACCCAACGTAGAACAAATCTGGGTCTCCTGAGGATCCCACTCCCCAGCATGGAAAAACGTTTTCAATAAACAATGTTTTACAATTTTGTGTAATATCATATGTGTCTGGAGATGACCGTTTAATGCCCAAACCAAATTCTTTTCCTTCCCTTTTTCCTTTTTATAGTTCTCGGTGTCTTTTTGCATACTCCTGTTGTGTTTTTTTATAGTCCAAGAAGCCTATTAATTAAAAAAAAAATATATATTTACAGTATATGCCCGCCATTGTTTGAGTAATTAAACTGAGAAACAAGGATACATCCTATAGATTGGGTGAGACTGGTGATAAGTAGGTAAGCATTAAAATGTTCTATGTTTGTGTCAAGAGTGGGTGACAGTATGGAGGGCCCAAACCTACCAGAAGCAGATGGAGCTGCATTTTTTTATTGGCAAGTTGGAAATAATAGACGTGTTTGGAAGCACCTGGAATCTGATCTCACTCCAATTACTGTCAGATATAAATATGTGATGTATCAAGCAGAGGCCTTTAGCAACAAAGGTGCAAACAAGAGTCTGAGGAATGGGAGATGAGATGCAAGGCTTTTTGTGCTGTGCTGAGGATTGGGGGTCCCACGCAGGGACAACAGACCGCCAATTAAACTCCAATAAAGGACATGTCAATAAAGACATTCTCCCTGTCACTAAGTAGTGATAATAATCAGTAATTATACAAGGGAACACAACACAGGTTACTGCTGGAAATAGCAGGCATGCAGACAAAAGGAATATGGTAATAGCGTGTTCTTGTGGCATTCTCTGCAGTACATCGGTATGAATGAGTAAATAACAGACACAGGTGTATAGTTTGAAAAGAAAGTAAGCAGAAACAAAGTGACTGTGGTCTACCAGACCATTATTACCGGAGAAGCCTAGCCTATGCAAGTAGCAGCAGGGACCCATGTTATGTGCACAGTGTGAGAAAGCTTTTATTCATGATAGATAGATAGATCGATCGATCTCTATCGTATTTATCGGCGTATAACACGCACCCCAAGTTTAGGAGGGAATTTTAAGGAAAAAAGGTTTTAAAAGGGAAGTTTAGGGGAAAAAAAACCTTACATTTTAAGCGTCATTTGCAGCTTGCCCAGCGTCATTTGCAGCTTGCCCAGCGTCATTTGCAGCTTGCCCAGCGTCATTTGCAGCTTGCCCAGCGTCATTTGTAGCTTGCCCAGAGTCATCTGCAGCTTGCCAGAGTCATCTGCAGCTTGCCAGGTGTCATTTGCAGTTGGCCAGCGTCATTTGCAGTCTTGCCGACGTTTAAATTTCCCGCCGCGAGACAAACCGCGCATGCGCAGCCGAAAGACCGACGCGCGGCCGAAAAAGACCGAGCCGACTGTTCGGCTCCACTCGGAGTCCCGCCTCCCTGCTGTTTCGGGAGCGAGCGCAGGGAGGCGGGACTACGAGCGGAGCTGAACAGCCGGCTTCGGTCTTTTTCGGCCGCGGTTCGGTCTTTTTCGGCCGCGGTCGCCATTTTTCGGCGCCGCAACCATTTTTTGTCTTTTTTTTTTTTTTTTGGGGTATCGGCGTATAACACGCACCCACGACTTTCCCCCGATTTTTAGGGGGAAAAAGTGCGTGTTATACGCCGATAAATACGGTATATACACGGTATAATCTATCTAATATATTTTTTTTTTGGACAAATCGGCATTACAAAAAAATATAGGAATACAGCAAAAAAAAAACATGACGCATGTAGCAATAAATCTGTTCCTTGTAAGGGATATCATCCACATTCGTATAATCATTAAAACCTAAGTACATCAAGTCAAACCTTAGCAGTGAAAGACTGTCTTATCCATCATTAATATACAGCATCCCATACCCTCATATACAGCAATTGGATACTGAAGAATGGGGTATCAGGAACAGGTAGGAAGTGGAATAGGGAGAGGCTAATCTAACCAGACATGTACCGTTTCAAAACATCGAAAAATTAACCACACAAATCTATCCAACTGGACAAGATAACAAATTTCCCCAGGCATTGTCTGCTTTCATATGTGTGTCTATATAGGGACAAAACCAAATGAATCATAAGGAGGTATATTACCTGATCCACTGGTGGCTCTTTTAAACAGCAAACCATTTAATCTTACACATCGGCTGCTAAACAGTCCATGGCGAAGGCTTGGAAATCAATTACACTTTGTGTTGTGTCAGTTAGGCTGCTTTCACACTGGGGCGGTTTTCAGGCGGTACAGCGCTAAAAATAGCGCCTGTACACCGCCTGAAAAAACCGGCCCCATTCACTCCAGTGTGAAAGCCGGCGGGCTTTCACACTGGAGCGGCGCGCTAGCAGGACCGCAACAAAAGTCCTGCTAGCAGCATCTTTGGAGCGGTGAAGGAGCGGTGTATTTACCGCTCCTATACCGCTCCTTCCCATTGAAATCAAACCGCGGGGATACCGCCCACAAACCGCCGCTGCAGCGGCGCTTTGCAGGGGTTTTTAACCCTTTTGCGGCCGCTAGCGGGGGTTAAAACCACCCCGCTAGCGGCCGCATACCGCGGGTAAAACGATGGTAAAGCAGCGCTAAATATAGCGCTGCTTTACCGTCGCCACCCCGCACCGCCCCAGTGTGAAAGCAGCCTTAAACAGCGCGTAACACAAGCTATGATTCATGCCAAAATGGAAGCGACCTTACTTGATAACCTTGCTAAATTTGAAAAAAATTGGTCCCCCTGGATTAAAAACTATCTATCACCAGGACTTAATAATTCACTCGTCTTACCTTGAAATCACTTGATATTCACCCCCAATACTGCTATATGCTCCATGACATCGTTGATTCATTGATTCTTTTGATGATCCCCCCCTCTACCCCTATCCTACTTTTACTTTAAACTATTTATTTGCAACTTGTATTATTCAAACATATAGCAGATTATAGATCTATATTTATTACCATAAATAAAGTTGCATAAGAAATACTTGGGATGGCCGGGCTCATTGTCCATCCTCACGGGACAAACCGGGCCAAATAGCTTGAACCTGGCCCGTTTGGATGGACTCCATTCCTGATGGTCCCTAGATGGATGATCTGCCATAAATAGTCAATTCTTTGCTTAATCAATCTTTATAAATGTTGTACTTTTTATTCTTCTAGCTTAATCTTAACCTCTCCAAATATTGTACTAACAATAAAAATTATAATTTGATAAATGTAGAAAAGTTTACTCCCATATAACTTGTATTTGAGACATGAATTTATTATTTTACTTATGTTTATTTGAGAAGTTTCTCTACTCCATATTATATATCGTATTTTATTGCAAAATATGTACTAATAATATGTAATGTATTATCTTCAATAAAATGTTTAAAAGAGAATCGTAAGTAGATGGTTCTGCTGACTTCCATCTTAAAAGTATTTCCCTTCTGGCGTAGAACAGGGAGAAAGTTGCACATCGTTTAGTGTATCTATCCCTCTCTACCTCATGAAATACAATATTAATATTACGGCAGAGGTCCATACTATTAACATAGTAGCCAGGGTCCCCTCTATTTATTTAGATAGCAGCAGGGTTCCACCCTATTCACAAAGTCTTTGGCCCCTTTCACATGGGGTGGATTCTGTTCCGATTAGCAGGGGGTCAGCTCACAGATCCCCTGCTGATTAGAGCAGAGCAGGTGGATGACCCCTCAGTGTCCGCTTAGTTTTTTGCAGAGAGGACATGGACAGAGCGCGCTCTGCTCTATTGGTGGCTGGAAGTAAACGGACTCTGATGCCCATTTACACTTGACTTCCTCCGATCCGATCTGACAAAACAGAAGAGGATGTATCCCCTTTCGTTTTTTCTTAGCAGACCAGATCAAACCCAGAGGTGATTGTAAACAGACACCAGTCTATTTACACCTGCCTGTCCATAGGTGGACTTCATCCAATCACCTGAGTGAAAGGGCATTAATTAGTGAAACAAAGACACTGGCTTGAATGGGTTGTTGAACTACAAGAGATTTCTCAACTTAACAATCACTGTAAAGCAGCTATTCCCAACCGGGGTTCCACACTGCCCTACAGGGCAGTCAAACAAGACGCTATCTGCATGGAGTTTGCATGTTCTCATGCTTGCATAGGTTTCCTTTGGGTACTTCCGTTTTCTTCCACGCTCCAAAGACCTGTTGGTAGGTCAATTGGCGCTACTCAAAAAGGGCCCTAGTATGTGTATACAAAAGAAGAGAGCGCAAAGTAGTCTTAGTGTGCCATATTAATGCCTTTAGTGTAACTCGGCTTTAATATGGTAACGTTAAAAACGCTACAATGGTCAAACTCGCATTGTGTGAAGATGGATACAGCATAAGGATTCCACTGTGGCCGCACTCCTATAACCACCTCAAGATTCCGACAGGGGAAGGGGGAGCCGTAGACATTCAACCTAGCTACCCTTTGACGCTGGAGGGCTATACCAAACTGTTGATCAGAGCACCTGCTAGTTTTTTCTTTTGTGTGTGTATTTTTTGCCTAGTATGTGTATGCATGTCAGATATAGACCTTCATTATAAGTTCCTTTAGGGCAGAGACTGGTGTGAGTGTACAGTATATATGTAAAGCATGCAATATACACTGTATATTGTTATGCCTGCCTTTACACGCACATGAAATTTAATGGCATCCCAGTCTTAGTCTGTAGGGTTCAATATTGAATTGGCCCGCCCTTTGCAGCTATAACAGCTTCTGGGAAGGCTGTCTGCAAGGTTTAGGAGTGGGTCTACGGGAATGATTGACCATTCTTCCAGAAGTGTATTTGTGAGGCCAAGCACCGATGTTGGACGAGAAGGCCTGGCTCAAAGTCTCCTCTCTAATTCATTCATGGCTTCACTGCAGCTCATCGTACTAATGCCAAAGGCAACAGTGACATCTATTAAGAGAAGGGAGGAACCACAGCTAAACCAAGCTGAGGAGAAACCCAAATGATCACAAAGACTGCAAATCTGCCACGCTAATACCCACCTCCCCAGAGGTGGCAGTCCTCCACCCCTCCAAGTAGGGAATGGGAACAGAATATGAGTACGGTGATTCTCAGGGAAAGAACATTGTACATTAGGCAGGGATGTGTTAATAAATTTGACGAAATCTGGAAAAGTGGTGCGAGAAAAAAGAAAATGGATGTATGAATGTATAAAAGAGATAGAACCCAAGAAAGAAATAAGGGGAACCAACTAGCGAGGAAGGGTGACGGATATGCAACTGAGGAGCAAAAGAGAGAGAGCTCCAGGGTGAATGGAAGGTTGAAAGGTGAGAAGGATGGAAGAGGCAGCTACTAGACCCAAAACAATAAGTAGAGACCAATAATGCAAGACAGGAAGGGCGGATATCCCAAAAACTTTGTGGAGTCACCCTGGTACTCTTCCCTTTTTGTATCCTTGCTTTGTTTTAGCTGTATTGTTTTTTAAAGATTAAATGTATGGGAGAAATGTGTTTTGTAAAATTCAAAAATAATTTAATAAAGATATAAAGTTAAAAAAAAAAATAACCACCTTGCATAGCTAAATTTACTAGTAACCCCTGTTTAAGGCAAGGGTCTACACTTGGTTTTACAGAGGGTTCCACAAGACCTGAAAATTATTACTAGGGTTCCTCTAAAGTAAAAATGTTGAGAAAGGCTGTTGTAAAGTCTAAATTGGGTGGGAAAACATAACATTTAAAAATAAATAATATAGCATGTACAATTGCTACGCAAGTCATTGGTGTACAGAAGACCTCCACAAATTTCCTTTTTTTTCTTGCTTGCGTGATTGGCTTACTGGTTTTCCCAGATCTGTACTAGGATACAGTGGAAATTTTTTTTTTATTTTATTGCCTGAAGATTTTGTGTTTGCCCACTTACAAAGAAAGGAAGGGTCTATAATATTTTATCTTGGGTATATTATAAATGCTAGAGCCAGAATATCAACCAAAAATCCAGAAAAAACACATGATGCAAATGTTATGCCCTGTACATATGATCGGAATTCCCGCCAGCAAAAGATTGAGAGCAGGTAATAAATTTTTTGGTCGGAAAAAGTTCTGATCGGAAGTTTCCATCGCCTGTACCAATTCCGACGCGCAAAATTCCTACGCATGCTCTGAAGCATTGAACTTCATTTTCTCGGCTCGTCGTAGTGTTGTACGTCACCGCGTTCTTGATGGTTGAAAGTTCAGAGCACTTTTGTGTGACTGTGTGTATGCAAGCCAAGCTTGAGTGGAATTCCGTCAGAAAAAACATCCAATTTTTTTCCGATGGAAAATCCGCTCGTGTGTACGGGGCATTAGAAATTGAGTTGCAGTTCTCAACCAACAATAATTCTGGCACCCACAGACTGACTACAGTATGTGCTCATGTGGTACACAGATTAGTTCTGTCCAATTTTAAGAAGGTTCTTCTAATGACAATTTATTATGTGTAAAAAAGAAACCAGTCCACAGAATCTCTTTCTTACATTCAAACCTCACCATCATGGGCAAGACCAAAGAGATGTCAAAGAATGTGTCAGGGACAAGATTGTAGACCTGCACAAGGCTGTAAAGGGCTACAAGTCTATAAGCAAGAATCTTGGTGAGAAGGAGACAACTGTTGGAGCAATTATTTGTCAATGAACAAAATACAAAATAACAAGCAATCTCCCTCAGTCACAGTCACTCTACAACTCATTGGTAACGCAATACGCCACCATGGATTGAAATGATGCGCCCGCAAGGTCCCCCTCCTCAAGAAGGCACATGTACAGGCCTGTCTGAAGTTTGCTAATGGACACCTAAATGATTCAGAGAAGTATTGGGAGAAAGTGCTGTGGTCAGATGAGAAATGTAGCTATTTTTGGCATTAACTAGACTCGATGATCCTAGGAACACCAGCGCTAAAGTCAAGTACAGAGGTGGAAACGTTATGCTTTGGCTCTGCTAAAGGTGCAGGCCGACTTTGCTGCATTGAAGGGCCAATGGACGAGGCCATGTAATTGTAGAATCTTGAATGAGAACCTTCTTCCCTCAGCCAGAACACTGAAGATGGGTCGTGGATGGGTCTTCCAGCATGACTATGACTCAAAACATACTGCCAAGGCAACAAAAGAGTGGCTCAAAAAAAAGCACAATAAGGTCATGGAGTGGCCTAGCTAGTCTCTAGACCCTTATCCTAATAGAAGGTTTATGGAGGGAGCTGAAACTTCGAGTTGCCAAGCGACAGCTAAGAAACCTTAAAGCAGAGGTCCACACAAAAATGTAACTTCTGCTTTTCAGAACCCCCCCCCCCCTCCGGTGTCACATTTGGCACCTTTCAGGGAGGAGGGGGGGTACAGATGCCTGTATAAGATGGGTATTTGCACCCACTTCCGGGCATAGACTACGCCACTCCCCCCACCCCCCCCCCCCCCCCCCCCGATGTCTGCTGGGAGGCACACGGGTCCCAGAGACAGCAGGGACCATTCGGATTGCGCAGCACGACTCGCACATGCGCAGTAGGGAACCAGGAAGTGAAGCCTCAAGGCTTCACTTCCTGATTCCCTTACCGAAGATGGTGGCGGCAGCATCCGAGGACCGAGGGATGCTTCAGCCTCGGGTGCCAAAATCGCGGGTGCCCTGGACAGGTAAGTGTCCTTTTTTATTTTAAAAGTCAACAGCTGCAGTATTTGTAGCTGCTGACTTTAAAAAAAAAATAAAAAAATTGGCGGACCTCCGCTTTAAGGATTTAGAGAAGATCTGTAAAGAACAGTGGTCCAAAATCCCTCGTGAGATGTGTGCAAACTTGGTAACCAACTACAATAAATGTCTTACCTCTGTGCTTGCCAACAAGGGTTTCTCCACCAAGTACTAAGTCATGTTTTGCTTGGGAATCAGACGTATTTTACTCACAGAACTGCTACTCAATTTATAATCTTTGTATCGTGTTTTGTCTGTATTTTTGGTTTAATATTCTCTCTATCATTTAAAATACACATACTGTATGTTAAAAATTCTAGACCCTCCAATTTCTTTGTAAGTGGGCAAACTTACAAAATCTGCAGGGGATCAAATAATAAATTTCCCCACTGTATAAGTTAAATTTTAGCACCCCCCCCCCCCCCCACAATAGGAATTTCAGTTTTGTTGAGATGATCTTCAAGGATTAAGTACTTCTAAAATACCAACACTGCATTTTCACATCAGAACACTGAGATTTCACCAGGTGGTTAAAATGACCCTCCAATTCAGTCTACAAAGTATATACTGAATCTGAGTTTTTTTTTTTTTTTTATTACCTTTTTAAAGCGATAGTACAAAAAAAGTGCCCCTCTGCAGGTTTAAATCGTAATATACTAGCATGCACCGAATACTAGTACATTATAAGAGACTTGCCTACAAACTGAGTCTTCCATCCAGGGGCGTAACTAGAACCTTCAGGGACCCGGTGCAAGAAACCACGATAGGCCCCCCTGACCCCCCCCCCCCCCTTTCCAGCCGACCCCAGCCTTTCAATTTTGGGAGGGTGTCCATGGATATCCTCCCAGAACTCTGCCTCCTGGAACATGGATCCAGCGCAATCACGACGGCCCTTTACCATGTGATTAGCTGATCACATGTAAACAGACTTTCTGGGTATCGGCAGCCCTTTCCTCCCATGCTGTGTCTGTGCACGGAAAAGAGAGGCGGTACTCCGACGGACTTTCAGTAGAGTTCCGACGGACATTCCAAACAAACAGACTTGGCCACACACGAACAAACTAAAGCCCCATACACACGGTCGGACAATCCGCGGACCAGGTCGGTCGGATCCTGTCCGTCATACTTTGTCTGATGTTGGTTTTGCGTACACACGGTCAGACAAAGTTGTCGGAAAATCCGATCATTCTGAAGGTGGTGACGTTTGTTGCCTACGACGGGACTACGTAGAGGCTAGTAGCCAATAGCTTTGGTCTTGTAATGTGATCTGAGCATGCGTAGCACTTTGTCCGGTCGGACAACCGTACACACGATCGGATTTGGTGTGATCGGACCGTGTTGTCGGCAAATCTATCCAGCAGGAGATAAGACTTTGTCCGTCGGACAATCCGACGTACACTGTCCGATGGTGCATACACACGGTCTGATTTTTCAACAACATTGTCCGATCGGACAGAATCCATGAAAAAATCCGACCGTGTGTATGGGGCTTTAGTCTGTTCAAAAGTCCGTTCATTTTGACCGTGATGACGTAAACGGGACTAAAAAAGGAAGTTCAATAGCCAGTAGCCAACAGCTTCCCTTGCTTCGTATTTGGTCCATCGGACCAGCACACAGACCAACGGTTTTCGCAATAGGCATTGAGTCCGTCAGACAGATTTGAAACATGTTCTATTTCTAGGTCTGTCTGATTTTTTTTTTCTTTTTTTTTTTTAAACGAAAAACGATCGGATTAGCCCACACACGATCGGATTGAGATCAGTGCTCATCAATACCGCCTATCAGTGCTGCATTTCAGTGCCCCATATCAGTGTTCATCAATTTAACCCATCAGTGTCACCTATCAGTGCCCATCAGTGCAGCCTATCATCATAGCTCATCAATGCTGTATATCAATGCTCATTAATGCCCATCAATGCCACAGATCATTACTCATCAATGCCTCTTATCAGCACTCCCTATCAGTGCAGCCGATCAGGGATCATCAATGCTGCCTGCCTCCTCAGAACAGCTCTGATCGGAGAGTGTCTATTATACAGCTCAGAGCCGACAATTCTCCCTGCTCCCCCCTCTGTCCTCCCTTCATCGTCTCTCGCACGGGCTGAGAAAGGAGACAGCCGATCTGCTCCTTCTCCGTCCACCGCTCTCCCGTATGTGTACCGCGGGAGGTGTGAGCTTGTTTTGCTTCACACTTGACTTTCCGCAAAACACACACAGGAGAGGGGGGGAGGGGGAGAAGGAGCAGATCAGCTGTATCATCCTGTGCAAGAGAGGAGGGGGGAGCAGGGAAAATTGTCGGCTCTGAACTGTATGAGAGAGAGGCTCTCCACTCAGAGCCCTGGGATTAGCAACCCCACTGGGGCCCCAGACAGTGGTAGAGTGCCAGGGTCCGGTCGTAAGTGCGACTGCTGCAACCCTGGTAGTTCCGCCACTGCCTCCAGTGCTGAGCTCTCATGGCTCCACCAATCCCGGGGTTTCAAATTTTAGGTCTCTTGATTTGCCAGAATGCAGTGATGTCACTTCCCCATGGCATTCAGAGCATACCATAAGGCTTGATTCACACCTAGGCATTTTTTGTGCTTTTTGCATTTTGCAGATTTGCTCTACAGAACGTGTTCCATAGGAAACCATGGTTAATGGACTGTAGTGCAAATCTGCAAAATGCAAAAAGCACAAAAAATGCATAGATGTGAATCAGGCCTAAATGAGGTCTGAGCTGCACATGCGCAGCTCAGATTGCATTACCGCTGACAGGGAGGGCAGGGGGGGGGGGGCATGTATATATCCAAGATCTTTAGGGTCTCTTCTGTTATAAAAGCCCTGCTGTCAGTGGCTTTTGGCATGCGGGAGTTTATTACCACTTTAATGCAGAGAATGCATTAACACATTTGTTACCCCAACACTTCATATTCCTGATATGTGCCTGCTGTACCATGTATTTGTATGAGAAAGTACCCTGTCCTCGTTGTATTGCTTCCTTTATGTAATCCCCGGTGTTCCTGCTAGTCCCTCTGCTTTCCTTTTACAAACTGACCACACTAGGCAGGAGAACACAGCATGGTCAGTTCTCTAGCTGTGCTGGGAACTCAGCCTGCTCTCCTCCACTGATCATACTTGTTCTGACATAACACATCCCCCCCCCCCTGCACAACCATTCACTGGGAAGCTCAGTGTGCTGCTGCTTCTCCCGCCCCCCACCTCTAATGCAGAGGGAATGTGATCACTTATACAAAAGGGGGGGAAAAGGGGTTTTATCTTTTTTTTTTTTTTTTTTATCTATACAAAAAAAATTTTTTCCTTTCATTTCAAAATGAATGGGGTGTTTTACAAGTTTAATTTAAGGTAAAATCCTTCTGCCTTTTAGAATCACTTTTAATTTCCAGCAATGTACGTTGATCACCCAGAGGGGGTGCTTTTTTCTGCAACAAAATTGAAGTTACACTTTAAGGAAACAAAACATGTATATGCAGTTTTTTTTTTTTTGTCCAGATGTACGCCTAAGAATAACCTCTAAGCAGTTTGGGAAGGAACAAACTCATGTTGATCAAAAATTCTCAGACACACTTGGTAATCGTCAAACGGGCCTTTTATTTATTTATTTATTTATTTATTTATTTATTTTTAGTCTTATTTTTTGCTTCGACTGAAGCAGTTCTGAACAAGGACACTTCAACCTGCTTATCAGCAGTGCCATGGCCTACAGACCTCTGAGTAGCTTGTATGACTGCCAGATGTTTTGCTAGTGATTCTCGGAACAAATTGAATGAGCAGACACCGCAACCTTTTTGCTTTGCTCCTCCTGAGCTTTGTGTCATTCCTCGAAATGGCGCCAACCCTTGATTTTGATGCGCTCTTGCCTTTCCCTGCCCTGACCTCCAACGGTAGTGCCCAAGAGCAAAACAATCAAGAAGAAGGCTATAGGGATTGAACTTGCAAAAGAATTAAATGGCAACATAAGAGGGGAAAGTACATTACTTGTTCTGCACAAAGGCCAAAGCGTTTAGACATACAGCCCTCCTGGAAAACGCTAGTAGCACATAATCAAAATGGAGCACCTTACAGGCCAGTTTATTAAGCTGTAATCCTTTGATATAATATTCTGTACATCAACACAACCTCCTAGCTCTTTCATACTAGGTAGTGCTAAAGCTAGTGAGCTATCTTCTTGTCTTAAAACATATACACTGATCAGCTATAATATTATGACCACCCACTTAATATTGAATAGGTCCTCCTTTTGCTGCCAAAACAACACTGACCCATTGAGGCATGGACTACAAAGTAACATCAACATGATTAGCAGGACCCAAGGTGTCCCAGTAGAACATTACCCAAAGCATCCCCAGGTAAGAGACACACACGTACCTGACCATCGACATGATGTAAAGAAAATGTTATTTATCAGATCAGGCCACCTTCTTCCATTGCTCTGTGGTCCAATTCTGATGCTCATGGGCACCCTGACCGGTCTGCAGCTACGCAGCCCCACACGCAACAAACTGTAATGCACTTGTGTTCTAACACCTTTCTATCAGAACCAGCATTAACTTTTTCAGCAATTTAAGCTACAGTAATGTTCTATTGGATCAGACTACATGGGTCTGCCTTCGCTCCCCACATGCATCAGTAAGCCATTACTGCCCAAGACCTTGCTGCCTGCTCACCACTTTTCCGTTGCTGGACCACTTTTGGTAGGTTCTGATCAATGCAGACTGGGAACATCCCACAAGAGCTGCAGTTTTCGAGTTTCTAACAATCGGGTATCTAGCTGTTAAAATTTGACCCTTGTCAAATTCTTACACCTGCCTATTTTTCTACTTTCAACACATCGATTTCTGGGGCAACATGTTCACTTGCTGCCTAATATATCCCACCTGCTTTCATGTGCCATTGTAACAAAATAATCAACCTTATTGACTTTACCTAACAGTAGTCATAATGTTATGGCTGATCGGTGTACTTAAAGCAGAGCTCTACCCAAAAGAGTAAGCTCCACTTGTCTGCCTCCGCCCCCCTTCTGCTGCCACATTTGGCACCTTTTTCCCACTCCCACTTCCTGGCTCAGTTCGCCACGGCAAGGTGAGTCGGAAGTTTGCAACCCCCCCCCCCCCAGCTGGCCCATTCACAAAGCACAGCGCAATTCACACAATGTACAGTAGCAGTAGGACACTAGCTGTGAAACCACAAGACTCGGGTGAGGACACTGCTAGATGCCTAGCCAGGTAAGTGCCCTAATAGCAAAAAGTCAGCAGCTACGGTATAAGGGGACCCCCAGACCCCCACCCCCTCCCGCCCCCCCCCCTGTGTGAAATGGTAAGGGGGTACAAAAGTACCCTACCATTTCACCAAAAAAGTGGCAAAAATGGTAAAAATGACAGGAGACGGTCTTTGACAATTCTTTATTAAAAATCTTCTTTCTTCTGGTTCTGGTCTTCCTTTTCTTTGCATTCTTCTCCTTCCGTCATCTTCTTCCATCTTCTTCTTCCTTCGATTCGCTTCTTCTTCCTCCGGTCTTCTCGTCCTTCTCGTCCGGCATCCGGTCGTCTCTGCTCGCAGGCCGCTCCTCGCAATGGGAGGCTCCCGCTCTGTGAGGGCTTCGCTCGGGTGACAGGTCTTTTATTATAACGAAGGCAACCTGGTGACCCCGCCCCCTCTGACGCACGGGGACGTCAATGTGGAATTCCCTATGGCTTTCCCATGACGTCAGGGGGGGCGGGGTCACCGGGTGCCTTACGTTATACAAGACCTGTCACCCGGAGCGAAGCTCACAGAGCGGGAGCCTCCCATTGCGAGGATGCGGCCTGCGAGAAGAGACGACGATGCCGGACGAGAAGGACGACGCCGGACGAGAAGGACGAGAAGACGAAGGAAGAAGAAGATGAAGAAGATGCCAGAAGGAGAAGATGGACGGAAGGAGAAGATGAAGAAAGGAAGACCAGAAGAAAGAAGAAAGAAGACTTTTAATAAATGAATTGTCAAAGACCGTCTCCTGTCATTTTTACCATTTTTGACGCTTTTTTTGGTGAAATGGTAAGGGTACTTTTTGTACCCCCTAACCTTTTCACACAGGGGGGAGTCCGGATCTGGGGGACCCCTGTTAAAAGGGGCTTCCAGATTCCGATAAGCCCCCCGCACGCAGACCCCCACAACCACCGGCCAGGGTTGTGTGGATGAGTGCCCCTTGTCCACATCAACATGGAGACAAGGTGCTTTGGGGGGGACCCAAAGCCATTTGTAGCGGGAGGGGGGGGCGCTCTCGTCCCCCCCTTTTCCTGTAGCTGCTGACTTTTTTTGTAGCTGCTGACTTTTTTAATCTTGTTTTTGTTCGGGGGGGGGGGGGTCCTCTTTAAGAAACTGAGATTTCAAGGGTATGTGGACTGGAACAGCAAAGTTCTTTTTTTATATGTTCCCTTTTGGCCTGTTCAGTATACCATTGAAAACATTTCACTGTCCCGTTTGATAAGTTTTGATAAGGGCAAAACATGCCTGTTGCTTCTGCCTGTGCTGCATTCTTATCAGTTTCATTATTCCCAGCCATTTCCTAAGACTGCCACGCACAGCTCTAATTCCAACCACTTCTTGTTGGATCGGCATGAATTTTGGTCCAGGAGTCGTCCTGTGCTTTCACTAGACAATTTTCCACCCGACTCTTTGAACAAAAGTCAATCAAACAGCGGCACCCTGGCTAAAATTTCAGCCAGTGTTGACTCCTGTTGTTTAATTTACCTTTTTCGAAAGAGCCGGGTAGAAAATTGATGGCCGAACAGTGACTGCATTCAATCAGCTGCAGCCACTTTTACCGTATTCTGGCTCTGGTGCTGGCACTAGTTCATATCATGTTGTGGAACTGTTAAGAGCATGGAGAAAAGCAGTTGGGTTATTAGTGGGCATGGAGGACCTCAGCAATCAAAGGTTAGTTGAAAAGGATTTTTTTTGGGGAGCAGTGATTTTACTAATGCTTTTAAAGTGAAACCAAAAAGTGAAATATTTCTTTAAATTTCGTACCTGCGGGGGTGTCTATAGTATGCCTGTAAAGTGGCACATTGTTCCCGTGTTTAGAACAGTCCCTGCACAAAATGACATTTCTAAAGGAAAAAAAAAATGTCATTTAAAACTACTCGCGGCTATAATGAATTGTCTATGGGAGAAATCAAAAGTGGTAATTTTAAAGGCAAGGTATTTGTAATAAAAAGTGTTTGGGGAACCGGGTCCTGCCCCAGGGGACATGTGTCAATGCAAAAAAAGTTTTAAAAACTGCTTTTTTTTTTTTTTTCCGGGAGCAGTGATTTTAATAATGCTTAAAGTGACACAATAAAAGTGAAATATTCCTTTAATAAAGGCCTGTGGCTTCAGAGGGGGGCGGGGGCACCCGTTTACGTAAACAGGTGGCCCCCGCCCCGTCTGACGCCACGGAGAAGCCATTGGAAAGTCACTGTGTGCCCCCCCTAAGTTATATAAGAACTGTCACTTGTGAGGACACGTCAGACGGTGGGTGCCTCCCATGGAGTCGGATCAGTGGCGTTTTTTTTTTTTTTTTTTTTCGGTCTGTCGACGGAGCCATAGAAAGATGACTGATACTTTTTTGTGAAATGGTACAGGTACAATGTACCCGTTACCATTTCAAACGGGGGGGCGGGATCTGGGGGGGGTCCCCTTGTTAAAGGGGGCTTCCATGTTCCGATAAGCCCCCCTCCCGCAGACCCCCCACAACCACCGGGCAAGGGTTGTGGGGATGAGGCCCTTGTCCCCATCTACATGCTGTTTTTTTTTTTTCAATTACTTTTACCTGTATTGCCAGGACCCAACAATTCATTACAGCCGCTATAAGTTTTTTAAATGACAATTTTTCCTTTTAGAAATGTTATTTTGCTGTGGTACTGTTCTAAACACAGGGAAAAAATGTGCCACTTTACAGGCATACTATAGACACCCCCCCCCCCCCCCCAGGTATGAAATTTAAAGGAATATTTCACTTTTATTGTTTCACTTTAAGCATTATTAAAATCACTGCTCTTTTTTTTTTTTTTTTTTTTGCATTGATACATGTCCCCTCGGGCAGGACCTGGGTCCCCAAATATTTTTTATGACAATAACTTACATATTAACCCTTAAAATTAGCTCTTTTTATTTTTTAAGTTTGTGTCCCATAGACTTTAACGGTGTTCGCGTGTTCAAACAAAGTTCCCTGATGGGGTGGAGAAGCAGGGTGGTGAGTTTTCTCTGAATGGCGCACGTGCCGAGCGGCCAACCTCTGTGTTCAGTATATTGCACCAATTAAAAAAATAATGTTCCAGGAAAAGTTCATTTGTTTTTCTAAACATTAGTAGGGTCAAATCGACATTCGTCGCAGTGGCACAAAAATTCGAAGAAGCTGGATGGAAAATTCTTCTCGAACAAAGAAAGAACAGTGTATGTGGTTTTTCTTCAGTAATGTCCATTCATTCTAAAGTCAAAGCAAATGAAATCTTTCAAACTACATTCAAATGAGAATTTTCGTACAAACCTTCCTAAGAGTTTTTATTTGAAATTCTATCCATCTATGGCCAGCCTTATATCTTGGGTGGTCAGCCCGAAGGCAGTAAAAACTCGGCCGCCTGACCCCTGGCCACCCATGTGAAAGTGGCCTAAGTTTTGTGCAGTTCCTAAAAACTCAGATTTGATTTGTCCTTTCATCTAGTTATTTTGTAGGTTTATTTGAAAATGTAATAAATCTGAATTTGTTCCTTTTTTTTTTTTTTTTCTGGATACGTGTTGTAGTGGTCTCAGGCATCAGTTCTCAGAGTGCTAAGAGCTGTCTTTCATCTTTCGTATCCACCTTTCCTGTCATTAGTCTCCAAGCAATGCTGTAGCCTTTTCAGCAGACTCCATTCTCCAGTGCTGTGACATAGGAGAGCCCACAGCCGGATAGAAAGAGCCGGGTTACATTAGCATTCTCATTACGTATTCATCAGCCGGAGTCACGCAGTTAGACCAGATGTAGGAGGTTCCATTTGCAGTAACCCTTCTATTACCCCAAGAGAAGTTTATATAAAGGGGAAGGTCTTTAACTACGTAACCTCTACACTATTTGATGGCGGAGGCAGGGATATTGACAGTAATCCTTTCATTAATGTCCAAAGATGGTTTAACTCTTTGCTAACTGGGGCAGACATTTTATTTTTTGTACCTCGGCTGGTAGAGTCGATCCATATTTCAGAAGCTTTGATAAAACTCACTTTATAGACTTTAAAGCTAAACTCTAGGAAGATGTAAAAGATTCAGATTTATGCAGCTCTGTACTCATTCCTACACGATTAAAGCTTATGTCTAGGTATGGCAATTTTTGCTTGGGCCAATATAAAGTATAAAATGTGCCATACCTGTGGGATTCCCATGGAAGCTGTAAATCACTGTGGTAGCAAACGACTATCCCATTATGTGGTAATGAAATTTCGACTGATAAATCGTTTGAATCCCATACTATGTGCAGATTTCATGTTCGATTTTTATATTATTTTTTTTGGGGGGGGGGGGGAGTTATGGGAAGTAACGCTTAGTTCTCTCTCAGATGTCCATTACACACACAAAGAGTTTTGCTAGACAATAAATACATTAACCTTTAAGTTTTGGTTCGTTTGGTGACAATTTTCAGACCTTTTTTTTCCTTCTTCAATTTTTTTTTTTTGTCATTAAAGTCTAAAACAAAATCTTTTCAATAAACACTTAGTAATTGAATGAAAAGCAAACAAAAGTTTGAAATGAACAAATTACTAATTATTTTTTTTACTAGTGTATTGCCACCACAAGAATTTTCAGCCGAAATTCTTTCCATCTATGGCCAATTTTAAATACAGCCAGAGCATTCTATTCAAACGCTACAGTGATGATGCTTTGAGTCATGGCTGCAGCAAATTTATTGGTACCACCAATCAAACTTGGCCATTCAAGTCATTGGGCCCGGGCCTCAACCACAAACCAAAGGCTTGACTTGTGGTTGCGCTGCATTAGCCCCATTCTAAATTGTCATTTGCCCAAAAAAAAGTACTGGCATTCAGGAGATGTCAATGATCTCCTCAAGAATGCCTATCAGCGGCTGCTTAGTTAAACTCTGTGAAGGGATCCATCGCAGTGCATTGGAGAGTGTGAACCTAGATGTAGTGTACTGTATTTCAAGCCAAAAAAGCTGACAGTGTCCAGGCTTGGACATCATTCCTAACTATAGGTAACCCCGTGATTTGTGGCTACATATGAACAACAGTGGTCGCTGTCATCCTGTCATTAGTTTATATAGGCTAAGCAGCCAGTGCTATTCATATGCAACTGTGATTCCAGTTGTAAGAATCCACTGATTCTTGCTGCCGGAATCCAGTGGATACAGCTAAATGGCAGTGTGAAGGAGGCCTAACCGAGCCCAAGATGGCAGTAAAAACTCATGAGATATTGACCTTTCCCCACCCTATCCATAACTCAAAAACAAAAGTTTTGGGTTTATACACTTTAAAAGGAAAAATTGTGGTACTGCAAATATTTTCTTTATTGTGGTCAGGATAAAAAGATGATCTTAAAAAATTGTTCTTTTTTTTTTTTTTTATTTTTTTTTTTTTTAGAAAATGCTACAAATATGTTATATTTTATTTTTAGCCGGAAGGTGGAACTCTAGACTCCTTTTCACATGTTTTATCTATACTTAGCTGCTTTGCTAATTTATTGCACGCAATAGTTTAAATTTACACGAGTCAGGTAATAACTCAACCCCCTTCACTTTTCCTCCCTGCCTATTCTATTCAGATGGACAATATAGCGTTTCAATCAGCAAGAGAGAAATTGATGGAAAACAATTAGGCCTCGCATACGTAAAGTGTTTGTAACCCTGAAAAAATAAAAAATTGATCATGTTCCCTTTAAAGCATGTTATATAGCACAGTACTTGTGCTGTGCAATCTGGCCCTTTGTATAATCTAAAATACCTGTCTGATCCTGCCTAGTTCTGCCCCCCTCCCCCTGTAAACTGACCACGTTTATGTCACGGCTGGAATCAGCCCTTCCTTCTCTGAGCTGGCCACTCAACTTTTGGCTAATTGCTAGCTCCTATCTCTCCACAGGTACTCAGCTGTTGATGATATCCTGCTCGTCAGTCCTGCCTACTTAAGCCATCCAGCCCAGATGATCTCGGCCTTTGCCTTAGTCAACCTCACAGAGACGCTCTCCTGCATTCCTGTTAAGACTTGCTTGGCTGACATCCCTTCTGGCTCCAGATCCTGCTTGCTGTTTTCCTACGCTCATCTCCGGCTCCCTGACATTTGGCTTGTCTGAACCGTTCCGGTTCCTCAACTCTGGCTATGTTTTGACTACGTTTGTTCTATTTATTTTCATTATTAAACAAGTGTGATTTAACTGTACTTCTGTCTCGGTCTGATTTCATGGTTTCTGACATTTTATCATGGCTGCTGAGCCACTGATACTGTGGTCAGTTTACGTGCCTCCATCATCCGCTCTCTCCTGTCCCCCCCCCCCCCCGCCTGTCAGTGACAGTACCGCTCTGCTCCCTGCCCTTTTCCTTCCTGCTGCTATCATAACTTTGTCATAATCGCACAATCCCCTCTGTTAAATTACGTTATGTGCCCCCCGTA
The DNA here is from genome assembly GCA_028564925.1 of Lithobates sylvaticus. Classification (NCBI taxonomy): domain Eukaryota; kingdom Metazoa; phylum Chordata; class Amphibia; order Anura; family Ranidae; genus Lithobates; species Lithobates sylvaticus. Next base: position 175,324,659 of record CM053038.1, read on the forward strand.
TGTGCTTTATAAAAAATATGCCGATATGTACTAGACATGTGCGATTCGTTTCGTACGAATTCATAATTCGTACGAATTTTTCGAAATTCGTACGAATTTACGAATCTGTAGTACGAATTTTTTTTTTTTACGAATTCCGTACGGAATACGAAAATTCCGTTTACGAATTTCGTCGCCCAAATTATTCGAATCCAACTACCAATATCAAATTTCAACTAATTCAAACGAAATTATTATAGCAAATATAACGAATGCATTCGAATGAATTCGAATGCATTCGAATGAATTCGAATGACAAAGTGTCATTTTTGCAGAAAAAAAAGCTATTTAAAAAACAGTCATTCATTGATATAAAAAAAAAAAAAAAAGCGTAGGGGTCCCCCCAAATTCAATAACCAGGCCCTTCAGGTCTGGTATGGATATTAAGGGGGACCCAGCCAAAAAAAAAAAAAAAAAAAAAAAAAAGGCGTAGGGTCCCCCCCAAATATCCATACCAGACCCTTCAGGTCTGGGATGGATTTTAAGGGGAACCCCGGCCAAAAAAAAAAATGGCGTGGGGGTCCCCCTCAAAATCCCTACCAGACCCTTTATCCGAGCACGCAACCTGGCAGGCGCAGGAAAGGAGGGGGGGACGAGAGCGGCCCCCCCCCCGCCTGACCGTACCAGGCCACATGCCCTCAACATTGGGGGGTGCTTTGGGGTCCCCCCCAAAGCACCTTGTCCCCCATGTTGATGAGGACAAGGGCCTCATCCCCACAACCCTGGGGGTGGTTGTGGGGGTCTGCGGGCGGGGGGCTTATCGGAATCAGGAAGCCCCCTTTAACAAGGGGGACCCCAAGATCCCGGCCCCCCCCCCTGTGTGAAATGGTAAGGGGGTAAAAGTACCCCTACCATTTCACCAAAAAAGTGTCAAAAATTGTAAAATGACAGGAGACGGTCTTTGACAATTCCTTTATTAAAATCTTCTTTCTTCTGGTCTTCGTTCTTCATCTTCTCCTTCCGTCATCTTCTTCCTTCGATTCGCTTCTTCTTCCACCGGTCTTCTCGTCCTTCTCGTCCGGCGTCGTCCTTCTCGTCCGGCATCGTCGTCTCTTCTCGCAGGCCGCTCCTCGCAATGGAGGCTCCCGCTCTGTGAGGCTCCGCACCGGGTGACAGGTCTTTTATAACGAAGGCACCTGGTGACCCCCCCCTCTGACGCACGGGGACGTCATGTGTAATTCCCTAGGGCTTTCCCCATGACGTCAGAGGGGGGGCGGGGTCACCAGGAGCCTTCGTTATACAAGACCTGTCACCCGGAGCGGAGCCTCACAGAGCGGGAGCCTCCCATTGCGAGGAGCGGCCTGCGAGAAGAGACGACGACGATGCCGGACGAGAAGGACGACGCCGGACGAGAAGGACGAGAAGACCGGAGGAAGAAGAAGCGAAAGAAGAAGAAGGAAAAGAAAGAAGGGAAAGAAGAGAAGAGAAAGAAGAAAAGAAAGAAAGAAAGAAGATGAAGGAAGAAGAAAGACCAGAAGAAAGAAGATTTTTTTTAAAAGGAAAATACCACTTAGCAACCGGCCCATAGCCGAAAAACGGCTACAGGGCGGTTTGCTTAACTCTGGGAGGCCGTTAATTAACGGCCTCACAGAATTCTGCTCTTGCGCGCCCCCTGGTGCGCGCACTCGAGAGCATCCATGATCGCCGGGTCCAGAGGACCCCGGCGGATCATGGATCACGGTAATCGGCCGCTCATCGCGGCCGTTTACCACGTGATCGCTCCGTCAAATGACGGAGTGATCAACATGTATGCAAACCGGCGTCATTTGATGAACGCCGGTTCCTCTCTCCTAACCTCTCATGCTGTCCGATCGGTACAGTATCTGAGAGGAGATCCATCCATCCATCCATGAGGGGTGTAATTGGATCGGTTGGCAGCAGTGCTTGCTCCCCTCCTCATCATCCTCACCCTCTCTCTCCTCCATCTTCCCTCCTCCTCCTCCTCCTCCTCCTCCTCGGGCGCATCTCTCTCCATCTGTCCCCTCATCCCATTCTCTCTCCCCCCATCTCTCCTCTCTCTCATCTCTCTCTCTCCCTCCTGTCCCCTCCCTCCCCTCCTTCCACAATCTCCCTCTCCTCTCCGCCTGCTCCTATCCATGCCACCCATTCCTGCCACCGTCGTGCTCCTCTTCACTCTTCTCCCATCCATCCTGCCATCCATGCTCAGCCACTCTCCTCCCTCCCATCTCTCCCTCCCCCTTCGCCTTCCCCTCCTCTCCTCTCTCTCTCGCCCTCTCCTTCCTTCCTCCCTCTCTCTCCCCATCTCCCTCCCCATTCTCTCTCCTCTCCATCTCCCCCTCTCCATCTCCCATCCCATCCCCATCCTCTCATTCTGTCCTCTCTCCTCTCCTCTCTCCATCTCCTCTCCTCTTCCCCCCCCCCACTCCTCCTTCCCACTTCCTCTTCTTCATCTCCTTCATCTCTCCTCTCCCATCCCATCCTCTCCCTCTCCCCTCTGCTCCATCTCCTCCTGTCTCTCTCTCTCCCCCTCTGCATGGCCCCCAGCCTTTCTTCTCTCCCATTCCTTCTTCTCCTCCTCTCTCTCTCCCCTCCTCTCATCTCCCTCTTCCCCCCATCCTCTCTCCCTCCTCTCTCCCGCAATCTCCTCTCCCCTTCCTCATCATCTCTCTCCTCGAGCCCTCTCTCTCTCTCCCTACTCAACTCTCCTTCCTTCCTCTCTCCCTTCATCCTCTCCCCCATCTCCATCTTCTCTTCTCCTCTCTCATCCCTTCTCATCTCTCCTATCCTCTCCCCTCCTCTCTCACCCCCCCGCTCCCCCCTCCTCCCTCATCCCCCAATCCTCCCCCCTCCCTCCTCCTCACTCTCCCCTCCCTCATCTCCCCCTCTCTCATCCCCCCTCTCCCACATTCTCTCCCCTCCCTCCCCCCTCATCTCCTCTCTCCATCCTCTCTCCTTCTCTCGTTTCCTCTCTCATCTCCCCCTCCCTCCCATCTCTCTTCTCCTCCCCCCTCTCCTCCTCCCCCCCTCCCATCTCTCCGCTCTCTCATCATCTGCCCCTCCTCACGTCTCCGGTACAGTCCCCTCCCATCCTCCCTTTCCATCTCCTCCCCCTCTCTCCTCATCCATCTCCATCTCCCTCTTCTCTCTCTCTCTCATCTCTCCTCTCTCCCCCCCTCTCCCTCTCCATCCCACTCCTTGCTCTCTCATCCCTATCTCCACTCCCTCATCCCCCCTCCATCCCCGCCATGCCATCAATAGCCATGCTCTCAGCTCCCCCCTGCCTTCCTCATCAGTGTCCATCTCATCTCCCCCTCCTCTCCTCTCTCTGCTGCCATCCCTCTCTCTCTCCTCTCGCCCTCCATTTCGCACTCCTCCTCTCTCCTCCCCTCCCTCTCTCTCTCCCTCCTCTCTGCCCTCCCCCCCCCCCTCTCTCTCTCCTCTCATGTAACTGGCCTCCTCTCCCATCCTCCCCGCCATCTCCTCTCGCCTCTCTCCCTCCTCCATACTCCATATTGCTCTCCATCCTCCCCCTCTCCTCCTTCTCCTCTCTCCTCTCCCTCCCTCTCCCCCTCTCCTCCCTCCATCCTCCTTCCATCTCTCTCTCTCTATCTTCCTCCCTCTCCTCTTTCCCTCTTCCTCCATCCTACTCCTCTCTCTTTCCCTCATCTCCCCCCCATCGCTTCTCCTTTCTCTCCCCTCTTCATCCATCTCTCATTCTCCCCTTAGGTGGCATCCCTCCCACCTCCTCATCTCTCTTCTATGGCTCCCCCTCTCCCCCCTGCCTCCTCCTCTCATCCCTCCTCCCTTTCCCTCCTCCCCCCTCTTCCCTCCATCTCTTCCCGCCTCTCTCCTCTCTCCTCTCTCCATCCCTCTCTCCTCGCACTCCCATCCTCTCCTCTCACCTCCTCCCTCCTCCTCCCTCCTCCTCTCTCTCATCCCACATCCTCTCTCCCCTCTCCTTCTCCGGGATGGCCTCTCCCCTCCTCCTCCCTCATCCCATCCTCATCTCTCCATCCCTCTCCTCTCCCCCTCCCTTCGCCATGCATCCCATCTACACCTCCTCTTCCATCTCTCTCTTCCCACTCTGGATCTCTCGGATTCTCTGCCATCCCCCCCATCATACTCCCTCATCTGTCTCTCCATCTCTCATCTCGCCATACCCCCATCCTCTCAATATCTGTGTCCCTCTCATACCCCCAATCCTACTGTGCCTCTCTCCCCTCCCCTCATCCCCCCATCCCCATTCACCTCTGGCAACTCTCGCCTCTACCCCCAATCTCTCCTGCCATACCCCCTCTCAATACTCCATCTCCCCCCCAAATACTGCCATACATACCTGTGCCACCCCCCAATACTACTACTGCCATACCCCCAATACTCTGCAATACTCTGCATACCCCCCAATACCTGCCATACTCAATACGCTGCCATACCCCGCCATACCCCGCAATACCTCTGTCTCCCCCGTATACTCTGACCATATCGTGCCACCCCCCATATGCATACTCTGCCATATACCCCGCAATACTCTGCCACTCCTGCCTCTACCTTACATGCCTAGAACTCTGCAATACTCTACCATACCCTGCGATACATCTGCAATACCCGGCGATACTCTGCAATACCCGCGATACTCTGCCAATACTGCGATACCTGCAAATACCCCTCTGGCAATACCCTGCCTGTCAAAGAGCCAGGATCGTTTTTTTTTTTTATTTCAGGCTTTCCAGCCTAGAGGTCTGTAGATGTGGGGGCTATTGACCCCATATCTCACTGTAAAGAGGACCTGTCATGCGCCAGTATTCCTATTACAAGGGATGTTTACATTCATTCCTTGTAATAGGAATAAAAGTGGATCAAAAAATTTTTTTTGGGGAAAAAAAGGGTCAAACTAAAATAAATACAGTAAAATGAACAATAAAATATATAATATTGTTTTTTAAAGCGTCCCTGTCCCCGTGGTGCTCGCAGTGAAAAACGGTGTTCAAACCACACATGTGAGGTACAGTCTGTCATGTGGCCTGGTACGGTATCAGGCGGGGGGGGGAGGGGGGCCGCTCTCCGTCCCCCCCTCCTTTCCTGCGGCCTGCAGGTTGCGTGCTCGATAAGGTCCTGGTATGGATTTTTGAGGGGGACCCTAACGCCTTTTTTTTTTTTTTTGGCTGGGGTCCCCCTTAAAATATCCATCCCAGACCTGAAGGGCCTGGTTATTGAATTTGGGGCGACCCCTACGCTTTTTTTTATCAATGGCTTCAATGAATGACAGTTCTCTGTATTAACGGATCCAACAATTCATTTGCCGGCAAATAGCCGCGACTGATTTTCTTAAATAGTTTTTTTTTTCCTTCAAAAAATGACACTGCAGAAACAGTTCTCTATAATAGATATACTGAATCTCGAATCATTCGAGAGCATCGTTATATCCGCTAGTTATAATTTCTTTCATATTAGTTTGGAATTACATATTTGTTAGTTGTTGTATTCGAATTGTTCTCTGTATTACGGGAATCTGCAATTAGCCGCGAGTGATTTTAAATGTCTTTTTTTTTACCTGCAAAAATGACACATTGTACAGAGAGATTTGTAAACACGGGAAACATGACCCCAGTTTACATGCCTCTGTCATCCGCTGCCTCTCCTCTGTCCTGTCCCCCCCGCCTGTCAGTGACAGTACCGCTCTGCTCCCTGCTCCCTGCCCCTTTCCTTCCTGCTGCTATCATAACTTTGTCATGATAATACAATCCCCTCTGTTGGATAACGTTATGTGCCCCACTGTATGTGCTTTGAAATAAGGTACAAATCTGCATATTTTTTCTCGAGCTCATGTGACTGCCTGCTGTGCTCCCCCTCTCTTCCCCTCCTCCTAGCTGATGTCCAGCAGGTCTTCTTGGCCCCTCCCACTGTAGTTTTCAGACTGGGAGAGGAGAGCAGCGAGCAGTCATGTGAGCCCAGAGAGGTGCTCTGAAATAAGGTACAAAATTGGCATTTTTTTTTTTTTATAAAGCGCATACAGTATCATGACAAAGTGGCTTTACAACCACTTTAAGCTTACAGTATACCTGTGCGCAGGGCCGTGTTTGCCCGCACGGGATGCATAGGTGTTCCGTGCATTTGCATTGAGGTAGCCCAATTCATGTCAATTGGTACAAGTTCATCCAGTGCCCAGGGCAAAGATGCCAAACTGCACCATCGACTTTATTACGCATCTGCTCAAGACCAAGAAATATTTAAAGACTTGTTCACACTGTAGTGTAGTTTTTCTGCACCTGATCAGCACAGGTCATGCAAGGCTATTTGGAAAAGAACTGTTTTCTGTGTGCCCTGTTCACACCACAATGCAGCCACGTGGTGTGCAAAAATGCAGCCTTCCTCTGTGGCTCATTTGCTTGCATAACTGTGGTGATGTGGCTTCTTCATATGCAAATCCCATATCGGTTCGTTCGTATACAAATCACATGGCACATCGCATAGGAATGTGTCCCTCCTTCATAACATGAAAACACTGTGCCCAGGGCAAAGGCCATCTCTGCCCCCCCACCCCCAATCCCCTTCTTGTCCCAACCTTGGGTAGGTAACGCAGCTTTCATGTATGTATTTCATCTGTGTATTTAACTGTTTATCTGGGGTTTTGATCTAACGGATATATTATTACAATGTGCACTACACAGCCAGGACCTCCAATATAGATGGAGTATAACCTGACACTTTCAAGGCCATACAGCCCCTCAAGAACCAATTTAATAAAAATATACAATGGGCATAAATGAATTTTTGGATGTCGAAGAGTTGCTCATTAATGGTTCGCAAAAATATTTCTCTGTAGGTCATTGAACAGCTGTTGCATTTCACAGCTCTTAATGACACTTTCTGAACTTGTGGCTATGAGCCAGTTCCCTTTCTACAAATTAACTTTCTGAAATTATATAAATGTTAGGCTAATCAGTTTTTGTAACAGAGAATCAATGTAAACTCCACTTTCCATCTTGGTTTTATAATCTTGGAATGGGCTGTTTCAAGCTATTAAACATGAGTCCGTGTTATAACAATTTCATCCATCCAACTCTCAGGAGCTATTAGTAAAAAAACAGAGAAAAGAAAATGCAAACAAAATGGAGTTGTTGCCCATAGTGGCTAATCAGATTACTGATTTATTGTTTAATGTTTTTTTTATCAACATACGTTTTTTTCTACTTCGTCTATTTGCCTTTTCTGTAATGAAAAAACAAAACAATAAAACAATCTAAATTTTAAAGCTTGCATTTAACTTTTAGCATAGGCTGTATCAGAATATTTTTTTTAATATGATAACCAAGACAAATCGTACAATAAAACAAGTACTTTATATTATATCGAGTATATAATAGTGTTGGCCGTGTAAAATAAAAAAAATAAAAAAATCACAGACCAAATAGTGAACGTTTTTTTTTTTTTTTATTACTTTAGAATATTGAGTAAGCTTTGAAAAAATAATAAAAACACCAAAACAAAGTCTTGTTTGCCCAAAAAGCAAGATATCTATGACGTCTATGTTCTATATCATGAATTGCAAAATGTAATAATAAATGGTGTATTGCAAAACTATTAGGGGCATGGCTGAAATGTAAAATATCTGTGGTGACTAGGGATGGGTCAAACGGAGCCCTGTTCGGTTCGCACCAGAACTTCCGAACACTGCGAAAAGTTTGGACCTGAATAACAAGCCCCAATAAAGTCAATGGGAGTCAATTTGAAGGCTTATATGCAAGCAATTGGGCATACAATGGTTATAGAGGTCCGGTCTTGCCCTGGGGGATATGTATCAGAAAAAAAAAAAAGTTTAAAAATGTCATTTTTAAATGAGCAGTGACTGATTTATTTTTTATTTTTTATAAAGTGAAAGCATAAAAATGAAAAATTCAATCCAATATAGTGCCTGGGGGGTCCCCTTAGTCTACATGTAAAGTGGCAGATCTGTATCATGTCTAGAATCTGCTGTAGCAATAATCTCTTTTATAAAGCCAAAAAAAACTATTTTTTTCCCTGCAAGCTGCCTTTATTTTGCTCAGCAACAGCTGAGGAGCCAGTGTGTATGATGAGGCCACAATGTAGTGCACTGGGAACAAGATTAGATATTTTTTGGATACAGTCTGGTGTCGCTTTGACTTTGGATAGAAGTAACGAGTGCGTAAAAATTGGTCTTTGGGTGTTGGTGGCACCTTCCCACCGTAACCCTATAGAGGTCATCTTGATGAAAGCAAGATTTGGCCTTGCTGTAAAAAATTCCAATGATATGCACCTGTCAGGGGCGTAACTAGAAATCACAGGGCCCCATAGCAAAATGTTGTATGGGCCCCCGCCCTGCAAACAGCCCCCCCCCCCCCCACAAAAATCCTCTGCAACAGCCTTGGGGGGGTACTCCAGCCATCGTTTGGTGGAGAGGAAACCACTACAACAGTGACCAGTGGCTGAACTCCTGTGAGCCTCAGAATGAGTTTTGGAAACCCTGTTATAGGGTAACTCGGTGTGCACTAATACTGTTGTATTAGTGGAAAAAAAAAAGGTAAAATAGAATAGAATAAAAAAAAGAGCTCCTGTTTGTTTTTTTAAGACCAATTCACTCTTAAAATCCACCAAAACCATCCTAATTTCATCTTCCACGTTGACCCTAATTTTGGAGAAATGGAGGACTTTTTAGGAAATTACCTGATTTTTTTTCCTTCAAACTTTGATGAAACAAAAAAATCTCAGCTTTGCTCGTTCCTTTGAAAGTACAACTAAGGGCAAAGCTTTTTTTGGATAGAGTGGAGAGGGATTTGAACACCTATTAGGTTTTAGACATGTGCAATTCGTTTTGTTTTTTTTCGTTATTTTCGTTCGTTCGTTTTCGTACAAATGAACGAATCGTACGAATCCTAAAAACAACGAAAATCCGAAAAAACTAATTAGAAACAACGAATGTACTAATGAAGAAAATCCGAAAAACGAACGAAAAAATTCGTACATTCGTAACTTTTTTTTTTTCTGTTGTTGAATTGGTAATTTTCCGTGTCCCTTACAATGGTGCTGCTAAACGTACTTCGAATGGATTGAACTTTTTTTTTCGATTCGTAAATTATTTTAGCATACAATAGCATACACATTACATAAAATTTATGAATTATGCTCCGATTACGAATAAATACGAATGCGTCCGAAAATTAAAGTAACGAAAAAAAAAAACAACGAAAAAATAACTCTTACGAATACGAACACCGATGACTTACGAATGTACGAATTGTTACGAATCAACGGAAACGAAGCGAAAAAAAACGATTTTTTTTCGGAAACAAAAAAAACTAAACGAAAAAAACGATTTTTTTTGTTGTGCACATGTCTATTAGGTTTTTATTGCTACCTCTGCCCCTGTTATGGAGATTCACCCTCTTTATTTGTACTGTTTACCAAAATCATCAAACGTGAAAGTAACAGAAAACCCTAATTTTGTGTTGTTCCCAGAAAAGTAATAGAGGGGAAATCTTCCAATGGGGAAATATGTTCCGGTGACCTCCGCGGTCCCCAAGGAATTCCCTTGATTTGCAGAGATTTTATCTCACTTCCTGATTTGACCATGCGACAGGATGTGAAGGTAAATCTCTCCCTAATGGGACGCAGATGGCAAAAAAAAAAGACTGGGGTTATAACCCTTCATTACTCTATTCCAGGGGTCTCAAACTGGCGGCCCTCCAGATGTTGTGAAACTACAAGTCCCATCATGCCTCTGCCTGTGGGAGTCATGCTTGTAACTGTCAGCCTTGCAATGCCTCATGGGACTTGTAGTTTCGCAACAGCTGGAGGGCCGCCAGTTTGAGACCCCTGCTCTATTCAGAAAGAGAGTAATTTAAGGACTTGTTACCCAGTTTAAGTGTGATCTCCACAGTGGGCAGTCATATTACTTCTTACTCCTTGTCAGCATGTCTTACCATGCCATCACGGTGGAGGACTTGTTGGATTGTCCTCCATGCCCACCATTCCATCTTGTTCTGTTTGCACTGTGGGGCCCTTCGAATCCCATACCCACAGTTACCAGGTCAGATATTTCCAGGCAACCACCATTAGGTTATGAGCTTGTTCTGTCTTGCAGATTTACAATTGTGTGTGCATCAAACCCTTGAGGAAGTGATGCTGTGTCGCAAAATGCGTCGGGTTACATAGATGCAAGTTCACACCTATTATTATGGCTTGATCTTTGAAACCCTGTACCTGGCTATGGAATTAATATGTATATATTGACCAGTCTGCTTGACTCTATGGCAATTTTGTCACTGTTGGAAATTGTATTTACCCAGGGCCGGATTTCCCACAAGGCCACCGAGGCCAGGCCTCGGGGCGGCAGTGGTGCTGGGGCGGCGCCGCTCCAGCAGGGGGCTTCTCAGCTTTCACGGCCGCCCCCCGTACTAACATCATTCTTGGAGCTCTGTATGATGAGCAGGACTAGAAAGGAGAGCAGGGGGCGGAGTCTGTGTGGGCCACTGCAGGAGGAGCGTCTTCTCCCCCAGGCAGCAAGACTTGTATAGTGTGGAGTGGAGATCATGAATAGCTTATTCCCTTCTAGCTCCAGCGCTCCACAGCCTCTGGCATCCTGTCACAGTGATACAATGAGAGCGTGGAAAGCCAGCTAGCTTGTGCAGGAGTCGGGCTGTGTTCTGTCTCCACTGTCCTCCTAACCCCTCCCTCACTGCACTGTTTGTCCAATCCAATACTCCGCCTCCCATTTGTGCCCACCCACACTCCAGCCACATGCATGCAATGTACTGTGCTGTGAGGGGAGTTCTGTTTTCAAACAATGGCTGCCACAGCCCTGGGGGAGATCAGCCTGAATGGGAGAGCATAATTGGTGAGTGAGACCCCCAGAATAACCCCCCTCTCTGTTCCCACCCCTTTGTGCTATGTACCTTCTTCCTCCCACCTCTCTTCCTCATGATCATCACCTTTTCTCTCTCTCCCCCCTAGGCTAGAGCCTAGCCTGTCTGTATACAGCTCCTAGCCTGTCTGTATACCGCTCCTAGCCTGTCTGTATACCGCTTCTAGCCTGTCTGTATACCGCTTCTAGCCTGTCTGTATACCGCTCCTAGCCTGTCTGTATACCGCTCCTAGCCTGTCTGTATACCGCTCCTAGCCTGTCTGTATACAGCTCCTAGCCTGTCTGTATACCGCCCTAGCCTGTCTGTATACCGCCCTAGCCTGTCTGTATACCGCTCCTAGCCTGTCTGTATACCGCTCCTAGCCTGTCTGTATACCGCTCCTAGCCTGTCTGTATACAGCTCCTAGCCTGTCTGTATACCGCCCTAGCCTGTCTGTATACCGCCCTAGCCTGTCTGTATACCGCTCCTAGCCTGTCTGTATACCGCTCCTAGCCTGTCTGTATACCGCTCCTAGCCTGTCTGTATACCGCTCCTAGCCTGTCTGTATACCGCTCCTAGCCTGTCTGTATACCGCTCCTAGCCTGTCTGTATACCGTCCTAGCCTGTCTGTATACCGTCCTAGCCTGTCTGTATACCGCTCCTAGCCTGTCTGTATACCGCCCTAGCCTGTCTGTATACCGCCCTAGCCTGTCTGTATACCGCTCCCAGCCTGTCTGTATACCGCTCCCAGCCTGTCTGTATACCGCTCCCAGCCTGTCTGTATACCGCTCCCAGCCTGTCTGTATACCGCTCCCAGCCTGTCTGTATACCGCTCCCAGCCTGTCTGTATACCGCTCCCAGCCTGTCTGTATACCGCTCCCAGCCTGTCTGTATACCGCTCCCAGCCTGTCTGTATACCGCTCCCAGCCTGTCTGTATACCGCTCCCAGCCTGTCTGTATACCGCTCCCAGCCTGTCTGTATACCGCTCCCAGCCTGTCTGTATACCGCTCCCAGCCTGTCTGTATACCGCTCCCAGCCTGTCTGTATACCGCTCCCAGCCTGTCTGTATACCGCTCCCAGCCTGTCTGTATACCGCTCCCAGCCTGTCTGTATACCGCTCCCAGCCTGTCTGTATACCGCTCCCAGCCTGTCTGTATACCGCTCCCAGCCTGTCTGTATACCGCTCCCAGCCTGTCTGTATACCGCTCCTAACCTGTCTGTATACCGCTCCTAGCCTGTCTGTATACCTGTATATAGAGGGGGGAGTATATGGAGGTGATAGAGGGGTGTATATAGAGATGATAGAGGGGTGTATATAGAGATGATGGAGGGGTATATATAGAGATGATGGAGGGGTATATATAGAGATGATAGAGGGGTGTATATAGAGATGATAGAGGGGGATGTATATAGAGATGATAGAGGGGGATGTATATAGAGATGATAGAGGGGGATGTATATAGAGATGATAGAGGGGGATGTATATAGAGATGATAGAGGGGGATGTATATAGAGATGATAGAGGGGGATGTATATAGAGATGATAGAGGGGGATGTATATAGAGATGATAGAGGGGGATGTATATGGAGATGATAGAGGGGGATGTATATGGAGATGATAGAGGGGGATGTATATAGAGATGATAAAGGGGGGAGTATATAATGGAGATATGTTTTTAACTGATCTATTGTAGCAGTCATCGATAAAGGACGAGAATGGTGGCGTGTGTGTGGGGGGGGGCGGCATTGAAGGACCCGGCCTTGGGGCGGCAAAGGGAGTAAATCCGGGCCTGTATTTACCAATAAATCTTTACTTTATTGGTTTTATTAAGTGTGTTGCACCTCATCTAAAGTCCCACAGGCAATTCATGTTTGTTTGTATATTTTATGGGGATGGAGGCATCTCACGGGGCACATCCAATTATACTTAGTTAGCCACTGTTGTGTGAGGGCAAAAATGACATTGCCTTCCCTGTGGGAGCTTACACAAGATTTGGACTTGGTGCATCAACAAAGAAATGGAGGGATCGGTGAATGTTGGCAATGTGTGTATAAGTAGATCGAGGGAATTGAGAGGGATGATCTCTACTAAGTTTTTCTGCACAAATAATTGCTGAAAATTATTTGGACTATTTTGTTCTAATATATTTGTGGCTGATATTCCATGCGGTGAGAAGGTTTGCATGTCTATAAGGGGATTAAACTGGAAAACTAGTATCTTGCAAAGAAATTAAATCCCAGTAATTTTGTAAAAGTTAATTTAAAATGTGTATTTATACAAGACACTTGTGAATTTTGTTTTATGGTTTGCAGACTTCAGTGAATGTAGGTAGAGATGAATGAAGCTGTCCTAATTGAAAAGTTTACTTCTCTTTTTAAATTTCTTCCTTCATAAGAGACGAGGATGATTAAAGATTTGTTTGGAAAAAAACAACATTCAAAGAATATATCGGAACACATTTCAACTGGTATACGAGGTATAAACATACGGATTTCACTAATCGGAGCATTTGAAGGTTTATTAAAGGCTTCTTAAAACTTTGTTGCATAGTTGAATAAGATTCTTTCTAAAGAAGTGTTTTTCAAACCTGGTCTCCAGTCCAAATAGTGCTGATGTTTTTTAGGAGGTGAGCTCATATGTTCAGAGTCTCCTTTTCATAAACTGTTGGTGGAGGCTTGAGGACAGTTAATTGTAATAGATTTTAGAAGGTTGCAAGCATGTGTGCCATGGTCAGGCTAGGAGACCAGTAGCTATAGCAGTAGAGTTACTCAGGATAAGTATACAAGCAGAACACCCTGGCAGATGACATGGGGTCACCAGAGATCCGGGGTCTAGGCACTTACCTGTATTCACCAGAGCTCCTGATGGCAAAGATTGGTTTTGCTGCTGTTAGTACCAGGTCGCGGTCCTCAGGATTGCCCCACCAATAGGTGAGCAAGCCGGGGTCCAATAGCAGATATAGCAGGTAAAGATCAAGCAGAAATGTAGTCAGTAAACAAGCCACAGGTTGGTTACAAGTGCTTGCAGTTTGGGATCAAGCGTAAGTGTAGTCTAGGAACAAGCCAAAGGTCAGTAACGTGCGGTGGTGAAGATACAGATGGTAGTAGGAGTGACAAGAGCAAGATATTGGCTGGTAAAAGCTCAATATTCTTGAAAATGGGAAGTGCGAAGGCCTGGCTTAAATAGGAATTCATGGGAGGAGCAAAGACTTTGAGGTTCTCCAAAGAAAAAGTTTAAGAAAAGTTGTCCAGCATCTCAGGTGGCTTAGCAAGAAGAGGGTGCAGATCCAGGTCCTGACAATGTGTCGGAAACCTCCTCACTGAGGTCCAGGGTCTGAAATACCTGGTTCCCAATTGAGCCCCATGACGGTAGGTGTGGGCTTGAAAAGAACACCCAAGCTGTGCTCCTAGGATTGCCTTCTTGGACACAGCTAAGAACATGTGTGCATTAGGGTGTGCTCCCCAAAGCTCAAACACACATACGTGTATGTATATGTGTGTATACACACACACACACACACACACACACACACACACACACACACACACACACACACACACACACACACACACACACACATATATTATATTGTCAACAGTATTGGGACACCTGCCTTTACACGCACATGAACTTTAATGGTATCCCAGTCTTAGTCTGTAGGATTCAATATTGAGTTGGTCCACCCTTTGCAGCTATAACAGCTTCAACTCTTCTGGGGAAGGCTGTCTACAAGGTTTAGGAGTGTGTGTGTGTGTGTGTGTGTGGGAATGTTTGACCATTCTTCCCGAAGCGCATTCGTGAGGTTGGGCACTGATTTTGGATGAGAAGGCCTGGCTCGCAGTTTCCACTCAAATTCATCCCAAAGGTGTTCTACTGGGTGTGGTCAGGACTCTGTGCAGGCCAGTCAAGTTCCTCCACCTCAAACTCGCTCATCCATGTATTTATGGACCTTGCTTTGCGCACTGATCCAAATCATTTGGTGGAGGAGGATTATGGTGTGGGGTTGTTTTTTCAGGGGTTGGGCTTGGCCCCTTAGTTCCAGTGAAGGGAACTCTTAAGGCGTCAGCATACCAAGACATTTTCGACACTTTCATGCTCCCCACTTTGAGGGAATAGTTTGGGGATGGCGCCTTCCTGTTGCAACATGATTGCACACCAGTGCACAAAGCAAGGTCCATAAAGACATGGACTTAGCAGGGGTGGTGGAAAATTAACTTCAAGTGCAATAATTCACATTATAATAGTAACTAAAACATATTAAAGTGTAACAATCTAAACAATTTAAATTCCAAAGTGTTATAATGATGTAAACCTCCCAACTAAAAGTTGTTGCATTTGAAGTTAGTTTTTATTGCATTTACCTGTAGAGGGGTTTCCACCATCCCTGCTAAGTTTCATTTGTTATGTCTTGTTTTCAGTTTGATGTGTATTATATGTGACGTAACATATCACAGAGACCGGTATTGTGGTTATTGATTAGTAAGTTAGCGCTGCCTTTTTTTTTTTTTTTGTGGTGTGGGAACACATAACGGTGCTTAGCAGCAAGCCTTTTCCTGACACATTTTTATTTTACCTCCAGTAGTGTATTGTAAATAGTAGTGTGGGGATTACCTATTATACGAAAGATCAGCATGTGGCATTAACCGCTTCCCGACTGGCTCACGCAGATATACTGTGGCAGAATGGCTGTCCTAGGCAAAACCCCATAGGGGTACGTCCTACCCTTTTTCGGCCACCAGAGGGTGCACGCGGCGGGGGACCCAAACGCGCATGACCGGCGGGCAATATCGCCGCAAGCCACGTTCGATCACGTGCACGAGGGACAGCACAGGGATTTGTGTGTGTGTAAACACACAAATCCCTATGCTGTCAGAGGAGAGGAGCCATATCGTTTGTTCCTAATGAGTAGGAAAAACGATTTTGTCTCCTCTCCTAGTTAGTCCCATCCCCCCCACAGTTAGAACAAACTGAGGGAACACACAGTTAACGGGATGCGCTGTCTCTCTGCCCGGGGTTCTCTGCTCTTGATTGGATAGATTGATAGCAGGGCAGCCATTGGCTCCCGCTGCTTTCAATCAAATCCAATGACAAGGGCGCTGGGGGGCGGGGCCGAGTCATACATTCGGTGGCTATGGACGCAGAATGCGTCGGGCGCACGCTCACAAGGTAACCCCCTCGGGAGAGCGCTTCTCCTAGGGGGTTTGTGTGTGCGATAATCTGATCGTTTTTGCTTAAAAAATTCAGACGGACCTAGAAATGGAACATGTTTCAAATCTTTTCGCCGGAATCAATTCCTATTGGAGAAAACCATTCGTCTGTATGCTGGTCCGACGGACCAAATACGACGCAAGGGCAGCTACTGGCTATTGAACTTCCTTTTCTAGTCCCGTCGTACGTCATCACTTTAGTCCGTTCGTGTGTGGGCAAGTCCGTTCGTTCGGAAGTCCGTCGTAACTCAGTCAGGAAGACCGTCTGACCTTTTCTGCCGTAAAGTCTGGTCGTGTGTACGTGGCATTACAATCGCTTTGAAAGTAAATAAACACACACTTTGAAAAAGTCCTTAAATTAAAGTAAAACACAGACCCATAAAAATTAGGGCTGTGAAAATTAAAGATTAATTCCTCGATTTTAATCGTAAATTTTTTTTAATCGATCAAAATTCTTTTGGTCAGTACTCACCTCTCCGCCAGCTTCTGGGTCTTCTGGGAGTTCCGTCGGAGATCCGGTGACTTCGCGGACATCAACGTCACCGGACTCCTCCCCCTTCTCCAAGGGCCTCTGTCTGCTAATGACGAGAAGGGGGGAGGAGTCCGGTAACGTTGAAGTTCTGATTGAACGTAATGCGTACAGGGGAGGAGCTACGCATGACATCACCCGCTCCTGCACTACGGAACGAACACAATTGTCGACTTTACATGCTGTGTTTTTATCATCTTTATGTGAGTAGTTTGTGTTTGAACACAACATTTTTATCTTGTACTTAAGCGGTAAGTACTTAGATCTTTTCTTTCTACCCATGTCCTGGCGTCCTTGCTGAGATCTAAGGAGATGTGACAGAATGTTATGGTCCGTGTTAACCCTTTTGATACCCGCTTGCATGACCACCTGTTTGCACAGGGGTCCATGCCATAAGGTGAGAGTGATTAGTTAGACCGGAGGTGGAGGGATTGTCACGCTACTGTCGGAAAAAAAATTACTTAAGTCAGTGCTACAGTTTGAATTTAAACCGTATTTGTGTGAACTGTGAAGTTAAGTCATGGATTGTGGAAACTAACTAGTGTCGGGTGATTGTATATAGTGTATACCACATTTACCACTGACTAATGCAGAGTTGCAATGCAAGGAGATCAGCCAAAAGTAGTTGGATCTGTATGTGCGTTATAATTAATCGAAATTAGTCGATTAATCGATTAAAAAAAATAGATTAATCGAAGACGAAAATTTTAATCAGTAACAGCCCTAATAAAAATGTTTTATTAATGTCCCCCCCACCAGAAGTAAACTATCTCCAATGAGCAAATCAATCTTGAATCATGACTCCCAGGGATGTAATCAATTGTAAATCACGATGGCTCATCACCTGCGAAGGTTTACACACCACATTTCCGTCACTAAATGACAGATCCCTGGCTGCAGTAGTATAAATTGACAGCCAGGGATCCAGAGTTCCAACGTTTACCAAATTGATTCAGTGATGTCACTTGGGATGTTGTCATATTGTCAGGTGTGCCCCTGGTATAGACTACAAGTGGCCACACTGGCACTCATTACACATACATGGCCAATCGTTATTAATATTAGGAAGTAGGCCATGAGCAATGATGATCAGCCAATGATGGAGGGAGGGCATATAGATGGAAAGTGGCTGAAAGAGTCCAGAGAAGATAATTAGCTCTCATATGAAAACATTTTTTTTTATTATTATTATTATTTAAAACTGCATTTAAAGGAAAAAAAAATGCATTTGTTTGATACACGGGGAATCAGCAAACTAAATGTCTGGTCAAATTTTATATCTACTTTAGTTTCTTAACCATTAAATGGACCCCATTTCTAATCCTAGTCTTATATCTGAACCTATTACTCAACCTAACCTGGAAATTCCATCTCGCCCACTAACCTTAAAGCTGGACCTAATCATTTTCAATATTTGTTCCATACTGGCATTGATATCACACTGTAAATTGCTTGTAAATGCACTAAATATTTGATGTCTTTGCAGCACGTACTGTTCATCTGCCTATGTGTGTATTTATATTTTCCTTTTGATTTTCAACCTCCTGAAACATATTAGAAAAAAGGGCTTGGGATTTTGCAGGAAGACCATAGGGCTTTAATGACATACAACAGGATGGGTAATGCTACCAAGGTGAAAATGAATGAAGCCGCGTGCAATGCATTATTAAAGTCCTAATGGCTTTCAGGAGCCTTGTGTAATGGGGGGCCAATATCATGAGACCCGGCGTTGTCATACATGAGGACCAATGTGGTTGTGTTATATGACCATTTTATATAGAAATGGTGCTTTGCAGGCTTGATGATCGTGCTAACAGTTCTTCTTACTCAGCAACCCATTTCCTTATTCCTTTGGTACCTCAGTATAAAGGTATTTCTGTTAATTAGCCATACAACTAAGCTTCTGTAAAAGTGCATACTTCATCTTTCCCGTTGGCCAAAAAAGAACACTTGTATGATTTATTTTATTACATTTTATAATCTTATTCGAGTCTCTAAGCAACATTGACTGAATGCAATTTGTCTTCTGTAACTTTGCTCTTGTGGCATACATTCTGTATAAAAGATACTTTATCTAAATTTTAAGTTTACATTGCCTAGAATCTTTCAACAGTGGTGCCCTGTGGCTTTCAATTCTGAGACTGAGCTTCCATGGCCCTTGAAGCAACATAGTCAGAGAATTGTGATGCCTTACCGTGCTCAGGTTTGAGAACATTGCTCTGGGTTTTGAGATTGGTTTTTAAATCAGAATTAAGGGGAGGGCTAGCATTTTGTCAAAGTTACATAGTCTCTCCTTGAGTGCCTGGGATGCTCCTTGGTGTCCATTGAAGAAGGACCCAGCTGTTCCTGGGAGATCCTATTCTCTCTTCTCTTTCTCTTATGCCCCGTACACATGATAGGAAATTCACCCAGCAAAAGTCTGATGTGCGCTTTTGGTCTGAAATTCCTACCGTGTTTATGCTGCATCGGACTTTTGCTGGCGGAATTCCTGCCAGCAAAAGATTGAGAGTAGGTTCTCTATTTTTCGGTCGGAAAAGTTACAATCCAAAAATTCCGATCATGGTGTTTTTTGCTTCTGTTTTTTTATCAGAAATTCCGATCGCCTGCAGCAATTCCGACACGCAAAATTCCTACGCATGCTCGGAAACAATTCGACGCATGCTCGGAAGCATTGAACTTCATTTTCTCAGCTTGTCGTAGTGTTGTATGCCATCGCGTTCTTGGTCGAAAGTTCAGAGAACTTTTGTGTGACCGTGTGTATGCAAGCCAAGCTTGAGCTGAATTGTGTCAGGAAAAAACATCCAAGTTTTTTCTGACGGAAAATACGCTAGTGTGTACGGGGCATAAGAATACATTTTTGAGTTTTGCAACAAAACACAGATCAGTTATGAAACTCAGCTTGGAACAAAACGCAGCAGGAGCTAGAGTCAAAAAAGAAGGCAATTCTGTGCTGCGTTGTACAACCATCAATCACGGAGTGTACATTAAAGGCCACGTTTTGTGGGGTGCTGGCTAAACGTTTACTGTACAAAGTAGGGTCCGTTGGCGTGGACCATAGGGTGAGTACATGGATTGAAAACTGGCTACAAGGGCGAGTTCACAGGGTGGTGATATATGGGAAGAACTCGGAATGGTCCAGGGTGGAAAGTTGGGCCCCCCAGGGTTCTGTCCTGGGACCAATCCTATTTAATTTATTCATAAATGGCCTGGAGGATAGGATAAACGGCACAATCTCTGTATTTGCAGATGATACTAAGCTAAGCAGGGCAATAACTTCTCCGCAGGATGTGGAAACCTTGCAAGAAGATCTGTACAAATTAAAGTGGTTGTAAACCCTTACAGACCACTTTGACCTACAGGTAAGCCTAGATTAAGGCTTACATGTAGGTCCAAGAAATATCTCCTAAACCTACACGGTTTAGGAAATATTTGCAAAGAGACAGGCACAGCTGTCTATGGCGCATGCAACGTAGACAGCAGCGCACTGAGCACGCCACTGCTAACGGCGATATGCCGCTAGTGGCGGCTCCCGTGCGCATGCGTGGGAGTGACATCATCGCGGCTCCGGCCAATCACAGCGCCGGAGCCGCGAGACCCGGAAGTCACTCCAGGATACATGGCAGCGGCGGAGATGAACAAGGAGGACCGCTTCGGGGGCTTCGTTCTAAGTTATTCATAATGAGCTAGTATGCTATGCTATGCATACTAGCTCATTATGCCTTTGCCTTGCAGGGTTTATTTTTTATTTTTTTGAAGGGTTAACTTCCTCTTTAAAGGGCAAAATTAGGTTTAATGTAAAATAATGCATTTGGGTGGAAAAAATATCAATGCAATCTACTCAATGGGGGGGGGGGGGTGGTCCTCTGGGGAAATCTAGGACGGAAAAGGACCCTGGGGGTCCTAGTAGATGATAGGCTCAGTAATGGCATGCAATGTAAAGCTGCTGCAAGCAAAACAAACAGAATATTGGCATGCATTAAAAAGAGGATTAACTTCAGAGATAAAATGATAATTCTCCCAGACTCTGGTCCGGCTGCACCTGGAGTATGCTGTCCAGTTCTGGGCACCAGTCCTCAGGAAGGATGTGTTGGAACTGGAGAGAGTCCAGAGAAGGGCAACAAAACTAATAAAGGGTCTGGAGGACATTAGTTATGAGGAAAGGTTAGGCACACTGAACTTATTCTCTCTGGAGAATAAACGCTTGAGAGGGGATATGATTTCAATGTACAAATACCATACTGGTGACCCCACAATTGGGATAAAACTTTTCCGTGAAGGGAATTTAATAAGACACGCTGCCATTCACTAAAATTTGAAGAAAAGTGGTTTAATCTTAAACTGCTTAGAGGGTTCTTTACTGTAAGAGCAGTAAGGATGTGGATTTCCCTTCCACAGGCAGTGGTTTCAGTGGGGGAGCATCGATAATAAAAAAAAAAAAAACGATTAGATAAGCACCTGAACAACCACAACATACAGGGATATACAATGTAATACTGACATAAAATCACACACATAGGTTTGACTTGATGGACTTGTGTCTTTTTTCAACCTCGCCTACTATGTAACTATGGGTATCATGGGAACTAAACGCCATATGGCCAGAATTGATATCTGCATGTGAGTGGGACCAACGAGAGCAAGGAAAAGGTAAGAGAGTTAAAGGAGGGGACAGGAAAAGTAGGCAAGAAGTGAGGACTCATGACCAAGGTCTTACCAAGACCTCCAGCAACACAACTGGGCTAGTGAAAGTTATCAGAGAAAGAATTTAAAGATTGAATGACGTGGAAAAGTCAATCCCAGAATACCACAATTGTACAAATGTATGGTATCTATCATTTAAACTAGCAGTTATTTCTTTATTTGAAATTGAAGTTCCTCTTTCCATTCCCTGACAGTAGGAATGGTAGTCTTTTTCCAGTGTCTAGGGATAAGAGTCTGTGCTGCAGATAGGCGGAATCAGAGGACACTGCTTTTGAGCCTTGACAATAGACCATGGTAAAACAGAGGAGGGCCACCTCTGCAGTCTCTGTCCATGTTCTACCAGTAATCTGATGGCACAACCTGATGATAGTGGTCCAGAAGGGAACCCCTATTTTCTAATAGCCATGGTTTTACTTACCGTATTTATCAGCGTATAACACGCACCCCAAGATTAGGAGGGAGGTTTAAAGGAAAATAACTTACATTTAAATGCCCATCAATGCAGCCTTGTCAGTGCCCATCTGCAGCCTTGTCATTGCAGCCTTGCCCCAGTGTCATTTACATTTAAAAATGGCGCTGCCGAGATACAGAGCCAGATGTCCTTTGTATCTCGGCGGCGCTCGATAGCTTCCGCCCGCTTTTGCCGGCTTTCGGCCGCCTGGCTGTTCTCAGCAGCTCTCCGCTGTTCTCGGCCGCTCTCAGCGGCTCACATGGGACTGCGAGAGCCGACGAGAGCTACTGAAAGCGGCTGAAAGAAGGTGAGAACAGCTGAGAGCTGCCGAGAGCCGCGGAAAGCCAGCGAGAAGGGCCGAAAGTCGGTAAGATCGTCCGAAAGCCGTGAGAAAGGCCGGGAGGCTGACAATCAGCGTGGGATCGGCGTATAACACGCACCCATGATTTCCCCCTGATTTTTTTTATCTTATAATAATGAGGAGTAACAATATCAAAACTGCTTTACCTTTTCAAGGCTCTGAGCTAAGAAAGAAGGACACCTTAAAGTGCAGGGTATGGAGGTGAAGAATATGCCCCTGCCCAACCACCAGTTATGTGGACCAAAGAGAATAAATTCACTATAAAATCATTGGTTAACCCAATAAATCATTTTTTAAATGTTACTTGTATTTTATACTACCTGGAAGAAAAGTTTGATGTAGTAGGACATATTTTTTTTTTGCTTAGAGGCCAAGACCTCTCTAAAGCCCTGTCTGCTGTTAAGAAACCACTATTTATATATACTACAAAGGTTCTGGCCTCCTGTCAAGCTGCCTGGTTGTTGGATTTCCCGCAGCTTGCTAGTGGTGACTGGGACGATGTGTGGAACTCTACCTTTTCTAGACTGGTGTCCGCATGAGATCACCTGATTCAATTCAAATTTCTCCATAGAATATTACACTCCGGTTTACCTTGCGAGAATCTTTCCAGCACATCCCTCAAACTGTTGGAGGTGTGCTGCCCCTGGGGCGGATTTTCTGTGCCTTTTTTTTTGTTTTTTGTTTTTTGGAATTGCACACTGCAGTTTTGGGCCGAGGTTATGGACCGTGTCAAGTCAGTTACGACGATTACATGAGACCTTCCAAATGAGTCTGTTTGTTGGGACTGGTGGACCCGTTGACACCCAAAAAGGTGTTTTGCACTCTACTCTGCTCCTTTACTATGCACGTAAAATTACGATTCTGTCATGGAAGAAATCAGTGGCTTCTACCATTGTGGCTTAGAAGGCGTTAATAAAAAATACCTTACCGTGGTACAAAGCTACGTTTCTTAGTAGAGGGGTACCATCTAAGTTTGACATGGTGTAGGGCAATTGGATGAATGATAGTTCTACTGCGTCAGATTAACTGCTTATTGGTTAAAAGTTTATACTGTTGGCAAAATGCTAACTATATGTAGGCCTTGGTGAGCATCTGGCCCAATACCTGTTGATATCGCGGGGGTGTTATGATTTGACTCTAAATGTGTGCTTTATTTTCCTTATTTACCTCTTTCCAAGAAACTGGTCTGGAGCTGCATTGTTCACTGGTGCTGGTGTATTGTAGTGCTGACTGTTGACTCTGTTTTAATGTTTGTAACTTAATTATGAAAATTTCTATAAAAATAATTAAAAAAAGATACATTTTGTGCAGTAGTGTATAAAAAGAGGGACAACTGAGGAGAAAAAAGGGACAGAGGGATTTGGCTGCAGAAGAGGGACAGTTCCTCCAAATGTGGGACAGTTGGGAGCTATGCACTTCATATAAGCTGGATGTATGTTTTAATTGTATAAGCCAGCAGCTGAATGCAATCTGTATTCATTGAAAAAATTGGAAAAGAAGAACCCCCTTGGTTGGGCAACAACCACACATAAATAGATTAGAAAATCTATTTATTATATGTACATAAAATTGTTCGATCATAGAGTGATCGTAGGTTTTAAAAGACATACCAAAACATGTTACAGAAAAACAAGTTACAGGGTTTGCATGATATAATAAATGTGTTACTCTCAGGTATCTGACGCGTTTCTGGTTCAAGCACCTTCGTCATGGGTATTTGATAAGAGTATATAGTTTTGTCTTACTAAAAAATAAAAGAAAACATATCATAGAAAAAGTACATGGATATTGACAACCGTGTCCACCTGTTTCCCATGGTTGTCAATAACCATGTACTTTTTTTTTTTTTTTTTCCTTTTTTTTTTTTTTTTTTTTTTTTTTTTTTTTTTTTTTTTTTTTTTTTTTAAAGCCGTTATTAAATGCCAACAAAATAAAACTTTTTAAAAAGTCATTTGTCACTGGAAACTGAAAAATTGCCTTGTAATGGAAGGTGTATGAAATGCATGTACTCAAGTGGTTAATGAGGCCAAAGTTGGCCAGAATTTTCAGAAGAATCCACTAGGAATTGAGGACCATACAATGAAGTTACAACAGAAGATATTCAATGTATCGTGCATTGGCTGCAACATTCTAAAATTTAAAATAAACACTGAAAGTTAAAAGAGAAAATCATCTGAAATTACTTTCCAGTTTGTTGCAGGCAATTATTTCTGAGAAATGTTATCAAAGCAAACTGTTAAAAATAGAGAGCTATTTTTTATCTGATTACCTCTACAGCAACCAAACAGCCTAAAATTCTAAAAGTCAATTGAGTTAGTGCCAGGGTAGTAAGAGTTTAACTTTATCTCTATCAGCTAAACTTAAAGTAATTCAGACTGCTTTGTAGTAATCTGATATGTGACCTGAACATGTATGTGACGGAACAAGCCTGGCACCCAGCTTGGGTTCTTCCGTCAGTATACAGCTTCCTCCAGTCTAGAACCAGGTACTATAGCTGAGCACCCAATATCTAGACGACACTAGCTTAGGCGCAAACTAGAACTCACTTTATTAAAAAATACACACAGCATATATAGCACATAAGATCAGGTGAGCCTGATCACATTGCAATATCAAAACAGATGCAGTGCTAATAACGAACTTGTATATAAATATGAGTAAATTTACGAAAAAATGTGACAAAATGTAAAAAGAAAAAATGGGAAAAAAAAAGAAAAACTACAGCAAAGTGCCATCAAAGAAAAAATAATAGGTGTATGAAGTCCCAAAGTCCCAGCAGCTCCTTCGGGGGTTAGTGCTACACATAAAATCCCACAATGGTTCGATAACAAGGTACAGTGGACACAATAATATAATCACATCTCCAAGAGATAAGCAGACAGAAACGATAGGTGACTCAATTAACAATGGGAATTCACACCTAGGAGGCACACAAAACCTTAAACAGATTATAGCAGGGATATCGGGTTGTTTTGAGCTGTTTATATTAACATCTACTCTCGAGTCTCACAGTCTGAAGCAGTCATTGCAGGTTTAGGCATAGAGGCCCCAATTATGTATCTGGGTCCTCCAGTTCCCACAGTCTGTGTTTGTTTTAGGGAGGTAGGACTTAAATCCAAAGGAAGACCACTCCAAGGGTCCTCCAGGCACATCTCTTGTAAGAATAGAGCCCCCTCAAAAACAAGGGCCCGTAGTCTGTAGGCAAGAGGCTGCCCTACAGTCTCCTCCAAAAGCCCCTGCCCTGGTTGGGTCTGTCTCAACATATATTCAAATTCATTCAAGCACAGTGATCTTCAGCTTCTGGAATATGGCCAGATATAATATCTACAGTATATGCCTAAATAATTTTTTTATTTCTCATGTCCTTCAGGAGCTTGACCAGTAAAGGGAAAGTTTTCTATAGAAATTGAGTTATCGAAATATAGAACAAAAGAAGCAAGTTAACCGGGCCAAAATAATCTAAACATTTTTTCAGATAAATGTTACTATAATAGAGCTAAACTCGATTCCACAACTCCATGATGACAGAGACTAAAATAAGAACCCAATGTTCTTATAAATGATGATTTCGTACCAGTGCTTGCACATTTTGGATGACGCTATCTTTCATTATGCTGTGTCTTTTATGACCAAGGATGGGTTTATCTAAAATACCTAAGTGTTGTAAGCCACCAGGCACGTCTGTTCTATTTGGACCTTAAGAAGATATTGAGGTGTGTTGGTAATTTTTGTCTTCATGGAAATAGCTGAGGTGAGAGATATGCACTCCCAATAACTAAGAGGATATTGTATTGATGGATCTGGTGAGTTGTCTAGTTGGATATTTCTCTAGTCAAACATACGCTAATTTGGAGGGACTGTCCCTCTTTTGAGACCAAATCCCTCTGTCCCTCATGCTCCTCAGTTGTCCCTCTTTTTTGTCTGATGTGTACATTTCTATACAAAATGTACTATTTTACCAACAAGGTTATACTGCACTAAACTTCTTATTCAACCTCCTATTTTACTTGTTTTTTTTTTTTGTTGTGAAAAGCCAACATAAGAGGAAATCAAAGAAGCACTTGTGTGGTTCAGCCAATCGTTTTCTTCATGTTAGATCATTTTGGTTTGTGTTACCAGGACTGTGGCAGGGACATGCCCTTTCCGTACATACTGTGTGCTAAAAGGTGTCGCTCAATGTGATAGACCTAGCCAGGACAGAGGCTTTTGGAGGGGACTGAATGCTAGCCTCTAGCTGACCGATTATGGGCCCTGGCATTTGGGGGAATGGTGTTCTTTGTGGAGCTGTATGTCTGGGGACTCTTGAGGTGGTGCTACTTTTGGATTCAGGTCCATATACCCCCAAAAGACAGACTATGGGAACCCTGTATTTGCTATATTACAAATAGTGACTGATTCATTCCTGTTTGAACCTCAAGACAGAGCCTTGTCTCGTACTTGGGGGGGGAGTTATTCGTATAGGTTTCTTGTTTGGCTGATCGGAGTGTTCAGTAGCTGCCTTGGTGTTCGGGAAGTGAATGTCCTAAACGGCTTTAACCCCTTTCATATTCGGGGTGTCGTTACGCTCATTTATTTCAGAAAGTTGGGAGATATGCATTATAAGTGTTGGGTTGAATAGTATCTTGTTTGACAGAAGCCAGAAAGGGTTCATCCAAAAAAGTTATTTCTAGAACAGCACCTCCTAATGCACCCGTGTTTTTGTTTTTTTTTTGCCATCTGTGTTTCGTTTGGAAAAATGTCACTTCCTGTAAAGGCAACAGGAAGTGGAAAGAAACCTGCTATTTGCTGTCACTGGACCAAATTTCTCCATTGAAATATTCCCCCCTCCCTTACTGTTTTGGTAACAACTAAAGGTTTTGGATAGCCAACCCATTTTCATTCCTGGTGACAAAGGTTAACAGGGCAAGCCAAGAGGGTGAATTCCCTAGCAGTGACAACTAAAGTAGTAAAACCTGATAGGAATTCAAACCACTGATGACTCTATCCAAAGCTAGAAAAATGTGTGCTTTGGATTAACTTTAGGTGCCCACACGGCCTTGGATAGAGAGGCATTGGGTGTAATATAGAAGTCCAAGGCACTGATTGCAATAGAGCAGCATGAGGCATTCAATATATAATAGAGATGAAGACACTGTGTAATAGAGAGGCATTGGGCACTGCATGTGAAAGAGAGGCATTGGGCACTGCATGTGATAGAGAGGCATTAGGCACTGCATGTGATAGAGAGGCATTGGGCACTGCATGTGATAGAGAGGCATTGGGCACTGCATGTAATAGAGAGGCATTTTGCACTGCATGGGATGGAGAGGCATTGGGCACTGCATGGGATGGAGAGGCATTGGGCACTGCATGGGATGGAGAGGCATTGGGCACTGCATGGGATGGAGAGGCATTGGGCACTGCATGGGATGGAGAGGCATTGGGCACTGCATGGGATAGGTATTGGGCACTGCATGTGATAGGTATTGGGCACTGCATGCGATGGAGAGTCATTGGGCACTGCATGCGATGGAGAGGCATTGGGCACTGCATGCGATGGAGAGGCATTGGGCACTGCATATGATAGGTATTAGGCACTGAATGTGATGGAGAGGCATTAGCCGCTGCATGTGATAGGCATTGGCCCCTGCATGTGATAGGCATTGGCCCCTGCATGTGATAGGCATTGGCCCCTGCATGTGATAGGCATTGGCCCCTGCATGTGATAGGCATTGGCCCCTGCATGTGATAGGCATTAGCCCCTGCATGTGATAGGCATTAGCCCCTGCATGTGATAGGCATTAGCCCCTGCATGTGATAGGCATTAGCCCCTGCATGTGATAGGCATTAGCCCCTGCATGTGATAGGCATTAGCCCCTGCATGTGATAGGCATTAGCCCCTGCATGTGATAGGCATTAGCCCCTGCATGTGATAGGCATTAGCCCCTGCATGTGATAGGCATTAGCCCCTGCATGTGATAGGCATTAGCCCCTGCATGTGATAGGCATTAGCCCCTGCATGTGATAGGTAATAAGCATCTAATGTTTGGTATGGATGCTGGGAATAGGCTTTGTGAGTTGAAATGTATCTTACTGCTGGCATATATAAAATGGAAGTGTTTGAATGGTATCCTGTTTGATAGTAGTCATGGAGGATGTTGTATTTTCATGCAAAGATTTACTTCCAGAACAAAACCTTTTAATGCGCCCATATGAAAGCCTATGGGGTAGCCACAACTAAACGGATTCATAGTATACCTTGCAGTGTTCGGATGATAAATGGAGAGGAGAAAAAAAAAGCGAATAAAAATCCACGCTCAAGCTCAATTTAAATTGTAGTCGCCATGCCTGCCAGACCACAACGCATAACATTTACTCTGCGAAACAACCTAAGAGCAATTTCTAGTTTAAGAAAGCGGCCTCCCAGAATCCTCTAGGTGAGCCACATTTTAACAGGTTCTATGCCCCAAGGCTGTTCTCCATCAACAGACCTCTACCCACACAATGAACTCGGAGAAGATGAAGCGGCACTGAGCAAAAACACAAATGGCAGCTCCTCCTGTCTGTCTCTCTTCTCCCTCTGCGATTTAGAGCCTGATGAAAATATTTTGATAATTCATTACCTTTTTAATGTGCGCCTGAAATCAGACGGTGATTATGGTAATGAGCTTCGAGGAAATAACTCAGAGGGGAGAGGAATTATTTTTTATATAGATACCGCACACGTATAATGAAAGCACAGTGTGTTTTCGCGACTAGGAACAGGCATGGAGAAAATGTTCTTCTTGCAGACAATACAGCAGATGCTAGTCTAACCCTCGGTCATCTGCAGCTAATGGGATTCTGATGTATATTTACGGATCGCAATGCATGTTTACTGTATTTAAATAAACCAGTCATGAAAGCAAGATTATTATTATTTTTATTTTTTTTTGCACACAGATGCAGGTGTAGCAGAAGCAAGAAAAAAAAGAAAATAAGGCTGTTTATAACTGTAAAGGTGAGTCTCCTGATCGCATGTGCAGGAGATTGAGGCCTAATTGTATTTGACAGCATACGCCGCTTTAATGACAATTTTTTACATTACCTGGTATAAGCAGAACTCCATCTGTCACTCTTTTACATTTCATACCTCTGATGCTGCTTCATTTACAGACTGACTAACAGCAGTCTAAGTCCCGCTGGCACGGCAGCCTGTGTAGCCATTAACAATGACCAAGAGCGCGTTGGAATCGTTACAAGTACTTTCAAGATATATAAAAAAAAAAATTGGTAAACGGTGTATGTTGTCTAATATTTTTTTTTTTTCTTTTTTATCCAGAAATTTATTTTTATTGAAGAACACATATAAACACACACTGAAGCTACAGATACATTCCAGTACATATACAACCATCATAAGCAATAATTTTGCGTGGTCTGCAGATCTAGCTAGACATTTCTTGACTGCCTGGTTGTGCCTTGTGTCATGTTCTAGACTGAATTGCCAGTGCCCACGGAGTTGAGTCAGTGGCTGTCAGGAAGATCCTGCCAGTAACAGTCGCCCTGTGCCTGCAGCTGTGCATTCACCCATGCTGATGCGTGTGCCCGCCTGTTGGCGCCAGACCAGCTATTTAGTTCCAACGGCCACACTGGGATCTTGCTGCCTGATCTACAGCGTGTGAGTGTTCTGATCCTGAAGACCTGTTTCCTTTTGATTAACTTACCCGTCTTGTCTCCGACCACCCCTGTCATCCGCCTGCACCTGACTTCGGCCTGTCTGACTACCCTTCTGCCTGATCCTTTGGTACCTCTGCTGTCTGCCCGATTACCAACCCAGCTTGTCTGACTCTCCGGCTCTGGTGTCCTGGTTCCTGATCCCTGCCTGCAGGCCAGTTCCAGTCTGAAGTCCTGCTCTGGTGTCCTGGTTCTTGTTGCCAACCTGCTATCCAGTTCCACCCGCCTGCCGATCCAGCTTCTTCTGGAATCTAGCCAGTCCCCTGGTCCTGTCGGAGGTCCTTCTACACAGCGGTTTCAGACCCATCCTCTGCTGTTGATCCTGCCAGGTGCTCGTGCCACTGTAGACTCTTGTGCTTCCTGTATACCCTACCAGGTTCCTCGAGTCGGACCTGAAAGAGGGGTCACTCCCTGCGGATCGGGCTCGCCCGCTAGGTACGTGACAGTGGCCCAACATACAACCTGTTCAGGTACCAATGCCTAGCAATCTGCCCATGACTAGATCCACTGGGGCAAGCCCCGGTACATTCAGCCACGGTCCCCATAGTTTCTCGAATCTCTGGGCGCAACCCCTATGTTGGAGCATATCTCCCATTGTATTAATCCACTCTTTGAGAGTAGGAGGATCCTCCTATATCCAGTGGGTCATTATTAGCTTGCGTGCCAGAAATAGAGATCTAAAAGATGCCACCTTAGTGCATTCCTCCCAGTCCAATTCATCCAGTACATTGAGTAGGCAGTGTTTTGGATTTGTAGGCAACGAGACCTGAAACACCCTGTTTATGGTTTCCACCCCCTTCCAATAGGCGTGGAGTTTCGGCACCTCCACAGTAGGTGGATCAAGTCTCCATGATCTCTCTTACACCTGGTACATAGTGGGGTAGATCGCAGACTAATAGTCTGTGGGGGGGTATAGTACACTCTTGGCAATAAATACAGTTGCGTCAATCTGTGTGATACATTTAAGGAGCATGTGGGTACTGCCTGCAGGGCCTCTTCCCACTGATCTCCATCAATAGGGCCCACCTCCCCCTCCCACTTGGCCAGCATTCGTAGAGGGTGTTTATTCAAAAAGTTCCGTAGGAACATATTGTAGCATATTGATATAAAACCTTTCGTATTGGTAGCTCTTGCGATCAGATGGAACAATGGAGTTGGAGATGAAACCCACTCCGAAGATCTACTTTGGGCCGTTATAGCATGCTTTAGTTACATATAGTAATACCTCATAGATTGTGATAAACCAAAAAGACTTTACAGGGTTTCAAACGTAAGCAATTTCCAATTGTGGAATATCTGGCTAAGATAGACCACCCCATATCTTTTCCATAGTGTACTGTGCTGTAGTTTAGCTAGTTCTGGGTATGAGTCATTAGACCAGATAAGGCTATAGTCTGTACCCTGTCACACCGTGTAGATACAGTGGTGTGAAAAAGTGTTTGCCCCCTTCCTCATTTCCTGTTCCTTTGCATGTTTGTCACACTTAAGTGTTTCGGAACATCAAACCAATTTAAACAATGGTCAAGGACAACACAAGTAAACACAAAATGCAATTTGTAAATGAAGGTGTTTATTATTAAAGGTGAAAAAAAATCCAAACCATCATGGCCCTGTGTGAAAAAGTGATTGCCCCCTAAACCTAATAACTCGTTGGGCCACCCTTAGCAGCAACAACTGCAACCAAGCGTTTGCGATAACGTGCAATGAGGCTTTTACAGCGTCCTGGAGGAATTTTGGCCCGCTCATCTTTGCAGAATTGTCCTAATTCAGTTACATTGGAGGGTTTTCGAGCATGAACGGCCTTTTTAAGGTCATACCACAACATCTCAATAGGATTCAGGTCAGGACTTTGGCTAGGCCACTCCAAAGTCTTAATTTTTGTTTTTCTTCAGCCATTCGGTGGTGGACTTGCTGGTGTGTTTAGGATCATTGTCCTGCTGCAGAACCCAAGTTCGTTTCAGCTTGAGTACACGAACAGATGGTCGGACATTCTCCTTCAGGATCTCTTGGTAGACAGCAGAATTCATAGTTCCTTTTATCACGGCAAGTCTTCCAGGTCCTGAAGCAGCAAAACAGCCCCAGACCATCACACTACCACCACCATATTTTACTGTTGGTATAATGTTCTTTTTCTGAAATGCAGTGTTCCTTCTACGCCAGATATACTTGGACACACACCTTCCAAAGAGTTCCACTTTTGTCTCATCGGTCCACAGAATGTTGTCCCAAAAGTCTTGGGGATCATCAAGATGTGTTGTGGAGAAATTGAGACGAGCTTTGATGTTCTTTTTGCTCAGCAGTGGTTTTCTCCTTGGAACTCTGCCATGCAGGCCATTTTTGCCCAGTCCTTTTCCTGATGGTGGAGGCATGAACGCTGACCTTAACTGAGGCAAGTGAGGCCTGCAGTTCCTTGGACGTTGTTGTGGGGTCTTTTGTGACCTCTTGGATGAGTCGTCGCTGCGCTCTTGGGGTAATTTTGGGCGGCCGGCCACTCCTGGGAAGGTTCACCACTGTTCCATGTCTTCGCCATTTGTGGATAATGGCTCTCACTGTGGTTCGCTGGATTCCCAAAGCTTTGGAAATGGCTTTATAACCCTTTCCAGACTGATAGATCTCAATTACTTTCTTTCTCAATTGTTCCTGAATTTCTTTGGGTCTCGGCATGATGTGTAGCTTTTAAGGATCTTCTGGTGGACCTTACTGTGTCAAGCAGCTCCTATTTAAGTGATGCCTTGATTGTGAACAGGTGTGGCAATAATCAGGCCTGGGTGTGGCTAGAGAAATTGAACTCAGGTGTGGACAACCACAGTTATAGTATGTTTTAACAAGGGGGGCAATCACTTTTTCACACAGGGCCATGATGGTTTGGATTTTTTTTCACCTTTAATAATAAACACCTTCATTTACAAATTGCATTTTGTGTTTACTTGTGTTGTCCTTGACTATTGTTTAAATTGGTTTGATGTTCCGAAACACTTAAGTGTGACAAACATGCAAAGGAACAGGAAATGAGGAAGGGGGCAAACACTTTTTCACACCACTGTATCTAGTTTTGTTCCAGACTTTTTGGATAAGGTTTTAGGTCGGGTATAGTTTATTTATTTGGTTTCCCAAATGCCAGTGACTCCAGGGCTGACGCTACCGAGTCCCTCTTTACTGTGTGTAACATCACAAGTTCAGAGTCATAGGTCCCCCCTCTGTCTATACTCGTGTGGAATGTGCCTATCAGTTGCTGTAGCTGTGCAGCAATGTAGTATAACCAAGGATTTGGAAGGTCAAGCCCCCCCTCATCTTTCGGGTGTTGGAGGTGTTCAAGTTTAATTCTTGGTGTGTGGTTCTTCCATATAAGCGTACGAAACAGGGAATTTACAATTCTAAACACCTTTAGAGTCACTACCGTCGGGGCATTGTGGAGCATGAGGATCATTTTAATCAGGTTCACTCTGCCTGCTACCGACAGAGCGAATTCCACGTTTTTATCCGGTCCCTAAACTTTTGTAACAACGGGGAGACATTCTATCTTCCATAGTCACAGATTTTGGGCGTCACCTGGCAACACAAGTATCTGAGTGAAGTAGTCAGGGTTACTGTATTAAAGGTTGGGGGAATCCCCCCTCCGTCAATTAGCATCAGAGAGGACTTAGACCAATTTATCTGAAGGCCAGAGTACTAAAGCCGAAGCGTCAAAGAATTTCCCATAGGTACTCCTATTCAACGCGATCAAAGGCCTTCATAGCGTCCAATGAGAGCAAGGCATCTAATATTTTTATTTATACCTTTTTGTCGCTTTTTGTCGCTGAATACCAAATGGAGCGACATCTTTTAAAACAAAGTATATTGGCTAAGGACACACCTCTGCCATGCCCTCCAAGTTAATACAGCCCATGAAGAATTAACATAAAAAAATAATTTGTTAAAGCGTAACCACATCCTGACCGCCGCACGCCGATATACCTTTGAAGAGGAATATCGTTGTTATGGCAGCAGCTAGCTGCCATAACCCTGGTATCCTCTTCTTCGGCCGGCAGTCCGCTTTCAGATAAGTGGTCTCTGCAGTGGATTCGCCACGAGATCACTTTTATCTGCAGCGGGAGAGGGGGGGCCCCCCTCTTGCCACGCTCCGGTTCCCTCTCTGCTGCTTACTTTATCCATCGGCAGTGGCGGAGGCGATCGGATGTTTCTCCTTGCTGCATATGGAGACAAGTGAGGGGAAGATGGCCCCCACCCATCTCCATGACATTGCAGCCAGGAAGCGACGTCACAACGTCACTAACGCCCATAGCTCGTAAAGAGCCATTTTGTTGATATCTTCAAATGACAACTTCTTTTTTTTTTTTTTTATTGCATTTTAGTGTAAATATGAGATCTGAGCTCATTTTGACCCCAGATCTCATATTTAAGAGGTCCTGTCATGCTTTTTTTTTCTATTACAAGGGGTAATTACATTCCTTGTAATAGGAATAAAAGTGACCCAATTTTTTTATTTTTTTTTTTAAAGAAAAGTGTAAAAATAAAAGGTCAAATATGAAGAAAAAAACATTTAAATGCACCCCATCCCGCTAAGCTCGTGTGAGTAGCGCCTGCATATGAAAACTGGTGTTCAAACCACAGATGTGAGGTATCGCGCGATCGGTAGAGTGAGATAAAAAACTGTATGTCAGAACATGCAACCTGTAAAAAAAATTTAACCGTTGCCTATGGAGTTTCTTGAGAGTAAAAGTTTGTCGCCATTCCACGAGCGGGCGCAATTTTGAAGCGTGACATGTTGGGTATCAATTTACTCGGCGTAACATTATCTTTCACAATATAAAAAAAAATTGGGCTAACTTTACTGCTGTCTTAAAAGTGTATTTTTTCCAAAAAAAGAAGTAAGACCGCTGCACAAATACGGTGTGACAGAAAGTATTGCAATGACCGCCATTTTATTCTCTAGGGTGTTAAAAAAAAAAATTATAATGTTTGGGGGTTCTAAGTAATTTTATAGCAACAAAATATGTTTTTAACTAGTAAATAACAAATCTTAAAAAGAGGCTGGGTCCTTAATTGGTTAAACTCTGCTATTCTTATTATATTAATTGGGCGCCAAGGAGCTTTATGCCATATGCATCGCATCCATTTTTCCAGATCTTCCTTCTGGGTTGTATCCGGCCACTTGATGCCTACACACGGAAGTCACATCATAATGGCACAGAGTGATGCCATAAATGTACACAGAGCTGAGCATGCTCAGTGTACATTACTGCCAGTGGCTGCTGGTGCTCCATTTTTATGGGGAGGGGGCAGTACACAAACCCTTGCCAGCCCCACACTTACCCCATACAGGTCGCGGGTGGCTTTGGCGGCCTCCCTGGCTTCTCCTCCCGGCCATTAGTCACTTCTCCAAGCCAGTCTTGGGACCTGTTTCTTGTCCTGATTGGAGGAGAAGCAGGAAGACAATAGCGAATGTTGATTTGCTAATGTCACAAGTGGGTGGGTTGGGGGAGCAGAGCTAATGCCACAAATGGGTGGGTTTGGGGCACAGAGCTAATGTCACAAGTAGGTGGGTGCAGAGCTAATGTCACAAATGGGTGGGTTCGGGTGCAGAACTAATGTCACAAATGGGTGGGTTCGGGTGCAGAGCGAATGTCACAAGTGGGTGGGCTCAGGGCGCAGTGCCCAACCTTTTATTGGAGCCTCAGACTCTAATCGTGCTTAAAAAACTAAACAAAAAAACTTGTAGACATACACACGTCCGGCGCCCTGCATGGAGATTGGGGGGGCGGCCCCCCTTATGGACCAGCCACCACTGGTTACTGCTGATAGGCAAGGGAAGCGAGAGGGACTATTGTCATGGAAATTAAAACTCCTGACGGGTAAAGTTTTTGAGTTGAATTCCAGTTTGTACCCACAAGTATGTATCGGTACCAATACCAAGCATTTGCAAGAGTATAGGTACGGGCCCAAATGCTCCCAATAACAAAACTGATACCTCGCGGTGTGATTTGCGTCTATACAAAATGAATGGGCGCAAATTGCATTGCAAAGAATCACATGTGATTTTAACAGGAATGCGGTGTGATACACAGACGTGGACTCTATTTACTAATTAGGTGACTTCTGAAGGCAATTGGTTCCACTAGATATAAGTTAGGAGTATCAGAGTAAAGGGGGCTGATTACAAATGCACACCACAATTTTTAGATATTTATTTGTAAAAAATTCAATACCATTTATCATTTTCCTTCCACTTCAAAATTATGTGCCACTTTGTGTTGGTCTATCACATAAAATTCCAATAAAATACATTTACATTTTTGGTTGTAACATGACAAAAATGTGGAAAATTTCAAGGGGTATGAATACTTTTTCAAGGCACTGTATATCCTGGTAGACTGGAGCTACGTGTAGTGGAGGAAAGATCTCACTGGTGGTATTGAACGTCACTGGTGGAATGGAGCTAGTAGTAGTGGAAGACCGATCTCACTGGTGGCAATAAATGTGTAGTGGTGGACTGTGGACAGATCTCTCTGGTGACATGGACCTTGGACATGAGGTGCATATATTGAAAATCGGACACTACCGATGGCATTTTTTGTAGTTCCTCAAAGCCTTGACTTCACCAATGTCTTAAAATAGCACAGACTGCAGTCATGGCACTCTTAGTGAGCAAGTCATAACAGGCAAGCAGCAAATATAATTCTATTTCATGACCATCCAAAAACCTAATTTCTGTGCAAATGCTGACAATCATTCACATTATTAAAAATATGCCCTTAGCATTAGGACAGCTGTTCTGTTTGAGTACAGGAACGTGCCTGCAGGACCCTCTCCAGAGCCTCTTCCCAGCGTTCCAACATATGTCCTGTTTGGCATTCTGTATTAGTGTTTATTTTCAGTCCCTGGGTTTATAAGGCCTTTGGTAGAGCTAAAACGGCTCATATGGACACAGACATATAACCTCTATCAGCGTGCATTTAGGAGGTGCTTTCTACGTTGTTTGGAGGTAGTACAGCCCCGTTTGAATCTCTTATGACTCCTGCATATGGCTGTAATTAATTTGCTGCTATCCAGGCAGAATCTTGCTGGCGGTGGCTGGCACTGATCCATAATTTTCTTATTATTATATTCACGAGCTCAAATTTACACATGTATGCATGTACATGCGTTTTAGTTATGTATGCGCTTAATTTCCTGACAGCAGGCTCCGTTTTTTTTTTTTTTTTGATTTCATGGATCCTTTCACAGCTGCATTTACATCAGTAAAATTGTGCTGTGTGTATGGGCCTATACAATACAATATACTGTATCTGCATTCAGACCTGTAATAAACGTTACGATTTACAGATCTGAAAGCAGTGCATTTACGTTTTGTGTGCTTGAGTCCTTATGCAGACTACAGGCTTCATGCAAGCTCATACAGCTTGAGTATTTTGGGGCCTAGAGTGTCATGGTGCTGTGCACAGCCACCCACAGATGTAAATAGGTAGAGGAGACTATGCAACTAGTTGCGTAAAGTGGTGCATGCACGAAGACATAATGTCCCAAACGCATGCCACATCTGCTGTTTTGTTCACTATGCATCATTCCCCCATCTTTAATCCCTAATGAAGGAGGCATTTTTGTGGCCCCCCAAAATGTGTTTGGTTCTATTCTTTATCCAAATTCATATGGGATCCACCTCCAAGTGCTCACATATCTTTGCTTAAGAAAATGCTTACAAAGTGCTGTCAAGGTGGTACAGTATATGACCCTGACCACAATTTGAAATTTGCCCCTGCTGTCTCCCCAATGTGCTTTCGGGGCTGTAGGGTTTGTGGCACTCTCATCCACGTCTGGTGGTCCTGTTCCAAAACAACTTGATTCTGGACTAGGGTATACTCCATGATTAGGTTGGTGTAGTGATCTAATATAATCGTTCCTCGTAGATGGTATATGGTTATTAAAAGTATTGTCCGCAGCAAAACCCGATTCTCCCAGAGAGAGATTTTATTGACTTCCAAAATAGAACATTCTTACAGATGACAAAAAAATCCAACAGAGTTCATATCACGACAGTGCTAGTAAATATTTAGAGCCCCGTGGAACCATGTGACTCTTGGGTGCCTTCGTAAGAACACACACTTCTAAACAGATTGAACGTCCTGTTATATCCCCCACACACACTGAATGTCTGAGCAATTTGATTGGGCGTTTCCATTAAATGCTTTGATCTGCCCCGGTCTTTCAGAGTGACAGGAGACAACCCCAAGCTGTGAATAGTTGTAATTATAAAGCTGCCCCAATTTACATTCTTGCATATTCCCCCTTTGACATGTGTGAATACTGATTAGATTAAGATAATCATTATCTGTTCCCCTTTGGTATGTGGCAACAAACCCTCTTTTAATATGCGCAATTAGATTAACAGCTACCAAAGTGGCATGCCTAGAATAAACTTGTCTTTAGAATGCCTAAATAAAAACACTACATATAATAAATATGTATATATATAATATATATATGTATACATATATATATATTAGATATAATATACTACAGTTGGTCTTGAACATCTCACTAGCTTGAAACCCCTGGGAGTCCCTGTTGCATAAACCAGTATCAACTTTTACTGCTAACCAGAGGAAACTGGTGGGGTTTGTGTTTTTGGCAGCTCGGCAAACATTGGCTAGAGCCTGGAGACAACCTTGCCTCAATTTTTCAGAGGTCCAGCAAAAGCTAATAGTAACCGTGGTCCATGAGAAGCTCACTTCCATCATCGAGGACTGCCATGCCAAATTCCTAAAGGGTTGGGATCCCTGGATATCCTTTAATGCTCAAGTGAATATAGACCAAACCTTGCTCTCGGGTCTGGCGCATTTTGTCATTGCCCCTATACACACCAAGTACCGGCCGATGTGGGCTCCAAGACCCTGAAACTGAGCTGCAGCACGGTGGCCAAGACCATACAGCGGTTTAACAGGACAAGTTCCACTCAGAACAGGCCTCGCCATGGTCGACCAAAGAAGTTGAGTGCACGTGCTCAGCGTCATATCCAGAGGTTGTCTTTGGGAAATAGACGTATGAGTGCTGCTAGCATTGCTGCAGAGGTTGAAGAGGTGGGGGGTCAGCCTGTCAGTGCTCAGACCGCACACTGCATCAAATTGGTCTGCATGGCTGTCGTGCCAGAAGGAAGTCTCTTCTAAAGATGATGCACAAGAAGGCCTGCAAACAGTTTGTTGAAGAAAAGCAGACTAAGGACATGGATTACTGGAACCATGTCCTGTGATCTGATGAAACCAAGATAAATGTATTTGGTTCAGATGGTGTCAAGCGTGTGTGGCGGCAACCAGATGAGGAGTACAAAGACAAGTGTGCCTTGCCTTCAGTCAAGCATGGTGGTGGAAGTGTCATGGTCTGAGGCTGCATGAGTGCTGTTGGCACTGGGGAGCTACAGTTCATTGAGGGAACCATGAGTGCCAACATGTACTGTGACATACTGAAGCAGAGCATGATCCCCTCCCTTCAGAGACTTAGCCATAGGGCAGTATTCCAACATAACAACCAAAAATAAACACCTCCAAGATGACCACTGCCTTGCTAAAGAAGCTGAGGGTAAAGGTGATGGACTGGCCAAGCATGTCTCCAGACCTAAATCCTATTGAGCATCTGTGGGGCATCCTCAAACGGAAGGTGGAGGAGCGCAAGGTCTCCAACATCCACCAGCTCTGTGATGTCATCATGGAGGAGTGGAAGAGGACTCCAGTGGCAACCCATGAAGCTCTGGTGAACTCCATGCCCAAGGGGATTAAGGCAGTGCTGGAAAATGGTGGTCATACAAAATATTGACACTTTGGCCCAATTTGGACATTTTCACTTAGGGGTGTGCTCACTTTTGTTGCCAGCGGTTTATACATTAATGGCTTTGTGTTGAGTTATTTTGAGGGGACAGCAAATTTACATTGTTATACAAGTGGTACACTCGCTACTTTACATTGTAGCAAAGTGCAATTTCTTCAGTGTTGTCACATGAAAAGATAGAATAAAATATTTACAAAAATATGAGGGGTGTACTCACTTTTGTGAGATACTGCATAGTGTACATTCACATCTGTCCCTGACCTCAAGGAGCTTACAAACTAAGGTCCCTCATTTACATTCATACATTTTCTTTTTTACTCAACCAGTGGGTTGAATGAAAAAAAAAAAACTGACCCGATTCTCCCATCCACACATTTGAGGTTGATAGTGGAATCTTCTCCATTGCATTATTTGTGTTCTGACTGTGGGGAGACTCCCCCCACCATCAGAATACACTGATCAGAGCTGCAGCCTATTGTGTCTACAGCATTGATCGAGTGGCTTTTATCTGACAGCTGGCCATACATGGCTAAACTGCCCACATTTCAATCCATGTTCGGCCAGCTTTAGTTAATTTTATAAAGCGTTGACAGTGACTTTCACCAAATATTTATGGTGGTGAATCAATCACTGTCATTACTAGGTCACCCTGTAATCACCAAAGTCTTTGCAGTTATCCATCTACTGGTGGGAGAAAGTTCCAGGAAGGTGGCAAAAGAGGTACACTGTAAGGGTGTACCTCTTAAAAGGTACCTCTTTGTCGGGTACCTCTCCCCATCACTGCTCCTACTCTCGTCCTAACCACAATGGAGTTGCACCGAATGACGCATTTAACACTGTCTCCATAGGGCTTGCTGAGTGTTGACTTCATAGGCCTCTCTCTGGTTTCCTGCAGCTGGTTGCCAATGGTTCCCACTTGCTTGCTGAAGGTTCCCACTTAGTTGCTGAGAGTTACCACTTGTTTGCTGAGGGTTCCCACTTAGTTGCTAAGGGCTTCCTAGTGTTGCTAGGGGTACACTTTAGTTGTAGGGATTCACGTTTTGTTGCCAGGGGTTCCTGCTTGGTTGCTAGGCTTGTTTGTTACTCAAAGACCAGTCCAGGGTATTTGGGTTTTTATTTTTTTATTTGGAACTTGGATGGGAGAAGAAACGAGTGGAATACTCTAACTTGAACTATTCACAATAGATAGACAACTCACTTGACCTCACTGGATCATCTGTGGAAGCAGACACACTGCTTTAACCATACAGCCACATGTATGGAAGGGTGAAGTCTTCTTGCTCTCACTAGCAGCAGACTTGATGCACTAAATTATCTTCAGGACACACTGTAGCATCCCCTTTACTGTCACCTGTCCACTGACTCTTCTAGCTGAAGGCAGCGGCCCTCACTCCACAGGCCCCAAAGAAACAGACCTGTACTCAGAGTAGGCAGAATCAGAGCCTTCCCTGCGTTTCCCTTCCAGTCAGCTCTGCAGCAACTCTGGGTTCAGCTTCTCTCTCTAGGCCCCTGGGTTGGCCGCCAGGGCTCCTTCATAAAAGAGAGGGCAGAAGCCCCTTTCCCTCCTGGACTCTGTTCCCCGGCTCAACTAACTCTGAGCACTTGTATTCTGGCCTTATATACAGTATACCACCATGCAATGCAGCACTTTCCTTCTGCCAATTGCTAGGACTGTAACAAAGCCTGTGCACTCACTTGTCAGGTCCCCTCCCACTGTCCAATACAGAGCCAGTGCGCCCTATAGGTTCACTACGCAAGCTGCGTAGGGCCCCCAAGGACGGATTGGCTCTGCTCCGGGAGCTCCTCGGTATGCCACTTCTGGCAGCTAGGGACAGACTGGCACGAAGCCGGAAACGGCTTTGTTCTAGTCTCCTGATTGTAAACACAGAAGCGACATCACAACATCACTTCCTGTTAACTCGGCTGCCAATGGCACCGGTTTTAAAAAAATATACAGTATACAGTGATCTGAATACTTTGAAGTGCAAAGGAGGGATCCCTCCATAAAGAGTACCTGTCACCACCTATTACTGTCACAAGGGATGTTTACATTCCTTGTGACAGCAATAAACGTGATCAAAAAAACGATGTACGTCGGCAGAATGGCACGGACAGGCATAAGGGCATACAGGTATGTCCGTTTGAATTAGCCGCCGTGCCATCGCGTGCGCGCCGGTCTGGGACCTTCGTGAGTCAGATCGCGGGTCCCGTGGACTCGATCGCCGCGGGGATACCTGCGATCGTCTCACGGGGAGGAAGAATGGGGAAATGCTATAGTAAACAAGCATCTCTCCATTCTGCCTGTGATTGGAGCAGAGATCAGTGATGTGCCACGCCCCCCACAGTTAGCAACATGCCCCTAGGACACACTTAACCCCTACACTGCCACCTAGTGGTTAACCCCTTCACTGCCAGTGTCATATACACAGGAATCGGTGCATTTGTATAGCACTGATTGCTGTATAAATGACAATGGTCCCAAACTGTGTCAAAAATGTCTGATGTGTCCGCCATAATGTCGTAGACACAATGAAAATCGCTGATCGCCGCCATTACTAGTAAAAAAAAAAAAAAAAAATTATTAATAAAAATGCCATGAAACGATCCCCTATTTTGTAAACATAACTTTTGTGCAAACCAACCAATAATCGTGTATTGCGTTTTTTTCTTTTTTTTTTTACCAAAAATATGTAGAAGAATACGTATCGGCCTAAACTGAGGAAAAAAAATGTTTTTTTTATATATTTTTGGGGGATATTTATTATAGCAAAAAGTTAAAAAATAATGCGTTTTTTTTTTTTTTAAATTGTCGCTTTTTTTTATAGCGCAAAAATTTAAAACCACAGGGGTGATCAATTACCACCAAAAGAAAGCTATATTTGTGGGAAAAAAAGGACGTCAATTTTATTTGGGAGCCACGTCGCACGACCGCGCAATTGTCAGTTAAAACGATGCAGTGCCGAATCGCAAAAAGGGGTCAGGAAGGGGGTAAATTCTTCTAGGGCTGAAGTGGTTGAAACACTGCTGCACA
The DNA here is from genome assembly GCA_028564925.1 of Lithobates sylvaticus. NCBI lineage: Eukaryota > Metazoa > Chordata > Amphibia > Anura > Ranidae > Lithobates > Lithobates sylvaticus. The sequence continues at coordinate 175,367,311 of CM053038.1, forward strand.
AATGCATAAAAAATTGCAACAATCGCCATTTTATTCTTTAGATTCTCTGCTTATATAATATATATATATAATGTTTGAGGGTTCTAAGTAATTTTCTAGTAAAAAATGTGGATTTTTAACTTGTAAACACCAAATGTCATAAATAGGCTTAGTCATGAAAGGGTTAAAGGAGGGAGGATTGTATTGGGAGCACTGAAGTGTCAGGTGTGACTGTGTGGCAATGGCAAAGGGTTTACATAGCTCATGGCATTACGGGTCAGGTAGAGGGCCCCTTAGCGGAATTCTGCTTAAGGCCCGGGAGGTCAGGATCGGCACTGGTCCAATATGCCTCCCTACCAGTGGGGGACAGTCAGAAAAAGCTGAGCTGCACCTGAGTACAATGAGCAGACCTAACCAATACAGGCAATTTAAAAACATGGGACAAATACATCCCTTGGTCCTCAAAGGGTTAAGGTTACTTAGCGGTAAAAGCAAGGAAGCATAAAAAGTAGACATGTGCAATTCGTTTAGTTCCAAATAAATTTTTTAACAAATTTAGAACAATGGTAGGAAATATCCGAAATTCCTCAAATTCGAAATTTTTCAGAAATTCTAAAATCGGATAATTAGAAATTCAAATATTCGGAAATTCTAAATTCGGAAATTATAAATTTGAAAATCCGTAAATCCAAAAATAAGAATGAAAATTCAAAAGAACTAAAATCTGAAAATCGTAAATAATAACTAACTTATAATAACTCAACTATTACTAACTATTAAATTATAGGTATTGGAATTTACTTTCAAATTTCCCTGTTAGTAAACGTAACGAATACGAATTTATCCAAAGTTACGAATTATCCGTAATAAAGAAATGTCGTATGTAAACGAATGGAACGTAACAAATTAATAATAAAAAAAATAACAATAATAAAAACGTATTATTATTATTTAGTTCCGTTCCATTTGTTTAGATGCAGCATTCTTTATTTCGGATAATTCGTAACTTCAGATAAATTCATATTCGTTACTTTCCTTAACAGCCAAATTTGAAAGGAAATTCCAATACCTATAATTTAATAGTTAGTTATTATTAGTTTGAATTTTTGGATTTCCGTTCTCTTTAACTTTCGGATTTTCCTTTTTTTTATTTTGCGATTTTCGAATTTCCGAATTCAAAAATTTTTGAATTTACGAGTTTTCAAAAATCGGCAGTGCACATGTCTAAGAAAAACTTTCTGTAGTGCATTATTTTGCTTTACTAAACATTTAATACATACAACATGCATGCGCACACACACTACCTATCCTTCCTAGCACATGAGCATGAACAATGGTTTGTATACAATAGGATAATGCTAAAAGTTATATAGCTCGGGTTATAGCAGCTTAACGATCTCTATAGGTAATCAGGACTCCTGGCTATTCGGGCGCTTGCAGGAATTGGACTCGCTTGTTTGGAAGCTTTAGCATCATTCCCAGGTGAAATTCCATCTGACATGTACTTTTTATGTTTTGTAATGAAGTCATCTTGCACAAACCTTCCTTGTTATGTCATTAGAGAGTCCTCCAAAACTACCAGTTCCTTTGTTTCTTCAGCACATGGCTTGTTCAAGTACTTTTTTCCCCTCCCCCACTTCCCGTAGCATCACTTTCTGTCCTGGGCACATGAACCAGTCCAACAAGTTCATTATCATATGAATAGGGGAAACCCAGCCTCCAAAAACGACACATGCAACCAAAATGCTATAAAAGTAAGTAAAATAGCCATAACAATACACTTGCCAACCTATACCCATTTACATTTGAATAGTTTATGTAGGTCCTTCTACTACACCGGTGTTGGTAATTTTACTGATCTAAAGACTATCCGTAATTGGTAACTTTTAAGTAAAACAAAAATTAGTCTTTTATATGTTATAAGGGCCATGGCTGGTGCATGAAATCTTGCTTCTGAAAAGTTTTCTAAGCTCAAATTCCTAAAGGGAGCTCTAAGTGCGTGTTCCTGGCGTACTCTGAGTTTTCCTCGCCACCATGGCTTTGTGTAGATGAAAACGGCTCAATACAGACGAGTATTCAGAGAAGCATTTGCTGTGCCTCACGCTGTGTTGCTTTAAAACAAAGGTGAACTACAGAACCTGAGGGAGCTGAAGTTGTGATCGCCATTTAAAACCCTTCTTCGAACCAGCAGCTCCCCCTCCTGCCCCGCTGGGACAAGCATGAGAACACATACCAGCCTTGGCTGGATATGCATTATATCTGGCTCCATTGTGTACAATACTTGACTGTATACAATAATAGTAATAATTGTAAAAAAAAAAAAAAATGACTGAGTGTTCAAAGACGATCAGGGATCGAAGAGGTCTTTTATAAAGCGAGGATGTTAAATATAGGTAGACAACAGTCACTACCCACCTGTCTCACCTTCTTTTATTCTGTGAGAATGCCAGTGGTTTCAAGAACAATGCTATGCAAACCTTGGATTTATACTCTGGATTAAAGCTCAATACCAGACTGATAGAAAAGACCCATCCAGCTCTGTATTCATTAGTGTATTATTAAATGCATTTTTTAATGCCGGCAGAATAAGTAACTGTATTTGACTTGATGTTAGCCTTTTGTACCACCCATACAGCAGAGCTCGCACTGGGAGCGGACGAAGCGCCTCACAGACCTAATCTGATGGGCTGCAGCGCTCACGTGCTAACAATCATCATGTTGATCGGATTGTAGAGCAGAGTGGCCGAGAGATGAGCTTACCTGTCTGCTCCTTCTCCTTTCGCTGTCCAGTCACAAGTTGGAGAGAAGCCGCTCAGCACAGAGCATTTGCCATTCATTGTCCAGTGCATCTGAGGCTGCAGATGTCAATGTAATCCAAAACCCATACACAGTGTGTATGCCTGCACTGGATCGCACGGTATGTATATATTTTGTATGCACCTTGAGATCTGGTTACAGTGTGCTTTTAAATGTCGTACATGCACTACTTTTGGTGAGATCCAGTGCGATTCCAATGAATGGACTGAAAATCACATGCCACTGAATCGCACAGGAACACAGAGCACATTCCTGTTGGAGTCCCTGGCTGAGGGAAGGAGGTTTTTACCCAAGATTTGACTGTACATGGCCCCGTCAATCGTCCTTTTGATGAAGTTGTCCTATCCCCTTAGCAGAACAACACCCCAAATCATAATTTCTCTAGTCATCTTCCAGGACGGCACACCTGAGAGGATGACTGGTCACACCTGGCAGGAAACACAATTAACAAAGTTTAAAAAGCCCCACCCCTCCCTCTGACCCTCAGTTATTGATTGTGTTTCCCACACGCTGATGGCTGCGAAACCGTTTGTTATTTTTTTTCTAAGACCTCAGGTCTGGGACCATGGTCGCCCCCTTAATGAACAAACCCAGAGCAGTCAGTGGTGCCTGTGGGGTTCTCTGTTCAAGCATTTTCTAAATGCCTTTAGATTAAGGGGTTTTCCCTCTGCTCTCCCTAAAAAGAAACTGAATGGGAGAGGCTGGGGCACTAGGACAGGTGAGTTGTCCATAACCCCAGGGGCCACCTAACCTTCCCTCTTTTCCTTTCCCCTCATACCTGACAGTGGTGGACGGTTGGGGGGGGCCGCTGATACACCCCACGTCGGCCGGAAGCTGGGCTCCAATGGCCGAACGTTTTCTTCCCCTTAGGGAGCCGTGCCATCCTTAGGGATAGACCGCGGTGCAGAGCGGCGTCTGTAGCCGCTAGTGCGCATGTCCGGAAGCCGCCGGGCGCCGGTGTGACGTCATATCCGGCGCGCCGGGGCTTCAACAAAATGGCGGCGAGCGCGGCGGTCAGAGCACGAGGCGGCTGTTTGGAAAGAGGGGCCCAAGGTCCACAGCCTTCACAGACGATCCATCTACCGGTGTAGAGGCAGAGGATGGAAGGCGGACCAGAGCTCACGGCATCAGAGGTCGCCACAGGGGGTGAGTGACTCGGCTGGAGCGAGGGGGGGGCAGACATTTGGGGTGGCCCTATTGTCCTTGTCCCCCACACTGTTTGTGTATGTGATGTTGGCTAATGGGGTGTCCCTTTCTTACAGAGACCGAATGCCCTGCTCAGGAGAGAGCCAGTAGGTCTGGGAAAGCCACATCCAAAACTAAACGCTGTGGGTCTTGTAGCACTAAACTCCCACATGACCACAGCAAGCCTTTTTGTTACAAATGTATTTACAAATTGGCAGGCAAAGAGACAGCAGAGGTTGCGAAGGAATGCAGGGCACTTCAGGTTGAGATGCTAGCTACCCTTCAGTCTTTTAAAGCCACACTTGATCAGCGTCAGGGGGATGCCAGATCAGTAAGGGAAAGCTCTCCCTCACAGGAAGATAGATCTACCTTTACAGGAGGGTCTCAGGAACCTGCCCCATACTATTCAGAGGAGGAGGTTTGCAGCTCTGACCTGAGTTCCCAGGAGGGGGAGGACTCAGATCAGGATAGCCATGTAGAGACCAGATCTGGGGGACACCTCTTTTCAGCAGAGGATATGGAGGGTCTCCTCAGGGCAGTATATGCGTCAGAGGACATTCAGTTACCTTCCGCCCAAGTGTCAGCTCAGGATAAGGTCTATAGAGGTTTGGGTAAGCCACAGGCCAGATCCTTCCCAGTTCACCAGTCCCTGAAAGATATTATCTTGAGGGAATGGAAGGAACCTGAGCGTAAACTCCTCAGACTTAAAACTTGGAAACGGAGATGTCCTTTTAAGGAGGAGGAGGAAGAAATTTTTTTCAAAGTCCCACGTTTAGATGCGTCCTTGGCGCAGGTTTCTAAACGGTCGGACTTATCTTTTGAGGACGCAGGTAACATTCAGGATCAGATGGATAAAAAATCTGAGATCCTGTTGCGTAGAGCTTGGGAAGCGAATGCATCGGCCATGAGCCCTGCATTGGCTTCAGCTTGTGTAGCCAGGAACGCAGACGCATGGCTCAACAAGCTGATGGACCATCTCACACGTAAGAAGGAATCCAGGGAGGTAGTAGAATCCCCGGAAGTGGTAGGGAGAGCTATCGCCTTTTTGGCGGACGCGGCAGTAGAGACAGTAAGGACGACTGCTAAGTCAGCGGCATTACTGAACTCAGCCAGGAGGGCCCTTTGGGTTAAGACTTGGGACAGAGACTTCACTTCTAAGTCCCGACTCTGTGGCAAAGGGCTTGCTAGACAGCGTTCGCATGCTCGCAGAACAGGAAGTGATTATCCCGGTCCCAGTGACTCAGAGGGCTTTCGGTTTTTATTCCCACATTTTTGTGGTCCCGAAGCCATCGGGCAAGTTTCGGTTGATTATCAATCTACGGAAACTGAACCACTACCTGTTGTACAAGCGATTCAGAATGGAGAGCATCTACACGGTCAGAAAACACCTCCAGAAGGGAGTTTTCATGATCACGTTAGATCTCAAAGATGCTTACCTGCATGTACCCATTGCCCCGGATCATCAGAAGTACTTGCGTTTCGCAGTACGGACAGAACAGGGGGTGCAGCATTGGCAGTTCAGGGCACTCCCCTTCGGCCTTGCGGCCAGTCCAAGGATCTTTAATAAGGTCCTGGCAGAGGTGGTATCTTTTCTACACCTTCAGGGGGTAGCTCTGATACCATACCTCGACGATCTGTTGATCTACAGTCCATCCAGAGACCAGCTCCTGAGAGATCGAGAGCTGGTCTTGTCGACCCTGGATTCCCTAGGTTGGATGGTGAGTCAGGAGAAATCCTCCCTGGATCCCTCACAGTCAAAGGTATACTTGGGGTATCAGTTGGACTCAGTAGCCCAGAAAGTGTTTCTTCCTCCCGAAAAGGTCGAAAAAATTCGGGGCGCAGTGACAGTGTGTCTCGAAGCCCCGGAGGTATCTTTGAGAAACATCATGAGGGTGTTGGGCCTGATGGCCTCTTGCATCCCGGCAGTTCCCTGGGCTCAGCTCCACTCCCGAGCCCTCCAGGGCTTCTTTCTCTCCTCTTGGGGCGGGAGAAGAGAAACCCTGGAGGAGAAAGTTCCTCTGTTAGAGGAGGTAAGAAGCTCCCTAGTTTGGTGGCTCGATCCCGTCAACCTATCGGGAGGTCGGACGTGGACACAGCTAGACCCAATAGGCATTACAACAGACGCAAGTGCCTGGGGTTGGGGGGCTCATTTAGGAGACCGCTACGCCCAGGGTCCCTGGGATCAGAGTCAGAGCAGAGCTTCCTCAAACTTCAGGGAGCTTCTGGCAGTTGGGAAGGCATTAAGTGTCTTCCGGGACTTGATCCAAGGAAGGGAAGTCCAAATTTTCTCGGACAACCGGGTGGCAGTATCCTATTTGAACCGTCAAGGGGGAACAAGGTCAGTCAGTCTAAGGGCACTGACCCAAGATTTCCTGGGGGAGGCAGAGAAAAACATTCTCTCAATCTCTGCGGTCCACATAAAGGGATCCCTCAATATACAAGCAGACTTCCTCAGCAGACAGCCCATTCTTCAGGGAGAATGGGAGTTGAACGAAGAAGTTTTCGCTCTGGTAAGACGTCATTTCGGAGTACCAGAGATAGATTTATTCGCTTGTCAAAAGAACGCAAAAGTGCGGAGATTCTTCTCTCTCATGAGAGAACAGAGATCCTCAGGGGTAGACGCCCTCGCTCAGAACTGGGACTTCAGTCTGGCATATGCCTTCCCTCCCCTGGTACTCATCCCACGAGTGCTTCAAAAGCTGTCACAGTCGGATGGAGACCTTATCCTGATTGCACCCTGGTGGCCGAAGCGGGTCTGGTTCCCCACCATGTGGAGGTGGTCAGTCGTGCCTCCGCTGCATCTCCCGGTCAGGCGGGATCTTCTCTGCCAAGGCCCAGTGCTTCATCCCAACTCGGGGTTTCTGTCCCTGTCGGCCTGGCTCTTGAGAGGGAGATCCTCAGGAACAGGGGATGCTCGGAGAAGGTAATTGACACTCTTCTCCTTAGTAGGAAGAAGGTTACCAGACAAATTTATGCAAAGGTCTGGAAGGTCTTCTCTAGATGGGCTCAAGCAAATCAGAGAACTATCCAGACGATTCCAACCGTTCTGGATTTTCTCCAGGAAGGGGTAGACCAAGGGTTAGCGGTCAGTACCCTTAGGGTCCAGGTAGCAGCCCTGTCAGTGTTCTTTGACACAAGGTTAGCTCAAGACCCTCTGGTTAAGAGATTTTTGCTAGCCAGGGAAAGGTTAACCCCGGTAAGGACAGTTAGCTTCCCGCCGTGGGATTTGTCCCTGGTTCTGGATGCCCTAACGAAAGGGCCATTTGAGCCGTTGGATCAAATTTCATTTACATTTCTTTCCCTTAAGATGGCCTTTCTTCTAGCCATTACCACAGCTAGAAGAGTAGGCGACCTACAGGCCCTGACAATAAAAGAGCCTTTTTTGTTGATCCTAGAGGACAGGGTAATCCTTAGACAGGATCCTCTTTATTTACCAAAAGTGACCTCTGGGTTCCACAGGTCACAAGAGATTATTCTTCCATCATTCTGCCAGAATCCGAAGAATGAGAAGGAAGAAAGATTGCACCTTTTTAGATGTTAGACGCTGTCTTTTAGTCTATCTAGAAAGGGCAAGGGAGTTTAGGAGATCAAATCATCTTCTAGTTACTTTTGGGGGCCAAAGAAAGGGTCTTCAGGCCTCAAAACCTACGATAGCCAGGTGGATTAAGCAGGCAATAGCATTAGCCTATAAACACTCGGATAAACCGGTTCCATCCCACCTTAAGGCTCATTCAACCAGATCTCTGGCGACCTCCTGGGCAGAAAGGGCAGGTGCTTCCATAGATCAGATCTGCAAGGCAGCAACATGGACGAGCCATAATACCTTCCTGAGGCATTACAGAGTGGAGCTGTTGTCCCCTCAGGACTTGGCTTTTGGCAGGAAGGTCCTACAGGCGGTGATCCCACCCTAAGGTAGGCCTTAACTTCTTGCTCATCGTCTCAGGTGTGCCGTCCTGGAAGATGACTAGAGAAAAATACCAGTTACACTTACCGGTAACGGATTTTCTAGGAAATCTTCCAGGACGGCAGGCCTACTTCCCTACCCTTAAATGTTGGTGATGTTTTATTCTTCACAGAATGTACCCTCTGACACTGGTGTGGGTGTTTACTTTGTCATAACTGAGGGTCAGAGGGAGGGGTGGGGCTTTTTAAACTTTAATTGTGTTTCCTGCCAGGTGTGACCAGTCATCCTCTCAGGTGTGCCGTCCTGGAAGATTTCCTAGAAAATCCGTTAACGGTAAGTGTAACTGGTATTTTTTTCCACCTCCCATGTTTGACGGTGGTGATGGTGTTCTTGGGGTCATAGGCAGCATTCTTCCTCCTTCTCCAAACACGGCGAGTTGATGCCAAAGAGCTCGATTTTGGTCTCATCTGACCACAACACTTTCACCCAGTTCTCCTCTGAATCATTCAGATGTTCGTTAGCACAAGTACAGACCTGTCTGAAGTTCACTTTCTTGAGCAGGGGGACCTTGCGGCCACTGCAGGATTTCAGTCCTTCACGGTGTAAGTGTGTTACCAAATGTTTTCTTGGTGACCATGGTCCTAGCTGCCTTAAGACCATTGACCAGATTCTCCTGTGTAGTTCTAGGCTGATTCCTCACCGTTCATGATCATTGAAACTTCACGAGGTGAGATCACGGAGCCCCAGACTGAGGGAGATTGACAGTTATTTTGTGTTCCTTCCATTTGCAAATAATCGCACCAAATGTTGTCACCCTCTCACCAAACTGCTTGGTGATGGTCTTGTAGCCCATACCATCCTTTGTGTAGGTCTACAATCTTGTCCATGACATCCTTGGAGAGCTCTTTGGTCTTGGCCATGGTGGAGAGATTGGAATCTTATTGGTTGATTGCTTCTGTAGACAAAATGTCTTTTATACAAGTAACAAGCTGAGATTAGGAGCACTCCCTTTAAGGGAGGGTTCCTAATCTCAGCTTGTTACTGTATAGAAAACACTTGGGAGACAGAAATCTTGCTGATCGAGTATCAAATACTTATTTCACTTATTAAACTGCAAATCAATTTATAACTTTTTTGAAATGTGTTTTTTTGGATATTTTTGTTGTTTTTCTGTCTCTCACTGTTAAAATAAACATACGGTACCATTAAAACTATAGACTGATCATTTCTTTGATCCCCTGCTGATTTTGTAAATTTGCCCACTAAAAAATAATTGATCAGTCTATAATAACCGTGGCAACAAGGTAAGTTAAAAATAGGGGGGGCGGAGGTGATAATCCGCTTAAAGAAACACATGCGTGTGTGTGTATGTATATACCCAGTGAGGGAAAAAGTATTTGTCAGTGGGAAAACGTACAAAATCAGCAGGTGATCAAATACTTATTTCAATCATTAAACTGCAAATCAATTTATAAATGCGTTTTGTTTTTTTTGGGGATATTTTTGTTGTTTTTCTGGCTCTCACTGTTAAGTAAACCTAAATTAAAATGATATACTGATCAATTCTTTGTCAGTGGGCAAACGTACAAAATCAGCAGGGGATCAAAGAATTGATCAGTATATCATTTTAATACAGATTTATTTAAAAAATAAAAAAATAAAGATATTTAGGAGGGATGGACAGGGGGGGTTTTAAGATCAGCTTTAAAGGCAATATACACTTTCAAATATTTTTTGTTGTTTTAACTAGGTATTCCACTGAATCGCACGTTTTCCCGTGACTGCAGTGGAATCACACTGGATCTCACCAAAAGTAGTGCATGTACGACATTTAAAAGCGCACTGTAACCAGATCTCGAGGTGCATATATACTAATATATACATACCATGCGATCCAGTGCAGGCATACATACTGTGTTTGGGTTTTGCATTACATTGACATCTGCAGCAGACTGCCCACCCAGTTAGTTTTGAAAGTGGTGTGGGAAACATGCACAGAACACTGGGTTTTTTGCACCATATTTTGGCATGAACAGGCCCTCCAGTATAGTTCTATTAACTGTATTATTTGTTTGCCATGCTGTCACGTACCTGGTGGTTGAGCCCACGGATGCAGAGAGCGGCCTCTCGTGTTCCTCTGGCTCAAGAACACCAGGTAGAGCAGACAGATGTTCAGGAGCACAGAAGGGGCACAAGTGCCTGGGAGGACACAATGCCAGGGCTGGTCCGAACTCCAGGTAGCAGACGGGAACCAAAAGCAGGCTGGAACCAGGATCAGCGTAGGGTAGGAGGACCACTGGAACAGGGAGGAAGGTGTCTTGCAGATCAGGACACAGGCAGGTCTTCAGGCAGGCCGGGTAGGGTGCTGGTAGGTAGGTAGGAACGGCACCCAGGCAGCAGGCAAAGAATAGTCAGGGTCGAGCCAGGTCGGACACAGGCGGGCAGGAACGGTAACAAGGCAGCAGGCAGAAGAAGTGAAGACAGGCCGAGGTCGGTGGCAGGCAGCAAGCAGCGGATAGTTCAGAGGTAAGCCGGGTAACAGGTATCGGGTAGCAGATAAGGTACAACAGGGGGTCTCTCAAACGCTGTAGACCGGACAGCAGGGAGGCCTGGTGACAGGCTCCCTTTAAATAGACCTATTGGCGCCAAGGTCCGTCATGCTGCGCGCAAATAATAATTCTGTGAATAATATAGTGCTGGTATTGGCACTGTCTGTTTCAGTTGTGAAGTGGCTCATTTATAAATCTGAGCCCCTCATTTTTTCTTGGACTCTATGCCTTACTGTCAGCACAATATATCTGAGACTTAATTACAGCTGCCGCTACGGCAGGGCATTTCCTGCCATTAGGCAAGATGATCGCTTTGCCTCAGGTGAGGTCTAGGGGCGGCATTAGATGATGCTCCGACTTTGGCTCATGGCTCTGACTTGGTACAGACAGAGAGAAAAGCACACAGACACTAATTAAGATGGAGAAAAGTAGATTTGTTGGTGATGCAATAAAAAGCTTGATTTTTATTTATTCCTCCCAGAGAAATGGGCTACCCCTGGGCATACCTGACCTGTGTGTACACACTGCTATATACACTATATGCTCCAACATGGAGGCTGTCATAGATTACCATAGGGCTACAGTCATACAGCCGCACAGAGGTGCCCATGGGCAGCTGCCGGCGAGAATCTTATTGCACACATTGTGGGTGAACAGCAGCAGCTGTCAGATTTGTGCTCTGTACAGATCAATGGGTGGTGGTACGGCTGTTTTGCATGTGACCGCTCTAATGCAGTCCCAAACAAAGTGAGATGTCTGTTTCTCGCCTTTTACATTTCATATCTGTGTTGTACATCTCTTTTTTGGGATATAGTGTGTGTGTGTGTGTGTGTGTGTGTGTGTATGTATGTATGTGTGTATATATGTATGTGTATGTATGTATATGTATATATATATATATATATATATATATATATATATATATATATATATATATATATATACACACACACACACACACACACACACACACACACACACACACACACACACACACACACACACACACACACACACACACACACACACACACACACACACACACACATATAATATACATACATACATATTATTCCACCTGCCAATTCATCTAACCATCAACATATACAGTGGGGACGGAAAGTATTCAGACCCCCTTAAATTTGTCACTCTGTTATATTGCAGCCATTTGCTAAAATCATTTAAGTTCATTTTTTTCCTCATTAATGTACACACAGCACCCCATATTGTCAGAAAAACACAGAATTGTTGACATTTTTGCAGATTTATTAAAAAAAAAAAAAATGAAATATCACATGATCAGACCCTTTGCTGTGACACTCATATATTTAACTCAGGTGCTGTCCATTTCTTCTGATCATCCTTGAGATGGTTCTACACCTTCATTTGAGTCCATCTGTGTTTGATTATACTGATTGGACTTGATTAGGAAAGCCACACACCTGTCTATATAAGACCTTACAGCTCACAGTGCATGTCAGAGCAAATGAGAATCATGAGGTCAAAGGAACTGCCTGAAGAGCTCAGAGACAGAGTTGTGGCAAGGCACAGATCTGGCCAAGGTTACAAAAAAATTGCTGCTGCACTTCAGGTTCCTAAGAGCACAGTGGCCTCCATAATCCTTAAATGGAAGATGTTTGGGAAGACAAGAACCCTTCCTAGAGCTGGTCGTCCGGCCAAACTGAGCTATCGGGGGAGAAGAGCCTTGGTGAAAGGGGTAAAGAAGAACCCAAATATCACTGTGGCTGAGCTCCAGAGATGCAGTTGGGAGATGGGAGAAAGTTGTAAAAGGTCAACCATCACTGCAGCCCTCCACCAGTCGGGGCTTTAGAGCAGAGTGGCCCGACGGAAGCCTCTCCTCAGTGCAAGACACATGAAAGCCTGCATGGAGTTTGCTAAAAAAAACACACCTGAAGGACTCCAAGATGGTGAGAAATAAGATTCTCTGGTCTGATGAGACCAAGATAGAACTTGTTGGCCTTAATTCTAAGCGGTATGTGTGGAGAAAACCAGGCACTGCTCATCACCTGTCCAATACAGTCCCAACAGTGAAGCTTGGTGGTGGCAGCATCATGCTGTGGGGGTGTTTTTCAGCTGCAGGGACAGGACGACTGGTGGCAATTGAGGGAAAGATGAATGCGGCCAAGTACAGGGATAAACCTTCTCCAGAGTGCTCAGGACCTCAGACTGGGCCGACTGTTTACCTTCCAACAAGACAATGACCCTAAGTACACAGCTAAAATAACGAAGGAGTGGCTTCACAACAACTCCGTGACTGTTCTTAAATGGCCCAGCCAGAGCCCTGACTTAAACCCAATTGAGCATCTCTGGTGAGACCTAAAAATGGCTGTCCACCAACGTTTACCATCCAACCTGACAGAACTGGAGAGGATCTGCAAGGAGGAATGGCAGAGGATCCCAAAATCCAGGTGTGAAAAACTTGTTGCATCTTTCACAAAAAGACTCATGGCTGAATTAGAGCAAAAGGGGCTTCTACTAAATACTGAGCAAAGGGTCTGAATACTTAGGACCATGTGATATTTCAGTTTTTCTTTTTTAATAAACCTGCAAAAATGTCAACAATTCTGTGTTTTTCTGTCAATATGGGGTGCTGTGTGTACATTAATGAGGAAAAAAATGAACTTAAATGATTTTAGCAAATGGCTGCAATATAACAGAGTGACAAATTTAAGGGGGTCTGAATACTTCCCGTCCCCACTGTATATGTTGATGGCTAGATGAATTGGCTGGGGCATGTGGAATAATTGCCCCTGGGAGGGAAGTGGGTGGTAAAGGTGGATCTATGTCGATGGTGACTGGCATGATGTCAGATGATTTGCTGGTGCTGACCATTGTGGGTGGCAATGTGTGAAGGGGTACATAGCTGGAGATGGGCCCAAGTGGGGGAAGAGGAGTGGCCCTCTGTGAATATGGAGGTGGATTCCTATGTCTATTATATTTGTGTTTATTGGGTATTGCTGGTTTATGAGTATTGCACCTGGAACTGGGTTGTTTGGCGATGGTTATATGTGTATTCTGTGTTGTTTGGCCTGAGCCCCCCTGGGAGGGACGCTTCCAATCAAACACTTGGCCATTACTGTATTCAAAGGTTTTACGTTCTAATTTATTTGTTTTTGTGGAAATAAGATTATCTATATCTTTAACATTTTTGTTTAAACCTGTAGCCATTTTGAGTATAAGCAAGAGGAACTGAATACTTGAATATGTGCTTCTCTTTCTTTAGCTTGCTGTTGTACCAACTCTAGTTTCCTTTGCCTCTGTTGGACCAAAATTTTGATCCATTTGATAGTGCAGAATTCTGCTAGTAATCTCTACTCTTTAGCTAGCCCTCGTTAGTATAGTGGTAAGTATCCCGCCTGTCATGCGGCGGGAGACCGGGGTTCGATTCCCCGATGGGGAGGCTCTTCTTTCCCAGCCTTTTATCCTGCCTGGAAATTCCCGAAATCCTTTTCAGCATGGTCATCTACTAATTTGACAAGACTATATAAGCTGTCATCTACAGATGGAATTCAAACATTTCCTATGTTATGTACTAATTATGGACTTCCAAATAACGAGATATTCCGATATCTGCAAATTAAGAACTTCTATACGCCTCTCATTAGGTCAGGTGTAATACTTCAGTTGTCTCGGTTTGAACACATCTGTATGAGTGACCCACATGTTAAAGGTTTAATTTCCTATGTGTACCAGACTCGCATCACTACCCCAACTGAAGTACTTCCATCGTATACTGTTAAATGGGCACAAGATATGGGTCGTACATTTGATAACAATGACTGGTCTAACATTTGGTTAGCTACTAAATCATCTCCTAATTGGTATGCCTTAGAAACCAACTTCAAAGTTCTGGCACGTTTGTACCGGCGATAATTGCTAAATTCTCTCCTTCTTACCCTAATAATTGTTTTAGAGGTTGCTCTTCTCCCGGTACTCATCTCCACATATGGTGGGACTGTCCGGTGGCGCAAGAATTTTAGAATAATATCTTCGCAATGGCCTCCAAAGCTTTAGACATCTATATTGCACCGGATCGAGCTATTGCACTCTTAAATCTTAAACCAGATTCCATCACCCCCTCACAATTCAAATTACTTATACACATTAGTACGGCAGCCAAACAAACCATAGCTAAGGCTTTAAAAACAAAACATTTAATGGTGGCAGAGGCCAAACATAGATTGAACAACGCTCTAATTTTTGCTAAAATTACAGCTATTGAAGACAATAATATTAACAAATTCCGTATGATCTGGCAACCTTGGGTTACATTTCTTTCCTTCTGACTTCGATCAGTCAATGTTACCATACTAAAATCCTTGTGTATCATTTTTGTTGTACTATTTGATTATGTTAGGAGCCGGGTCATCACTTCGAGAGACTCTACCTCTTTCCTCCTCTCTCTTTTTTTCTCTTCCTTTTCCTCCTCTTCTCCCTTTTTTTCTTTTTTTTTTTTATGTTCTACTCTTGGTCTATCCATGATATCCTTGATAGGTAGGGTATTATAATATACTCCTTTATATGATAATCCTCTCGAATAATATATTACCCATCTATATTTATTTATTTACTTTTACTCAAATGTCTCCTTTTTCCTTTTTTGTTGCTATGTTAGTAACAACAATGGGTGACATTATTGTTTCACATATTGATTTATTTCTCGCTAGCACTGAGATTTGCTTTTATCTTGAGGATTCGATTTCCATAACTTTCCCTAAGTTCTGGTTATGTTAAACTAATGCTTATCAGGGAAAGGGTTACACGGTTATACCTTTATGTTGTTTGTCTCATGTTACATGTTATATATTGGTGATATTACATCTCCGGTTTTGACTAGACATGCCCCTGCCCGTTCACATTTTGAGCCCATTAGGGGTGGACAGGTGGTCCAGAGGCATTACTTACTAATTTTTCCCATATAAGTTTGATATTATTTTTGTTCTGTACCTACATTATTATACTATACAATCTCTAGGTTTCTTAAATTTTCAATTTTTCACATACCTATCTTGTGTATTCAATAGTTGATGATTATTATTATTATTATATAGGATTTATATAGCGCCGACAGTTTGCGCAGCGCTTTACAACATGAGGGCAGACAGTACAATTACAATACAAATCAATACAGGAGGGATTAGAGGACCCTGCTCGTTGGAGCTTACAATCTAGAAGGGAGGGTCAATTGGAACAAAAGGTAATACTGTGGGGGGATGAGCTGATGGAGAAAATGAAAATACGGTTGTTGTTGTTAGGTGTGGGTAGGATATGCTTCTCTGAAGAGAAGGGTTTTCAGGGATCGTCTAAAAGCTAATAAAGTAGGAGATAGGCTGACAGATTGGGGTAGGGCATTCCATAGGATTGGAGAGGCTCTGGAAAAGTCCTGGAGGCGAGCATGGGAGGAGGTGATGAGGGAGCTAGAGAGCAGGAGGTCTTGAGAGGAACGAAGAGAACGAGTAGGTTGGTATTTAGAGACTAGGCTAGTGATGTAGCTGGGGGCAAAATTGTGGATGGCTTTGTACGTAGTTGTTAGTATTTTAAATTTAATTCTTTGGCCGAGTGGAAGCCAGTGGAGGGATTGACAGAGAGGAGTGGCAGACACAGAGTGATTGGTAAGGTGGATGAGTCTGGCAGCATCATTCATGATGGATTGCAGAGGTGATAGACTATGTAGAGGTAAGCCAATGAGTAGGAAGTTGCAGTAGTCGAGGCGAGAGATGACGAGCGAGTGAATTAAGAGCTTAGTTGTGTCATTGGTTAGAAAGGGGCATATTTTGGCGATGTTGCGGAAGTGGAGGCGGCAGGATTTGGACAGTGATTGGATGTGTTGCTTGAAGGAGAGTTCAGAGTCCAGGACTACACCTAGAACCTTGGCATGTGGGGATGGGCTGATAGTTGTGCCATCAATTTTGACAGAGAGATAAGGGGAAGGGGCATATGGGGGTGGAAAAAGTTCGGTTTTGGGTAGATTGAGTTTGAGGAAGTGGTGTGACATCCAGACGGATATATCTGATAGTAGATTAGTGATACGTGAGGAGACAGAGGGAGTGAGCTGAGGGGTAGAGAAATAGATTTGAGTGTCGTCAGCGTAGAGTTGGTATTGGAAGCCATGGGAGGCTATCAGTTGACCCAAGGAGGAGGCGTAGATTGAAAATAGAAGAGGTCCAAGAACAGAACCTTGGGGGACCCCAACAGAGAAAGGAAGAGGAGGAAGTAGAGTTGTAAGAAACGCTAAAGGTGCGGTTGGATAAGTAGGAAGAGAACCAGCGAAGAGTACAGTCACGGAGACCAAAGGTGTGGAGTTCTTTGAGGAGGTGGTCAACCGTATCAAATGCAGCAGAGAGGTCCAGGAGTAGGAGTACAGAATAATGTCGATTGGTTTTGGCCGTTAGTAGATCATTTGTTTTTAGGAGAGCAGTTTCTGTGGAGTGTTGAGGACGAAATCCAGACTGAAGGGGATCAAGAAGGCCATTATCAGCGAGGTGGACGCTCAGTCGGTTGTAGGCCAGACGTTCAAGGAGTTTGGATAAGAAGGGGAGCAAGGAGATGGGGCGTAGGTTGTTAAGATTGGATGGGTCCAGTGAGGGCTTTTTAAGTATGATAATAATAACAACTATGTCGCTTATTTCGATTACCCATGTTATGATGCATGTTATGTTTTGTTATTAAAAAATTCAACAAAATAATTGAACAAGTAATCTCTACTCTTTGAGTCTCTGTCCAGGAAACTGCATTGTTTCTTGATCCCAAAGACCTCTCAGAGTAATTCCCAGTTCTAGGTATTTTTTGAGGAAGGATAAATCCCACCATTGGGTGTGTTCATACTATTTTGCATCCTGTGCTTGGAGAAAATCTTTCCTCATGTGAATTTCAAAGGCCTCAGTGTGTGTCAAATTATTGGGTGTGGGGGTCATTGTGTTATCTTGGCTGTTATGATGTGTTCTGTTTATTCCAATATTATCGAAAATGGCTTGAAGTCTGCTGGACTTTTCTGGATGCATGACAAGTTACAACAATAAACACACACACACAAAGCACAAAAAAAATAAAAATAAAATTGATTAATGAACCAATGAATATATAACAATGGGGAGTGAAATGAAATTATACATCAGTCTGCCATGGGGTGTTTGACTTAGTTATTTATTCATTAATTTTTATTCATTTTTTTTTTTTATTTATTATTTTTGGTTGATTATGTACTCAACACATATATTTTTATTCCTATTCTTATATTGATGCAATTGTGATTAATTCATCATTGTTTTTTTTAATTGCCCTTTTATCATGGTTATTACATTTTTGTACTATGGGATAATAGTCCCGTAATGGGATATTTTACCTTTTGTAATTGCATTCTGTATAATCATACTTTACCTGTAGGGATTACCTCTGAGCAGCGAGGAGTTAACGGTTTCCATTCAATTGTCCCGTATCACTGCTCAGCCCATTCCCCGCCCACCTATAGGGTTTTTAAACTCCCTAGTTGCCGAATTCCCGTGACTTTGATAAAGCCCATGTGCGCGAAACGCGTCATTGCGGCAACCAAGAAGCTTGCGGGGTCACACTGGTCCCTGAGCCTAGCCATCCACCAGCGCTGCACGCCATCCACGCCAGCTGCTCCGGCTCTTTCCTCGCATCTTCCACCATTGGACCAGGGCATTGCCACCCACACCTGGTAGCAGCCACACGCCTGTCTGGTACCACCAGGAGAGAGCATTGTTACATCCATCCATTGACCACAGCATCATTCCATCCCCTGGCAGCACGCCGACTCTGACACGTGGAGTACTGTGTTCCACCCAACCGGAGACTGCTGCCTACCCCTCCTCCACCACAAGCACGCCCATCTGCCACAGCCCGCTGGTGAGCGGGCCCCTCGTCCAAATCAGCGCAGTGGGAACACTGGCGCCACCCCCACTGCCAGGTTCCTTCCATCTGTGGATGCGGCCAGCTCCTCCCTGCTCTTAGGACCTCCAGCGATACTGGAAGCCTTCTCATTTTATCTCCTATCCCTCCCTGCATCCCGAGTGCATTGATATTTGGATTTTTGATTCCACACAATCATCATCGAATAAACTGTTTTATATTATCACATTACTGCTACTGAGAGACTCTTTCCTTTTAACCCAATGAGCGCTGGTATCTTGTGTTGTGCATTGTGTTATCCATATTTCCAGTAATGGTTGGTCTCCAGCTGCACTGGGTCCAGTTCCCACTGTACCACGTGTGATTCCTTTCACAGCCATATAGGACCACATTTTAGCGCTGGTGACACTCGCCATTCATCACAGGTGCTCTGGACTGATGAGGCAAAATTGCAAATATTTGGCTGTAGCAGGAGGCAGTTTGTTCACCGAAGGACTGGAGAGCGGTACAATAATGAGTGTCTGCCGGCAACAGTGAAGCATTGTGGAGGTTTTGGGTTGCATTTCTGCAGAAAGTGTTGGAGATTTGGTTGAGATCAATGGTGTCCTCAGTGCTAAGAAATACAGACAGATACTTTACCATCATGCCATACCATCAGGGAGGCCCCACATGTATTCTGCAGCAGGACAACAACCTCAAACATACAGCCAATGTCATTAAGAACTATCATCACTATAGAGGAGAACAAGGAGTTCTGGAAGTGATGGTTACTTTGGCCCCCACAGGGCCCTGATCTCAACATCACGAAGTCTGTCTGGGATTACACACAGATATAGAAGGATTTGAGGCAGCCTACATCTACAGAAGCTCTGTGGTTAGTTCTCCAAGATGTTTGGAACAACCTACCTGTCAAGTTCCTTCAAAAACTGTGTGCAAGTGTACCTAGAAGAATTGATGCTGCTTTGAAGGCAAAAGGTGGTCACACCAAATATTGATATTTGATTTGGATTTCTCTTCTGTTCATTTACTTAATTTTGTTAATTGATACAAATAAACTATTAATCCTAATTCTGAAAGCATTCTTAAAATGTAATATTAAAGGTTAATTTTTTATTTTTTTTTGGTTTTAAAATGACATGTTATACTTGGCTGCTCTGTGCAATGGTGCCATGTACTCCTGGTCCCTGGCTCTTGGTGAGTGCCCCTATAGCAAACCACTTGCCATGAGAGCACTCATACATGTTCGCTCCTGAGCCCTGCCCTGTCTATAAGACGCACAGAACAGGGCTTGACCCTGCCCCTGCTCCCTTTTCACTGGCTCTGATTGAGAGTAGTGGGAGCCAATGGCTCCCGCTGCTGCATCTGAGCCAATGAGGAGCCGGAGAGCCGAGAGAGCCTTGGCTCACCTGCACATCGCTTGATCGAGATCAGGCTCAGCTATATTATTAAAAGGTGGGGGTGGAGGGGTTGCGGGAGAAGCTGCATTCAGAAGGATATTTCACCTTACTGCATATTATACAGTATGATAAAAACGCCTTTACAACCACTTCATTGTATGGAATTTTTTCACACCTGTCTAAAACATTATTTGAATGGATGAATGAATGATTTGTATAGCGCTGCAACTGCGAACTGAATCGCCTCGAGGCCCTTGATCCGACCTGCATTGACTTCTTCTTAAGAGGTGAGTCTTTGAGTTTTTTCCTGAAGGCCCGATGGTTTCCTTCCAAGCGGATGTTCGTAGGTAGAGTGTTCCATAGCCGTGGTCCTTGGACTGCAAATCTTCGCTCTCCCCTTGATTTGTACCGGGACTTGGGGATGAGGAGGAGGTTTTGGTTGGTTGATCGGAGGTTGCGATTGGGAGTGTAGTGTTTTTTATTTTTTCGCATAAGTATTGAGCATCTCCTTGTCTGCATTGGTGGGTCAGGCAGAGGGTCTTGAATGTGATCCGATCCTTTACGGTTAGCCAGTGTAGGATCCTCAGGGAGGGGAGATGGATTCCCATGGTTTTTTTCCCATGACTAGTCTTGCTGCCGTGTTTTGAACAACTTGTAGGTGTGCAATCTGGAATTTTAGGTAGTCCTATGTAGAGGGAGTTTGCGTAGTCGAGTCGAGAGTTGATGATTGTTCCGACCACTATTGCTTTTTCCTTTTCTGGAATGAAGGGGATGAGTCTACGTAGCAGGCGTAGAAGGTGGTAGGATCCGCTGACTACTGATCCTATTTGTGCATCCATTGACATTTCTGAATCGAAGATGACTCCAAGACTTTTGGCTTTTATGCTTAGGGGGATGGTCTGTCCAAGGATGTTGGGTGAAGTCCATGGTGTCGTAGATTTAATATTTCGGTTTGCATTTAGGAGGAGTTCTGTTTTGGATCCGTTAAGTTTGAGGGAGCTCGTGGACATCTATTGATGTGAGGCATTTTTCTAATTCCTGATATTGGTCTTTTTGTCCGGGGATCCGAAGGTAGAGTTGAGTATCATCCGCGTATGAGTGGAAGCATAGGTCTGATTTGCTGATGAGTGTAGTGTATATAAATCTTTGGAAAGAATATTTAAAAAAATTTAATATACTATATGTAAATGTATAATATATCATATTTTTATTAAAAAATATTCCCTCTGCAGATTTATTCTGACTTTCCAATAATGAAGTCTCTTGATCTGAATGACATTTACTATGTAGGCATCAGATGCTCATGCAAAGGAAATTAACATCATTTGGAATTTAAGCGATAGCAAAACTTAAAAAAAAAAATCGCCATCGTGCTAATTAGTGTCATAGCCAATCCAACTTGATCTTATCTGAATATCATGCTAACAATTTACACACATTGATTAGTTTTTCCTGTGTGCTTTGCAAATTTGCAATGTAGCATCAAACCCTTTTGGATGAAGCTGTTCTAAATTTAAACTGCTGAACTTTAGCCTTTTCATTTTGTTATGTTAGTTAAAAAGCTCACTTATATGATCTCCTTTTTATCAGCAAAATGGTTATGTTGTGGGGTACATATCTGAGACTGCTAATTGTGTAACAACTGTGTTTAAAAAGAATTATAGAAATCATTTTTTTCAATATTTCTTCAGCTTCCATTCACACTTGTGCGACTTTGGAATTAAATTTGCATGACAAGTCACAGCCCATTTTTTTTCAATGGCACCGGTTCACATCTATGATAGTAGAGATCTATATATATATATATATCTATAAAAAAAATTCTATGAAAAAAAATCCAAACCATCATGGTCCTGTGTGAAAAAGTGATTGCCCCCCCTTGTTAAAACATACTATAACTGTGGTTGTCCACACCTGAGTTCAATTTCTCTAGCCACACCCAGACCTGATTATTGCCACACCTGTTCACAATCAAGGCATCACTTAAATAGGAGCTGCTTAACACAGTAAGGTCCACCAGAAGATCCTTAAAAGCTACACATCATGCCGAGACCCAAAGAAATAAAGGGACAATTGAGAAAGAAAGTAATTGAGATCTATCAGTCTGG
Source organism: Lithobates sylvaticus (assembly GCA_028564925.1). NCBI lineage: Eukaryota > Metazoa > Chordata > Amphibia > Anura > Ranidae > Lithobates > Lithobates sylvaticus. Next base: position 175,389,140 of record CM053038.1, read on the forward strand.
AAAGGGTTATAAAGCCATTTCCAACGCTTTGGGAATCCAGCGAACCACAGTGAGAGCCATTATCCACAAATGGCGAAGACATGGAACAGTGGTGAACCTTCCCAAGAGTGGCCGGCCGCCCAAAATTACCCCAAGAGCGCAGCGACGACTCATCCAAGAGGTCACAAAAGACCCCACAACAACGTCCAAGGAACTGCAGGCCTCACTTGCCTCAGTTAAGGTCAGCGTTCATGCCTCCACCATCAGGAAAAGACTGGGCAAAAATGGCCTGCATGGCAGAGTTCCAAGGAGAAAACCACTGCTGAGCAAAAAGAACATCAAAGCTCGTCTCAATTTCTCCACAACACATCTTGATGATCCCCAAGACTTTTGGGACAACATTCTGTGGACCGATGAGACAAAAGTGGAACTCTTTGGAAGGTGTGTGTCCAAGTATATCTGGCGTAGAAGGAACACTGCATTTCAGAAAAAGAACATTATACCAACAGTAAAATATGGTGGTGGTAGTGTGATGGTCTGGGGCTGTTTTGCTGCTTCAGGACCTGGAAGACTTGCTGTGATAAAAGGAACTATGAATTCTGCTGTCTACCAAGAGATCCTGAAGGAGAATGTCCGACCATCTGTTCGTGTACTCAAGCTGAAACGAACTTGGGTTCTGCAGCAGGACAATGATCCTAAACACACCAGCAAGTCCACAACCGAATGGCTGAAGAAAAACAAAATGAAGACTTTGGAGTGGCCTAGCCAAAGTCCTGACCTGAATCCTATTGAGATGTTGTGGTATGACCTTAAAAAGGCCATTCATGCTCGAAAACCCTCTAATGTAACTGAATTAGGACAATTCTGCAAAGATGAGTGGGCCAAAATTCCTCCAGGACGCTGTAAAAGCCTCATTGCACGTTATCGCAAACGCTTGGTTGCAGTTGTTGCTGCTAAGGGTGGCCCAACCAGTTATTAGGTTTAGGGGGCAATCACTTTTTCACACAGGGCCATGATGGTTTGGATTTTTTTTCACCTTTAATAATAAACACCTTAATTTACAAATTGCATTTTGTGTTTACTTGTGTTGTCCTTGACTATTGTTTAAATTGGTTTGATGTTCCGAAACACTTAAGTGTGACAAACATGCAAAGGAACAGGAAATGAGGAAGGGGGCAAACACTTTTTCACACCACTGTATATATGTATGTATATGTGTGTGTATGTGTGTATGTGTGTATGTATGTGTATGTATGTGTGTGTGTGTGTGTATATATGTGTGTATATATATATATATATATATATATATATATATATCTACCCCCCGTGAAAATGCTGTGGGACTTAAGTGCTTGTAAACCCTTACAAACCACTTGGACCTACAGGTAAGCCTAGATAAGGCTTACCTGTAGGTCAAAGAAATATCGCCTAAACCTACAGGGTTTAGCAGATATTTGCCAAAATACAGGCACCGCTGTCTACGGCGAATACGGTGAGCAGGTGCACTGGGAAGGCCACTCTCAACGCCGATATGTCGCGAGTGGCGTCTCCCGTGAGCACGCGCGGGAGTGACGTCATTGTGGCGCCGTCGAATGACAGCGACGGAGCCGCAAGACCCACTGAGAAGATGGAGGCTCCGTACACAAGGGGACAGCAGTGACTTTGCTGGCTTCAGTGTCAGGTAAGTGACACATAATGGACGACTATGCGATGCATATTAGTCCATTATGCTTTACCTTTGCAGGGAAACAAAGAGGAAGTAAACCCATTAGGGTTTACTTCCTCTTTAAGGGCAACTGATCAACGACAAAATATGAAAAAATAGAAATGTATTATTAATATAAAATATGTGGTGCATACATCACCATAAATCGAATACATAAAAACAAGAAGCAGAATTAGATCATGTAAATACAGTTCCTTCAGTATTGGGCCCGACGCATTTCAGGACCTATGTATTTTTTTTATAGTCCTTTCTTCAGGGGCATTCCATTACTGCTATACATTTTACAATGAAACAATGTCGCATATCAAAATCAACAGCGACAGAGAAATGAGCATCGTTGAAGCCAAGTCTAGAAAAACATACCAATCCAATGTGGAGTCTGCAATACAGGTACCACCTGATACAGAGCCAAAGATGGAAATAGGCTCAGATGTTGCAGCGAACCTTGTGGGGGGGGGGGGGGAATATGTGACCTGGAAGAGTAATCGTGTACGTTGGAGTGTTTGTGGACATCAGGTAAGTTTGGATAGGTGGAAGGCCATTTTTCCAAAACGCAAAACTTAAACGGCATTGCTGATTTTTACTGGTAATGTTAGTGAATGCCAAGGGAACAGAAATGTTTCTGTGAAAAGAGCAGATTTTGTGGGTTTTACATGTGGTTGTTAGGTTACAGACTAGCTAATATGAAATGATATATATTAGGCAGTGATGATATTATTGAAACAGAATGTCAGATTCTTATATCGCAATTGATAGTATAACATTTGAGTAACAAAGGTCATATGCTAGTTTAAGTAGAGTTGTACTATGATCATATAGGTGAAATGAGAGGGCTCACGCTGGCCACTGTCACACCTATATGATCATAGTACAGTGCTACTTAACCACTTGCCGCCCGCCATATAGCAATATGACGTTGGCAAAGTAGTTGCGATATCCTGACTGGACATCATATGACGTCACCAGGATATCAAGCCACGGGGGGCGCACATCGTGGCGATAGTTGTTTCGGTGTGTCAGTCTGACACCCCGCAACTCCGATTTAGGTAAAGAGTCTCTGACAGACTCTTTACCATGTGATGAACGTGTCCAATTACGACTGATCATGATATAAACAGGAAGAGCCGTTCATCGGCTTTTCCTCACTCGCGTCTGTCAGACGCGAGTAGAGGAGAGCAGATCGGCTGCTCTTTTGACAGGGGGGTCTGTGCTGATTGTTTATCAGCGCAGCCCCCCGAGGATGCCCACTCTGAACCACCAGGACCACCAGGGATGCCACCACTAATCACCACTAGGTATGCCACCCTAGACCACCAGGGATGCCAATCAGTGCCCACAATGGATGCTAATCAGTGCCCACTATGGGCATCACTGATTGGCAGGCATTATTGTTTGGCACTGATTAGCATCCATCAGTACCATCCAGTGTACATCAGTGCCCATCTGTGCCACCTATGTGTACCCATCGGTACCCATCTGTGCCACCTATGTGTACCCATCAGTGCTACCTATGTGTACCCATCAGTGCCGCCTATCAGTGCCACATATTAGTGCCCATCAGTGCCTCCTCATTGGTGCCCATCAGTGCAGCCCCATCAGTGAAGGAGAAAACTTACTTATTTACAAAGTGTTGTAACAGAAACCAAAAAAAAAGTATTTTTTTTCAAAATTTTCGGCCTTTATTTGTTTAGCAGAAAATAAAAATCCCAGAGGTGATCAAATACCACCAGAAGAAAGCTCTATTTGTGGGAACAACATGATAAAAATGTAGTTTGGCTACAGTGTAGTATGACTGCGCAATTGTCATTCAAAGTGCGACAGCGCTGAAATCTGACAATTGGTCTGGGCAGGAATATGTATAAGTGCCCTGTATTGAAGTGGTTAAACTAGCATATGACCTTTGTTACTCAAATGTTAAACTATCAATTGCGATATAAAAATCCTGGCATTCTGTTTCAATAATATCACTTTTTTTTTTTTACCCAAAATCTGCTCTTTTCACAGAAACATTTCTGTTCCCTTGGCATTCGCTAACATCACCAGTAAAATCAGCAATACCGTTTTTAAGTTTTGCGTTTTGGAAAAATGGCCTTCCACCTATCCAAACTTACCTGATGTCTGCAAACACTCGCAACTCTGAAACGCGTCGGTCTTTCTTGTCCTAGTCAAACTGTCAGGACAGAGCTGTGTGGTGTTTACTGTATCGTTGTAATTTTCTCAGTTTTTTTTATCACCTGATTTATACATGCATTCAATTTTCTTTTATTATTATTATGTTTTAACTTTTTTCAATAAATTTACCTTTTGATGTAACTTTACTGTTTGAAGACTCTCTGCCTTTTTAAAGTCCCATAGAGAAAAATTTCCCTTTGTGCATCCTAATAGGGATGTGGGCAGAGTGTCTTTCTCCATAAAGTCCTTGGCACTACCACAATATAAAGTTGCACCAAAAGTCACATCAGAGTCGCACTGGAAATTAGGCTACTTTGGAGATGCGCCAATGTGAATGGAGCCGCATAATTAAAGTGGTCCTAAAGGCAGAATTTTTTTTTTTTTTTTTTTTACCTTAATGCATTTTATTCATTAAGGTAAAAAAAAAACTGGGTGCAGCTCCCTATTCAGCCCCCCCCCCCCCTTATAGTTACCTGAGCCCCAGTTAGATCCAGCAATGTGCATGAGAGCAGCAGCTCTCCCGGGTCTCTCCCTCCTCATTGGTTAACACAGCAGCAGGAGCCATTGGCTTCTTCTGCTTCCAATTACAGCCAGTGAGCCAATGAGGAGAGATTGCAGGGCGGGGCCGAGACACGATGTGTGTGTGTGAATGGACAATGTCTATTCACAGGAGAGTGGCTTGAGAGTGTGCCTGCTAAAGTGCCCCATAAGAAGAGGTTTGGCTTGCTAATGGGGGGACTCGGCAGGGGGGGGGAGCCAGAACCACCGGTGGGGGTCCTAAAAAAAGATGATTGGGGCTGCTCTGTGTAAAACCATTGCACAGAGCAGTTAAGTATAACATGTTTGTTTATTGTTTTTAATTAATAAATTTTAGAATAATTTTAAGGCCATGTTCACACCAGAATGCTGTCCGGGAAAAGCATATTCTATGCATGTTTCCTGCACCATGCTCAAAACGCAATGCCTTTGTGATCTGCTTCGGGTCCTAATGTAATGTTAACGGCACCACAAATGCTTGTAGGCACAAAATTGAAAGGTACTGTATTACCCCAAGATTTGGTTTGTGCACTGGTCCAAATCATCTGGTGGAGGGGGGGGAGACTATGGTGTGGGGTTGTTTTTCAGGTGTTGGGCTTGGCCCGTTCGTTCCAGTGAAGGGAACTCTTTAAGGCATCAGCATACTAAGACATTATGGTCAATTCAGTGGCGTCACTAGGGTTGGTGTCACCTGATGCAGTAAAACATGGTGTCCCCATGCCCCCCCCCCCCCCCGACCGTTATCAGACCAGCTCAGGGTTGGTGACTCAGCTACTATAGATATTATAGCTGTGTCCAGCAGGACCCCCCCACCCTCAGCAGGCTCAGCTGTAACTGGGTGCATCATGCCAATCCCCCCCCCCCCCCCCCCCCCCCCCCTTATCGCAGCAGCTCACCTGGGCACCTCGGGCAATGGAGAACATCCCCATCGCAGTTTGCCACCCCCTCACGGGCGGCTCAGTCTCTGGTACACAATAATCCTGGGTGTCAGCTGGAGAGGACACAGTGTGGAGTGGAGAATAGATGGCAGCTCAGCAGCACAGTAGTGAGAGAGAAGGAGAGAAACACAGGCCAGGCGCAGACATAGCTCCAGAGGTGTTCCGGCTGCATAAAAACTGCCAGGGCTTTCACCACCTTCGGGATGGTGTCTCCCGGGTGCAGACCACACCCCCCTAGCAATGCCACTGGGTCAATTTCATGCTCCCAACTTTGTGGGAACAGTTTGGGGATGGTCCCTTCCTGTTCCAACATGACTGCACACCAGTACACAAAGTAAGGTCCATAAAGACATGGATGAGCAAGTTTGGGGTGGAGGAACTTGACTGGTCTGCACAGAGTCCTAAGCTCAATCTGATAAAACACCTTTTGGATGAATTAGAGCAGGGACTGTGAGCCAGGCCTTCTCGTCCAACATCAGTGCCTGACCTCACAAATGCACTTCTGGAAGAATCGTCAAACATTCCCATAGACACACTCCTAAATCTTGTGGACAGCCTTCCCAGAAGAGTTGAAGCTGTTATAGCTACAAAGGGTGGGTCGAATCAATATTGAACCCTACGGACTAGGCCCCCGTACACATGGTCGGAAATCCCGACGACAAAATTCGTCAGTTTTTTCCCAACGGATTTTTGTCCAAAACTGGTGTTGCATACACACGGTCGGACAAAGTTGTCGGAAAATCTGATCGTTCCGAACATGGTGATGTTCGTTGCGTACGATGGAACTAAGTAGAGGCTAGTAGCCAATAGCTTTGATCTCGTAATTTGATCTGAGCATGCGTGGCACTTTGTCGTCGGAATTCTCGTCACACGATCGGAAATAGTCCTATCGGATTTTGTTGTCGGAAAATTTGAGATCCTGCGCTCACATTTTCCGACGGAAAAAGTCCACTAGAGCCCACACACGATCGGATTTTCCGACAACCAGTGTTGGTCATCTTACTTTAAAAAAGTAATTAAGTTACATATTACTTCTCCCAAAAAGTAATTGCGTTAGTAACTCAGTTACTACATTGGAAAAGTAATTAGTTACGCAGCAAAGTAACTGTGACTTTCTTTTTATATTCAATACGTGTAACTAAGCGGCGGGTCTAGTATTACTGTAAGCAAGGGGAACATTTATTATTATTGTTATATATCGTGTAACCAAGGGGCTGCTCTATTATTACTCTAACCAAGGGGCAGATCTGTTATAGCGTGTAAGCAAGGGGCGGGTCTATTATTATTATATTGTGTAAGGGGCGGATGGCTACAGAAGAGGGTGAATGTTAAATTAATGGGCAGAGCTCGATGTATAACAATAATAATAAATGCGCCCCTTGGTTACAGTAATACTAGACCCGCCCCTTAGTTACACGATAGACGCCCCTTGCAGAGTAGCACGAGCATCAGGAGTGTGCGGCATCGCCTCGTACAATTACATGTCAACTGCGCCTGCGCGGTGTAGAGTTCACTCAGAGCTGTTTAGGTTCGGCAATTTTTTGGAAGCTTCGTAGTCCTTCGTACTGCGCAAGTGCTGCGCCTGAGCAGTACAGGGGGTCCTTTTTCGGCAGGACATCGGAATTGCACTACTGCCATCTAGTGGCCGTAGATGTAATTGCGGTAATGCCGCCCAAGTAATGGGAACTGCGTTACCATGAAGGGAAAAGTAATCAGTTAGATTACTCGTTACCCTCTAAAGTAACTGCGTTAAGTAACTCTGTTTATTTTAACTCAGTTACTTACATCACTGCTGACAACATAATCCGATCTGACTTTTCCATCGGAATATCCGACCGTGTGTACGGTGCATATGACTGGGATGCCATTAATGTTCATGTGCATGTAAAGGCAGGTGTCCCAATACTTTTTGGTAATATATTATATATTCCATTAGATATTTAATGCCCTAGCTTTCCCACGACATCTGATGTATGATATGTTAGTGTTAGACTACAAAAGCTGAAAGTTATAAGGTGCAGAACGGAGAGATTGCCAAAACTAAAAAGTCTCTGGGACTCTAGGTTGTTATAGGCAAAAAAAGCCCGGGGACACATGAAAGAGAGGCCACTAAACCAGAAATGCTTTCTGAAAGACCATACCCAAACTCAGGCTGCCCTTATTTTTATTTATTTTTTCTTAACTAGGGAGTGAGTGATAGCATGAAAACATTTTAGCTATCAAGAAGGCAATAGACTGCTCTATAAAAAATGGAGAAAATCCCTTTGGCTTCACTGGTTAAATTATAAAGCCGTAGTTTACATCTTGCCAGAGACTCTTCTATAAAATGTCAATTACTGAAGTCCTTTTTCCGAGGCACAAAAGCTGATAAATAGTGAAGAATCTGCCAGGCGGTGTAAATAAACATATGACATATGACAAGGAATGCGGAATTAAATATTTATAATAAAAAGGCACAACATGATTTATTGTCTTTTAAATAGATGTTATGTCTCAGCCCCTATCAGCATGAATAACCAATCAGAATAATAAATTCTGATTAAATGCTGCCTCGTCGCCAATGGACTATGAGGAGGGATATTTCTGCAGTCACCTTTAACCGTTTCAGGTGTCTAGCGGAGCGTCTCGCAGCAGACAGGCAGATGATCCATCATGTGCTTCTTGCTTGTGCAGCTAACGGAGGCGATTAGATCCACGAGTCTTACAGAGCAGGCAGGTGCAAGGACACCTGCGCCATCAGCATTACTGAGGTTATTATACAGTAAAAGGGTTTTCATCACTATCTCTGCTTCTGTTTTTAAAGGGCTACTTAAAAAAAGAAAAAAGTACACAACGACATTTGCAAAATGCAATGTAGTTGTAATAATGGAGATATTGTCAGTGTTGGGGCAAGGTCTTTTAGCACTCATGGAAAAAGTGAGCCCATCCATGTAGCACCCAAGACGAAAAGGCCAAAGTGCTCTACTCTTTTAGAAATTGGATAGAGCTGCGCCCCCTTTTTTGCATATATATTTTTTATATACATTCTGTAGGATGGTTTTTAATCAATATTTTTAATGTTTTATTATTGTTCAAACTTTTCCCATTTTTCTAAAGCCTTTTTTGTATATAAGGTGTATTGTTGATGATCAATACTCCGTTTTCAACCATATATGTGTACTCCCCCTGAGATGTATGGAGGGTCTTTTATATAGTTTATATCACATATAAATGCCTATGTGACATCTAATTTTATATGCAAAAAATATTTTTTTGAGAATTTAATTTTTGTGCACAACAAATAGGTGGTTTAGGGATTTAATTCATATTAAATTTAAAGATATATATGTATAATTCAGATTATTTTAATTTATATTAAATTTATAATTAATTTATAATAATATTAATCATTCTTCCGTTTTTCACTTTTTAGATATTTGAATTAATTATATCACATAATTAATTGACTTTTTGTGCACTTAATCACATTTATCACAATTTGGTAGATCATATTTTTTACCCATTAATGTGTCATAACACACGCCATCATTCACGGGTTACTTTTTATTGTTCGTTTATTACAACATCATCACGTTGTATTTTGTGTATAATTCACATATGTTCCGCAGACCACTCACACATTTATTACTTTTTTTGCATGTCACTTGTGAGAAAGTACGTGAGCAGGGTGGTATTGGCCCTATGTACTCGTAAAAAAGTTTTTTCGGCAAGCATATATAGCCATCAATGGGGGTATATGGAAGATGAACCAGTTAAAATTCAAAATATCCCATTATAAGGTTTCTTTTACCTGTTTTTCGTAGCGGTGTATATTAGCCATTTGAATCGGGGCATTATGCCCACAAGTAAGATGGCGGCGCCGTCTGACCCCATGCAACTCAGGTGGAGGTTGGGCTATTTATAGGTGGTGTGTTGCTGCTTCGCCCGTTCCCCATTGAAAACGTCATTTATGACGAAACGTCGTATGGGAAGGCACGCAGCAACGCCACCACGCAGACTTTGAACAGGGGACGGGTTTACACTGACCAGCCGGCAGTGTTTTTTATATTGTGCTCGTATACTTCTTACTCATGTAAGTGCTTTTAATCTTTCTAAGCTGAATAAACCAATCTATATCAGTATTATGCTATGGGCGGCCCCCTTCTTTTCTGAGTAAACTAGCTGGATGTTTCTGGGTGGAGCGGACGGTGCAGAGATCCTTTTTTCCCTTTTGAGTGATCGTTCCCGGGTGGATCAGCCTTACCAGCCATCACCTACCCTGAAAGCTGCAGGCTTTACTTACAGTGCCTTATTTATATAGCCATCTGGTAAGCGTTCAATCTAACAGGTGGTTGGGATCGAACAAACTTCTGCATGTCACAGTGTGATAATACAGGCTTGTCACGGTGGTGTTTATTTTCTGAATATTGCAAGTCTGTCGACTACAGGAAACCAGATTTTATGCTCTAAAGAAGATATTTAACCAGGACTATTGCAGTCACCACTGGACTTTATTATCCAATCAATCTCGTGTGCTCCTCCATGGCCACGTTTAATGTGTAAAATATTCTTTTTTGTTTAGCAATTAAATTTTTTGTATATTTGTTGGCGCAGCTCCTATCCAATTGCTATAATTTTAGGTGTGAGTATCCCACTTTCAGCAGCAGCCTTCTTGGGTTAGGTCCCCCTCCCCTTCCCCTCAGTTCCTTTCTCTAGCGCGGTTTATTTATTTTCATTTCGCTCTACTCTTTTGTAGAACCCAAGCTGAGAAGGACAAAGTTTGCACATCTCTATGTAGCACCCAAGATGGATGGCCAACGTGTGACCCCCATCCATGTAGCACCCAAGACGAAAAGGCCAAAGTGCTCTACTCTTGTACTCTTGTAGAACCCAAGCTGAGAAGGACAAAGTTTGCAAATCCTATTTATGTAGCACCCAAGATGGATGGCCAACGTGTGACCCCCCCCTCCCCCCCAATCCATGTAGCACCCAAGGTAAAAAGGACCACCCATAGGGCATAAAATTCAAAAAGACCAAAGCTAGTTGTTGCTTCAGAACCTGCCCCTCCTAAGCCTTATCCAGGAAAGTGTGCAATAGGAATATAGACATGACCTTATCCATGGAACACCCAAGGTGAAATGGCCAAAGTGCTCCCCCCATGCATAGCTTCCAACTGTCCCTGATTTTGAGGCACTATCCCTGATTTTGAGCAATGTCCCTCTGTCCTCCTCGTTTGTCCCTCATTTTGCTCTGATCTATATAGTTGTATATAAAATGAACTTTTTATATTTCAAAAAGGGATTCCCAGTGCTAAACCTTTCATTCAATTTCTAAATTGCTGCATTTGCAAATTTTAGAAGCCAATATAAAGGAATAGTAGTGTTAAAAAAAAAAAGTCCTTGTGGATACATTTTTTATTTATTTTTGGTAATTCTCCCTTAAAGGGGTGTGGCAGGGTGTGTGTCCTATGCCTACATACATTTGATAGTAGGTGTACCTCATTACCATCTCAAAATGTTGGGAGGTATGCCTATGTAGCCCCCAAGCTGAGAATGACAAAGTGGGATTCCCCCACTTATGTAGCACCCAAGATGGAAAGGCCAAAGTGTGTCCCCCCAAGCCATGTATAATGTAGCAACCAAGGCAAAAAAGCCAAAAAGCACCCCACACATAAGGCGCCCAAGGTAAGAAAGCCTCTATGTAGCACCCAAAGTGAAAAGGCCAAAGTGCATTTTCCTCTTGTGTGGCACCCAAAGCACAGAGGCTGAAGTGTGCCTCACCATGTAGTAACCCAGATGCAAAGACAAAAGTGTGCCTAACCCTTGCAGCATCCAAAGAAAAAGGCCAAAGCGTGCCCCCTCCCAATCAGCTGTGAACGTCTTTAGTTGCATAGGATACCTGCCATTTTTCTAACCCTCTCCTGCTGAAGCACACAAGGTGGCCACCTTTTCTGCCTCTCCCTCTGCTCTGCCATAAATATGATACATTTCAGCTTGGAAACAACTTGTCTCTTTCTGAAAACACAATTACAGCCTCCAAAAAGCAAGGCATTTATTGCTTTTTCAGGTTTGTATGCAGAAAATACAGTATGTTGTCACTCTGAACCAGGTGTCCCAGATTATGCGATTGTGGTGGCCATCTTAAAGGCAGGGCTTTATTTTTCATGTCAGAGCCTCCAGCAAGGAGAACAGTGGACAGCATAATGGTGACATCACCAAACCTAATTTCCAATCTCCTGTAAGAGGCGGCATTGTCTTAGATCTCACACTGCATATACATAGCTATAAGGCTGTAGGCCTACTCACATTCAAGGGAGTGTACTACTATGTTGGGGAGCAATTCCAGACAAAAGTACAACATTTTTAGGGTATGCTTGGTCACAATGAACATTTCAAGAAGTTCTCTAACATAGAAAATTAGTTCAAGTCCACTTTAAAGCCCAAGCACAGCAAATATTTTTTAGTTTGGGATGGAGTGGGGGAAGGAACTTTTGTCAGGCTTTTATTGCTGACCTAAAAACTTGCTAAGTATATAATACAGCATAAAATGTGCATATGTACACATCATAAACTATAAGATAACTATGCAAAAAAGCATATTTCAGCCAAAAACTGTCTAATTTTTTTCCTTCCCTAACTGAAGGCATGTACCTGCACTAGACTCGGACATGCCTTGAAGCAGCAGTGTGCCTTCAGATGTATTTAAAAATGCAACAAAAACCTCTTATTTTTAACCTGAGCACCTGAAAAATGTTATTAGGTTGGCTGATCTGAGGACTAACGAGATTGGAGGCAGATCTGACAACTGAGGTTGTAGGCAGATCTAAGGTCTGAAGGTTAGACTGGTCTGACTGTGGGTAAGAGCCAAGGTCTGAAGGCAGGGTCAGATCTGAGGTCTAAAGGGGTAAGGAGGAGGACAGATTTTGGGTCTGAGTGGGTTGTTTAAGGTGTAAAGGAGACTAATCTGAGGTCTGAAGGGGTCGTTTGTGGAAGGGGGGCTCATTTTGCTTTTCCATGTAGGTGTTGGCAATCTGCCCAGCAAGCAGTAAAGCAATACATGGGTCCTTTTCACAGTCTATTACTTTGCTAAGGCCCCTTTCACACTGGGGCGGTTTGCAGGCGCTATTGCGCTAAAAATAGCACCTGCAAACCGATCCAAAACAGCTGTTGCTGTTTCTTCAGTGTGAAAGCCTGAGGGCTTTCACACTGAAGCGGTGCGCTTGCAGGACGCTGAAAAATGTCCTGCAAGCCACATCTTTGCTGCGCTGTAGGAGCGGTATATTTACCGCTTCTATAGTGCCCCTTCCCATTGAAAACAATGGGGCAGCGCTCCAAACCCGCCCGCAAAACGCCGTTGCAGCAGCGGTTTGCAGGCGGTATTAACCCTTTTTCGGCCGCTCGCGGGGGTAAAACCGCCCCGCTAGCGGCCGAAATGCACTGCTAAAACGACGGTAAATCAGTCCCAAATATAGCGCTGATTTACCGCCAGCGCCCCTAACGCCCCAGTGTGAAACCAGCCTAAGGGAGCTCTGTCTTGAAGAGTAGATACTGTGCTGCTAACTAACTTACCAGAGGTCTTTGTGAAAATGTAATCCTATGAGTATTGCACCGTTATTGCATGCATGGGTGGTATGGAGCAGTTCAGTGGATACCACAGGAATAACAAATCATCTTTTGTTCAAGTCTGTGGATGAGAATTTGCCATCTAGTCTGAGTTCAGGCTGTTAGTTTATTTTCTATAGTCAGGAAGATACTGGAAAGTTAGATAAAAGACCACATAGATGAGTTCTTGCTGGAAAAAAATATTTTAAGCAACAGACATCATGGATTCATGAAAGACAGAAGTTGTCAAACAAACCTTACTACTTTTTATGAAGAGGTAAGTAAAGCTTTGGACGTAGTATACTTGGATTTTGCAAAAGCATTCAACACGGTTCCCCACACACACGGCTAATGTGTAAGGTAACGTCTAAAGGCTTGGAAAGATCTGTTGGTAAATGGATGGAAAATTGTCTAGTTAGCACGGCCAGACGTTGTATTCCTTCCAAATGGGGCACCTCCACTCTCCCTACAATAAACAACTGGTACTACTGGATCGGACAAACTGAAGAAATGGAAGAAATGATCCATTATAACCCTTCCAAATTCACACACACATGGGAATGCTGGATTAATTTCCAAGACTCTCTGACAAATATAACAACCCAAACGATATTCAGTCAATGAACATAAGTAATCTACCCGAACAACATTTAATGTACAATAAGGAGATGGAAACAATGAGACATTCTGACCTCCCTACCCCCCTCCCATATACAAATGCAAAGGTATTTGCATACTCACCCTTCCCTACTCCTGTATGCTATTCCTTTATCCTTTTTTCTTTACTTCCACGTGGCTTCTGAATCTCGTCCAGCTACGCCAATATAAATAAATAATATAAATATGATTTTTAATATAAAAATACCCCTTGAATACTCATGCCTCGGGCAATGTAACAAAGGTATGCTATAAACTATGCCCAGTTTTATATTTTGCAGCATCGTTTTCTTACTTTGTGAAGTTCTTGCACAGAGCTGCCACCTTCTGTGTAGGCATCTGAAGCCACAGTGTCCTTCTTCCTGGATTCCGTGCATGCTGGCTACCCAGCATGCACCTGCCAATCTCGCACATGTGCAGCGCGGTGCAATCTTGCTCAACTTGCCATGCCAAGCTGACCAAGATTTTCCTTAGATGTCAATGTTAAATGTTACGGGAGTAGTGCCATGCCAAGCTGACCAAGAATTTCCATAGACGCCAATGTTAAGGGAGCAGTGCCATGCCAAGCTGACCAATGATCTCCCAGGAGCCAATGCAAAACGGGAAATGACGTACGCAGCACCTAAATGAGGAAGTGAAATTGGATATAGGCTTAAATCAGGTAAGTGAACAGAAAAAATAAATTGCCAATTTTAGGCTGCTTTCACACTGGGGCGGTTTTCAGGCGGTACAGCGCTAAAAATAGCGCCTGTACACCGCCTGAAAAAAACGGCCCCATTCACTCCAGTGTAAAAGCCGGCGGGCTTTCACACTGGAGCGGTGCGCTAGCAGGACCGCAACAAAAGTCCTGCTAGCAGCATCTTTGGAGCGGTGAAGGAGCGGTGTATTTACCGCTCCTATACCGCTCCTTCCCATTGAAATCAATAGGAAACCGCGGGGATACCGCCCGCAAACCGCCGCTGCAGCGGCGCTTTGCGGCGCTTTGCGGAGGTTTTTAACCCTTTTGCGGCCGCTAGCGGGGGTTAAAACCACCACGCTAGCGGTCGCATACCGCGGGTAAAACGATGGTAAAGCAGCGCTAAATATAGCGCTGCTTTACCGTCGCCGCCCCGCACCGCCCCAGTGTGAAAGCAGCCTTAAGGATGCACATTAGTGCTGCATGGTGAGGAGTAAAAAATGTGGGTGGAACCCGCGCTTTAACTAAAGATGCTGTTTCCCCCATGGGCCCCTCCACTATATGGCATGGCACACAGGTGATTACAGACCAATGCATAATTGCAAGCTCTAAAGACAAGACACGTATTACAAGCTGTGTGTGTATTATATCTAGGTATATCCAACCCATTCCCTTTCTGGAGCAGAATGGCCTTACATTCCGGAAAGTAGGCTGGCTTGTCCATTGAGTCAGCTTACAATCGCATTCCAATGACATGAGTCCGCTAACAGTTACTAGAATAACCAAGATATTAGAAGCTTTATTAGATATTTGTGAGGCAACTAGACAACTAATAATAAGGAAATATGAAATATGCAATTTCACGATCAGCTGTCCATGGAGGTCGCTGGGGTCTGAACTACAGCTTCAGCTAGCCCTGAAAGAGAAGAGGAGAGAGTAGAATTTTCCAGATTGCAGCTCGGGCAGAGTGTGTGAGAGGATCGTTTTCTAGGTTTCCGTCTCAAGTGCGTGACTGAGCCGTAACAATGTGGGCAAGCCAGGGAGAACAAAGCTGTCATCTTAGTGTGGAAAGATCGACCCTCTGCTGGGATATAGACTTTGCTGTGCTGCCTACCAGATTCACTATTGTCAAGCCAGACTGAGCAGACTTCTATTCAGATGAATCACTGCAGCTGTTCCACTGGGTCTGGTGAGAAGGCCTTGTGGCTATCACTTGATACCTCCCCTAGAGAATGAGCCTTAAGGAACTACACAATCAGCTGCCCTATAGCCTTATTGCTGCCCGCAGACCTTGTTGATTACACTTAAACGTGCCAACAGTTACTGGGTCTCAACGTTTAGCCAGTAAAGTCTAGACTAAAGAATGCCCCTTAACTGTTGTTGATACTCAGAGACCTGCCTCCACTTTGCTTAGTTAGGAGGTACCCCTTAGGAGACACTACACTATACCCCAGCCAATCCCTTAAGCCCCATACACACGGTCAGACTTTTTCATGGATTCTGTCCGATCGGACAATGTTGTTGAAAAATCAGACCGTTTGTATGCACCATCGGACAGTGTACGTCGGATTGTCCGACGGACAAAGTCTTATCTCCTGCTGGATAGATTTGCCGACAACCCGGTCCGATCACATCAAATCCGATCGTGTGTACGGTTGTCCGACCGGACAAAGTGCTACGCATGCTCAGATCACCTTACAAGACCAAAGCTATTGGCTACTAGCCTCTACGTAGTCCCGTCGTAGGCAACAAACGTCACCACGTTCAGAATGATCGGATTTTCCGACCACTTTGTCCGACCGTGTGTACGCAAAACCAACATCAGACAAAGTATGACGGACAGGATCCGACCGACCTGGTCCGCGGATTGTCCGACCGTGTGTATGGGGCTTTAGAGTGCACCCTGAACAAAATCAGTAGCATTCAACGTTTGTTTATATTGTTTACTGCTAAATTGGTAATTCCATATTGATTTCAGTTAGTGGTCTAGAACCTGATCTTAGTCCTTTTGGTGTAGTTATTTCTCTTTCTAGCAGACTGCGTTTAAATTGACGTGCTATGTGCTCATTTATGTTCTAATTGCCATTTATGCTAGCCCGTATCAATAGATGAAATACATTTACTACTGTAGCGGTCACACTTAAACGAGTGTGCGCTATTAATGGAAATTCATTTTTTCCCTCAGAACAGTAACGGGGTTCTGAGGGTTAATTTGTACAGGTTTACTTTGGCATCCGTTTGGCTGGGCAGTACTAGGGTTGTGCCTGGTCATAGGTGCAGTGAGGCACACATAACAGGCCGAGAACCAGGCCTGGTTGGACGTCTTAGGTATCAATCTTCCCGGAGCCAATCAGTGGGCGTGTCTGGCCCTGCTGCATAGTCTGGGAAGGGGTACTTAAGGTGCTGAAGTCACGTGTTCAGGGTTTGGCCATAGCTGTCTGTTCCTGGTTCTGGACCGGGGTAGCCACACGAGGGGTCCCGGGCCTTGGAGCTTTTGCCTTCCCGCAAGCATGGTAAATCTGACCAGCCCTATAGACCCGCATGGTCTGGGGCAGGGATCCGTCTGTTCCCGAGTCTCGGAACCAGTTAGTCTGAGGCCCAGTAACTGAAGGAGGATTCAAGGCGACCCGGTGTGCTCTCAGTATTGGAGGGGCACCGCAGCTTGTCTAAGTGACCAGGGGAGGACTCTTCGGAGGAGGGCCAACAAGCTGGCTACTCAAGAGGAGCCTGGAAGCTGAGTTGTATGGACACTAAAGAATCCACACTTCTCATGGTACTACTAAGGAGACAGATGAAGTTCCAGGTACTGTGAGAGGTTCCTACTACGTTCAGTTGCTATCTAGTCTTTGGCAGAGACTTTTGTAAAGTTCTGGATCACATTGCTGGCTGCTAAACCTAAATTGAAGCACCCAGCTGCGAGTGGCTACTCTCTGGGTTGATTGGAGACATTTAATGGATGTCAGCAGTTCAGGGTGCCTGAGTTTCTTCACCTGTACCCCCCCCCCCCCTGTTCCTATCTGAGACTGTATTATGTTGGATGTTACCACTGCAGGATGTGTCAGCATCAAAGGTTGTTGGGTACCAACCCTGGGAACCCCTGGACATTTACAGACGTGCCACGAGGAGGTAACTGGTAAGCCCAAAAGTCATGGCCGCCACGCAGGGGTTATGGCCGCTACACTACTAAACGGGTTTGTGTGTCTATTTTCTGATAATAACCCACAGCCAGGTAAAGGTATTTATACTTGCGTGTAGTGGTAAACTTTTACACTCAACCAGGTGTATCAGAGGGGCTGAGGTTGTTCTTGGAGTCGAGGCACAGAACAGGGAACCCAAGTATACCAAGAGGCTCCTAAGGGAATAGCACTACACAATGAATTCTGAACGATCTTAAGCCCCATACACACGGTCGGACAATCCGCGGACAAGGTCCGTCGGATCATGTCCGTCGTACTTTGTCCGATGTTGGTTTTGCGTACACACGGTCGGACAAAGTTGTCGGAAAATCCGATCATTCTGAACGTGGTGACGTTTGTTGCCTACGACGGGACAACGTAGAGGCTAGTAGCCAATAGCTTTGGTCTTGTAATGTGATCTGAGCATGCGTAGCACTTTGTCCGGTCGGACAACCGTACACACGATCGGGTTTGGTGTGATCGGACCGGGTTGACGGCAAATCTTTCCAGCAGGAGATAAGACTTTGTCCGTCGGACAAACCGACGAACACTGTCCGATGGTGCATACACACGGTCTGATTTTTCAACAACCTTGTCCGATCGGACCAAATTGATGAAAAAGTCCGACCGTGTGTATGGGGCTTTAGAAGTGTCTCAAACAGATGCCGTTGATACAGGCCCTAAGGCTATCCACTATAGAAGGGGGGTAGCACAAGACCAGTAACTAAGGTAGAAAATATAAATCCAGCCCCTGCCAATGACCCCCTGTGGTTTGACAGCAGAGAGTACAGTCTGTACCAGGACCACTGCAGGGTTGGTGGTTTTATGCCTTGGACCCTTCACTAAATTTGGTGGTAATTTTCTCTTGGCTAAAGCGAATTTGCAGTCTTCAGTGATTTTTAGTATTAAGCATCAGGCACAGCTTCATGCTTACCCCTGAACTGTGATGCAGAGCTCAAGTTATTAAAGTTGATGCAGGCATGAATGATTAATTCCGGTCCGCTTTCTTCTGCCACTTTCTCTTAATTATAAATGTCTTAATGACAGTTTAAAGAAATACAATTAGATTGTCCCTGGCTGTTCAGTCTGTCCTATCTGTACTAGAGAGCCCTTGCCAGGCTGTAGTCTGGAATCTATGCAAATCCTGGCAGGACACAGTCTGTTTATAATGTACTAATGCACAATGCAGAACTCTATTTCCCGTAATGGAGCAGTCACTCTTGGTCAAAGAAAACTTGTGTCTAAACTGTGCCCACAAAACAATGATGTAATGTCTCTAAAGCAGCCTTTATCAACCTTTCTAACATGGAGGAATCCTTGAAATAACTTTCTGGTCTCGGGGAACCACTATTTGTAATGTCTGTCTAAACCTCATAGTACATTAGTGAGATTGTCAGTGGGAAAAAATTCTCTTTACATTTGAGGTCATTGGTAAAAACTCACACCTTACAAATAGCCAAAAAGATCATTGTGTCAGTGATAACTTATCTGAGAGGCAGACATTTTTCATTACTTAAGCAACCCTTAGCAACCTCTGGAGGAACCCTAGGGATCTCGACCAGAACCCTGGTCGAGAATGGCTGCTCTAGAGAATTTCCCTTGGGTGACTGGTTTTGTAATATTTAGTAGTCCAGAGGCTTCCCTAGTAAGATGTTCTCTGTTTTGGTACAGGATAGACCTTCCAGGGTTATATATCAATCCTTTCTGTGAGTGGGGAGACATAAGGCATGGCTGTGTTCCTGGTGAAGCAAGTTTGGGTGTAAGCAGACCATATGGCAGCCAAAGCAAGGCTGGTGAAAGAAATATGCTGATGATGGGCATGTGATCTTCAAGTTGTGAATGGTGTTGCATCTAAAGTTATCTCAATGTGTACCATGAAGTGTGGATGGTAAAATACATTAAAATGCAACCTCAGGAATTATCTTTATTTCATACAGTATTAACATTGTTCAGGTTGGCTTAATTTAAGTATCCATATTTGATGAGGGCCACTGGGGATGATGGAGGGGTGGATGAAGTTATGATCTCCACCTTGTCCAATCATGCCTTGTATTCATTGAGTAAAAAAAATACAAAGCATTCTCTGAATGGCGGTGGTGCCAAGCGAGCAACCCCCTGTGGTCAGTGTGCAGAGGGAGGAAGCATCTAGGACAGCACCCAGAAGATCATGGCTGTCACTGTATGTAGCACGGACTACTACAATGGTTTTTAGCATCCCTTTGGCCTAATGGCCTTTCAAAATGTGTTTTACATATTTTTTCATTGTTTAAAATATGTTGATTAAGCATTAAAGGGAGCCCTCAAAAGCTTAATGAAATGTCTTAGCCTATCAGTAAAGGT
The DNA here is from genome assembly GCA_028564925.1 of Lithobates sylvaticus. Lineage (NCBI taxonomy): Eukaryota > Metazoa > Chordata > Amphibia > Anura > Ranidae > Lithobates > Lithobates sylvaticus. The sequence continues at coordinate 175,408,921 of CM053038.1, forward strand.
GTACACTACACAGAGGATGCATTTTTTTCGATATTTTGGCCGCCTTATTAACTTGTATTGTGAGAAGAAGTAGTAAAGTACAACTGTGCCACATTTCAAATCGGGGGAACACGGCTGCATATTTTGATCAAAAATGGATCCCTGTACATGAAGATATCTGGGAAAGGTAAGGTAAGTATAAAAAAAAGCATAAAATGAACACTGTGTGACCTTAAGTTGTGGAAAAAGGGATGGCTTGGGGTGAGACGAGTCAAATGCTTGAGTGTCAAGCTAAATGCATGCTTCCAAATTTTTTTCACAATGGTAAAGATGGAAACATCTTGGAACAAAGGTAGACAAAGGGCATACCCCTGACCCTCATTCTTTTGACTATGAAGAATTCATACCAACTTAAACCAGCTAAGGCCCTTTTCACACTTGTGCAACTTGTCCTGCTCCTTGGGACTGCAAAGTCACATAAGTCGTACATGATTTCCAATGAGTACCATTCATATCTGTGTGACTTCAAGTCGCACCAACTTCAAAGTAGTCCCTGTACTACTTTGGTCTGACTTTGAATCGAGTTATGGTCCACATTGACCTCAAGTTTACACAGACATTCCCTGAAATCGCTGCAAAATCGCGGCAAACTCGCGTGACTTTCAAGTTGCGGCAGTGTGAAAGGGGCACTTGTTTTCCTTTTTTACAGCACTTGAAAATAAAGAAGCATGAATTTAGCAGCTGGCTAAATAGCTTTAGTTCAGTGTGACTGCTATTGCATTTCTCACAAAGTGCCCATTTATTCACCTTGCACAGATACATGTGCAGGCAAACTTTATCGCCATTTCTTAAAACTCCATGGGTTCCTGGACACTGGAAAGATATCTTTCTATACTTCCCACTTTCAACTGTTCAGGGGGGGAGGGGGGGGGGGTCACACCTCATTAGGCAGAAGTAGCTAAGAAAGTGATCTGTAGCCAGGTTCGAGGTTCCCTGCTGTCAGAACAAGTGTGCGGGCATCCAGGCAGGGGTCCTAGTAGCATGCAGTTTCTGTGGAAGCCTCAGCTACTATTGGGGATCACCATCCCAATTGCTACTGCAGTTCCAGGGCGGGGCTTTCCTGTGTCCTTGGGCCTAGAGCCCAGCTATTCACCTGTGTTACCAGCGATACCCTGGACTTCACTGACAGAGATGCTGTTTATGAGGATAATCTGAAGTAGCGGTTTGTGTTCTGAACTGTTTTACCAGAATATTAATTCCCCTCTTGACTGTTATACAACCACAGGGATATTGCTGTGACATTGCATGTTTGTGCAGCTTTTATAATCTGTTTTGTATTATTATAAAGTGTATGCATGCTCTTTGCCATTATGGACCTGTTTTGACATTATTGCTTTTAGCTTTGAACCTGTTAAGCACCACGTTAGTTATTTCCTGTCTGATCGTTCGGCAGGTTACCCATTCTGTTAAACATTTATTCATAGATTATGACTCAGGCATTGCAGAGGTAGTGCATAATCTGCCCCCTGTAGACCGCTACGGCCCACTGAACCCCACCAGTCACTTATAACTAGAATGGATCCTCGGAGGCACTACCGAACCAACAAGAAAATTTGTATCTGCAGAACCACTTAAAGGCCCTCAGTTGAAGAACACCGGCTCAAGGACAATACCAAATTTCCCGCTGACACCTCCATTGCCACAAATTCCCCTTAACCCACCATTAACTGGGATTAAACAGAGGATGCTATACCATAGACTGGTCCTTACTCTGATGTTGGACAGTAAAATATGGATGCCTCCAAGGACCTCAACCGCCATACCACTGCAGCCACCAAAAAGTCCACCATCCACAGGGTAAGTGGGTGGGAAGTGTCCTCGTCGTCCATTGCCTCGAAGTGCCTTCAGACTTTACATCCCCACTGCAACATTGTTGTTGCCCCTCCCTAGCCATTAATTCCACCAATGAATGTATTTGCCCCTTCTAGCTCTTAATAATGCTATTTCATTAACCCTCTGACTCTTGGACTACTCTGCTAGCCCAGTCATGCCTGCCTTCAACTATTTTTTTTTTTTTTGCTTCGGGCCTATCTGACCAAAAATTAGCACATCTGAGGAGGAAGGATTTGTTTCCAAAAGAGGGATAGTTCCTCCATAGTGGTAGGTGGGATTATGTGTTCATTACAATTGCCATGCACTTTTAAAAATTAGGTATACATAAGGAAGGCTGAACGCTGAAGAATTGATGCTTTTGAACTATGGTGTTGGGGAAGACTCTTGAAAGTCCCTGGATGGCATGAAGATCAAACCGGTCAATCTTTGAAAGAAATCAACCCTGAATATTCACTGGAAATACAGATCTTGAATGTCCAAAACGTGAATACTTTGGCCACCTAATGCAAAGACAGAACTCACTGGAAAAGACCCTGATGCTAGGAAACATGTAAGGAAAAACTAGAAGAGGACGACAGAGAACAAGATAAAGAGTGAATGTTTATCTCTGCACTATCTCTGTGACAATGTAGTAATCCAAGTAAAATGTGTACTCAATAAAATATCAAATAAAGCCAAAATAAACATACAAAGTGAGGCAAGTTGCTGCAAACTCCCACTGTGTTCCCACCAGTAAGACAATGTAGTAGTAAAGAATGAAGTTGCGCAAACTCTATATTATAAGGTGTGTCATAAAATCATATACAATCATACACTGTGGTATATACATATAAAGTGCATGTCTATAATGGAGTCCATCTGTAAGTGCAACTCTCAAAATATGTGACAGTTCATATTCCAGTGTCCGGTGATGTGTCTGAATTATCACTTATACCAAATACAGCGGTTATCAAGTGAACATAAATAAGCTTTGTGCTGACACCTCTGTGCTCCCAGAACTCTTGGCTTAGTGAGTAATTAAATAGGTTTTTTGATTACTATGAACCTCAGGGTGATTTTTCACCAATCCTATTGGTGCTTAGGGCGATGTTCTACCAGTCCTGGCTCGGTTCCTGACCTTTTTTTCAATCTGGTGAAAAGTGCTTGGTATATGCTGATACAGGGTGATATACAGAATTCCAACATAACTTCCGGATCGGGAATGCCCTAATGAAGTCACGTATCGAGATGTAACGCGTAGAGCATTGTGCACTCTTGCTGCACAGGCCAACTCCTTGGCTTCTCAATATAGGGGCTCCAGGCACCTTGTGTTCTCACACTTACGGACTCCCTCCAGTCCTCTGGACTCACTAGTTGCCTTGTTTTTCTCAGTCTCGCCAGACTTGTGCAGCTGTCCCAACTCTCCCAATCCTGTGGGCAAAGAATCCCCCCCCCAACATGGGGTGCAGTGTCTTGGCAGGAACACGCATCCCTTCTAACTGGAGCACCTAGCTCTCTCCTGACAGGGCTCTCTCTCCAAATGGAAGCCCTGAGCTATGGCCAGGCCTGGCTTATATGTGCACTCACACCCTGCAGGTCACCACATTTGAGAGTTGGTGAGCTGCTATATAATACATTTTTGTGTAGCGCCCTGCTCCTAATGAGCAGACACTATTGTTTTTCAAATTTAGTTGTCTGACGCTGCAGTTAGGCTCAGGCTAATTATTATAAAAAGTTCTGGTTTCTGTGCCAGTGTCGTTGCACTGGTTTCCACTTGACCGTAGGTGTCGCTGTCACCGCCGGTAAGTGTGGAAATGCGGCAGGCTGGATGTATTCAATTCCACCTCTTGCTCAGAAATAGCCCAGTGGGAGTGGTTTCCCTGCTGTGCATTTGGGAGAGGGTATTTAAGGTACCATGTTTTTGGGTTCTTCTTTCCTTCCGGGGTCCGCTATCCTGACCTCATGGCCCTCCTGGCCTGGGGTGTGTTTTGCCTGATCCTGCGCCTCGGGGCCGGCTGGCCCGAGGCTTTGTAACTGAGAGGGTAGGCCCGAAAAATTCAACACTCATTCAGTATCGCCGGGTCGGCTGAAAGAGACTGGTACTGTATGGTAGTTTTTCTAAATCTCTCAAGATCGCTCAAGAATGTTTTAGTTTAATTGACAAGTCTGTGGCAGAGACTTTGTTGAGCATCTCACCGGCTGCTAGGTCAAGTGAGAGGGCCTATCCGGTGGTTGCTGGATCCATTCTGTGGAGCTGTTAGTCCTCTGGATCTGACCAATACCTCTAACCCGCAATTACTAGGTGCCTAAACTCCCCTAACCCTTTAACCCTCTATTGAAAGACTTTGTGCTTATCCTCAACAAATAAGTGAAAAAGGACTAAGTACCAGATTTAACATTCTTTGGGCTATTTTCCAACGAGACCACTGAGACGGAGAAGCGAGCAGGTGAGTTAACGGTAAGCCCAAATAAAACCAGCAGCTCCTTCAGGGGTCAGTGCTACATTTGTTTTTGGGTTTATTACCAATTTTAAACTGAGAAGAGAGATTTCTAAACAAGAAAACAGTTGGAGTCAACAGGCTTGAAAACCCCTTTATGCTGTCTGTTCCTGTACAGTTAATTCCCATAGACTTCTATGGGGCTATATCCATAACAATGCTCAATTTCACAATCGCCTAGCACCAGCTCTGTCACATGGGTACCCAACTTGCTCCCTTGGGGGAATTTCCTGTCCAGTTGAACAGAGCATGGAGGAGCAAGGGAAGATGACTGTGCTGCAGGGGATGGGGGGTAAAATGTATCCCTGATGCCTCAAGAGGGGACTAATACCGCACTGACAATTCACAGTCCTTATTCTGGGTCCATAGTGCACCCATGGTAGTTCAGCCACTTAAAGTGGTAGTAAAATGCGTTTTTTTTTTTTTTTTTTTTTTTGCAGCCTGCAAGGCAATGGCAATGTGTATCATTGCATACTAGCACATTATGTGAAACTTACCTTAGAATGAAGCATCCCAGTGCTGCGCTCTCACCGCTGAAGGCACTTCCATCTTCACCCGGTCTTCCTTCTGGGTTCGCAGACTTCGGCTGTGTGAGTGGCCAGAGCCGTGATGATGTCACTCTAGCGCATGGGTGTGGGAGCCCCCGTTTACAGCACAGGACTCTGAAGGAAGGGCCTGGGTTGCCGTTCCTTCAGAGCGCATGCGCCGGTGACGTCACCGGCTGCATGTACAGTGAATATCTCCTAAACGGTGCAGTACCTATAGGTAAGCCTTATTATGGTAAAAATAATGCATGGGAGTTTACTGCCGTTTTAATAGTATGCTTTCCCTTCCTTTGACGCTTACCGTATTCTTAGGATTAAAGTAAGATTGACAAGAACAAGGAATTGAAATTCACAGACCTGCCAACCTGACATTTTGTTAGTGTTATTGCAGAGAATAAATATGAGCACCCTCTGGAACGTGAAACAATAATGTGTTAAATTAGCAGGTCATTACAGCAAAGATGATTTATGTCGGGAGAACCAAAATTACAATGCAAGAGTAATGTGCAAATCATGACTGCAAATGCGTTAATGAAAATGCAATAAAAAACTTCTGTACATGATATGAAATGATGTCTCTGATATGCTTAATACAGTGCAGAATACTTCACAGGCATGCCCTAAGAAAACATAGATTTGGATTTCGTATTAACTACTTCAATACCAGGCACTTACACCCCCTTCCTGCCCAGGCCAGTTTTCAGCTTTCTGCGCTGTTCCTTTTTTAAATGACAATTGCGCGGTCATGCTACACTGTAAACAGAATTTTTTATCATTTTGTTCCCACAAATAGAGCTTTCTTTTGGTGGTATTTTGATCACCTCTGCGTTTTTTTTATTTTTTGCTAAATACATAAAAAAAATACAATTTTTTTTAAAAAAAAATACGTTTTTCTTTTGTTTGTTTTATAAAAGTTTGTAAATAAGTACGTTTTCTCCTTCACTGACAGGCACTGAAAAGGCCGCACTGATGAGGTGGCACCAATACGGTGGCATTGACGTGCACTGACGATGGGCACTGGTAGGCCACACTGATGGGTGGCAGTGATATGCAGCACTGATGGCCATTGGTAGGCGGCACTGATGGGCACTCATGGGTGGCACTGGTGGGCACTGGGCAACACTGGGCACTGCAAGGCTGACTGATGAGTACTTATGGATGGCACTGATGGGCGGCACTGCTGGGCACTGATATGCGGCACTGATGGCCTTTATAGGCATCACTGATGGCACTGGCAGGCATTGGGGATGGGCACTGATTGGCAGCTGCCTGGGCACTGATTGGCATTTCTCTGGTGGTCTAGGGTGGCATACCTGGTGGTCCAGTGTAGTGGCAATCCCTGGTGGTCCTGGGTGGGCATCCAAGGGGGGGCTTCACTGATAAGAAATCAGCACAGAACCCCCCCCCCTGTCAGGAGAGCAGCCGATCGGCTCTTCTCTACTCGTGTCTGTCAGACGCGAGTTAGGAAAAGTCGATCAACGGATCTTCTCGTTTACATCGTGATCAGCCATGATTGGACATGGCTGATCACGTGGTAAAGAGCCTCCGTCAGAGGCTCTTTACCAAGATCGGTGTAGCGGCGTGTCAGACTGAAACACCACACCACTAATCGACGTGCTGCGCGTCTCCACGGGTGCACGAGAGCGGTAGTTCTGGAGGCCCATCATATGACGTCCACCCAGAATGAGAGCCACGCTGCCCAGCCATCATTTTGATGGCCAGCGGGCGGAAGGTGGTTAAAGCACACCCACACCTAACTACAGTAAGAGCCCTTTCACACTGGGGCCGCCCATGCGTTCGCAGTAAAGTGCCACTTAATTTAGCTATGCTTTACCGCTGTTTCAGTTGCACTTTTCGGCCACTAGCGGGGCACTTTAATCCTCAAAAAAGGGGTTAGAAACTCCTGTGTTGTAGCGCTTCCAAAAGCGCTTTTTTTAGGCGCTTTGGAAGCGTTGCCCATTTATTGACATGGGCAGGGGCGTTAAGGGGCTCCCAAACCGCCCCAAAGATGCTGCATTGCAATGAATTGGAGCCAGTTTTCAGGCACTTTACAGGCGCTAAAATGCCTGAAAACTGCCTCCGTGTTAAAGGGGACTGAAAGTTCTTATGAGACTTTTATATGAGGCTGAAACAACGGATCTGAGGCATTGGATACAGCCGAAGACCAAAGGTTCTCATCTATCGGGGTCATGATATAGCTAGCAGTGGTTAGTCACATTTAGCTGGACTTGATTTGTAATGTTGAAGATGAGTCTTATAGCTTACCCAAGCCACTTCTTTATTTCCATCTTCCAGACAGTTATTAGAACTAAAGAAGTGGCTTGAATAAACTACAAAATGTCCTAATCATTACAGAACATGCCCAGTTGAAGGTGACTTAATACCAAGACTTTTTTCAAAATATGTATGGGCAAGGGGTGCTGGGGGTGTGCTGGAGGGTCTATTGTTGCTGAGTGCTGGGGGATCTATTGTCACTGGAGGGGGAGATCTATTGTTGCTGCTGGGTGGAACAAGGAGTGACTTGGAAGGGGAAGTACCTGCGCCCATTCTCCAAACATAAAAGGCCTGCTTGCTACTAGCAATACAACTATAGCAATATTTTAAGTAATTTTAAAGTAGACCTAACATCAGATGGTATTTTCTGCGACAGCGGGCAGTCCTCTTTAATATAAAAGTGGTCTCTGTGGCGAGATTACTTTTATCAGCGGCGGGAGAGGTACGGGGCCGAGTCCCGCATTCTGTGTCTATGGACGCAAATGCTGGACTCAGTAGCGCGCTCGCAAGGTAACCCCCAGGGAGAGCGCTTCTCCTAGGGGGTTTACCGATTGCTAGGTGGAGCCGCGAGCGCTGTTGGAGAACCCCAGAAGACGATGATCGGGACCACACTGTGCAAACTTAACACTGCACAGTGGAGGTAAGTGTGATATGTTTGTTATTTAAAAAAAAAAAAAAAAAAAAAAAAAAACTAGGGTTTACAACCCCTTTAAGTGTAAATGTGAGATCTGAGGTCTTTTTGACCCCAGATCTCACATTAAAGAGGTCCTGTCATGCTTTTTTTTCTATTACAGGGGATGTTTACATTTCTTGCAATAGGAATAAAAGTGACCCAATTTATTTATTTTTTTTTTTTAAAGGACCGTGTAAAAAAAAAAAAAAAAAATGTAAAGCGCTTCGTCCCACCGAGCTCACATGCAGAAGTGAACGCATACATAACTCAAAAAAAAACTGGTAACCTGTAGAAATTTTTAAACGTCATCAATGGAGATTTTTAAGTGTCAAAGTTTTTCGTTATTCTACGATCGGGCGCAATCTTGAAGCATGACATGTTGGGTATCAATTTACTTGGCGTAACATTCTCTTTCATAATATAGACAAAGATTTGGCTAACTTTACTTTTGTGTTATTTTTTTTATTTAAAAAAGTGTATTTTTTCCAAACAAATTGCTCTTGTAAGACCGCTGTGGCGCAAATACGGTGCGAAGTATTGCAACGACCACCATTTTATTCTCTAGGGCAGGGGTGCCCAACCTTTTGAGGAGCGAGGGCCACTTTAGCATCTTGGTAACCGGTCGTGGGCCACAATGAGCGTAGCGGGCGGATGGCAGGTCTGTGTCCACTCTGCAAATTTAGAGCAGACACGGATGCAGACCGCTCTACCCTAAGGGACCTTCGATCTGCCCAGACAGAAGGGGGCAGATCCCCTTCTGTTTTTTTAAGCAGATCGGATTGCAGATAGGCGGGTGTAAGCAGAAACAAGTCTGTTTACATCTGCCGCTCTATAGAGGTGAATGGAGGGTCCGCCTGAAAAACAGACAGGCAGACCCGATCGTGTGAAAGGGGCCTAAGGCTGCTTTCACACTGATGCACAGCAGTTTACTTGCATCTCAACTGACCTTGCTCTTCACTTCTTCCTCAGGATTCCTGCAGCTGGTTGCTGCTGTCCCCCAGGGGGTTATAACTGGTGGCTGTCCTCCAGGGCTGGTACTGCTGTTGGGTACTGCCTGCTGGTACTGCTGGCAGATACCGCTGGCTGGTACTGCTGGCGGGTACTGGTACTGCTTGCTGGTACTGCTGGCGGGTGCTGGCGGGTACTGGTGCTGCTGGCGGGTACTGGTACTGCTGGCTGGTACTGCTTGCTGATACTGGTACTGTTGGCTGGTACTGCTGGCGGGTGCTGGTGGGTACTGGTGCTGCTGGCTGGTACTGCTGGCGGTTACAGGTACTGGTACTGTTTGCTGGTACTGCTGGTGGGTACTGATACTGCTGGTGGGTACTGGTACTGCTGGCGGTTACTGCTGGCTGGTACTGGTGGCTGGTACGGCTAGCTGGTACTGGTGACTGATACTGCTGGCTGGTACTGGTACTGTTGGTGGGTACTGGTACTGCTGGCTAGTACTGCTGGCGGCTACTGTTACTGCTGGTGGGTACTGGTACTGCTGGCTGGTGCTGGTGACTGGTACTGCTGGCTGGTGCTGGTGACTGGTGCTGGTGACTGGTACTGCTGGCTGGTGCTGGTGACTGGTACTGCTGGCTGGTGTTGGTGACTGGTACTGCTGGCTCGTGCTGGTGACTGGTGCTGCTGGCTCGTGCTGGTGACTGGTACTGCTGGCTCGTGCTGGTGACTGGTACTGCTGGCTCGTGCTGGTGACTGGTACTGCTGGCTCGTGCTGGTGACTGGTACTGCTGGCTCGTGCTGGTGACTGGTACTGCTGGCTGGTGTTGGTGACTGGTACTGCTGGCTGGTGTTGGTGACTGGTACTGCTGGCTCGTGCTGGTGACTGGTGCTGCTGGCTCGTGCTGGTGACTGGTACTGCTGGCTCGTGCTGGTGACTGGTACTGCTGGCTCGTGCTGGTGACTGGTACTGCTGGCTGGTGCTGGTGACTGTTACTGGCACTGCTGGCTGCTGTCTGAGATCACAGGAAGCATGCAGCTGCAATAGAGAGCAGAGTCGATGCTTCCTGTCACAGGCGGAGTACATTTGGTATCACTCCGCCTGTGAAGGAGACGGCACTATACAGGAAGCATCGGCTCTGCTTCCTTTAGCGGAGGTTCCATTGTTTGCGCTGATGCTTGGAGACGGCGGGTCAGGAACCCGCCATCTGGGCTTGCGGACCCGCCATCTCAGAGCAAGACGTGGCAGGCCACATCGGAGGCCAGCGGTTGGGCACCCCTGCTCTAGGGTGTCTGAAAAAAAAAATTATATATATATATATTGTTTGGGGGTTCTAAGTAATTTTCGAACAAAAAAAATGATTTTTGACTTGTAAACAACAAATCTCAAAAAGGAGGCTCGGTCCTTAAGTGGTTAAATAGCTTAGTGTAGCATAACAATTCTGATAATTGTTTTATAGGGGACTGTACAGCAGACTAAAAAAAGAGACGGAGGGATTAGGTTCCAAAGGATGGACAGTCATCTTCAAAGGAAAGACAGTTGGGTGCTATGCTGACTACAGTGATTAGTGGGTTCATTACAAATGCCAATATGTTGGCATCAGTCTTTTGCTCATTTATTTATTTTTTTACGCGTGATTTGCTTATGTTAAAAAGTTATATGTTTACCCAATGCATTAAAAGAATGTGTATACATGCAAAGATGGCACATCTGCCATATACCTAGCTCTGACCCAGACTGCAATATCCCTCTTATTGCTGTGTCTACTGGCACAATCCACTAATACTGTGAATCCTCTACCAGCAGCCAGTATGCTGATCTAATCAGCCAGCCTGAAATTTCATTAGCCCTTATCAGCCTGACAGAGCAGCTAACACGCTGTACTGAGAGAGGCAGACGCTGAGCTCATATAGACCAGAAGAGCAGTACTCGGAGCAGCTGGAATGTAGTCAGCGCGAAATTCTCTACTAGGGATGTGAATATAAGTGGAGAGACAAGGGCAAGCATGCAGGCAGGATTTAAAACACACTGCCGTCAATCTTTAAAGTTTCTTTAAAAGTTAATACAGATGACAAGTTTGACTTTCATCATTCAAGAGCTTAAAGTGGATCTTGAGCCTAAAGGGCTTGTTGGGACACCTTGCCTGATCCCACCTCCCTCTCTTACAAATAGATTTTTTTTTTTGTAAATAGCTTTATTTGTACCATTTTTTTCTTTCTCCCCATCCCCTACTCGTGCACAGATGTGCCACAGGATTTGGAGCCCTGCGACACATCTGCACATGGGCCGGGTCCTCTAGGCATCTGCGCCCACCTGAGGGCGCAATGACTGCAACCAGGAAAATCTGAATACTCCCTGTCTTTGTGCATGCACTGTAAACCACCTACATAGATGTGACAACGAGCTCTGCCAGGGATTAGAAGGCAGGGCACAGCCAGTAGGTGTATGCGCCATAATTGTAGCGCCCAAGGGGGGCAAAGCCACCTGGGAGGTAGACTTCACTTTTGGCAAAGTTGTGCTTTAAGTAGATTAAGGTAAGCCCTTTAAAAAAAAAAATAACTTTGTCTACTGGTATGTTGGTGTTTTGGGAATCCCAAATGTGAAGACAATAGTTATGCACAGGGAAGGTTCTCAACTCTGCCCATCGGCAAATCTATGGGACATTTTTCCTGCATATAAATATACACTATATTACTAAAAGTATTGGGACGTCTTCTTTTACACGCACATGAACTTTAATGGCAACCCAGTCTTAGTCTGTAGGGTTCCATATTGAGTCGGCCCACCCTTTGCGCAGCTATAACAGCTTCAACTCTTCTGAGAAGACTGTCCACAAGGTTTAGGAGTGTGTCTATGGGAATGTTTGACCATTCTTCCAGAAGTGCATTTGTGAGGTCAGACACTGATGTTGGACCAGAAGGCAATGAGAAAAGATGTCTATGATATCACTTCTCTGTATGGTTTTTATAATTGCTTGCTAGCAGTTGCTCCTTGAATGCATAAACCTAAAAAAACAGGCACAGACCTTACCGATCTACTTCAGTCTCTGGGTGCAGGGCCGGTGCCAGCAAAAGACTACTTAGGCAGCCATCTTAGGGGACCAGGATGGGGAGAGAAAAAAAATCTGAATCCTCAGCCACTTGCTGGGGATTTGGTTTTTGAACCCTTTTGCCACCAAGTCTGTACGTCTTATATGGACCTGATAGCAGGTTTGGCTGTCAGATGGAAGCAATCTGGTGTCTCCACAGGTGCCAGATTACTTCCAACCCCCCCCCCCCCGCGGTAAAATATATTCCCCCCATGTGCATCCGCCTGCTTACACATTTGCAGGAGTGGCATGGTGGGTGCCACTGGGTAGAGGGGAGGAAGCTGAGTGGACATGCGTCTGTTCTCCTCTACTTCTTGTTGACCTGGAAGCCACATGAACAACGTCACTTCTGGGCCCCCGTCACTTTCCCCAGCCTACAAAATACACCTTCAGTCTAGACTAAAAACATGCACTGGCCCTATCTGGATGTATCTTGACAATACTGTAGGGATTCACCCAAATCCCCATCAACAGATGGCTCAGCCTCTAAGCATGCCACTGAGAGCCTGAGCCAGCCGCTCCCATCTCCTCCCTAGCTCAACGCTCCAGTGAGCACTGGTGAGGAAGAGCATAAAGCGAACCCAAGAACTGAGCAATCAGCAGTGATGTGATCACTCTGGGGGGGGGGGGGGTTGTGTCCCATTTAAATAGGTCAGACTGACAGTACACAGAGGAGAGGGGGTGGGAACAGAGCACACAAAGCCTTAATAGCCAGCATCCTCTCTGAACTCTGCCAGATGGAACATCTGCAACCCTGGTCAGTGTAGTGTCCTACCCTCTTTATCAGGCAGTGGGCTCCATCAGTATCCTTGGTGTTCTCCAGTGTTACAGAATGTCTGACACTGCTGCTCTCTATGGTGCAGTGGTGAACAGTCTGCAGCACACTAGGTCCCTCTGATCATCTTCCATGCACTTCTCCTCCCCAGCCGGGGAACAACAACACTCTCTTACTCTTCTCTGCTCAGAACTTGGCATCTGTAGTTTCTTTGTTCAGTCTATCAAGCCAGCTCAGCCTGTAAAGCACTACATCTCCCACAATTCTCTGTTCCTCCCAGTGTGCCTAGCAGTGTACATCCTCTTTCTCTGTTTGTGCCTACTAAATAGATGGCAAACTTAAAGTGGTTGTAAAGGCACAAGATTTTGCCTTCTGTGTGCAGGAGCCCCCCCTAATACTTACCTGAGACCCCTCTCTAACCAGCGATGTCCAGAAGAGCCTTGCCTCTCCTGGGGATTTGCACTCCTGATTGGCTTTTGGTAGCATCAGGAGCCATTGGCTCTGGTGCCTGTCAGTGCAGTCTCATCAGCGCACATCACTGAAGGGGAGAAATTACTTATTTACAAAATGTTATACCCAAGATTCAGAAAATCTTTTTTTTTTTTTTCAACATTTTCTGTCATTTTTTTTGTTTTAGCAAAAAATAAAAAACCCTATGGTGATTAAATACCACCAAAAGAAAGCTCTATCTACACTACGTATACCAGCATGCATGCTGGTGTGAAACAAGTCCTTTAAGTGCAGATATCCCACCAATGAAAGCTCAAAGACATATAGGAGGAGTTTAACTCTCCAGTGCTTACCAAAAACTGAAATATAATTTTTTTCTGAACTGACCCTTTAACCGCTTCCCAACCGGCGCACGGCGATGTACGTCGGCAGAATGGCACGGACAGGCAAATGGGCGTACAGGTACATCCCTTTAAATTTGCCGCCGTGCCATCGCGTGTGCGCACGCCAGTCGGGACCTCCGTGATTCCGTCCGCAGATCTCGTGGACTCGATCGCCGCATCTCACGGGGAGATGCTATAGTAAACAAGCATCTCCCCATTCTGCCTAGCAACAGTGACACTGATCTCTGCTCCCTGTGATTGGAGCAGAGATCAGTGATGTCTACAACACAGCCACGCCCCACACAGTTAGCAACACGCCCCTAGGACACACTTAACTCCTACACTGCCACCTAGTGGTTAACCCCTTAACTCACTGCCGGTGTCATTTACACAGGAATCAATGCATTTGTATAGCACTGATTGCTGTATAAATGACAATGGTCCCAAAAATGTGTCAAAAATGTCCAATGTGTCCGCCATTATGTCGCAGTCACAATAAAAATCGCTGATCGCCGCCATTACTAGTAAAAAAAAATCCGGTAATAAAAATGCCATAAAACTATCCCCTATTTTGTAAACGCTATAACTTTTGCACAAGCCAATCAATAATCGCTTATTGCAATTTTTTTTACTAAAAATATGTAGAAGAATACATATCGGCCTAAACTGAGGGAAAAAAATGTTTTTTATATATTTGTTGGGATATTTATTATAGCAAAAAGTTAAAAATAATGTGTTTTTTTTCAAAATTGCCGCTATTTTTTTGTTTATAGCGCAAAAAATAAAAACCGCAGGAGTGATCAAATACCACCAAAAGAAAGCTCTATTTGTGGGAAAAAAAGGACGTCAATTTTGTTTGGGAGCCACATCGCACGACCGCGCAATTGTCAGTTAAAGCGGCACAGTGCCGAATCGCAAAAAGTAGTCTGGTCTTAAGCCAGCAAAATGGTCCGGTCTGAAAGTGGTTAAATCAAACCCACAGAGGTGAGATTTGCAGATCATGGTGGATGTGAACTTTATAATGGGAGTAAATTACTGTTGCCAAAATAGATTATAAGAAGTAAGCTCATCTCTAGTCAAGACAGAAAGGGCAGCTGTACTTGCAGGAGCCACATGCTGCAGGTGCCAGTGAGTTTGTGATGGAGACAGGCCAGATGGCGCCATAACAATAAGGCATGCCCATGTAAAGATTCTAGCTCAGGAATCCAATTCTGGGAAAATAAGACCAGGTGGTTACTGCGTTGAGGAGCCTCCAATGCACTGATTAAGTTAAAGGTTAATTTGTTGCGAGTGAAATGTAACAGCACACATGAGTGATATGCATAGATTCAATCATTTGTATAGATTAGACTGATTGCAATCAATTGTGTGGGCCACCATCCGCCATAATGATAATTGTTCGATTGGATAATTATTGATCAAACTCGGTGATGTAAACGGGCGACCCCACATTCCGATGACGTCATGTGTTATCAGAGGGGGGGTCAGCCATTTACATCACAGGGTGGCCCTACCCTTAGCTACATAACAACTCCCACCAAGAAGAAGCGTCACTTGGCGGGAGCCTCCCGTGGACATGGGCTTGTCGGGCGGCTTGAGATGGATTTACATCGTGGGGCATTTACATTTTTTATCTTTTAATAAAGGACTTGTTCCCAAATGTTTTTGTATGTTGTAATAAACCCTGACCATTTTTTTGGGTTAGAGCACCCCTCCCCCTCTTCATTACCTCTTATTTAGTGGCCACCAGTGTATAGGAGGGATCCTTTCAGTTCTCCCACATAGAGGAGTTTGGCTCCCATGGTTGAGACGCAGGATCTTTCATTCTATTACTAGGGTAGGACCCACTAATTCGGAGTACTTTATCGCAGTAAGTGGGCTTAGCACTGTATAACCATAAAGTGTGACCAAACCCCCGTATTTTTTGAATATGTTCAGGTGTTTTTAACTAGCCCTGCAGGAAATGTCATTCTTGAATGTGTGCGCTGTAATATATTCGCTATTGTCCCAAAGTGTCTCCTGTCTTTTTTACTATTTTTGACACTTTTTTTTTTTTGCAAGGGTTGTGGGGATGAGGCCCTTGACCCCCATCAACATGGGGACAAGGTGCTTTGGGGATGACTCCAATGCATCCCTCCAATGTTGAGGGCATGTGTCCTGATACGGTTCAGGAGGGGCTCTCTCACCCCCCCCTCTTTTTTCCCATGACCTGTCAGGTTGTGTGCTCTGATAAGGGTCTGGTATGGATTTTAGGGGGGCCCATACGCCATTTTATTTTTTATTTGGTGCAGGGTTCCCCTTGAGATTCATACCAGACCCAAAGGGCCTGGTAATATACTGGGGGGAGGGGGGGGGACCCATGCCGTTTTTTTCAATGAGTTTTATCTATATTGCCGAGACCCGACAATTCATTACAGCCGCGATCAGTTTTAAATTACTTTTTTCATTTAGAAATTTCATTTTTCTGTGGTACTGTTCTAAACACGGGAAAATAAGAAAGGAATGTGGGACTTTAAATGAGGAAATTGACTTGTGGAGGTAGAGTGGTTAGTAAACATTATTTATATGTGACAATAGTATGAAACTAAAGTAAAGTTTTATTTATATATATATATATATATATATATATATACATATACACACACACACACACACACACACACACACACACACACACACACACACACACACACACACACACACACACACACACACACACACACACACACACACACAAAGAGGAGTTTGGCTCCCAAACACACACACAATGAACATAATGGATGCATATATGTCAGCTTGGCAGCACATGTAGTGAATGAATATTGATTAAATGGCATAAATACAAGTATGTAACATGTCATAGAAACGGCATTTGGCAACAAATTGAATGATTATCAATATTGAGCATGATTAATTGTAGATATAATACAAGATATTTCTTATTAACAGGCATTGGTACACCATATGCAACAGAGCTGCTGTAAAAACAAAAAAAGATGCACATACACATGAATAGTTACAATAGTACTCAATGAATTTTGAATGTATAAAAGGTATATATGGGCCAGTAAATAGGTCATGAGCCAAACTTGACTGAGCACCCCATGGAAACTCGATGCGTTTCATGGCTATATGCCATTCATCAGGAGTTGTGTACAGAAATATAAGGTTGGCTAAAGCACTGTGCTTGGCTAGCATTGAGGAAGATGGGACCCCAAAATGGTTGCCTGTTCCGAAGCTGAGGCAAGGAACCGTGCCCCGGCCAAGAAAACATCCACATAGCATAATCGATCGCCACAACATATTCCACATGTGTGGGGATGATTGCAAATTTAGTTTTGTGTGTGTATCCAGTGAATAAGCTGTGTGTGCTACCTCCCTGGTGTAAAACATCGTTTTTTTTTTTACTATGTGTTTTACACCAGGGAGGTAGCACACACAGCTCATTCACTGGATACACACACAAAACTATATTTGCAATCATCCCCACACATGTGTAATGTGTTGTGGCGATCGAGTATGCTATGTGGATGTTTTCTTGGCCGGGGCGCGGTTCCTTGCCTCAGCTTCAAAACAGACAAGCATTTTGGGGTTCTATCTTCCTCGATGCTAGCCAAGCACAGTGCTTTAGCCAACCTTTTATTTCTGTACCCAACTCCTGATGAATGGCATATAGCAATGAAACGCGTCAAGTTTCCATGGGGTGTTCAGTCAAGTCTGTCTCATTAACTATTTACTGGCTCATATATACCTTTTATACATTGTGGAGATGCGACCCCATGTCACCGGTGCATATAAGCAGTGTATGCCTGATTTTGGCAGCAATACTAATTGCACACCTGTGGGCTGGGTTCATAAACATCCCAGGAAAAGAAATCAGGGCTCAGACTTTGAGACGGCTCCACCCAGCAGACAGGAAGTCTGGCCAGGAGGTCAGGAGGGTTCAAGGAGAAAGAGACAGGAGGTCTCAGAGCCTAAGACTGCAGGTGACAGTCTGTGCGTACGTCTGAAGTGACTAAAGCAGCACGAAGCTGACAGTGAGTAAGCCAGGAGGCTATTGTTTGTTTATGCAGTGATGGTGGAACCCCCTGCGAGGGAAGATTTCTGTTTGTTTGAACTTTTTTGTTTCCTTTAAATAAAAGTAGGCTGCCATGCCCTAAAAACGCAAGTCTGGAGTGGCACGTTTCTGGAAAATTGCATGCACCATTTGAACCTAATCACCCCGGATCGTCACAATATTCAAAATTCATTGAGTACTATGTAACTATCTATGTGTATGTTTGTTTTTTGTTTTTTTTACATCAGCTTTGTTGCATATGTGGTACCAATGCCTGTTAATAAGAAATATCTTGTATTGTATCTACAATTAATCATGCTCAAGATTGATATCATTCATCTTGTTGCCAAATGCTGTTTCTATGACGAAATGCTGTTACATATTTGTATTGATGTAATTTTATCAATATTCAATACTGCTCATGTGCTGCCAAGCTGATATATATGTACAGGTGGTCCCCGGGTTACAAACAAGATAGGGACTGTAGGTTTGTTCTTAAGTTGAATCTGTTTGTAAGTCGGAACAGGTACATTTTTTTAAGTGTAGCTCCAGCCAAAAAGTCTATTTTTAAGTTTTTTAGATAACATAGAGAAGGGTTATCACCTCTGTAACATTTGTTTTGCTGTCTGTGCCCCTGTTCAGAAGATTTCACCTCACCTTCTGTCCCAATGACAATTGGATTTTGAAAATTTTGGGTTGTTAGGGAAACATGGACTGGTGATAAAGCACCAGTGGAGGTACCTTTTTCCCATATTAACTCTTAAGCCCCATACACACGGTCGGATTTTTTCATGGATTCTGTCCGATCGGACAATGTTGTTGAAAAATCAGACCGTGTGTATGCACCATCGGACAGTGTACGTCGGATTGTCCGACGGACAAAGTCTTATCTCCTGCTGGATAGATTTGCCGACAACACGGTCCGATCACACCAAATCCGATCGTGTGTACGGTTGTCCGACCGGACAAAGTGCTACGCATGCTCAGATCACATTACAAGACCAAAGCTATTGGCTACTAGCCTCTACGTAGTCCCGTCGTAGGCAACAAACGTCACCACGTTCAGAATGATCGGATTTTCCGACAACTTTGTCCGACCGTGTGTACGCAAAACCAACATCAGACAAAGTATGACGGACATGGTCCGACGGACCTGGTCCTCGGATAATCCGCGCGTGTGTATGGGGCTTTAGAGGAGTGAATTTCCCTTCCTAGGGGTAGATTTCCTCTCACTTCCTGTTGTCTCCCTCCGTTTGTAAGTCGGATGTTTGTAAGTAGGGGACCCCCTGTATCCATTATGTTCTTGCCATGTGTATGTACAGTATACAGTGGTGTGAAAAAGTGTTTGCCCCCTTCCTCATTTCCTGTTCCTTTGCATGTTTGTCACACTTAAGTGTTTCGGAACATCAAACCAATTTAAACAATAGTCAAGGACAACACAAGTAAACACAAAATGCAATTTGTAAATGAAGGTGTTTATTATTAAAGGTGAAAAAAAATCCAAACCATCATGGCCCTGTGTGAAAAAGTGATTGCCCCCCTTGTTAAAACATACTATAACTGTGGTTGTCCACACCTGAGTTCAATTTCTCTAGCCACACCCAGGACTGATTATTGCCACACCTGTTCACAATCAAGGCATCACTTAAATAGGAGCTGCTTGACACAGTAAGGTCCACCAGAAGATCCTTAAAAGCTACACATCATGCCGAGACCCAAAGAAATTCAGGAACAATTGAGAAAGAAAGTAATTGAGATCTATCAGTCTGGAAAGGGTTATAAAGCCATTTCCAAAGCTTTGGGAATCCAGCGAACCACAGTGAGAGCCATTATCCGCAAATGGCGAAGACATGGAACAGTGGTGAACCTTCCCAGGAGTGGCCGGCCGCCCAAAATTACCCCAAGAGCGCAGCGACGACTCATCCAAGAGGTCACAAAAGACCCCACAACAACGTCCAAGGAACTGCAGGCCTCACTTGCCTCAGTTAAGGTCAGCGTTCATGCCTCCACCATCAGGAAAAGACTGGGCAAAAATGGCCTGCATGGCAGAGTTCCAAGGAGAAAACCACTGCTGAGCAAAAAGAACATCAAAGCTCGTCTCAATTTCTCCACAACACATCTTGATGATCCCCAAGACTTTTGGGACAACATTCTGTGGACCGATGAGACAAAAGTGGAACTCTTTGGAAGGTGTGTGTCCAAGTATATCTGGCGTAGAAGGAACACTGCATTTCAGAAAAAGAACATTATACCAACAGTAAAATATGGTGGTGGTAGTGTGATGGTCTGGGGCTGTTTTGCTGCTTCAGGACCTGGAAGACTTGCCGTGATAAAAGGAACTATGAATTCTGCTGTCTACCAAGAGATCCTGAAGGAGAATGTCCGACCATCTGTTCGTGTACTCAAGCTGAAACGAACTTGGGTTCTGCAGCAGGACAATGATCCTAAACACACCAGCAAGTCCACCACCGAATGGCTGAAGAAAAACAAAATGAAGACTTTGGAGTGGCCTAGCCAAAGTCCTGACCTGAATCCTATTGAGATGTTGTGGTATGACCTTAAAAAGGCCGTTCATGCTCGAAAACCCTCTAATGTAACTGAATTAGGACAATTCTGCAAAGATGAGTGGGCCAAAATTCCTCCAGGACGCTGTAAAAGCCTCATTGCACGTTATCGCAAACGCTTGGTTGCAGTTGTTGCTGCTAAGGGTGGCCCAACCAGTTATTAGGTTTAGGGGGCAATCACTTTTTCACACAGGGCCATGATGGTTTGGATTTTTTTTCACCTTTAATAATAAACACCTTCATTTACAAATTGCATTTTGTATTTACTTGTGTTGTCCTTGACTATTGTTTAAATTGGTTTGATGTTCCGAAACACTTAAGTGTGACAAACATGCAAAGAAATAGGAAATGAGGAAGGGGGCAAACACTTTTTCACACCACTGTATATATGAAAATACTTTTTTACTTGTTTCATACTATTGTCACAAATAAAAAATGTTTACTAACCACTCTATCTCCACAAGTCAATCGCCTCATTTAAAGTGCCACATTCCTTTCTTATTTACCTGAATCAGGGATGGAGGTACATTCATTGTGCCTCATTTAAAGTCCCAAACTCCCGCCTCTCATTTATAAACACGGAAAACTGCACTACTTTACAAGGATACTATAGTCACCCCCCAGGCACGATTATTTAAAGGAATATTTCCTTTTTTTTTATTTCTCTTTAAGCATTATTAAAATCATTGCTCCTGAAAACAAAATGACCGTTTTTTTAAACTTTTTTTTTGCATTGATACATGTCCCCTGGGGTAGGCCCCAGGCCCCTAAACACTTTAAAATAACTTTAGATTTTTCCTGTTCGAGTCCCATAGACTTTAACGGTGTTCGTGTTTTCATCCAAATTTTTTGCATGTTCCGGTGCGAACTGAAACCAGGGGGGATGTTCGACCCATCCTTACTGGGCACCAGTCCTCAGGAAGGATGTACTGGAACTGGGGAGAGTACAGAGAAGGGCAACAAAGCTAATTAAAGAACTGGAGGATCTCCGCTACGGGGAAAGACTGCAAACACGGAACATAGTCTCTCTGGAGATGAGACACTTGAGAGGGGATTTGATTTCAATTTACAAATACCGTACTGGTGACCCCACAATAGGGATGAAACTTTTCTGCAAAAGGGAATTTAAAAAGACATGTAGCCATTCACTAAAATTAGAAGAGAAGCGGTTTAACCTTAAACTACATAGAGGGTCCTTTACAGTGATGTAAGTAACTGAGTTAAAATAAACTGAGTTACCTAACGCAGTTACTTTAGAGGGTAACGAGTAAGCTAACTGATTACTTTTCCCCTCATGGTAACTCAGTTCTCATTACTTTGGCTTAGTTACCCCAATTACATCTACCGCCACTAGATGGCAGTAGTGTTATTCCGGTGTCCTGCCAAAAAAGTTCCCCCGCCAGATAAGGACCGCAGGCGCAGGGCTTGCGCAGTACAAAGGACTACGGAGCTTCCGAAAATTGCCGAACCTAAACAGCTCTGAGTGAACTCTACACCGTGCAGGCGCAGTTCACATGTAATTGTACGAGGCGATGCCGCACGCTCCTGATGCTCGTGCTACTCTGCAAGGGGTGTCTATCGTGTAAGTAAGGGTCTAGTATTACTGTAACCAAGGGGCGCATTTATTATTGTTATATATCGAGCTCTGCCCATTCATTTAACATTCGCCCTCTTCTGTAGCCATCCGCCCCTTACACAATATAATAATAATAGACCCACCACTTGCTTACACGCTATAACAGATCCTTGGTTAGAGTAATAATAGAGCAGCCCCTTGGTTACACGATATATAACAATAATAATAAATGCCCCCCTTGGTTACAGTAATACTAGACCCGCCCCTTAGTTACACGTATAGAATATTTTAAAAAAAAGTCAGTTACTTTGCAGCGTAACTAATTACTTTTTCAATGTAGTAACTGAGTTACTAACGCAATTACTTTTTGGGAGAAGTAATTTGTAACTTAACTAATTACTTTTTTAAAGTAAGATGACCAACACTGGTCCTTTACTATAATGCCCCATACACACGGTCGGAAATTCCGACCACAAAATCCGTCTGATTTTTTATGACGGATTTTGTCCGACACTGGTGTTGCATACACACGGTCAGACAAAGTTGTCGGAAAATCCGATCATTCTGAACCTGGTGGCGTTCGTTGTGTACAACAGAACTATGTAGAGGCTAGTAGCCAATAGCTTTGGTCTTGTAATTTGATCTGAGCATGCGTGGCACTTTGTCCGTCGGAATTCGCTACACACGATTGGAAAAAGTCCGATCGGACTTTGTTGTCCGAAAATTTGAGAGCAGGATCTCAAATTTTTTTTCCGACGGAAAAAGTCCGATGGCGCCCACACACGGTCGGATTTTCCGACAACATGGTCCGATAGGACATTTTCCGTCGGAAATTCCAACCGTGTGTACGGGGCATTAGAGCGGTAAGGATGTGGAATTCACTTCCACAGGCGGTGGTTTCAGCGTCGAGCATAGATAATTAAAAAAAAATATTAGATAAGCACCTGAATGACCACAACATACAAGTATATACAATGTAATACTGACATAAAATCACACCTAGGTTGGACTTGATGGTGTATTTTTTTTAAACCTCACCTACTATGTAAATATGTAAAAATAATAAACGATCAACCAAAATGAAAATGATTTAATATAAAATTGAGTGTGTTTCAAAATTATAAAATTATTTTTATATATTATTATTTGTTAATTGACAACTAACTTTACATCTACCAAAATAACAGCAAATGAATATGAAAAATGTATGCATTTTTTAATATTCAGTTGTTGTAAATTAGTAGTAGTAATAATAAAAAAATGTATTAATAAATGGGCTGAAAAACTATAAATCTACCAAAATAAAAGTGATCGAGTATGAACTGACAAGTCAATATGATTTTTTCTCTCTTTTTTTATTTTTTGACAGAATATTTCCATCTTGCCTGGATAACCGTATTCAGGCAAAGGATCAGGATGATTTAATCTCTTAAAAAATTGAACATTGATTGTTCAGTGCAGTTAGAACTTGGGAGCACATCGCAAGCAACTGACCTTTTTACTCATTATTATTCTCTATTTTATTTTTAAAAAGAATCCCTTCATTGCTTTTGTATTTACTGGTTACACGCTTCCTCTCCTACTACCTGTCCTCCCCACACTCCCCCGTCCCTCTCCGCTTCCTTTGCCCCCTCCTGTTATTTGGAGCCTCCTGTGTACTGATGTTCCCTCTCTGTAATTTTTCACTCTCTTTATGTAATTTTCTTTTTTTTTTTTTAGATCATAGATTTTTTTTTTTCCCCTATCCATCCATCTGTTATTTTCTCCCTCCGTCATTTCTCCACATACCATTTACCTTTGCTGACATTCCATCCTTCACATATACAGTACATACAGTCCACAGCTTTAGTGAAGCTGTCATCCTTAATGTCCGGTGAGCCGGTCTTGGTACACGGGAAGAGACATTACCATAATCTTTGGGGAAATAACAGCATGGCTGCCAAGAGCTTTTTAACATCATGAACGGTTTACTTGCTGGAACACATGATGCGAGTGACTAAGCCAGAGCTACAGGTGAAGCCAAGGAATGGAAGACCGCATTTTATTTCAGTTGACCTCGAGGGTTCAAATAAGCAGCAGGTGATGGTCTAAGGCCTGGAAGTGTGACGCATAAACTTTATTGTTAAATCCACCCTAGGCTACTGATGTGCAGATACACAGTTCAGATTTACAGGGGATGCATTGTGTGCTGCTATACGTGCAAAAGAAGTCAACGTTGTGTAAATAATAATGTCAATGTGTGTTAAAGATAAAGTCTGGGAAATGCAACCCCTTAAAGACGAAGGTAAAAGAAACCTTAAAGTAGGACTAAAGAAAAAAAATTTTTTTTTCTTAATTTTGGATAGACTAGGAGTTTTTTTTTTTTTTTTTTAATGTGTCCCATTGGGAAGATTTCCCGTCACCATAGCCAAAAAGTGAGTGTCCAGAGTGAGGAACTCCTTAGTTGCCACTAAGACTAGTGTCCCCGTTGGAAGATTTCCTCCCCTAAAAGTGCACTTATCCTTTAAAGAGCAACCATTGAAGTCACTTGGTAAATTACAAATGCTGACCATGGCAAACCTCAACTATCATAGGGAATGCCCCACTGCTGGCCATGAAGGTTCATTATTTTGATGGGATCACCATGGGACCTTGTTAAAAGCTCCATTCTTCTTCATGTCTGTGACTGTATCTTACACATGAACATTTATTTTTTCTTGCACCAGTTCAGTTCTTACCTATCTGCTAAAACGGAGCTCCAAGGCCTGCTATAGGTGTCCTATGTATGATGGTTTGTGTGACAGACCTAGCCGGGACACAGGCTTTTTAAGAGGACTAAATGCGAGCCTCCTGCCAACCGATTATGGGCCCTGGATTTTAAGGGGCACAGGGTGAAGGAGAACCCCAACCATCAATCTGTGCTAGCCAGATTCAATGCTGTATATATGTGTATATATAATGTGTGTTGTCTCATGTTGTTGGGACACACACTGTCAGATGCTAGTGTCATGAACTCAAGATGTTAATTGAGAGAGCTGATCACATTGTCCTCTATACAATATAGTATAGTAGACAGTCCGTGGTGGTCTCCTGCTATTGTGATAAAATGTCTTGTAGTTGTAATTATAAAAATTTATAATCAACTGTGTTTAGCTTGGTGACAACAAGTCTGACCTGTAGTGAAATCCTGAGTCACATCAGCTGCTTAAAGGGATTAATTAATTAGTTTATGTTAAGTTGTTACAGGTGTATTGTTAGAGTAATATGAGCAGGAGGGGGGGACCTCCTCTTTTACGGTTTATAAATACTTTGTTTGGTTCTAATAAAACAGTCCATGCTGGCACTAAGCAAGTGTCGTCTCGTTTGGTGCTTGGGATCGGTTGGAATATCTGAGATCCGTATCCAGACAGGGAGGAAGTGATATATGACGAACGCACTCAAGAGTTGTGTAGGGACGTTCCGTCACAGTTTGGTCGATGTTTTTTTTATTTTTTATCATTTGGTCAGAAAAAAATGCAGATATGCTTAGTGTTACTAAACTCACAACAGTAAAATCAGTCTGAGCATGCAGTAATGCATGCTTGTTGTTACCCTCCCTATCCCATAAATATCCCCTTCCATTGACTTTAAATGAGCCCATAACCTCCTCTATCTAATGTGGCCTACCCCCGCTCGGGCTTCTCTAGTCAACTTCCTATGGAGAATATGCTGCATATTCGCAGTACACTGAGTGACCACAGCAGGTGGAGGAAGTCGCCAGCCTATCTGAAGTAAGTAGAAAGTAGGTGATTGAGAGGGTACTCTAAACAAAATCTTTTACGATGGGGAACATACTTTTAAAAAGAAATGTTAAATTATGAGGTGCATCAGGAAACCATTTTTACTGCTATTTTAGAATGGAAAAACTAAGAAAAATGTAGCCCCCACCACCATGTTTGAATATGAAACCATCTGGAAGTTCTCTTTGATGCCAGTATTTGACAACTCATATCAAATAAGTTATAATTCTTCTTTAACAGATCACAGATTTTGAATTGTCTAAGATTATAGGAGCTACTACTTCTGCAGTACCATCACTTGCAGGGACATTGCCCTACATGCCACCCAAAGCTCTAAATGACATTAACTATCAACCTTCAAAATCATATGATGTTTACAGGTAAGAAAGCAATGGCCATGGATTTATGAATTGTATTATAGTATTTTGAATCTGTGTACATAATGAATAATAGTGACTGCTATGTTTACATACAATGCCTTGAAAACTTTTTGTTCCCCTTGAAATTTTCCACATTTTTGTCATGTTACAACCAAAACCGTAAATGTATTTTATTTCAGATTTTATGTGATAGACCAACACAAAGTGGCACATAATTGTGAAGTAGAAGAAAAATGATGAATGGTTTTTAATTTTTTTTACAAATATGTGAAATGTGTGGTGTGCATTTGTATTCAGCCCCCTTTACACTGATACCCCTAACTAAAATCTAGTGGAACCAATTGCCTTTAGAAGTCACCTAATTAGTATCGCCATCCATCTGTTTTCAGTGGATCTTATTGGATCGGATGGAAGGTGGGTGTCAGCGGGTCAATGGGTGGCCCGCTCGGATCTGCCTGAAAAACGGACAGGCAGATCCGAGCGAGTCTATCGTGTGAAAGGGGCCTTACAGTCAGAGGACTGAGAGGCATGCCTGAATGGGACTGGGTGTAAGCAGTCTGGGATGGATGCAGAGTCAGTCTGGGAGGACTGTGGAGAAGTAGCCAGGAGGGCTGGAGAAAGGGGCAGGTGGGCTGTCAGTGCCTGTGTCAGAAACCATGAATCAGACTGAGACGGAAGTACAGTTAAATCACACTTGTTTAATAATAATAAAAAAAGGTAAACAGAGTAAACATTGTCAAAACATAGCCAGAGTTTAGGAACCAGAAAGGATAGCCAGACAAGCCAAAACGTCAGGGAGCCAGAGATGAGTGTAGTAGAACAGCAAGCAGGATCTGAAACCAGAAGGAATGTCAGCCAAGCAAGTCTTTAACAGGAACACAGGAGAGTGTCTCTGGAGATGTGACCAAGGCGAAGGCAGAGATCATCTGGACTGGACGGCTTAAGTAGGCAGGACTGACGAGCAGGATATCATCAACAGGTGAGTCACTGTGGAGAGATAGAAGCTGGCAATTAACCTACAGCTGAGCAGCCAGCTTTGAGAAGGAAGGGCTGAGCCCAGCCCTGACAGCCTGAAGAGGTGGTGCTGGGATCAGTAGCCACAGGATGAGGACAGCTTGGCACTAGGACTTTTTGCTACACTACCAAAGGGTCCCGTGGTCCCTGCCTGTAAAGGGCATTTGCTATTGGTTTGATTGTGCTCTTGTCAAACCATACTTACAGTGCCAACTGGTCCTGAGAGTTGTAGTTCTACAAGCAAGATTTGTCCTGGAGGTAGAAGTAAGGAGGTAGAAGGAAAGTTTATATACTGACTGTCTATAGTTGTGTCCCTAAAGAGTTCTGCTACTTTAATTAAGTGGGCAACCCATAATACCCTAATCCCTTTCCAAGTTCAATACCCCTAATAAAATACAAAAAACAAAGCTGCAAGGACAGCTTCTTGACTTCATTGGATGGCACCCACTGATCGACATCTGCTGTGTTTAATCAGAGCACACCTGGGTCGCCGGTGGCGCACACCCCTACCCGGAAGTGCCAGATCTTGTACCTAGTACATATATGTATGTTATATGGTTGGCATGCAGTTAAAATAGAAATGAAAGGAAAACTATTTGTGTACACATATAACAAACATTATATACACCCCCCCTTTTGTATAATTGATTACATACCCTCTGTTTTTAGCTGCATAAGAGCTAGGTGGGGGGGAGAGAAACAGCATTGCACTGATCTTCCCAGTGAAAGGCTGTGCAGGGAAGCAGCGTGTCAGCAGAAGTCTGATCATTTGAGAAGAGCAGGCAGAGTTCCCACAGCCAGAAAACTGACCATGGTGTGCTGTCCTGCTTAGTAATAGAAAAGCAGAGAGACTGGCAGGGACCCCAGGGATTTCACACAAAGGAAGCAATATAAGGAGAATAGGAAACTTTTTCATACAAGTACATGGTACAGCAGGCACATATCAGGAATATGAAAGGTTGGCTTTACATATTCTTTCAGGGCAGTGAATGACATACTATGTGGAGAAGTTAGTTGAACAACATTTTTTGTTTTCTTTCTGCCAAAGTTCTTATATATTTGCTATTCACTCCATTGTTATGCTGAATTTCCTTGTTCGCTAAAATCTCAAGTCGCTCAGGCTGTCAAAACCCCTTTACCAGGCATAGCCAGACATTTTTTTGTCATTGACTAACTGTCTTTTATGATTTGAACACAACTGCTAATTTAGTCATTGACAAGTGTGCGGCCTGGGTGAGGATAATAGGTGAGGACAGTAGTATGGCTACAATAGGTTTATTAAGTAAGTCAATTCAAAACACAATTGTGACCTGCAGAATTCCGTTTACTAAAGTCAGTGGGAGATTCAAGGTCAGCCCACCAAAAACTAAGATTTCAAGCTAAGGTTTGGACAGCTTTCAAAAAATCCCTTGCACCACCAATATGTTAAAGTTAAAATTGAATCTGCTTCATAGGTGTGCAGCATATTGCATTAAGGTGTGCACCGTAAAGCTCAAACACATGCCTGTGTATGTATGTATGTATGTATATATATATATGTATGTATGTGTATGTGTATATATATATATATATATATATATATATATATATATATATATATATATATATATATATATATATATATATATATATATATATATATATATGTGTGCGTGTGTGTATATGTATGTATATATATATAGTGTGTATGTGTGTGTGTGTGTGTGTGTGTGTGTGTGTGTGTGTGTGTGTATGTATATATATATATATATATATATATATATATATATATATATATATATATATATATATATATATATATATATATATGGCATTAAGGCAATGGACAGTGTCGGTAGAGCAGTGGATGATGTTAGAAGGCCAGAGATTGGTGTCAGTAGTTTATTTTTTTTTTTTGTTATTGCTTTTTTACAGTTTTATTATCTTATTACATTTTTATTATTTTTTTTACTATTTTTTTAGGAGCCCGATAGGGGGGCTTTGGCGAAATAGCAGGGGTCTAAACCGACCCCTGATGTCTCACATTGAGACAGAGAAAGTTAATGAGGACAGAGATTCCCTTTCTCTGCAGCCAAGCAACAGGGGGAATCTGCCCAGCACAGGGTGATTACACCTGACACACCCTGTGCGCACCAGGGCTGTCTTAATGAGAGGGCACACCTGGGCACTGCACTTTCCCCAAAGCAGCTGGTCCTTTAGCCCACGCTGCCCCGAAATTGGGGGCCCTGTGATGGCACTGAGAGTGATGGATACACAGGGGAGGCAGGCTGGCAGTGGTGCGCTGTGCTGTGCAGAACGATGCCTATTATTACACAGCAAGCAGAGAGGGGCAGGGCCGGAGCGCCAGTGATGCTCTGACCCCACCCCATGCAGCTTGAATGCTCGGGACTCGAAGGCTGCAGGGTAGCAGCTGGAGTGGGAGCTGCTGAGTTGGCAGTACTGAGAGCTCACCTGCGGAAGTAGCATTGTGGATGGTGTCATGGTGAGCCCAGCTGTTCAGCACTGTTTGCACCGAAAGGCTTGGAATGCCTAGAGGGATGCACCCTCCTCAGCCCCTCCTTCTGCCTGCTTGATTGGTATAGGTGAGTGCAGTGCTGGAGGTGGGCACATAGCCAAAAGTTTACATGCACTGTATCTCCACTGGAAAAGGGGGTACTACATGGATGGAATAATGTTGCTGGGGAATATCAAGGGTGTTTGGGGAAAAAACGATGGGGGGGATCTGAGGTGTATAGGGGGTAGCAATGCTTGGGGTAGCTTGGGTGGCTATAGTGATAGATGGATCAGGGATGTAGAGAGGCCACAGTGTAGGTGGTATCAGGGATGTAGTGGGGTCACAATACAAGATGCCTGTTTACCTGCACTCTCTCCATTGTAGGGGCCCCAGAGCATTACTTTGCCCAGGGGCCCATGATGCTATTAAGACGGTCCTGGTGCGCACGCCTATTATTTGCTTATATTTTGCCTTCCCTAGATTTTCCTTCCCTCATCAACATGCTATTGATATTATCAAATAAAACCTTTCTGTTTTAATTTCAAAGCTTGTTTTAGACCCACTGACATCATCACTGGGTCTCTTTGCTACTATATAGAATGCAGCAGACATGTGCACAATAGAAAAATTTGTTTATTTTCTTTTTGTTTCTTTCGTTTCCGTTGATTCGTAACGATTCGTAAATTCGTAAGTCGTCGGTGTTCGTATTCGTAACGATTCGTATTTTCGTAAGAGTTATTTTTTAGTTGATTCGTTTTTCCGTTAGTTTAATTTTCGTTTATTCGAAATTCAGAGGCATTCGTATTTTCGTAGATTTAGTTACCTTCGTACTTTCGTTAGATTGATTTATTCGTACTTTCGTAACATTATTTTCGTAGATTCGTAATCGGAGCATAATTCATAATTTTATGTAATGTGTATGCTATGATTACATTTTAAGAGACACGGAAAATTACGAATCGAAAAAAAAAGTTACGAATGTACAAATTTTTTCGTTCAATCCATTCGAAGCACGTTAAGCAGCGCCATTGTAAGAGACACGGAAAATTACCAATTCAAGTTACGAATGTACAAATTTTTTCGTTCATTTTGATTTTCGTTGTTCCTGTTTTCTTTTTCGGATTTTCTTCTTTCGTAGTTTCGTTGTTTCTAATTTGGTTATTTCGTATTTTCGTTGTTTTTCGGATTCGTTCGATTCGAACAGTCATTATTCGTTAAAATTTTTAGCTAATCGTTCGTTCATTCGTACGATAACGAATGAACGAATATAACGAATTTTAACGAAAAACAAAAAAAAACTAAACGAATTGCACATGTCTAGAATGCAGGAAGATCATGGCTTGATGGGATTGGCTGGAAGGCTGCTGTACATAGTGTCCCAAAAACAGTAAGCTTTGGTCAAGCCCACATGTGATTGAACTGAAATGCAAAGGGGTGGGCCAGGGACAGTAAGGCTGGGGATGAAAAGGCTAGATGTCCCCTAGCTAGTAATAATGCAGGTTTTATCTGACTTACTGCAATTTCTTACGCACACTGTGAAAAGCTTAGAGTGTGCAGTGAAATAAAAATAAACCATTTCAGTCCAGGAGAGCAGCCTGTACATCTCTGCAAGATAAAAGGCAAGCCTAGAGTTCAGTTTTAAGGATCTAATGGTGGTTTAGAGGGATGTAATAGAGAGGTATACTGTCTGTACCTACATGGTTCCTCCATCCAGTGGCAGCCAGTGCTCTTTCTGCTTCTGCTCCAGACCCGGAATGTGGAGGGGCCCTTAACATAACCGCTTACAATGCAGGGCCAGCCACTGGTCTTGTATTGTGCATAATGGCATAGGCAAGCAAGTGGCCACACAGAGAAGAGGAGCAGCTTCTTGGTGCCAGTCGCGAACACTAGACACGTCAGGAAGGAAGCCTGCGGGACAGAGGAAAATAAACATTTTCTTTATTGCATGGTCCTTAGACTAAGCAAGGGTTAGAGCCTTAAAATACGAAGTCCCATTCACACTGGTGCGATGTGGGAAACCCTGCGATTCAGTGCTGGTTCCCACATCGCACCTCAATCACACACTGGTTCACGCTGAGACAGGGGCGGATTCGGGGGGGTGGCAATGTGGTAATCGCTTACCCCCACCAGAAATTAGATGCGGGTGAGAGAGTTGGTGGCTCCATGGGCGAGTGAGAAAGTGGACGGCTCCGCGAGTGGGTGAGAGAGCGGGTGGCTCCGTGGGCGGATGAGAGAGAGAGAGCGGGCAGTGCCGGGCAGATGAGCGGTTTGGTGGGCAGATGAGAGAGCGGGCAGCTTGGAGGGTAAGAGAGCAGGCGTGTCGGGCAGCTGGGCAGCTCGGTGGGTGAGAGGCTGGCTGGCCAATCAGTGCGCTGGCGGGAGGCGGAGCAGAGAGATGACATCATATCTCACCGCCCGCCCTGCAGTTCCACCCTCACTGTGCAGGCAGCCGCGGGCAGCAGAGAGATTATATCATCTCTCTGCTGCCTGACTCTGAGACACAGCAAGAGACAACCCCCACCTTAGCAGCAAGTGACAATCGGCAACGAGTGACAGGTGAGGTGGCAAGTGACAGTCCGCAACTTGTGGCAGGCAACGGTGGCTCAGGCTCCCTCTGATTCTGCATTATGGTGAGTTAAAATATTTCATTTTATATAACAATGTAATAATAGAAATAATGCTCTTCAATCATCCTGACACCATAACGACCATGATGACGGGATGATTGAAGCACCAACACCAGCCATTTCCCCGATAAATTGTCCGCAAAAAAAAATAAAAAATTCTGGCAGTGCCGCTCCCGAGACAAGACTAGATCTGCAAACTGATGGGGGGTGTCGTAAAGTTAATGACACCCCCAGATCGGTTTGCAGATCGCAGTGCGAACTGCCAAATGGTGCAGGAATTGGTAAACACCTCTGCAAATCCAATTCCAGTACAGACCAAAAAAGAGTCCTGCACCATTTTGGTGCAAATGTGATGCAATTTCAGCCATACAGTTTGTATGGCTGAATTTGCATCGCACAGACATCGCATGTAATCTGCACAGCAATGCGGTGCGAATCAAATGCGATGTCTGTGATCACACAAGTGTGAGCCCAGCCTAACCCGACACACATAAATAACTGGAACATAGGATTCTGTGTGATTTGTATGATCAAGCTTATACACTGCCAGTTGGGTCCATGATTTCTTCATTCATTTACACCTGTTACAATGTTTTCTAATGAATACATTAACCACTTGACCTCTGGAAGATTTACTCCCCTTTATGCCCAGGTAATCTTTTGCGATACGGCCCTGCGTTAATTTAACTGACAATTGTGCGGTCATGTGATGCTGTATCCAAATAAAATTCATGTCCTTTTTTCCCCACAAATGGTTTTCTTTTGGTGGTATTTGATCACCTCTGCGCTATAAACAAAAAAAGACCGACAATTTTGAAAAAAACACAAAACAATTTTTTTTACTTTACTCTGCTATAATACATATCCAATAAAAAAATGTTAAAAATTGAATTTCTTCAAAAAATTAAGCCAATCTGTATCCAGCTACATATTTTTGGTAAAAAAATCCCAATAAGCTTATATTGACTGGTTTGCGCAAAGGTTATAACATCTACATGGTATATTTTTATCTATTTTCATTAGATTTTTTTTTACTAGAAATGGCGGCAATCTACGACTTATAGCGGGACTGTGGCGGACATTCTCACACTAACTTACACTTTTTGGGTACCAGTGACACTAATACAGTGATCAGTGCTAAAATATGCTAATGACACTGGTTGGGAAGGGGTTAACATCAGGGGCGATCAAAGGGTTAACTGTGTGCCCAGCCAGTGCTTTACTTTACTGTGTGAGGTGCTTTTACTAGGGGAAGAGATGGAATGTATTCGCTGCTTTGCAGGAACACAAACTCCATTCCTTTCCTTCTGTCAGAATGGCGATCTAAAACAAAAACTGGTGCGCTGTCCCTTTTTAAATGATAATTATTCAAATTAATCTTATGCTAAGTCAATCTGTGAGCTTTAAAGTCTAAAATAAACAAGACAACTTTGTAAAACATGCAATATATGAACCATAAGTACCCATAATGTACAACTGAATGTAATAGTGCAAAAGAAGCACTGAATAAATAAAGTGCAAATAAATGCAATATAAAATCAATAATTAGGTTAACGTCATTGAAAAGTTCATATTAAGAGTATATATATATATATATATGTATATATATATATATATATATATGTATATATATATATATATATATATATATATATATATATATATATATGTATGTATATGTGTGTGTGTGTAAAGACTCTTCACAGAATGCTGAAGTGTTCAAAGGTGGTCCTTCAAAAAAGATGGCCTTTTACCAAACGATATTGATCCCGAATTACAGGGATTAAAAGTACATGACATCCATCTCCAGATAAAAAACTTCCATGCCAAGCTAGGTCATACCAATAAACCTTGTTTACATAGGCAGATCGCCATTCTGTCTCTCTGCCTGATGATCGGTGGGTGCCGGCAGACATCGAGTACCCTGCACCCACCGATCAGCGCCAGCTGTGTGTAATCACAGAGGAAGCGAGCCGCCGGCGGCACGCATATGTGTCCCCTACCCGTAAGAGTGTCCGATCATGTATATATACGTGATCCGACAAACAAGTGCCACCCTGTAGCAGTAAAACTGCTATAGGATGGACCTAAAGTGGTTAAGTAACCAACCATTTAAATGCAAAGTGAAAATTACCCCCAAATCCAATGCTTGCAATCACACTACACTAGAAGTATTCTATTCAAATTTGTATTCTTAACTTAAAAAGTCCCTTATATTGCTCTGTCTCCTCCAAATCGCCAACATTTTTTCTTTTTTTTTTTTGCTACTGTGATTCAACTTGCTGTTAGCTGGTGTCTATGTTCATTCCTCATGGTCTCACTGTATGTAGGAACTCTTGTTTGCGCCCAAGATGGACTATGGTTGTAGTCATGTGCACTGCTCTGTTGTGGTGCACACTACATATAACGTGCACTGCATATTCCAAATGGTTTGGGTTTGAGTGGTAATGGAGGACATTACAAAGAGGCCATTAGGTAGAAGATGTGTTTGGATGATTTTTGAAGACTAAGGCTATAATTTGATGTCACTTTAAATTACTTTAATGAATCTCTATTAGGTTCATTCACTCCAGAACTAAGAGCCCCAAACTAAACATGATGGTTTGGCTTTTGCCAATTATTTCTCTGCAGGACAAGCCCAAAAAATAATTAACATTTATGGTGGTGATAGAGGAGTGTGCTTTAATACCCCTCCCCTTGATTACCAAAGCAATTTCTTCCAGCATCGATACGTGTTGGGGAGCCCTGTGCTTGCCAACATTGAGATGCTCCTTCAAGAGTAGAAGATCATCTTTGGACCCCTTTAAATTGCTTGTCAGATGGTGAAAATTATACAAGTTACTTTTTTATGCAGGACCCAAAATGTTTTTGTCCTTTAACCACTTCAGCCCCGGACCAATTGTCAGCTTAAGGACCAGAGGTCTTTTTTCAATTTCGCACTGCACTGCTTTAACTGGTAATTGCGCGGTCATGCAATGTTGTAACCAAACGAAATTTGCGTCCTTTTCTTCCCACAAATAGAGCTTTCTTTTGATGGTATTTGATTGCCTCTGTGATATTTATTTCTTGCGATATAAACGGAAAAAGACCGAAAATTTTGAAAAAAAAAAAAATATTTTTCTACTTTTTGTTATAAGAAAAATCTAATAAACTCAACTTTAGTCAAACATTTGGGCCAAAATGTATTCAGCCACATGTCTTTAGTAAAAAAAATGCCAATAAGCGTATATTTATTGGTTTGCGCAAAAGTTATAGCGTCTACAAACTAGAGTACATTTTCTGGAATTTACACCGCTTTTAATTTATGACTGCCTATCTCATTTCTTGAGGTGCTAAAATGGCAGAGAAGTACAAAACCCCCCCAAATTACCCCATTTTGGAAAGTAGACACCCCAAGCTATTTGCTGAGAGGCAGGTGGAGCCCATTGAATATTTTTTTTTTTAGTCCCAAGTGATTGAATAAAGACAAAAAAAAAAAAAAAAAAATTCAAAAAGTTGTCACTAAATGATATATTGCTCACACATGCCATAGTTATATGTGGAATTGCACCCCAAAATACATTTTGCTGCTTCTCCTGAGTATGGGGATACCACATGTGTGGGACTTTTTGGGAGCCCATCGGCGTACGTGGCCCCGAAACCCAAGCACCGCCTTCAGGATTTCTAAGGGTGCAAATTTTTGATTTCACTCCTCACTACCTATCACAGTTTCGAATGCCAAAATAGCACAAAAACCCCCCCAAATGACCCCATTTTGGAAAGTAGACACCCCAAGCTATTTGTTGAGAGGCATGGTGAGTATTTTACAGCTCTCATTTGTTTTTGAAAATAAAGAAAGTAAAGAAAGAAAATTTTTTTTTTTTTTTTTTTCAAAACTTTGTGA
The DNA here is from genome assembly GCA_028564925.1 of Lithobates sylvaticus. NCBI lineage: Eukaryota > Metazoa > Chordata > Amphibia > Anura > Ranidae > Lithobates > Lithobates sylvaticus. Next base: position 175,444,757 of record CM053038.1, read on the forward strand.
CAAAAAGCGAGATCTGTAAAATACTCACCATACCTCTCAGCAAATAGCTTGGGGTGTCTACTTTCCAAAATGGGGTCATTTTGGGGGGTTTTATGCCATCTGGGAATTCCATGGCCTCCGAAACTGTGATTGGCAGTGAGAAGTGAAATAAAAAAATTACACCCTTAGAAATCTTGAAGGCGGTGCTTGGTTTTTGGGGTCCCGTACGCAGCTAGGCTCCCAAAAAGTCCCACACATGTGGTATCCCCGTACTCAGGAGAAGCAACAGAATGTATTTTGGGGTGTATTTCCACATATGCCCATGACATGTTTGAGCAATATATCATTTAGTGACAACTTTTTGTAAAAAAAATATATATATATATTTTTTTTTTCATTATTCAATCTCTTGGGACAAAAAAAAAAAAATAATGGGCTCAACATTGCTCTCAGCAAATAGCTTGGGGTGTCTACTTTCCAAAATGGGGTCATTTGGGGGGGGTTTGAACTGTCCTGGCATTTTATGCACAACATTTAGAAGCCTATGTCACACGTCACCCACTCTTCTAACCACTTGTAGACAAAGCCTTTTCTGACACTTTTTGTTTACATGAAAACATATATTTTTTTTGCAAGAAAATTACATTGAACCCCCAAACACTATATATATTGTTAAAGCAAAGGCCCTACAGATTAAAATGGTGGGTGTTGCATTTTTTTTTTCCACACAGTATTTGCGCAGTGATTTTTCAAACGCATTTTTTGTGGAAAAAATACACTTTTTTTATTTTAATGCACTAAAACACACTACATTGCTCAAATTTTTGATGAAATAAAAAATATGATCTTAGGCCGAGTACATGGATACCAAACACGACATGCTTTGAAATTGCGCACAAACACGCAGTGGCGACAAACTACATACATTTTTAAAAGCCTTTAAAAGCCTTTACATGATACCACATTAGATTCACGGAGGAGGTCTACTGCTAAAATTACTGCCCTCGATCTGACCTTCGCGGTGATACCTCACATGCATGGTGCAATTGCTGTTTACATATGACGCCAGACCAACGCTTGTGTTCGCCTTTGCGCAAGAGAAGGGGGGCAGGGGTGCTTTTTTTTTTTTTTTTTTTTTTTTTAGCTTTTTTATTTTATTTTTAAACTGTTCCTTCAATTTTTTTTCTTTGTTATCATTTTTATTGTTATCTCAGGGAATGTAAATATCCCCTATGATAGCAATAGGCAGTGACAGGTACTCTTTTTTTGAAAAAATTGGGGTCTATTAGACCCTAGATCTTTCCTCTGCCCTCAAAGCATCTGACCACACCAAGATCGGTGTGATAAAACGCTTTCCCAATTTCCCAATGGTGCGGCTTATATCCGGGAGGGGGGACATTGCCTCCCACTGCTTGTAAAAGCAGTCTAGAGGCTAATTACCCACTAGAATTGCTTTTACATGAAAGCCGATCACTGGCTGAAAAGAATGATACCAAGATGATACCTAAACCTGCAGGCATCATTCTGGTATAACCATTCAAAGTCCAGCAACATACTGGACATATATTGGAATCTTTTTTTTTTCATGCAGCCTCTTGGCTGAACGAAAAAAAAGAGATTGATTGGTGGGTATGCCCACCATTAGAATACCTCCCTTCATCCACCCACTTCTAATGATGGGCATACATGCACCATTTATATATGCCGAAGCATGGGGGCATCCTCCCACAAAAGTTATGCCATGTACACACGGTCGCGCTTTTCCACGGGGCAAGGCTCCGTCTGAATTTCGACCGTATGTACGCGGCATTAGGAGCCAATCACTCCTCCGCCCCTGCTGCCCCCATGCTTCGGCATATATGCTCTTTTTTTTAACTGTGGTGGTGAAATCACCTCCTACAGCGTTGGAGTCGCGGCTTTATGTATCGTGGGAGCAAACGCTGTTGCTGTCAAGATAAATAAATCCACGCTGCAACTGAATGGCGCACCTGAAAACAAAAAAATGGTTAACACTAAAACACAGTAAACAAAATTACATACCTGAAAAGCAAGCATGATAAAACATAATAAAACATTGCAGAATAGAATGGAGTAAAAAAAGAGCAACAATAGAGAGAGAGAGAGAGAGAACAATAAAACGACAACTATTTTTTTATTTTTTGGAGATTTACAGGTAAAAAAGCTCCTGACTGTTAGCGACTGAATCAAAACGCTACCACAAAAAAAATGTTATCGATCGCAGGGATCAGGCCTGACTGCAGTTATGTGTGCTTAGTGTTTTGTAAGTGACAGTGATCGATCGATACTGCACTTGGGTGGGGTGGGCTGGGCTGGGCTGGGCGGAGGGGGAAAACGCAGGTGCTAGCAGGTATCTGGGCTGATGCCGCTAACAATGCGTTTTTTGGAACCCTAAACTGCTGGGACGCTAGTATAGATCTGATCAGATCAGATATTGATCTGTTCAGATACTATACCACTAAGGGAGGTGTATGCTTTGCGCGTGGGTGTTTGCGGTACTGGCACTAACCTGGGGCGACGCAGACCTTATTTGACCCTAAAACCTAATTGATATCACCCGCCGGGCGATCAGGGGGTTAAACCGTTATTGGGTAATAAATGGCGGGTGCCCTGACGGTATAAAAAACAAACTATCTAACCAGCGTCACCCGTAACAGTTATACGGTGATCACTGGTGAAAGGGTTAACTAGGGGCAATCAGGGGGTTAAAACCTTTATTAGGCAATATATGGGGGTACCTGACGCTATATAAAAACCTGACGGGGAACCTAAATAACTAAATAACTAACTGGCTAACCAGCGTCACCAGTGACACTTATACGGTGATCACTGGTGAAAGGGTTAACTCTAGGGGCAATCAGGGGGTTAAAACCTTTATTTAGGTTGTAATATGGGGGTACCTGACCTATAAACCTATTTATGAACCCATATAAACATGGCGGTTAACCTAAAAAAAAACTGGCTACCTAGCGGCACCAGTGACACTAATGCAGCGATCAGAAAAACGATCGCTTAGTGACACTGGCAAAAGGGGGTTAAAGGGTTACCTGGGGGGCAATTAAGGGGTTAAACCTTTATTAGGGGGGGGGGTAGGGGGCTACCTTGGACCTAAAACTAACTGCCCTGACAGTTATTGCAGTCACACTGACACTAAATGCAGTGATCAGTAAATAAATGATCACTGCAATTAGTGACACTGTGACTGGGGGGGGCAGGGGGTGATCTGGGGGTGACAGGGGGGTTATTTGTGTGCCTATGTGTACTGGTGTCAGTGTACTGTTGGTGCACTAACCTGTACATGTTCACTCCTCGGCGTTCCGGTCTTTCTGACCGACGCGCCGAGTGTGACATCACTTCCTCTGCCTGTGTTTTGAATGACACAGCCAGGGGAAGCATCTGATTCGCCAGGAGCGATCGCGAGGGGGTGGCCAGAAACCACTGGCCGTCCCCTCATCCCGGATCGCTCCTGAAGCGATCCCGACCGTCCCCGCACCCGCCGGAAGAATGGCACGTACAGGTACATGGTTTTGCCTGTACGTGCCATTCTGCTGACGTATATGTACATGGGGCGGTCGGGAAGTGGTTAAGTGTATTTGATTTTAGCAATTTTGCATTTTCTACCAAACTTGTATCCTTATAGGGGTGAAAGGGTATTGAATAGAGTTGAGCGGACACCTGGATGTTCGGGTTCGGCCGAACTTCGGAAAAAAGTCCGGGTTCGGGACCGAACTTGACCCGAACTTGACCCCGAACTCCGAACCCCATTGAAGTCAATGGGACCCGGACTTTTGAACACTAAAATGGCTGTAAAAAAGTCATGGAAAGGGCTAGAGGGCTGCAAATGGCATGGCAAGTGATCTGCAAACAAATGTGGATAGGGAAATAACTTAAAATAACATAAAAAAATAAAAAATAAAATGCTGGAGGCCCCCTTCTCAGCAGAAGAGGTACAGGAAGTCATTAAGAACCTCAGAAACTCAACGGCATGATGCCGCACATATGGTGGGAATACCCCAGAATACGCACTTTCTGGAAAAAATTATTAACTTTCATCAGGAGACTGGGTGGGAGACAATGTGAAGGAACCAGAGGCACTGTCAGCAACCCAATAATCTACTATCGCCTGTACTTGTCCTGGCCTGAACATTCATACAGCCTCATTAGGCGCGCCAAAATACCGCTGCAGGCTCTGTCGCCTACTCGCACCTGAGGAAGGTGTTTCACTAGTGCGTGTAGCTGGCACAGATCGACCACGTCCTCTCCCTGCAACAGGAGCGCCACCAGCAGCACCACGACCCGGGCCCTTTTTGATGATCTCCTCATATTTTCAAAATGTATGATCTCGCCCTAAATGGGTGTTTTTGTCTATAGCAGAATACACGTACAGTGTCTAAAGCGTTTATGAACACGCAAAAAATGCTATTGGGAAGAAAAAAAACACAGCAAAATTAAATTTTTTTGCAATGTTTTTCCAATATCAGAATACAGGGGGTCCCCGACTTACGAACACCCAAACTACGAACAACCCCTACTTACGAACGGGGTGCTGCGGGGACCCTCCGCCATTTTTCGGTGGTTTTCGCCGTCTTTCGGCCGTTCTGCGCATGCGCGGCCATACGGAGCGCCGGAAAATGCCGGAAATGTCCGTAATTTGCCGCGCATGCGCAGAACGGCAACAGACGGAACATCGGAAATGTCCGGAAATCTCCGTATTTGTCGGTCTGCGCATGCGCGCCGACTTACGAACATTTCCGACTTCCGAACACGGGGCCAGTCCCTAACGAGTTCGTAACTCGGGGACCCCCTGTACACGGATAGTGTCTACAGCGTGTATGTATGAACACGCAAAAAATGCTATTGGGAAAAAAAAAACACAGCAAAATTTAATTTTTTTGCAATGTTTTTCCAATATCAGAATACACGGACAGTATCTAAAGCGTGTATGAACACGCAGAAAATGCTATTGGGGGAAAAAAAAAACACAGCAAAATTTAATTTTTTTGCAATGTTTTTCCAATAGCAGAATACACACAGACTATGGTGTATCTCTTACTATATGCAGTGTTGGTCCTAATGGTGCACTGAGCTTGCAGGTAAAACTTTTAGATTTTGTCTGGCACTGGCCTCATGGCACTGTTAAAAGACTGTGCACTGCACCCTAGCCAGGGTACAATTGATTTAGGAATCTCTTCAATAATTCTCTCTGCCTCTTTCTTTTGCTTAATAAAGAAACTCCCTACTCTACTCTAGCTATGTAGATCGCTCACTGATCTAACTAATTAGAAGAAAATTAAAGGAATGTGGACTGACTGACTGACTGCCTTTATCACACTAACTCCAAAAAATCTTCTCTCTCAGCAGCACAGGAACCTGTCTATAACAGAATGACGCTGTGTGCTGTGTGTCTGGACTATATATAGAGGCTGGGTCACATGCTGCACTGGCCAATCACAGCCATGCCATTAGTAGGCATGGCTGTGATGGCTTCTAAGGGCACACTAGTGAAACTAGCGTCGATTGACTGCCCTGCAGCTGTTAAAAAGGCGCCAATACATCGCCGAACACCGGACCCGAACCCGAACTTATAGCCAATAGTTCGGGTTCGGGTCCCGGACACCCAAAAGTCCGGTACGGACCCGAACTTTATACTGTTCGGGTTCGCTCAACCCTAGTATTGAACACCTGAAAACCACAACATAAAAACAATTAGACATTAGGGAATAATCCAAAATCACCTCGAATTGCTACCATTTACATTTTGCCCCTTTTAAATAAGCCTGAATATTTAGGGCTGGTGTAGCATAATTTTGGAACCTGATATGGCAAAAGATTTGTGGACCAAATCATCACGCCCATATGAGTTTACTGGATAGCCCATTCCATAACAATGACATCATTTTGAAGTTGCTCCCTCCACCTTTTGCTTTCCACAAGGTTTTGGAGCGTGTCTGTGAAAATTTGGGCTCATTCAGCCAGAAGAACATTTTATGAGGTTGATCAGGCACTGATGTTGGATCAGAAGACCTGGCTCACAATCAACGTTCCAGTTGATCTCAAGACTGTTCAGTAGGGCTGAGGTCAAAACGCTTGGCAGAGATCACTTGACCTCCCTATACCCAAACTCATCAAATCATGTCTGTGTGCAGGGGAGTAGTCATGCTGGAAAAGAAAAGGGTCTTCCCTAAACTGTTGCCATGGGGTTAAAAGGATACAATTGTTCAAAATACCTTTATATCCTGTAACTTTAGGAGTAAATTTCACTGGAAACGCGTGAACTCTTTGGAAGGATGTCCACATAGTCATATAGTTGGTGTGATGGTCAAACATTTGGACATATAGTGTATGTTTATCAGCAAAGAGTGATCTAAAAAGCCCACTGCTCCAGTCATATGTCAAATTACAGTTGTCAGTTCAGTAACACAACTTTCCTGTCAAATAAGCCTATAAAATGAGAGCTGTACAAGCTTCTAGATGGCTATGGCTGAGTTGTTGAATAATAACTACAAAACTCATCTATATACAGTATTTCTACAACACAGGCTAAGAATTATCCAACAATTACCTAATAACAACATGCATTAATTGGAACTGGCGTCCATTTGCATACACAGATCCTTATTTAGAGCTTATAATTCCCCAGAAAGGACAAATTCCTAGGAAATGACTGGCCCGTTCTAATTACTTTTGTGGTTGCTCATTATGTTTTTCTCCCAGAAGTTCAACTAAACATACAGCGTACAATTATACAGCACTGCAGAGCTGAGACAGCTGCCAGGATAATGCGGGGACGCATTAGACAATCAGGGCCCTTCCTTGCCATTCTACTGCCTGGGGCGACATTCTAAAAATGTGCCCTCTTCCTTTTGAAAATTCTCCTATACATACAGTCTAAAGGCATAAGTGCAATGCACAAAAAACAAAAGGTTCTCTACTGTGGTACAGTATTTATAGTTTTTTATCACCATAGTTCATATTAAAATAGAGCGTATAATGCCCAACTCCAACCATAATATTTCATTTGATTTTGGGTAAAGTTGGAAAGGGTTGGAGCCTTTTGGCAGGATTTTATTTCAGTCTCTGTGTGCCCCTATTATGGTGATTTTCCTTAACTTACTGGAAGTACAGGATGTAAAGAAAAATCTCCAATGAGGACACAATAAAAACATTTTGTAGATTGTAAAACTGTTTTGACCATGTTTTTATTGCTATTTTAACTTTCTTATCCCAGTAACATTCACACCACCATACCCTATTATGGTCCGAGATCTCTTGGGACTGTCTGGTATTTAAAGTTGATCCTGCAATTCTATGGGACCAGGACATGTCCTGCCATAGAATTGAGTAGACTGCTGGGCCAAACTGTCCACCGAAAAAGTGACTGGGCAGCCACTGGGTCAAACTGTCCTCCATAGAATTGAATGGACAGCCACTGGGCCAAATAGTTCACAACAGAAGTAAGGGAACAGCCAGTAGGCAACATTTTCCACAATACATGTGAATGGGTAGCTACTGGGCAAAATAGTCCACAATAAAAGTGAAGGGGTAGCCACTGGGCCAAATTGCCCCCCCCCCCATAAATAAATGGGCAGCCACACTGGACCAAACTGTTTACCTTGGAAGTGAATGGGCAGCTACTATGCCAAACTTTCCACCATACTAGCAAAAAGGCAGATGTCTAGCCAACATTGCAAGTGTTCTTGCATTTGCAGGACTTCCCACTGACATCAGCCTTTTTTCCTATTACTGACCAGACATTTTTGCTTCCACTGATCACGTTTCGTTTTTATGGCACCGGCATTGGTTGATTTTTTTAACCAACGCCAGTACTTTACTTTTGTTACTCTCACTAGTGCGTGGCATTTTTAAGTATGCATATTTAATTATGCCTTTTTAAGCAGCTCACAATATTGTATCCATTGTAGTTGTGGTAATTTTTTTGCCATGGCACATGTCAAGGCGTCCCTGTTTCTCTTATTTCTAAGTTGGGAGGTATGCAGACCACAATTTTCCATATTGCCATTACAGGGACATGAAATGAGAGGTAATCCATAACCCCGTGTGGGCAGAGACAGCAATGAAAAGTTGACAGAAGTTCTGGTTCTTACACAAATAAAGTTTGGGCTTTAAAGATTTTGTGCATACTCTCATTTGAGCTATGGTGGGAGGAAGTCCCTTTTTGTTTGGGAGTGCGACACACCTCCTGTGCCGTACTGGCTCACACATTCTCTGGCTTTGGAAATCGTGGTCCTAATATTTTGGAGTCCATCGCAGGTTGCTTTGAACTTTGACACCATTTTCTGCACCCTTCTTTGTTCCCTCTGTTTGTTAAGCCTCTCATGTCCCGGGGGAGACATCCTTGGTGGTTCCGATCCTGAAGTATTGCAGTTTTGTATGTCTGAAGCTGATTTATACTATGTCAGTAGCATTTAGACATGTGCATTAATTCTTGTCTGAATGCATTTTCGTCTGAATTTCAGGTATTTTCGTTATTGTTTTAACAAACAATAACGAACGTGCAGAATCCGAAAACCGAAAGATCCGACATAAATGCTTTATTTTCGTTTTCGTTGTGATAACAGTTCGATCTAGATAGGAGATTCGACATGACGCTGACAATAGCGATCTGTGTCCATCGAACCTGTGGTCGAATGTGCCTAATCTTAACTCTATTAGTCAAAGATTATTCTACATAGAGAGAAAAGATTTGACATAGAGAGAAAAGATTCAAAATTATAGAGACAATGTCAAAAAAGGTTGAATGTGCCTAACCTAACTCTATTAGTCCAAGATTATTCAACATGGAGAGAAAAGATTCGACATGAAGATTCAACGAAGCAGTCGCCGCGAGCAGACATCTATGGTCAAATGCTCTGCCCATAGGCTATATTAGAATTCTAATGTTGGTTAACTAGTAATAATAATTAAAAAATATAATTATTACTAGTGTCATACAACATTAGAATTCTACTATAGCTTGTAGGCAGAACATTTGACCGGAAATGTATGATTGCGGCGACTGCTTTGTCGAATCTTCATGTTGAATCTTTTCTCTCTATGTCAAATAATCTTGGACTAACACAGTTAGGTTAGGTACATTCAACCTTTTTTGCTATTGTCTCTATAATGTCGAATTTTTTCTCTCTATGTCGGATCTTTTCTCTCTGTCGAATAAGTTTAGCTGCTCCGTCGAATCTTCTTAGAACATTTGACAGACACCATAAGCCTTCAATGACAGATTCGACCTTAATTATTTTGGATTTTTGGACGAATGCATTTTTTAACGAAACAAAATAAATAAAAACGAATTTCGGGAGTAACTAACTAAATTTTTTTTTCGGACGAAAACAAAATTCCGAAACAAAATATTTCAGTGTGCAAATGTCTAGTATCATTCACTCCTGAAGAAGTCCATGAATTGTAACAAAATGCTTTGAGCTTTGTGATGCAAATGGGATATACAGTATATGGAATTATAATTATGAACCCCTTTATGATGTCATCATAAATGTGGAGTATATTGACAACAGAAAAATCAGCTTTTTAATTTGAATCTCTTACTTTTGTAAGTTTATTGTTTACTTACCCTGTTGATGATTGCGTACCTCATTAAAATCCATGGAAAATCCGGAAATGTATGATTGCGGCGACTGCTTTGTCGAATCTTCATGTTGAATCTTTTCTCTCTATGTCAAATAATCTTGGACTAACACAGTTAGGTTAGGTACATTCAACCTTTTTTGCTATTGTCTCTATAATGTCGAATTTTTTCTCTCTATGTCGGATCTTTTCTCTCTGTCGAATAAGTTTAGCTGCTCCGTCGAATCTTCTTAGAACATTCGACAGACACCATAAGCCTTCAATGACAGATTCGACCTTAATTATTTTGGATTTTTGGACGAATGCATTTTTTAACGAAACAAAATAAATAAAAACGAATTTCGGGAGTAACTAACTAAATTTTTTTTTCGGACGAAAACAAAATTCCGAAACAAAATATTTCAGTGTGCAAATGTCTAGTAGCATTCACTCCTGAAGAAGTCCATGAATTGTAACAAAATGCTTTGAGCTTTGTGATGCAAATGGGATATACAGTATATGGAATTATAATTATGAACCCCTTTATGATGTCATCATAAATGTGGAGTATATTGACAACAGAAAAATCAGCTTTTTAATTTTAATCTCTTACTTTTGTAAGTTTATTGTTTACTTACCCTGTTGATGATTGCGTACCTCATTAAAATCCATGGAAAGTTGCATTTTTTGTTTAGCAGTGAAAAGTTGACAGTTCTGGCACTTATCACTGAATCACAGTTCTGGCACTTATCACAGAAAAAAAAGTATGGTTTTGAGTTGGACTTTAACGATCTTGTGCAGACTCTCATTTGGGCTATGGTGGCAGGAAGCTCTGAGGTTGTGTCCTTGTTCAATGCATTCCTTCTCAGTGGGTTTCCGAGACTACTGCACATGAAATGGACTGCACTGGAAACCAGTAGATTTTTTTTGAAGACAAGCCTTGTTGCATGAAGAGTTCTGAGCACCTTCACTAAGTGCCAATATCTTTGGAGATGCTCACTAGTAGGGATGAGCCGAACACCCCCAGAACCTTCGAATGGACCGAAAGTTTGCGCGAATTTTCGAACCCCATTCATTATAATGGACGCGAACGTTCGAAATCAAAATTGCTAATTACAACGGCCAATATGCATGTTAATGTCATAAAACAGGTTTGGGGACCCGGGTCCTGCCCCAGGGGACATATATCAATGCAAAAAGAACTTTTAAAAACTAACGTTTTTTCGGGAGCAGTCATTTTAAATGATGCATAAAGTGAAAAAAAAAAAGTGAAATTTTCCTTTAAATATGGTACCTGGGGGGTGTCTAAAGTATGCCTGTGAAGTGGCATGTGTTTCCCGTGTTTAGAACTGTCCCTGCACAAAATGACATTTGTAAAGGAAAAAAAAGAAGCCATTTAAAACCACTTGCGGCTTTAATGTCATGTCTTGTCCTGGCCGCCATATGGCTGAAAATCCTTGAGAAAAATGGCATGGCTACCCCAGCCCCTTTGGGTCTTGTATGGATATTAAGGGGGACCCCGCACCCAAAATAAAACCCTATACCTACAACCCTATATACTCTGAACAGCAGTATATAGGCGGTGCAAACAAGAGAGGGACTGTAAGTTTGTTTTTAAGTAGAATCTGAACAGGTACATTATGAAGTGTAGCCCCATCCCAAAAAAAACTATTTTTAAGCTTTTTGGAGAACATAGGGAGGGGTTATCACCCCTGTAACATTTGCTGTCTTTGCACATCTGTTCAGAACATTTCACCTCACTTTCCGTCCCAATGACAAATGTTTTTGGAAAAGTGGGGTTTTAATTGAAACAAGGATTGGTGATAAAGCATCAGTAGAGAGGAGATACCTTTTTCCCAAATTAAATCTAACAGGATAGAATTTCCCTTCCTAGGGGTAGATTTCCTCTCACTTCCTGTTTTCTCTTTCCATTTGCAAGTAGGAGTCGTTTGTAAGTTGGATGTTTGAAAGTAGGGGCCTGCCGTATATACTCTGCAGAAATTTGCCCCATTAGATGTTGGTGTAGCCACAACACTGTAAGCCCTCAGTTACTCTTGGTGGGCACAGGAATTGGCCCTGCTGTGAATTATTAGATCAAGATTTGTAATTGCATGCACCTGTTGAACAGGGCAGAAAAATTGGGCCTTTGGTGGTGGTGGTGGTGGTGGACGGTGTTGCCACAAGACTGTAAGCCCTCACAGTTACTCTTGGTGGGTGCAGGAATGGGCCCTGCTGTGAGTTATTAGATCAAGATTTGTAATTGCATGCACCTGTTGAACAGGGCAGAAAAACTGGGCCTTTGGTGGTGGTGGTGGACGGTGTTGCCACAAGACTGTAGGCCCTCATAGTTACTCTTGGTGGGCGCAGGAATGGGCCCTGCTGTGAACTATTAGATCAAGATTTGTAATTACACGCCCCTGTTAAACAGGGGCTGAAAAATTGTGCCTTAGGCATTGGTGCTGGTGCCACAACACTGCAACCCCTCACAGATACTGTACTTGGAGCACATCAGTCACACCTGTTGCAAAGCATTTTTTTAAAAAATTGTAAGTACACGCCCCTGTTATACAGGGGCTGAAAAATTGTGCCTTAGGCACTGGTGTGGTGGCATGGATCATTGAGGAGGAGGAAGAGGATAGTCAGTGAACATAACAGGACAGTCACTCAGCATCAGCATAGGCAGTCTTGAAGGGATGTGACATTATAAATTATTCAGTTATATCCGCTTCAGGTGCCTGGTAGCTGGTGGTGATCCAAGACTGATTCATTTTTATGAAGGTCAGTCGATCAACCGAGTCGGTGGACAGGCGCACCCTATGATCGGTGACAAATCCTCCAGCAGCACTGAATGTGCGTTCAGAAAGAACGCTGGATGCAGGACAGGCCAGTAGCTCAATTGCATACTGTGCAAGCTCTGGCCAGTGATCCATCCTCAGGACCCAGTAAGCCAGAGGATTTTCGGTGGGAAAGGTGTCCAAGTCTGACCTTGCCCCTAGGTATTCCTGCACCATGTATATCAGACGCTGGCGATGGTTGCTGGAACCGATCATACCTTGGGGCTGCGGACTAAAAAATTGTCTGAACGCATTGGTCAGACGTCCACCTTCCCCACCGCTCCTTCTGCTACTGACCGAAGCCTCAGCAACTCGTTGTCCAGGACCAGGAGTTTGTAACCTCCCAGTTTCTGGGAACGCATTGCACAGACCTTTCTGCAAGGCCTCCCTGAGATGTCTCATCCTCTGCTCCCTCTGCGACGGCAAGATAAGGTCCGCAACCTTACCCTTGTACCGTGGATCAAGGAGAGTGGCCAGCCAGTAATGGTCCCTCTCCTTGATCCGAAGAACACGAGGATCCTTCCGCAGGCTTTGCAGGATCAGGGAGGCCATGCTACGTAGGTTAGCTGAGGCATTCGGTCCGGAGTCTTCTGGGTCACTGAGGATGACATGATCGCCAGCCACCTCCTCCCAGCCACGTACAAGTCCACTGGTTTGTTGGGACTGTACATCATCCCTAAAAGACTGCTGATGCTGAGTGCCAGGCTCCACCTCCATGCTCACACAATCCTCCTCCTCCTCCTCCTCCTCCTCCTCCTCATCCTCTTCCTGTGTGATGGGTGGGACAGAAGGAAAACTGTCCGGATAAAGGGGGCCTTGAGAAGCAAGGAAGTCCTCCTCTTCCTGCCTCTGTTCTGCCTCAAGTGCCCTGTCCATTATCCCACGCAGTGTATGCTCCAACAGGTGGACAAGAGGTACAGTGTCACTGATGCATGCACTGTCACTGCTCACCATCCTCGTGGCCTCCTCAAATTGTGAGAGGACAGTGCATGCATCCCTGATCATGCTCCACTGGCGTGGGGAAAAAAAGCCAAGCTCCCCTGACCCTGTCCTGGTGCCGTAGTCGCAAAGGTACTCATTGATGGCCATCTGCTGCGTGTGCAGTCGCTGCAGCATGGCCAACGTTGAGTTCCACCTGGTGGGCATGTCACATATTAGGCGGTTCTTGGGCAGGTTCAGCTCCTTTTGCAGCTCAGTCAGCCGAGCATTGGCATTATAAGATCGGCGGAAATGCACACAGACTTTCCTGGCCTGCCTCAGGACATCCTGTAAGCCTAGGTACCTGCCCAAGAACTGCTGCACCACCAGGTTGAGGACATGAGCCATACAGGGCACATGGGTGAGCTGCCCCTGTCGCAGGGCGGAGAGGAGGTTGGTGCCATTGTCAGAAATGACCATTCCTGGCTTAAGCTGGCGTGGCGTCAACCACCTCTCGGGCTGCCCCTGCAGAGCTGCCAGAACCTCTGCCCCAGTATGGCTCCTGTCCCCCAAACACACCAGCGCAAGCACGGCATGGCATCTTTTTGCCTGCGTACTCGCGTAGCCCCTTGTACGCCTACGGAGCACCGCTGGTTCCGAGGACAGAGCACTGGAGGAAGAAGAGGAGGAGGGGGTGGAGGAGAGAGGTGTGTCTACAACCAGTAGTAGCATTTTGGAGGCGTGGTGGCGGAACAACCTCCAACACTACTGCACCTTGTCCTGCATCCCTCCCAGCTGCCAATAGTGACCCAATGGGCCGTGAAAGAAAGTTAACGTCCCTGTCCATGCCTGCTGGACCATGAGTCAGCGGTAATATGCACCTTACCGCTGACCGCCCTGTCCAGCGAGGCATGGACATTGCCTTCCACATGCCGGTAGAGAGACGGAATCGCCTTCCGTGAGAAAAAGTGGCGTTTGGGAACCTGCCACTGAGGAACCGCACATTGAACAAACTCGAGGAAGGGGGCCGAGTCTACCAACTGAAAAGGCAGCACTTGAAGTGCTAGCAATTTAGCCAAGCTAGCATTCAACCGCTGGGCATGTGGATGGCTGGGAGTATACTTCTTTCGACGGTCCAGCAGCTGGGGCAGGGAAATTTGCCTGCTACAATCGGACGTCGGTGTACTGCAAGTACTTGGTTGTGACACACCTAATTCTACACCTTCAGTCCTCTCAGAGCAGCTTTCAGAGAGGACTGAAGATATAGTGGGGATGGAGATCCCAGCTGATGAGGAGCAAGGAGAGGTCCGCTTTGTTCTTTGGTGTGGGTCTTTATGTGTGCTTGCCAACGAGCTGCATGGCAGGTCGACATATGTCTGCTCATGCTTGTGGTGCCCAAGCGACTAATGTTTTGGCCACGCAAGATACGCTTGAGACAAATATTGCAAATAGCAGTGGTGCGATCTTATGCACTCATCTCAAAAAAGGCCCACACCAAAGAACTTTTGTGATAACGTGCAGAGGCAGCGCCCTGCACAGGCGGAGCTCTGCGGTGTGGTACAGTTGCTGTGCTGGCCTCTAGCTGGCCTCCAGGGGGCATCCTGCCTCGTTGGACATGTGACGCTGCATCCTCCTCCTCCTCCTCTCTCCCTTCAGGCACCCACGTTGAGTCAGTGACCTCATCATCCCCTCCCTCTTCACCACTAGAACAAACCTGGCAGTAAGCTGCAGCTGGTGGAACAGTACTGCCAGATTGCTGTCCTTCAGCATCCCCTCTCTCTGCGCGCACACTACTGCCTTCCTCAAGCTGGGTATTATCATCCGAGCCTTCGAATCGTTGGGCATCCTCCTGGAGCATGTACCCAACACTGTGCTCAAACAGTTCGGGGGACTCCTCAGGAGGACATGGTGGGTCTAGGGAAGGGGTGGCTGATGATGCCATTGAGTACGCGTTGGCAGCTGCTTTGTCAGTACCCTGAGCCTGGGTGAGAGAGGATGAGGAGGATGAGGAGGGCTTGGTCATCCATTCTACCAAGCCTTCGGCATGATGCAGCTCCACATGTCCAGCTGCCGAAAACAAAGACAAGCGTGTCCCATGGCCACGTGCTGATGACGATGCACGACCATGTCCACGGCCAGCACTGTTGTCTCTAGAAACAGAGCCTGCCTGCCCTGTGTTATTGCCTCGGCACGCTCTGCCTCTCCTTGGCGGTCTTCCAGCCATTGTAGTCGGTAGTGTATATAGTATAAAAAATAGAGCTCCTATGTGTGCTCACAACACACTGTAGGTCCTATGGGTGCTGACACTAACACACTATAGGTACTATGTGTGCTGCTGACAAGAAAATATAGGAGCTATGTGTGCTGCCACAAACACACTAGAAGTCCTATGGGTGCTGCTGACACAATAGGTAGTATATGTGTGCTGCTGAGAAGAAAATATAGGAGCTCTGTGTGATGCCACTAACGCACTAGAAGTCCTATGGGTGCTGCTGACACAATAGGTAAAATATGTGTGCTGCTGTCAAGAAAATATAGGAGCTCTGTGTGCTGCCTGCCACTAACACACTAGAAGTCCTATGGGTGCTGCTGAGAAGAAAATATAGGAGCTCTGTGTGCTGCCACTAACACACTAGAAGTCCTATGGGTGCTGTTGGGGTGCAATGCTGTGCTAACAGCACTGCGGTTGGTGCTACTGCAATACTGTACTAACAGTACGCACGCACCAGACTAATCCCCAGCAGCAGCTAATAACACACTAACTGTGCAATCAGCAGCAATGAACGATCACTAATGATGAATGACTCAGGTAGCAATGGTTTAGCAAAGAAATAGCCAATGGTTTAGCAAAGAAATAGCAATCAATTAAAGACAGAATCAGCAGACTGCTCTCTCCTAAAGCCAGAACACATGTGACCGGGGCCGACGGTGTGGCGGCCTTTTAAATGGTGGGGTGTGTACTAAAGCCCCTGAGCTTTAATTGGCTACAGGCGTCCTGCCTGTAGCCAATTATTGCTCTCCGAGTTTCCGGCGCTGTGATTGGCCAAGCATGCGGGGTCACAGTGCATGCTTGGCCAATCATCAGCCAGCAATGCACTGCGCCAGCCGCGCCGGCCGCAATGCATTGCGGGGCCGCTCGCATCACACGAATGTGATGCGAACGGCCCAAATAGTTCTGGGCTCGCCGAGCGAGCGAACGCCCGGTGCTCGATTTGAACGTGGGTTTGAATCGAGCACCGGGCCCATCCCTACTCACTAGCAGAGATTAAAAACTTCTCCCAGCTGTTAAGTTAACTAAATAGGTTTTGGTGTGGTCTGTCCATCTGTGTGCATTAGATCAGGAATGTTCTTCTGCTCACTACATCTGAAACTAAATAGAAATTATGACTAGTTTAACATATGTTGCAGTGATTTACCTGCCAAATGAAACGTTTGCTCATTTTTAGGTCTCCTCACTGCAGTTTCCACTAAAGTCTGTTTTAAATAATTTCTATTGCTATTGAAAGACCTACTTTGAGCATTTACCTATTTACCTATTTACATCAAGCTGAATGGTCAGCTTGATGTAAATAATGTAATTTGAATGCATTAGTATATTTAAAAATTGTATTCATTGTATAGTATGCAACAACATATGTGCTTATTTTTTTTTTTTGGTTTTACATAATTAGGCTCTGTTTCCTGGTTGTTCCTTGTAAATCTGCTTCACTTTCATTCTTCCAAGCGAGGTCTGTGAGATTGAAAACAGACTCTCTGTAGCATTAAATGAGGTGAAACCACCACAATGCTCTTGTTAGCTGGAGATGAGGTGAATTTTACTCAGACTTTAGGTCATATGAAGGCGCTTAGAAACAGTGTTTTTATTATTTCAATATTATCCTTTTAATATATAAAGATGTGTAGTTTTTTTCTTGTTTTTTTTTCACTCAAAATAACAATTTGATTAGGTAATGTTAATTGCCATTGGTTCATGTTAATTTTAATAGTTTGCCCACTTAAAAAAAAAAAAAAAAAAAACGGGAGTAAAGATAGGTATTTTTTCTGTGGGTGTGCTCTACTTCTTGTGTGTCTTAAGTGCTCCCTACCTGCCCTAGTAAGTTTCTAAATCCATCACTTGCCTCTTCACTTGTTACTATTTTCTAGTTCCATTTTATTGAACCCCTGGCTAGCCTCATGATCCAATCTTACCTCACCCCTTGGTACTCCGTAGGCTTGTCTGGTTTGATATTTGGTAGACATGTGCAATTCGTTTTTTTTTTTTTTTTTTTTTTTTCGTTATTTTTTTCTTTTTTCGTTATTTTCATTCATTCGTTTTCGTACGAATGAACGAGCGATTCGCTAAAAATTTTAACGAATCATTCGAATCGAACAAATCCGAAAATAATGAAAATCCAAAAAAAAATTATTAGAAACAACGAATGTACGAATGAAGACAATCTGAAAAACGGGAACAACGAAAATGAACGAAAAAATTCGTACATTCGTAACTTTTTTTTTTGTTGAATTGGTAATTTTTCCGTGTCTCTTACAATGGCGTTGCTTAACGTGCTTCGAATAGATTGAACGAAAAAATTCTAAAATTCGTAACTTTTTTTTTTCCTTTTTTCGATTCGTAATTTTCCGTGTCTCTTACAATGGCGTTGCTTAACGTGCTTTGAATGGATTGAACGAAAAAATTCGTACATTCGTAACTTTTTTTTTTTTTTTTTTGGATTCGTAATTTTCTGTGTCTCTTAAAATGTAATAATAGCATACACATTACATAAAATTATGAATTATGCTCCGATTACTAATCTACGAATGTACAAATAACTATGAATGCGTCCGAATTTCAAATAAACGAAAATTAAACTAACGGAAAAACGAATCAACGGAAAAATAACTCTTACGAATGTTCGAATCATTACGAACACCGACGACTTACGAATTTACGAATCGCTACGAATCAACGGAAACGAAAAAAACGAAACGAAAATAAACACATTTTTTTGTTGTGCACATGTCTAATATTTGGTTTGTCTTCTAAGTATAGACTATTAGTTACAAGTTTTGGAAAGGTTGCAATCAATGAGACCTAATATGTCCGATATAGCAGCAAAAAAACTTTAGGTAGCAGAGATTTCCCATTATTAAGAAAAAGATGTGATCATACAACCTCACAGCCTTCTATAATATATTGTACCCTGGTCTATTTTTTCCTGCTCATCTGAATGTCTGGAGGAGTTGCCTCCCTCTGACATGGGGTGGTTACTTGAGGGTCTCAAGCAACCCCATGGCTCCCTTATGGCTAACTCTTAAGAATTACCTACTCAAAGCCTTGAAGTGGTTTCTTGGGACCTTCTGCTTTCACTTCCCCCATTTCTTTTCTCTTCCTAATCGCAGTTGTATGTTCTTCTATCGTTATACTGTTTTGCAAAATTCTGTCCGGCAACAGTAATCAAACTATAGTCGGTAACAAGCCCTGGAGTTTTATTATCCCTTTATTTGTGTACATTACTCATTTTGTATTTGAGACTCTACTCAGTATTTTTGAAATTGCTACTTGAGGTTTCTGACCCCTAAGATAATACTATACTTATTGGGTATGTTTATTGGATGCACTTGTTTCACTCAGCTGCGCCTGAGATGTCATGTTCTACAGCACAGTTTGTCAAGCTTTGCCTTGCCTTAAATAAAGAATAAAAAGAAAAAAGAAACAGATGTACCTTAGTAGGTCATCAACTTCATTAAAAAGTTAACCTAACTAGGCTGCTGCACGTGACCTGGGGGCACTCAAGTATGACTGGGCAGATAAAATTAACATGAAAGGTCCATGCTTTAGATGAGGCATGCTGAATCAGTGGTTATGATGTCTGATCAATGAACCAACGCATATACAAAGAGGGGGAAAAAAGACATGAATGTACATTTTACTTATGATACTGTGACTCATCCTAGGTACTTAGAGCTCAGTGTATACTGCCTTTTACTTCTGGGGCTTTGAGTCCCCACAAGGACACTTTGAGCATTGGACTTCAACACAAACTTAGTCCTGCAATGTGTCTTAATTTGGACAAAAAGGACCTTCAGGGGCAAGGACTTCCGTAAAAGCACCAGTGCTATATAGATTAGTAAAATAAATGTATTGTAAAATGTTTAACATAGCCCTATGATCTGATTTGTTCTAACCATCAGAACAGAAAATACACATTTGCCTCCTCAGGCATTTTTTTGAAGCAAAGCATTCCATTTCACTGCTAAAATTTCACGTACTTGAGCAAGTGCCTAGAACCTGCTATGGGGCGAGTGTTTCAGAAGTTTTGTATCCAATAGACCTAGACAATAGTTTTGTTACGAATTAATATTCGGACAAATTTTCATTATTCAGAGATTTGGATATGTCCGAATACCCGAATTACAATATAAACAAATTTTAACGTAAGCTTTGAATAACTAAACGAAATTCGTCTGAATTTCGGAAATTCAGACTGAAATTCAAATCGAATTTTACATCGAACTTCAGTTGAATTCTAACTACACATACAGTGCCTTGCAAAAGTATTCACCCGCCCCCTTGGCTTTTTACCTATTTTGTTACATTACAGCCTTTAGTTCAATGTTTTTTAATCTGAATTATATGTGGTGGATCAGAACGCAATAGTCTAAGTTGGTGAAGTAAAATTAGAAAAATATAATACACAAAACAATTTTTCAGAAACAAAAAAATAATTGGCATGTGCTTATGTCTTCACCCCCTTTGTTATGAAGCCCATAAAAAGCTCTGGTGCAACCAATTACCTTCAGAATTCACATAATTTGTAAAATGATGTCCACCTGTGTGCAATCTAAGTGTCACATGATCTGTCATTACATATACACACCTTTTTGAAAGGCCCCAGAGGCTTTAACACCTAAGCAAGAGGCACCACTAACCAAACACTGCCATGAAGACCGAGGAACTCTCCAAACAAGTAAGGGACAATGTTGTTGAGAAGTACAAGTCAGGGTTGGGTTATAAAAAAAAAAATATCCAAATCTTTAATGATCCCTAGGAGCACCATCAAATCTATCATAACCAAATGGAAAGAACAATTCACAACAGCAAACCTACCAAGAGACGGCCGCACACCAAAACTCATGGACCGGGCAAGGAGGGCATTAATCAGAGAGGCAGCACAGAGACCTAAGGTAACTCTGGAGGAGCTGCAGAGTTCCACAGCAGAGACTGGAGTATCTGTACATAGGACGACAATAAGCCGTACGCTCCATAGGGTTGGGCTTTATGGCAGAGTGGCCAGAAGAAAGACATTACTTTCAGCAAAAATCAAAATGGCATTTTGAGTTTGGGAAAAGGCATGTGGGAGACTCCCAAAATGTATGGAGGAAGGTGCTCTGGTCTGATGAGACTAAAATGTAACTTTTTGGCCATCAAAGAAAACGCTATGTCAGTCGCAAACCCAACACATCACATCACCCAGAGAACACCATCCCCACAGTGAAACATGGTGGTGGCAGCATCATGCTGTGGAGATGTTTTTCAGCAGTCAGGACTGGGAAACTGGTCAGAGTTGAGGGAAAGATGGATGGTGCTAAATACAGGGATATTCTTGAGCAAAACCTGTACCACTCTGTGTGTGTGATTTGAGGCTAGGACGGAGGTTCACCTTCCAGCAGGACAATGACCCCAAACACACTGCTAAAGCAACACTTGAGTGGTTTAAGCAGAAGCATGTAAATGTGTTGGAATGGCCTAGTCAAAGCCCAGACCTCAATCCAATAGAAAATCTGTGGTCAGACTTAAAGATTGCTGTTCACAAGCGCAAACCATCCAACTTGAAGGAGCAGTTTTTCAAGGAGGAATGGTCAAAAATCCCAGTGGTAAGATGTGGCAAGCTTATAGAGGCTTATCCAAAGCGACTTGGAGCTGTGATGGCCGCAAAAGGTGGCTCTACAAAGTATTGACTTTAGGGGGGTGAATAGTTATGCACATTGACTTTTTCTGTTATTTTGTCCTATTTGTTGTTGGCTTCACAATAAAAAAAAAATCTTCCAAGTTGTGGGCATGTTCTGTAAATTAAATGGTGCAAATCCTCAAACAATCCATGTTAATTCCAGGTTGTGTGGCAACAAAACACGAAAAATGCCAGGGGGGGGGGGGGGGGGGGGGTAATTTTGCAAGGCACTGTATTGCTGAAATCAAAGACTGTGTGTGTTGTTAGAGTACCATTTTGAAATAATGCTGTTTTAGTTAAGTCAAAGGTGATTTAAAGAGTCATTGCAATAATTTGATGAAGATTTTTCTTTTATTTGGTCACTTTACCACATTGGAATCGAAAAAAAAAATTGAAAGTTTTCAAATCAAAATTTATCAATTCGAATGTTTTGAATCAAAAAAAAACCTGTAAATTTGAAGATTTGAAAAACGTCATGCACATGTCTAGTATCCAAAGGGTCTCAGTGCACATTATAATTCATTCTGTGAATGAATGCAAATTGTCTCTCATTCTTTTCCAGCAGATTATTATTTTTTTCCAATGCAGAAACTTATAAAATGTCTCCTTTTTTTTCACAAGGAGACATACTTTATGAATTCTGCATGATTTTATGATATACTGTATATCTCATCTGTACTTTGTGTTTTTGTGGCTTCTGTTTTATCATCTTGTAGTAATGGACACAATTTATTATTTTGATTCACTGCAGGATTCATGATGTCAAAGCTAAGCTCCAAGCAGATATTAAAGTACAGAGTGTAATTCAATTGTCTAGACCATTAAAAATAAAATGTATTTTTGCGTACAAATTGGCATGCCTACCTGAATGCTTGTGTGCAGCTTCATAAGGACCCTCTAGAATTTAGGGGTTCATTTACTCTAGATGTAGATGGTGGCAGCGCTAGGACCTCCCCCTCCCACCTACCTATGAGACTTGAGCATTGTTAACATCTATGGTAGGCGAGAAGGAGGCATTTGTTAGGAAGCCCTATAGTGCTAGTGGTTTGTAATATCCAAGTGGTGTCAGTCAAAGAGGATCTACTATGGGCATTTCGATGAGCAAAATACTTTTCCATTTCCTCTTGATACCTTTTATACCAAAAGGTGAAGGGTTGCTCACTATTTGAACCAAGTTGAATATTTTAAGCCATAACAGAATTTGTGTCATCCCAATTATACTTTGCACCTGTATCTACCTATACACAATGATTAAGGATTGTACTTTGGCATGTAACAGAATGGGTGCCCAAAAATGGTTCTCACACTTGAGCCCTTCTCTGGCTACTTCTGCCACTTTATACCCTAAACCTATTTAATTTTGGCCCTTTTCATCCCCTGCACAGCAGCAATTAGAGTGGGAGATGGAGGGGCAGTACCAGTAGCCAATCAGTCTTTACTGTGCTAATAGGGACCATGCTGATAGGAGGAATGAGTAGCGTGAGCACAGTTAATGTCTTATTGCTGCTCCTTCATTTCTCTTGGTTGTGTTGGTTTCTCTGCAGAATTTGGCGGACAGTCCCTCATCAACAGAGCATTGTTCAGATGTATGCAATAGTTCTTTTCTCCCATGTACATATTATACCATACTATAAAGGGTATAGTAAAGCACTATGATCAAGGATATTTGCCAAAATGTGTTGGCTCTTTTTATACTCTATATCACGTGTAGCAGTACCAACGTAGGGCCTGCTGAAAGTTGTGGCCCACCTGTCACCCTGCCCAGCCCGGCTTTCACATCCCAGTCACTTTTGAGACAATGAACAGTTCATGTGATTGTTTTGTATTTTTATTGAGGGATTTGAACTTTAATAGGGATAGGAATATATGGGATGCCCCGGAGAACAAGCAATTGGTTGATTGTATATCAATCAGTTGGGACAACTATATACACTTGGCTTACTCCAGTATCCTCCAGCACATCTATTGCTTGCAGACTGTTACTCTCTCTTCCTCTCTCCTGTTAAACACTTTATTCCAGGCACAACTAGCACATGGTTAGGCCCAACTCTGACTCAGTCAGGCCTCAGCAAGGTCCCTTTTAGTGTTAGATTAGGAAGTCTTTAGTGCTAACTGTCCTATTGCAGACTACTACTCCCAGTAAGTCCTCTTCAGGCCCTGCCAGTCCTCCTGGCTGCAGCTGCCTGACTTCACTGTCAGTGACATTGCAATCCTTAGTGGCTTCACACCCAGCTCTGGCTGTTTCCTCTCAGTCCTCTCTGGCATGCCTCTCCAGCCCTCCCAACTGCCCATGTCACTCACCAGCCCTCCTGGCTGCAAATTTGTGGTTCCCTCCTGAAGACTTGCCTGGCAGTACTAGTTCCCGCTGTGCACTGACTCCTCTCTGTGCCCCCTGTTCAGATCCTCCATGCGTTCTTGAAGGGATTTGTCCTGAACCCCCTAGTCCCAGGCCCAAGGTCACCCCCCTCAGACTGGGGAGCTTCTTCAAAGGCCCTGACAGCCTAGTACTTCAACCTCAGTTCTTCCACCCGATGACTGCCCCCCCCCCCCCCGGGCTGACCCTGGGTATTTCAAGGAGGCCTGCCCCCTGCAAATCCTAGTTGGGGATTAGTCAGGGCTCTCTGAGACACCCCAGACTGCTCCTCCCCACTTCCTCTCCTCCTCTTCTAGAATCCTCTAGAAAGAACAAACATACAGGCCTAGCTAGACATGAGAATGATGAGGATAGCTGAAAACTTTTTTCCTCCAAATGAGACACATATTTATATGACTTAAGCACATAGTTTGCTGTGGTGTCAGGAACCAACTATGGGCTCTCCATTTTCCTCTATAAATTACTGTGATTTATATCACATTATTTTTCAATGGTATCTCCTGTGTACTATTCTTCGCTCCTATTCCTACACAGCATAGAGTAAAAACAAGTCTTTTTTTTAAATGTTGATCTGTGATTGCATAACTGCTGGAGTGCCCACGATCAACGGCAGAGTAAAATATATGTGTGGCGTTTACTATGGGAGGCTGACATCTAGCAAATCTCAACTAATTTCGTGTTGCACATAAACAGTATAAATAGATGCTGGCCACTGACCACTCCCAACCTTGATAAAACCCATGTCATTGGGTGAAACATGTCGGACTTAATACCACGACAGTGACGCCTCTATCAGCATGGATGAAGCATCATGTCACGCTGGCGCATACACAGTACATTGTTTGAAGTTAGCTGCAGCCATATTTGGCTAAGTTACTAGGATGGGGCATGGGACAACTGACAGCGTTATACAGCGCAGAGCAGAACTCTTAGCTGGGACACTCGGATCGATAGAAGGCAGTAGACTACTCCAGTTGTTAAAGCTCCATACAGTGCATGACTTCTTGTCACCTGTGGACATATAGGGACATCTGTCTGAATATCTGCGCCCTCAGTGTACTACGGCTGGGTGAGCGGACCAGTGGTCCATGTGATTCTGCTTCAATTTTGTCGAAACCATGCCTGTTCCGATTTAAGGCCATTGACCTCAGCTGCTTCTTTTTTTCAGGACTGTAATTTTCCTCAGTAATTTACTACTTGGTCTCATTAATGACTGATTACCTGGAATGTTCACAAACTAGTGGCTATATGCCACCACCTATATAGGACTTAATAACAGTTCATTATAATACCATTAAGTTACTCAGTGGTACATTATCCCAGGGACTTCAAATGTACAGCCAATTTCATCAACACCCCTGTGTATGCCCCAGCTGGGGGGATTTTTGAGCACTAAAGACTGCTGAGCATAATGATTAATGGTGATTTGGTGATACTCACTGGGACCCGTGAGCTAATCATCAGTCGTTTTTGCACTCTATTAGGGAGCTCTATAGTGGATATTTGATGGATATATGCGCTATATGTGACATAGCTGTTTTTATTCAGACAATATTGTCTTCATTTTTAAATGAGCCAGGGTGTTGGTGATGGGTATCTAGTGTTTGCAACCTGTACAATTAATTCTATTTGTGCAATAAGGTTATAAGCAGCTTGGTTCACCCGTAGCTCTTTTTAGAGGATTCTCTTTTCCTCTGCTTTTTTCTCATGTTTATGATATAGCTTATGGAGACCACACTAAACTTTGGTGAGTCTGCAAACCAAGGGACGCTGCATCAGCAGGTACATATTTAACATGGTGTAGCGGTTATTCAATAGTGAGCTGATGACCTTCATCCCCCTTTTTATAGCCTCCAGATAGGCCTGCCTAAATTTTACCTGCACTTACCAAAAACAAACTTACCTCTAGCACCTACCTAAGTAGAGGGTGCTACACATGTAAGCAATGAAGAAACTTATTTAGCACTAACCCCCGAAGGAGCTGCTGGTTTGATTTGGGCTTACCGTTACCTTCTTGACCTTGTGTGCGTCTAGGGGTTTCCCGAGGTAGATGGCCCAAAGAACTGCAAAAGCTGACACTGGATCCGCTTTGGGATTTTTATTTGCAAAAAGGGTAGACAAACACAGTCTCTAAATGAAGGATAGAGGGTTTAGGTAGGAAGTTCAGGTACTCTTGGAACTGCTCAAAACTGAATGTCTCTCACTATAGAAATCCAGAGAATAGCCACTTACAACTGGATTGTCATTGCCTCCGGATAGACCTCCTCTCACTAGGCCTAGCAGCCAGTGTAGTGTTAGATAAAGCAAAGTCTCTGCCACAAACTTGGTTGTAGAACACTTGTGAATAAAGTCTCTGCCACAGACTTGTTGTAGAACTTGTTTTAACTGAAGGATGTAGACAAACTTGGAGAGCCCTCATACGGTACCAGTATCTTGCAGCCGGTCCGGCGATACCGTACAAGTGTAGATTCACTTGGTGTCTTTCAACTAAGCTTCCAGGCTCTTGCTGAGGAACCAGCCTTACGCGTGGGCCTCTCCTGAAGAGTCCTCCCCTGGTTGCTTCCTCAGTTGCTGGGCCTCTCCACAGATGAGACAGCACGGACCACTTTGAATCCTCCTTCCAGTTACTTTGCCTCGGGCTAGCCAGCCCCGAGACTCTGAATTGGATGGATCCTCACCCCAGGCAATGAGGGCCATGGGGGCTGGTCAGGAGGACAGGGACAAAACAGACAGAAAGATCTTCTGGACCGGAACCCAGAAGCACGTGATGTCAGTACCTTAAAGTGGAAGTAAACCCCCCTATCGTTTTCAGCCAAGGAAGCTGCCATCTTTGCCTCTGTTTAATCTTCAACTGCCACAGTGCTGCACATGTGATCCGTTATGACACCAGCCATTGGATGGTTTGACTGTTTGGTTGAGAGCACAGCCAATGTGCAGTTAGCATTCAAGGCATGCATTTTTTTTTTTTAGACTGTTAAATCGATGGGTTTACTTCCGCTTTAAGTACCCTCTCCTAGAAATCACAGCAAGACCACACTACCACTGGGCTGGTTCCAAGAGAGATTGGCACTCAATGCGCCTAGCCAAACTGCGTTCTCACACTTGCCATAAGTGACAGCGACACCTATGGCCAAGTGGAACCCAGTGCAATCCAGCTAGACTGGTACTGAAACCATAATTTGGTATAATCAAGCCCAAAACCAAACTGCGGTTTTGAGGAATTTTTAATAGAAAAAACACAGCGCACGTGCTCTTCAGGAGCCCGGTGCTACACTTGTATGGACTTCAGAGTTGCCGGCTCTATCATTTGTTTCACATAGAGGGTATAGCAACAGGTTCACGTCAATGCTGGCCCTACCAGCTGCACATGCTTGGCTATCCTATGCTCCCCTGCTACTCCTTTCAGCTGCTGAGAGTGAGAAGTGTCATATGCAAACTTCAGTCACTACAAGGCTAAGGACTCTTAATGCCCCATGTGAAAGTGCTAAATGGTGGAGCAGCCTATCAGTAAGCATCATTGCTGTCACATGGGAAGACAGAGTGTGCCACATTCTCAAAGCACAAGTTTGCTTTAAAGTGACTTTTGTCACTAAAACTACAATTTTCCAAACAAGCTATTACCTGTAGAGAAGCCAGAGATAAATTGTATTCTCTTTTCACCTGTGCCACCAATCATCACTTCAGTCCAAAGATCTCCCCAGCTAAAGTCTTCTGGAGTGTCGAAATTCCCAGTACGTCACATTGCTCACCGGTTTCTCCTGCTAGCCTCCAAATCACTAAAGGTCACCGCAGTCACCCTGAGGTCAGTAGAAGGAACCACTGAGCACTGTGTGGCAATGGGAGATTGACACTCACAGGACATTTAACTACTTGCCGAACGCCCGCTGCAGTTGTGCTGTGGTAAGGTGGCACGGCTGCGCGAATCGACCTGTACATCTATTCATGCACTAGCCCATGTCTGCACACACGCACACTGTTTGGCCAGAGAAGGAGCCAATCGGTGGGCCTGGCGGATGCAATGTCAAATGTCAATTGTCTTCCTGCAAAGCAGTAACATGGATCTCTGTGTTGTTCCAGTGAGTCCACCCCACACACAGTTAAAAAACACTCCCAGAGAACACATTTAACCCTTTGATCGCCCCTGGTGTTAACCCCTTCCCTGCCAGTGTCATTAGTATGGTAACAGTGCATATTTTTAGCACTAATCACTGTAATAATGTCACTGGTTCCCCAAAAAATGTCAGTAAGGTGTCCGATTTGTCCGCCGCAGTCCTGCTAAAAATCGCTGACCGCCGCCATTACTAGTAAAAAGAAATACAAAATTACATTAAAATATTACATAAAAATTGTAGACTCTATAAACCAAGCAATATACACGTATTGGGATTTTTTTTTTTTTACCAAAAATATGTAGCAGAATACATATTGGCCTAAATTGATGAAGAAATTCAATTTTTTTTATTTTTTTTTTATTGGATATGTTTTATAGCAGAAAGTAAAAAATATATTTTTTTTTTTTTTTTTTTTTGGTGTTTTTGTTTATAGTGGAAAAAATAAAAACCGCAGAGGTTATCGAATAACGCCAAAAGAAAGCGCTATTTGTGGGAAAAAAAGGACATTCATTTTATTTGAGTACAGCACAATTGTCAGTAAACCACTTACGAACCGCCGCACGCCGATAAACATCCTTAATTTGAAGTGGACTATCATTGTTATGGCAGCAGCTGGCTGCCAAAACCCCAGTATCCTCTTCTTCGGCTGGCGGTCCGCTTTCCGATAAGAGTGGTCTCTGCGGCGGATTTGCCGCAAGATCACTTTTATCGGTGGCGAGAGAGGGGCCCCTCCCGCCGTGCTCCAGTGCCCTCCGCCGCTTACCGGGCCGTCGACAGCGGCGGAGGCAATCGGATCTTCACCCTTGCTGGGTATGGAGACGGGTGAGGGGAAGATGGCCACCACCCGTCTCCATAACATTGAAGGACGGAAGCAACGTCAAAATGTCACTTCTGCCCATAGCTCTTAAAAGGACATTTTTTTTTTTAATTATTATTTTAAATGACAATTAATTTTTTTATTTTTTTATTGCATTTTAGTGTAAATATGAGATCTGAGGTCTTTTTGACCCCGGATCTCATATTTAAGAGGTCCTGTCATACTTGTTTTTCTATTACAAGGGATGTTTACATTCCTTGTAATAGGAATAAAGGTGACACAATTTTTTTTTTTTTTTAAACTGTAAAAATTTTAAATAAAAGGTAAATGCGTGCAGAAGCGAACACATACGTGAGTAGTGCCCGCATATGAAAACGGTGTTCAAACCACACGTGAGGTATCACCGCGATTGGTAGTGCAAGAGAAATAATTCTAGTCCTAGGCCTCCTCTGTAACTCAAAACATGCAACCTGTAGAATTTTTTTAAACGTAGCCTATGGAAATTTTTAAGGGTCTTCATTCCACGAGCGGGCTCAATTGTGAAGCGTGACATGTTGGGTATCAATTTACTCAGCGTAACATTATCTTTCACAATATAAAAAAAAATTGGACTAACTTTACGGTCTTGTTTTTTAATCCAAAAAAGTGTGTTTTTTTTTTTTTTAAATGTGCGCTTGTAAGACCACTGCGCAAATACGGTGTGACAGAAAATATTGCAACGACCGCCATTTTGTTTTCTAGGGTGTTACAAAAAAAATGTATAATGTTTGGGGGTTCTACGTAATTTTCTAGCAAAAAAAAACAGTTTTTAACTTGTAAACAACACATCTAAAAAAAGAGGCTCAGTCCTTAAGTGGTTAAAGTAACGTAGTGCCGTATCGCAAAAAATTTCCTGGTCAGCAAAGGGGTAAAACTTTCCGGTCCTTATTAACTTTGATGATTGGGTGGCTTTAAAAAGAGAAACATGTTCTTCTAACCTGAAAGAACAACCCCTTTATTTTCAACTAACTACATCAGCCTTTCTCAACCTTTTCAACCCGGAGGAACCCTTGAAATAGTTCTCCGGTTTCGAGGAAACCCTGCTAAAAATTAGAAATCTACAACTCATGGTACATTAGTGTGATGGTCAGTGGGAAGAACACTTACACTTGTGGTCATTGGGAAGAATGGTCCTTACACTTGTGGTCATTGAGAAGAATTACCTCCTTACAGATAGCTAAAAAGATCAATGGTGTCAATGGGAACTTATCCGAGAGGCAGAAATTACCCAATGCTGAAGGAACCCCTAGCAACCTTTGGGGGAACCCTAGGGTTCCACTGAACCATGGTTGAGAATCACTCTGCATAAAATGGACACAAATGATGTGTCTTTATCCTAAGGAATAACAGAATATTACATTCTATATTTGCATTTTGATGTTACACTACGGAGTGTTGGAAAAAAAACAAATGATTGAATACTTTGATTTTAAAAGTTTTACACAGAAAAAATAGAAACAAAAATACAGATATAATATCAGATTAAAGTTTTACCTGTCCCAAACAAAATGCAATGATGAATAATTTGTTATGACGGGTTATCAAAGTGCTATGCGTATGAAATCAACACAACCAGACAAAATAGTGTTCTGGTCCTAGGGGATGGAAAATTCTAGAACTGAAGTGGTTAAGGCTTGGGTATATACTCTGTTAATACCAATATCACGGTGTGAAGGCAGTTATTATAGGAGTATTGTTTATTGTCAAGGGAGGGATTACAGCATATTATAGCAGTGCTTCCATGCCGCAATACAAGTTCCCAGAATTCTACAGGGAGGATAACTGTCATGTCTTACAAGTGATACAGAACATTCGGCTGCTTCAGATGCTGTCTGCTTCCTCTGTCTTTATATTAGTGAGATATTGTAGATAATATAACAGGATTGTCTGATGACTTTTTATATATAAGGGTGAAGCTTCTCTTTCTTTAGACTGGTTGGAGAAAAGTTACAACACAATGAAGGTTAAAACTCAAGGGGAGTGTAGAGTATTGTGTAGTGTAGTGTTTTGTATATTACTTTACCAGACTAAAAACTAAAAATACAATGTAAAATAATTATTTTTCCCCAAGGGTAAGAATGGATTATTGCATATTATTATTATTATTATTATTATTATTATTATTATTATTATTATGTATTCTCATTTCAGCTTGCAGGTGGAGCTTTATCCATGTTGGGAAAAAATGTTGCTTACATAGCTCAAGCTAAAATAGTCAAGTCAAACAAAGGAGACAAATTACGTACCACTTCCCTCCATATGGCAGAGCGCCCAACAGCAGATAGCTTCTGCTGTGCTCCCTGGAAATCTTTATAGTAAAACCTTGGTTTGAGAGTAACTTGGTGTGAGAGCGTTTTGCAAGACAAGCAAACATTTTTAATAAACTTTGACTTGATATACAAGCGATGTCTTGATATACAAGTGGGGTCATGTCACAACTGAGTATAAAAGAAGAGATGCGCCTCTAAGTGTAGCAATATGGTTACATTAAATGAAGGTACAACATTTAGCAACATATTGCTACACTTATGCCTCGTACACACAATCGGACTTTCCAACAACAAAAACGTGGAATTTTGTCTAAAGGTTGTTGGCTCAAACTTGTCTTGCATACACACGGTCACACAAATGTTGGCCAACAATTACGAACCTAGTGACGTACTAGACGTACATTGTGTTTTTTTAGCTCTTTAGCACCACACTTTGGGCTCCTTCTGCTAATTTAGTATTGGTAGAAGTTTGGTGAGTGTTGATGCGCACTTTTCTTTTTGCATTTTTCATTTAGCGTTTTCAGTTGTCGCTTTTCATTTCGTGCTTTCAGTTTGTTTCTGAGCGGCCGTTCGTCAACTAGCCATGTTGCGGAATCAGAGGAGATACCATGTTATTTATTATTGGCCTTGGAGTTATTGCTTTGACATTATGTTTTTGGTTGAATAATGATTTGATTTGTTATATTTTCTATATATTTTTGGATGCATAGAATGCACTTTTTGGTTAAGTTCTGTTGGAGATAGCATGTCTAATTTTATGTGTTTTTTCTTTTTTTTAACCACATCAATACTGGGCACTTTCGCCCTCTTCCTTCCTTTTACAGATTTTTTTATTACAATGATTAAGGGAAAATCAGTTCACTTCACTAAGTTTCAACACTTGTTGCTTGTGTAGCACCCCTCTGACACCTCAAAGATAGCTCCTCCAAAGGCAAACTGGCATTTCACCGCAGGGCTGAGTCCATGGTTAAAATGCGGGGAGCGAGTAAGGACAATGGGCACCAATCACTGTCTTTTTAAAGTTTTATTGCAGAGTTGTTAAGGAGGTGAGGATTAGGGGTCCCAGATACCCTAGCCGATCACTTACAGATTCTACAGATCAATGTCCAGCTTCCGTGCCAGGACCTTTAAGCCAACCCAGCAACACTGTAGCACATTCCCAAATTTCAGTGTGTTTTCCAAATGAGTCACCAAGCCCTTCTTGCGAGACCAGCCTTCTTCCTGGCTCTCTCCAGGAAGGGACCTCCCCTGCGTCTCATCCTTGGCACAGCTTCTTCCAGATTAGGCAGGACAGCTTCAGGACTAAGGATGAGCCGAACACCCCCCCGTTCGGCTCGCACCAGAACCCGCGAACGGACCTAAAGTCCGTGCGAGCTTTAGAACCCTATTAGTTATAATGGATGCGAACGTTCGAAATTAAAAGTGCTCATTTTAAAGGCTAATATGCATGTTAATGTCATAAAAAGTGTTTGGGGACCTGGGTCCTGCCCCAGGGGACATGTATCAATGCAAAATTTTTTTTTTAAAAACGGCCGTTTTTTCAGGAGCAGTGATTTTAATAATGCTTAAATTGAAACAATAAAAGTGTAATATTCCTTTAAATTTCGTACCTGGGGGGTGTCTATAGTATGCCTGTAAAGGGGCGCATGTTTCCCGTGTTTAGAACTGTCTCTGCGCAAAGTGTCATTTTTGAAAGTAAAAAAGCTATTTAAAATCACTCGCGGCTAATGTTAATTCACGGCTCCCGTAACACAGAGAACAGTGATTCATTGAAACTCATTCATAAAAAAAAAAAGTCATTGATAAAAAAAAAAAAAAAATGAAAAAAAAAAAAAAAAAAAAAAAAGCGTAGGGGTCCCCCCAAATTCAATAACCAGGCCCTTCAGGTCTGGGATGGATATTAAGGGGGATCCCAGCCAAAAAAAAAAATGGCGTAGGGTCCCCCTCAAAATCCATACCAGACCCTTGAGGTCTGGTATGGATTTTAAGGGGAACCCTAGCCAAAAAAAATGGCGTGGGGTCCCCCTCAAAATCCATACCAGACCCTTATCCGAGCACGCAACCTGGCAGGCCGCAGGAAAAGAGGGGGGGACGAGAGCGGCCCCCCCTCTCGCCTGAACCGTACCAGGCCACATGCCCTCAACATTGGGAGGATGCTTTGGGGGTCTAAGACCCCTAAAGCACCTTGTCCCCATGTTGATTAGGACAAGGGCCTCTTCCCCACAACCCTGGCCGGTGGTTGTGGGGGTCTGCGGGCGGGGGGCTTATCGGAATCTGGAAGCCCCCTTTAACAAGGGGACCCCCAGATCCCGGCCCCCCCCCCGGTGTGAAATGGTAAGGGGGTACAAAAGTACCCCTACCATTTCACCAAAAAAGTGGCAAAAATGGTAAAAATGACAGGAGACAGTCTTTGACAATTCCTTTATTAAAATCTTCTTTCTTCTTTCTTCATCCTTCGGATTCTTCATCTTCTCCTTCCTTCATCTTCTTCCATCTTCTTCTTCCATTTTCTTCTTCCTCCGATCCGCTTCTTCTTGCGCTGGTCTTCTCGTCCTTCTCGTCCGGCATCTTCTTCCGTCGGCGTCGGCGTCGGTGTCTCTGTCTCTTCTTGGGCCGCTCCGCGCAATGGGAGGCTCCCGCTGTGTGAGGCTCCGCTCCATCTGACAGGTCTTTTAAAACGGAGGGCACCTGGTGACCCCGCCCCCCTCTGACGTCATGGGGAAAGCCATCATGGAATTCCCCATGACGTCCCTGTGCGTCAGAGGGGGCGGGGTCACCAGGTGCCCTCCATTATAAAAGACCTGTCAGACGGAGCGGAGCCTCACACAGCGGGAGCCTCCCATTGCGCGGAGCGGCCCAAGAAGAGACAGAGACACCGACGCCGACGCCGACGGAAGAAGATGCCGGACGAGAAGGACGAGAAGACCAGCGCAAGAAGAAGCGGATCGGAGGAAGAAGAAAATGGAAGAAGATGAAGGAAGGAGAAGATGAAGAATCCGAAGGATGAAGAAAGAAGAAAGAAGATTTTAATAAAGGAATTGTCAAAGACTGTCTCCTGTCATTTTTACCATTTTTGCCACTTTTTTGGTGAAATGGTAGGGGTACTTTTGTACCCCCTTACCATTTCACACAGGGGGGGGGGCCGGGATCTGGGGGTCCCCTTGTTAAAGGGGGCTTCCAGATTCCGATAAGCCCCCCGCCCGCAGACCCCCACAACCACCGGCCAGGGTTGTGGGGAAGAGGCCCTTGTCCTAATCAACATGGGGACAAGGTGCTTTAGGGGTCTTAGACCCCCAAAGCATCCTCCCAATGTTGAGGGCATGTGGCCTGGTACGGTTCAGGCGAGAGGGGGGGCCGCTCTCGTCCCCCCCTCTTTTCCTGCGGCCTGCCAGGTTGCGTGCTCGGATAAGGGTCTGGTATGGATTTTGAGGGGGACCCCACGCCATTTTTTTTGGCTAGGGTTCCCCTTAAAATCCATACCAGACCTCAAGGGTCTGGTATGGATTTTGAGGGGGACCCTACGCCATTTTTTTTTTTTTTTTTTGGCTGGGGTTCCCCTTAATATCCATCCCAGACCTGAAGGGCCTGGTTATTGAATTTGGGGGACCCCTACGCTTTTTTTTTTTTTTTTATTAATGAATGACAGCTCTCTGTGTTACAGGAGCCATCAATTCATTAGCCGCGAGTGATTTAAATAGCTTTCTTCCTGCAAAAATGACACTTTTTTGCAGGGAAAGTTCTAAGCACAGGAAACCTGCCCTCCTTCACAGGCTACCTATAGACACCCCCCAGATGTGATACTGCAATGCTGTTCTAACAGCATGCACACACATATCCCCAGAAATAAAGCACATATTGTTGTCAGCAGTCAGCAGCACACTGACACGCTGACACTGTGAGTGAAACATAATATGCGAGGCCGCCGCCGCGGCGGCCTCTTATACCGTGGGGCGTGTATTAAAGCCCCTGAGCTATAATTGGCTACAGGCATCCTGCCTGTAGCCAATTATGGCTCTCCTCGCTGCCGGCGCTGTGATTGGCCAAGCATGCGGGGTCACAGTGCATGCTTGGCCAATCATCAGCCAGCATTGCACTGCGCGGGCCGCAATGCATTGCGGGGCCGCTCGCATCACACGAATTTGATGCGAGCGGCCCCAATAGTTCTGGGCTCGCCGAGCGAGCGAACACCCGGTGCTCGATTCGAACATGGGTTCGAATCGAACACCGGGCTCATCCTTATTCAGGACCACTTCAGCACACATTTGGCCTTAAAACAGCAGAGTGTCAGGGGTGGGCCCAGCACTTCCTTCTATGAGCTGGCCACTCAGCTGTCGGCTAATTGCCAGCTCTTATCTCTCCACAGTGACTCACCTGTTGATGATCCTGCTCGTTGGTCCTGCCTACTTATGCCGTCCAGTCCAGATTATCTCTACCTTCGCCTTGGTCACATCTCTAGAGACGCTCTTCTGTGTTCCTGTTAAAGACTTGCTTGGCTGATATTCCTTCTGGCTCCCTGACGTTTTGGCTTGTCTGACTATCCGTTCCGGTTCCTGAACTCTGGCTGTTTTGACTACATTTACTCTGTTTATCTTTTTTATTTATTTATTAAAAAAGTGTAATTTAACTGTACTTCTGTCTCAGTCTGATTCATGGTTTCTGACACAGAGCTCCATCCAGCAGAACCTCCCTAGGTCTCAGCCCAGGGAAAGAGCGAGAACATGGCCTGTCTCAAATATTAAAAATATTTATATCCTCCCTCAGCATGCACCATTGTCATAATCCTCCTCCTGGATTGGCTGAAGAAAATATAAATATTCATAATTTTTTGTTTATGAGATCTCAGATTATTACCAGTGACATCCACTGGTGAGAAATCACAAGTCTACTTAGTGTCACTAAACCCACATAATTAACTATCAATAAATGGTGTATTACATGCGGCGCAACTCAAAAATAAAAAACCTGATTTAGCTCAACCGTCCCTGTTAAATGAATGAATTAGCACAGCTCGCTGTACATATCACAGTAACAATTATTTATTGGTATCAAAATAGTATTAAAACAACATACGAACAAAAACATGTATTTTGATAAAACACCATGACCATCTCCTAGAGACGTGTGGATCAGACCACAAGACAATATTCAAGATATTTTGAATGAAACTGTGCCTCCTCGCTCACACGACTCATGTGGGGGGGCAAGTATATATTTGTGTGTAAAAATGGCACCGTAGTATGTGGCAGTTTGTCCTGCATAAGGCATCCTGTGTATAGAAAAATTGAAAACTGAATAGTGGCTTCCCAAATGCACATGCAATCTGATCCCATAGGGCCCTTCTGTAATCCAAGCTAAAGATGCATGTGGAAAAAGAGCTATTTAAGAGCTATGGGCGTAAGTGACGTTTTGACGTCACTTCTGCCCTGCAATGTTATGGAGCCAGGTGGGGCCATCTTCTCCTCAC
Source organism: Lithobates sylvaticus (assembly GCA_028564925.1). NCBI lineage: Eukaryota > Metazoa > Chordata > Amphibia > Anura > Ranidae > Lithobates > Lithobates sylvaticus. The sequence continues at coordinate 175,481,089 of CM053038.1, forward strand.
TTAGCTCGATACCACACAGGTAAAAGGATCCAATCGCCGCCTCCTCTGCTGGTGGCTCTGGTAAGTTGCGTAGGGCACTTGAGTGCGGCAAAGGGGGGCCCTCTCCCACCACCGATAAAAGTGAGCAGCAAATCCACCACTGAGACCACTTTTATCTGAAAGCTGACCGCTCGCTGAAGAAGTGGATTTTGGGGTTATGGCAGCTAGCTGCTGCCATAACAATATTCCATTTCAAACAGCCGATGTATAATGATGGCGGGCGGTCGGTCGTTAAGTTGTTAATATATTCATAAATGATATAGAGGTTGGTAGAAATGGCTCAAGCTCAGTGTTTGCTGATGACCTAAAAATAAGCAGTGCAATAACTTCACATCAGGGTATAGAAACTTTACAAGAAGACCTCAATAAAATATCGGGGTGGTTTGAACACCACCCCAATATTTGGCAAACATGGCAAATGAGGTTTAATATTGAAAAATTTAAAGTAATGCACTTGAGGGCTAAAAATAAACACAAGTTACTCACTAGGGGGAGGACCTGAGGGGGAATCCATGATGGTGAAAGACCTGGGGGTCCTAGTTGAAGACTGAGCATGCAATGTCAAGCTGCAGCAAGCAGACTTTTAGCATGCAGGGAATTTACTCAGGAGATAAAACGGCAGAACATGCAAACAGGCAAAAAATTTGGCAGAACATACCAACACCGTTAAAGTCTATGGGACACCAACATGAATAATCAAAAGTGCTAATTTTTAAGGCTTACATGCAAGTTATTGTTACAGGGGACATGTATCGATGCAATTTTTTATTTATTTTTTTAAACTGACGTTTTTTTGGGAGCAGTGATTTCTTTTAATGCTTAACCACTTAAGCCCCGGATCACTTGGCTGGCCAAAGACCAGAGCACATTTTACGATTCGGCACTGCATCGCTTTAACTGACAATTAGGCAGTCGTGCGACGTGGCCCAAACAAAATTTACCGTACATCCTTTTTTTCACAAATAGAGCTTTCTTTTGGTTGTATTTGATCACCTCTTGATTTGATCACCTCTTTTATTTTTTGCGCTATAAACTAAAATAGAGCGACAATTTTGAAAAAACAAACACATTATTTTTTACTTTTTGCTATAATAAATATCCCCAAAAAATATATAAAAATCAATTTTTTTCCTCAGTTTAAGCCGATACGTATCCTTCTACATATTTTTGGTAAAATAAATCGCAATAAGCGTTGATTGATTGGTTTGCGCAAAAGTTACAGTGTCTACAAAATGGGGGTTAGTTTTATGGCATTTTTATTATAATTTTTTTTTTTTTTTACTAGTAATGGCGGCGATTTTTATTGGGACTGCGACATTATGGCGGACACATTGGACAATTTTGACACATTTTTGGGATCATTGTCATTTTTACAGCAATCAGTGCTATAAAATTGCACTGATTACTGTAAAAATGACACTGGCAGTGAAGGGGTTAACCACTAGCTGGCTAGGAAGGGGTTAAGTGTGTCCTAGGGAGTGATTCTAACTGTTAGGGGGATGGGCTGTGTGTTACACATCACTGATCATAGCTCCCGATCACAGGGAGCTATGATCAGTGACAGTGTCACTAGGCAGAATGGGGAGATGAAATTTGCCTTTAAATATTGTGCCGGGGGGGGGGGGGGGGGGTCACTAGTATGCCTGTAAAGTGGCACAGTTTTACCGTGTTTAGAACAGTACCACAGCAAAATTACATTTCTAAAGGAAAAATTGTCATTTAAAACTGATCGCGGCTGTAATAAATTCGGGTCTCGGCGATATAGATAAAACGCATTGAAAAATGTCGGGTCTCGGCAATATAGATAAAACTCATTAAAAAAAGAGAATGGGACCCCCCCCCCAGTCCATTACCAGGCCCTTTGGGTCTGGTATGAATATTAAGGGGAACCCCGAACCAAAATGTCAAAAAAAAATTGTGTGGGGGTCCCCCTAAAATCCATACCAGGCGCTTTGGGTCTGATATGGAGATTAAGGGGAACCCTGCGCCAAAATAAAAATGGCGTAGGGGTCCCCCAAAAATCCACACCAGACCCTTATTTGAGCATGCGACCTGGCAGGCCGCAGGAAAAGAGGGGGGAAGAGAGAGCGCCCCCTCCCTCCTGAACCATACCAGGCCACATGCCCTCAACATGGGGAGGGTGCTTTGGGGTAGCCCCCCATCTGACACCACGGGGAAGCCATGGGGAAGTCCCCGTGGCATCAGAGGTATATAAGAGCTGTCACAAGCGAAGAAGCGTCAGACGATGGGAGCCTCCCATGGAGGTGGATCGGTTGCGGATTTTCTTTTCTTTTTCAGTCTGTCACGGCGTGATAGAAGAAGATAAATGAACATCGTGGGGCATTTTATTTTTTATTTTAATAAAGGACTTGTCCCAAGCTGTGTTTTGTAGTTTTTAACATTTTGACACTTTTTTTGTGAAATGGTAGGGGCGGGGATGAGGCCCTTGTCCCCATCAACATGGGGACAAGGTGCTTTTGGGGGGCTACCCCAAAGCACCCTCCCCATGTTGAGGGTATGTGGCCTGGTATGGTTCAGGAGGGGAGGCGCTCTCTCGTCCCCCCCCCCCCTCTTTTCCTGCAGACTGCCAAGTTGCGTGCTCGGATAAGGGTCTGGTATGGATTTTGGGGAAACAAAATTAATAAGTGGACTGGAGGACCCTATCAAGCACTAAACGTATTCTCCCCGAAGAAGAGAAGCTTGAGAGGAGATATGAAAGTGATATACAAATATCTCAATGGTGATCCCAGAGTAGGAAGAATATTATTCAGTCTCAGGGAGTATAAGAAGACACTGGGCCACTCAATGAGATTGGAGAAAAAGTAGTTTAACCTTAAGCTGCGTAGGGTTTTTTTTTTTTAACTGTCAGGGCGATGAGAATATTGAACTCTTTTCCACAATTGGTTGTATCAGCCGGAAGTATTGATAGTTTTAAAAGACTCTTGGACGTGCTTCTTAGTGAACACAATATACAGGGATATGGAAAATGATTATCGACATGAACACACATACACCAAGTACACAGGTTTGACTGGATGGACTAGTGTCTATATTCAACCTTGCCAACTATGAAACTATAGTTTCTTGCGCCTAGCTGTAGACGGCACTGTACACTTCCCTCTCATGCTATCTTCTGGGAAACACTCCTCTAAAGATTGATGCTCTACTGCCCAGACACCTGAAATACCAGGGGAACATAAGGACTTGAACAGAAGTGTGCCTCAAAACCTGTTAAATAGGCCACCATGCTCTTCCAACAAGAGCAGCGTGGGCATGCCCTCACTTTTGGCATCTTACACTTTCCACTTCTCCTGCCAAGAAGTCAACTTCTCACTTAGAGCCTCTCGCCATCAATAACAAATAACAAATGGATATTGGCCCCCCTGTTCTCATGGAGAATTAGCTGCTGTAGGTTTACTATTCCATTACGAACATAGAAATGAAATCATTTTGGGTGGACCTACCCTTTAATACATAAAATGCTGATGTAACATCATGTGACAGTTCTCCTTTAAAACTTGCCAAACTATTCTTCAATGACATACGATTAGTGCAGAGATGACAAGCACCATGACATGTGGAAAGCAGGAAGATGACAGATGGAAGCAGCATTTGCAATGACTTATAGGAAGCCAGACAACTGACCTCCCCCCTCATTTCATTGCCTAGTCCTGAAACACAAGATCCATCCTGTGCAGACTCTCTGTTATACCTTAGATCATGGATTACAAATCTCTCTGAATTAGCCTTTTTAGTTTCCCTTTGCTTTGATTTGGTACTTTAATTAAGTTCCATTTTAGCGGCCCTCGCCTGCTTCCCAGGAAGAGATCAGATAACGAATATCCCACTTCTTAAAAAAAAAAAAAAGGAAAAAAATACTCCCAACAGAGTTGAGCTGTCATCTGCCAGGCCGAGGCTGTATATGATTTGTTGATGAGGAATTATCACAGAAATGCGTTAATTGCTAGTGTTGTGTAAAAGAATTTTAATGGCAATGCCAATCTGGCAGCAGACTTGGGTATCAGCATATCAGGATAAGGAGCAGCTTGTACCTGGCAGGTGTGCACAGACCCTTCTGATAACAGGGAGGAGGGCTTGTGTGCCTTCCAAAAAATCCTAAACCCAGACATATGTTGCTGTTTCTCATTATGCAGCATAGTTTGTTATAGAACTACATTAAACTCTTTTAAAATCGAAGTATCTACAACACCGTGACAATGCACAGTAACCAGCAGCAACCAGTTAGCCCTCCTATGCTTTAGTGTATGTGTAAACCCAATTACTAAGCTCTCGTGTAAGCTTTACCACGTTAATGCCATTTTAAAATAAATTTGCATTTTTTACATAAAACATTTTTATTAAAACAATACATGGTGATCCTGTTACAAAAGTCCTCACTTAAGTGCCTCCTTTTAAAAGGTGACAACTTTTTGTCCATCTTTCCAATTATGTATAGTCACGTTGTCGGCCGGCCTTGTGATGGAGACAACAGGTGGCCATTTTAACACAGATGTAAGGATATTCCCTCTTTTATCACCATATGTGTTTCTGTGGCCATTTTAGTGAATTGTATAGCATTAATATATGGAATAACATTTTAAGACCATGGATTGGTTTTAGAAGCTACGCTTCCTATTCATATTTTAATTGAACCTGTTGGATTGGTTCATGGAGCTCATAGTTACATAGTTTGTAAGGCTGAATAAAGACAACAGTCCATCCAGTTCAACCTGAGTGAGTGTGGGTGCGTGTCTACAATTGTCCCTATCCCTATACATTGTGTCTCATTAAGATGCTCATCTATTATATTATTATTTATTTAAGGTACCCATACAGCGCTGTCAATTTACGCAGCGCTCCACACATACATTGCACGCTCACATTGGTCCCTACCCTCAAGGAGCCCACAATCCAAGCCCACAAACCAATCCCCAACTCATATTCATATACTAGGGCCAATTTTGGACAGAAGCCCATTAACCTACCAGCATGTCTTTGGAGTGTGGGAGGAAACCGGAGTACCCGGAGAAGACCCACGCAGGCACAGGGAGAACATGCAAACTCCAGGCAGGTGGTGTCATGATTGGGATTTGAACCAGTGACCCTTTTTACTGCTAGGTGAAAGTGCTACCCATTACACCACTGTGGCGCCCTTTACGTTGGCAGGAATTAGGGAGAGGGAACAAAAGACTTGACCTCAGCCATGTGCTGAGGAGGAGCGTTTTTTTGCGGGACTCCAAGAAGCAAGGAGAGAGATTCTGGAAGACAACTCCATCATAAAGAGAGACTGACAATAGGAACGTTACCTGGGGATGACACTAAATCTACACCCAAGTTAATCCAAACTTGCAATATCGGGATACTGCACACCCATAAATCTTTGCGAAAATAGAGCTTTATTATATCACCAACAATGTATTAAAAGCACCACATATGCAAGCAGGGGAGGGATAGCTGGTTAACAACTTTTACAACCCATGTTAAGTAACTTTTAATGTATCCCTCTTGTATACATTATCCATGCTATATTGCTGGGAAGGATAGCTAGCGTGTGCATGTGTACAGTGTATGCATATTTTGTGATACTTTGTATGTCGTGAATTGTTTTTCCTACAATTGTTTTTTGTTTAGTAAAGCATTAATATATTAGAGGTTTTTTATGCTTTCTTGCTTTTACAGTAAAGTGTCCTTAAACACAAATTAAACATCATGTCTTGAGAAGTGCAATGCAGCCATTGGTGTAGGACGTAGTAAGATGCTGCGGGATGAGATCGGCAGCAAAAAGAAAAGGGGAAAAAAGCTTGACCAGTGTAGATCAGATGTCCCCAACTTTCCCCAAGTACTCACCCCCACCCCTTCTCATTACCTAGATTAACAGACATGGAGTACAAATTTCCATACCAGCCTTTTTATTAACCAAAACACTTATGCAAATAACTTTTCTTTACATTAACACCTGAAAACAAAATAAACAGTCCTGAGGCCTGTTGGTCTATGACAGCAACCCCAAAAGACCAATGTACCGCCATCCGATCAGCTGGCATGACTTCCCTGTTCATACCACACCTGCAAAGAAAGAAAACAGACAAACCGACAACACACAGGGAGGGTGGGTGGGTGGGAAACTGCCTGCTTCTTCACCTGCTGACCCTCCACTAATACCCAAGAGCCCCGCCTCCCCCTTAAGTAAAGTACCAGACCCCTCCTTTTCCTGCTTTTCAGCCAATCCACTCTCCTTCCTGCTTCTACAACTTTAACTTCCTTAACCCATTAATTGTCTCCCCTTCTCACTCTGTCATGCTGGCCCTTCACTATTATTATTATTATTATTAAGGTACTTGTATAGCGCCGTTAATTTATGTAGCGCTTTACATATACAATGTACATTTACATCGGTCCCTACCCTCGACCTCTTGTCGTTTTTTAATTTTTTGACACTTTTTTTTGGTGAATGGGTAGGGGTACAATGTACCCCCACCCATTCACATAGTGGGGTGAGATCTGGGGCCCCCCTTGTTAAAGGGGGCTTCCAGATTCCGATAAGCCTCCCGCCTGCAGGATGAGGCCCATGTCCCAATTAACATGGGGACAAGGTGCTTGGGGAACCCAAAGCAACCTCCCCATGTTGAGGGCAAGCAGTCTGGTATGGTTCAGGTCGCTCGCCCCCCCTTTCCTGGCCTGCCATGGCTGCTTGCTCGAATAAGGGTCTGGTATGGATTTTGGGGGACCCCCACGCCATTTTTGTCTTACATTTTGGCATGCGGTTCCCCTTAAAATCCACACCAGACCTGAAGGGCCTGATGTGGATTTTGGGGGGGACCCCAGTCGATTTTTTTTTTTTTTTTACATTTTGGCGCGGGTTCCTCTTACAATCCATACCAGACCTGAAGGGCCTGGTAAGAATTTTGGGGGAGACCCCCACACCATTTTTTTTTAACATTTTGGCGCGGAGTTCCCCTTAACCACTTCAATACACTGTGTTATATTTACTACACTGCCTGCACTGACTGAATATAGAGTCTACACTGAATATCTAGTCTACACTAAATGCAGAGTATGTATGTATGTGTGTGTGTGTGTGTGTGTGTGTGTATATATATATATATATATATATATATATATATATATATATATATATATATATATATATATATATATATATATATATATATATATATATATATATATATATATATATATATATATATAATACTAACTAACCTGCCTGCCTAATCTAGCTTTAAACTATCTCCGTCCACAGACACACACTATACACGGCCACTATGTAAGCAGCCTTATATAGTGTGGGGCGTGGACTTAGTCCCCCTGAGCCATGATTGGCCAAAAGAACCCTGCCTTTGGCCAATTATGGCTTCCTCAGCACCACACACTGTTTGGCCAATCCTCAGACATAAATGCACTGCTATCTCGCGGTGCATTATGGGGCGTTACGCATCTCTCAAATTTGCTGCAAATGCCCCATAATATTTGCTGTTTGGCGAACATCGAGCTCATCTCTTGTGTGGACCCTCAGCTGACTTGGAGCACAAGAGGGGGATTAGCTGTCTAAGGCTCCTTAGGGTGTCTGTACTCACAAGGCTCCTGAAGCACCACCACTGGTCCAGGATACCAGACCATATGCACTGTAGACTCTCCCTTTGTCAGCTATGGTAGGACCAGGGTTAGCCACACAGACTTCAGGCCACATGGCAGCAAGTGTGGAGGGAGGTAGCACCTCTCCCCCATCCTGGCGCAATCCTCTGCTAGGAAAGACCAAGAGCCCATGTGCTCCTAGAATATAAATACAGGCACCCAGCACGCCTTGTAAGTGACCAGGGCTGTATGAATATTCATGCTCCCATTTGCATGGTTTCTGCCTATTATCCAGCACTTTCCATAGTTGCTAGGATACAGTGAAACTTTAAGACAGTATGGGCAGCACCAAAGCATACTGAGCAGACTAAACTAGCTGACTCCCCCTATGTTAAGCAGATAGCAAATAAATGTACCTAGCTTTTTCTCTGTTCAGGAACTAAAAACCATTATACACTAATCCCAGCACCTACCCAGGAGGGTGCTACACAAGGAAAGAGGATGAATATGACTATCGGGGACTAGTAAAATTATGTAAATGGAACAGTTTTAACCCTTCCACAAAACCAAGGGTAATAAATACATGTTAAATACAATTATAGGTATCTTGAAATTTAAAAAATAATTGTTTTCCTAGCCTATGTTCCTCAGAGGCAGAACCACAACTGACTAGAACAGTACAGCTGGGGAGTGGTATAAGACAGGGCTAAATTAATATGTAGAGTGTACGGAGGAATACTGAGGCAGCACAAAGAGGTCCGTGTAAACTTAATCTACTGTAGAAATGAGGTTTGTAATTACATTTACATTTTTTGCTGCGGAAGACGGGAAAGTCCTGGAAGGTAAAGTAATGCCACGTACACACGATCGGAATTCTCGTTGGAAAAAACTCTGACGGTTTTTCCGACGGAATTCCGACGGAATTCCGCTCAAGCTGTGTTGCCTACACACGATCACACCAAATTCCGAGGGTCAATAACACAGCGGCATAAAACACATTCGACAGCACTATAAAAGGGAAGTTTAATGCTTCCGAGCATGCGTTGAATTGTTTCCGAGCATGCGTCAGACTTTTTGCGTGTCGGAATTGCATACACACGATCGGAAAATCCGATAGAAAGGTTTTCCGTCTGAAAAATTGAGAACAGGTTCTCAATTCAAAGTCCGTTGGAAATTCCGACAGAAAAAGACCTTTGGGCATACACACGGTCGGAAAATCCGATGAAAAGCTCCCATCGGACTGTTTCCATCGGAAATTCCGACCGTGTGTACGCCGCATTACACTCAACCTTCAAGTTCACTACAGGAAGAATTTGAGAGCTAACTGTGTAGTAAGGATAATATGTGAAAGTAGACTTTGATTCTCTATTGAACCGTGTCCCTCTTGAACTCCATGCCACAATGAAAAAGAAAGAAAAAATATTTAAAATAGGCCACCTCTACCTTTGCTATTGGCAAGGAAAGTGTGCCCAACATCAGACAGTGCTATGACCCTATTCGGAAATAACTGCAAAGAAAAATGGTGTCACTTTCTTTAGTCTAAAGCACCTTCCTAGTACTGGAGGCACTGCAGACCCCAGGACTGACTGGCTGCTCAGACAAAGGATTTAAAGGTAGACAGAAACTTTTCTTTTTTTTTTCTTAATCTTAAAAATCGAAAACTATCTGGTTTCCATCTCCTTTTTCTCTGACACAGATGCTTAGGATTAAAAGCAAGTATCTGAATGGTTACTATGGATTATACCTTTACTCTCCCCTGCATCCAGATTTTATAAAAAATCCCTCTTAGGATGCAAACACATGCACAGTGACATTTAAATCAAGAAAAGTGTGAAACTGTAGGAAACTGTCAAATGATAGTATAGCCCACACCGTGAGCAGAAGGTGGAAGAAACGTCACAATTCCGAATCTGTTGTGACTAACTAGAGGCTTTGATGACTGCCAGTGTGATAATAGATGCTGGAACCCATTCCCTGGCTTTGCATGGCCATGAAATGTAGTTTATAATCGGTACAGGTGTCTGTCCTTTACTTAGTATGTGATACTGATGGACAAGGGAGCAGCTTGTTATCTGCCAAGATAGAATCAATGACTGGCAAGGGCCCTTTATTTCATCCATATGTGTCATAGAACGAAACCGATCTTTTCAAACAAGATAGCGGATCTGGACGCGGCGCAGGATAAATGGGTTGTAAGCTGAGGCCAAATGCTGCATGTGGGAGTAGCCTGACAAAATTTGGAAGGACACTTATGATCGGCATAAAGATATGCAGGTACCTTCATGCAGCTAACTGGATAAAAAAAAAATGAGCTGACATATTATACATCAGCACATTATATCTAACCAAAGTCTAGAAAATTGAAACAACAATGTTAAAGAGGAAATCCAAACATAAGCTTACTTATGTTGTCCTTTAACTGTTCCTCCCGCTCCCCTTGAGTGGCAGCCACCTAATGCATATCTTCAGTCCTGCTTCTAAGTTCTTTGCAGGAGAAGTCAGATGGGGACAACCCCTCTAGATAGAATTTTGGAAAAGTATTTGGGTTTTTTAAGGTGCTAAATTAGAACAAGATATTTTATAAAAAGTAGAAATTTTATTCAAACAATAAAAGCAAACATGCAAACGGCAGATATTGATATTACAGTACTAATACATGTGCTGACTGGTTTTATCTCTACATGTTTTGCCTTGGTAATTGGCTTCTTCAGGAGATTTAATTGAGATCAGGCACAATGAGCACTTAAAAAAAAAATGAATTTTTAGAGAAATAGAACAATCGTAACAACATCAAAGATATATAAACACAAATTTAACAAATTGGGATAACATTCATTGATTGGAAAAATGCACAGCACCAAAGCCATAATTGGTCACAATAATTACCTGTATGTTCAAAAACTATTAGCATATGAATTGGGGCTCCAAAATCATGGAGAACAGTCAGATCATCCAGTATAACCATAGAGGGGAATGTATCTGGAGTACAGCCCCTGGTAATGGTCCAAAAACGAAAGGGTGAAGTGATGAGGAGAATTGGGCAATGGGGCAACAAACAATCCCCAGTCAAATTTAAACCAGAAAGGGTGCCTGATTATCAATTAAATCTCCTGAAGAAGTCAATTACCAAGGCGAAACATGTAGAGATGAAATCAGTCAGCACATGTATTAGTACTGTAATATCAATATCTAACTTTTGTATGTTTGCTTTTATTGTTTGAATACATTTCTACTTTTTATAAAATATCTTGTTCTAATTTAGCACCTTGAAAATCACAATTACTTTTCCAAAGTTCTAGGAATGTGGTACTTTATTTCCTAGATGATGGGCAAAATACCTCAACTCCTCTGGATAGTTGGGGGCTAACTTTTTCTTGTTCTATTTTTTTATGCATCCTTTGGTAGTCAATACAAATTTTCTGTTCTTTTGCTAATAAATTTACTTTTATTACATTTGGAATCTCCATCATGGTCAATTTATCACCCTGTGGATCTACGCTTCCCCTTTTGTTTTTGTCTTTTCTCAGTTGGTCTTTTGAGTTTGGGAGCTGCGGCCTCAGTTTGGTGTCTATTATCTTTCCAATAAGACTTCCTGGTCATCCTTAGTTGCGCCTGGTATTTGTTGACTTTTTGTCAGTGGGAGCTTACCTGGGAGGCAAAAATTGGTCATTTTTTTAAGGAAACCTTAGCAACCTTTGGAGAAATTCTGGGGCTCTATGGAACCCTAGTTGAGAAATTTTGGTCCAGAGTCTGGCAACTAGCTCTGTCATATGGTTTTTCCTTTCAGTTAGGCCTGTTCTTATTAAGGTTTACTTTCGCAATAAAGGCCTCTCTAAATTGTCCTTGTTCTCCACATACAGTTCCTTGAAAAAGTATTCATACCCCTTGACATTTTCACATTTTGTCATGTTGCAACCAAAAACGTAAATGTATTTTATTGGTATTTTATGTGATAGACCAACACAAAGAGGCACATAATTGTGAAGTGAAAAGAAAAATTATGATTTTTTTTTTTCAAAAATTTGTACAAATAAACATTTGTAAAGTGTGGCATGCATTTGTACTCAGCCCCTTTACTTTGATACCCCTAACTAATATCGAGTGGAACCAATTGCCTTCAGAAGTCACCTAATTAGTAATTAGAGTCCACCTATGTGTAATTTAATCTCAGTATAAATACAGCTGTTCTGTGAAGCCCTCAGAAGTTTGTTAGAGAACCATAGCAAAGAAACAGCATCATGAAGGTCAAGGAGCAAACCAGACAGGTCAGGGATAGAGTTGTGGAGAAGTTTTAAAGCAGGGTTAGGTTTTAAAATAATATCCAAAACTTTGAACATCTCACAGAGCACTGTTCAATCCATCATCCGAAAATGGGAAGGAGTATGGCGCAACTGCAAACCCATCAAGACATGGCCGTCCACCTAAACTGACAGGCCGGGACAAGGAGAGCATTAATCGGAGAAGCAGCCAAGAGATCCATGGTAACTCTGGAGGAGCTGCAGAGATCCACAGCTCAGGTGGGAGAATCTTTCCACAGGATAACTATTAGTCGTGCACTGCACAAATCTGGCCTTTATGGAAGAGTGGCAAGAATAAAGCCATTGCTGAAAGAAAGCCATAAGCAGTCCCCTTTGCAGTTTGCTAGAAGCCATGTGGGTAACACAACAAACGTGGAAGAAGGTGCTCTGGTCAGATGAGACCAATATTGAACTTTTTGGCCTAAAAGCAAAACGCTACGTGTGGAGGAAAATTAACACTGCACATCACCCAGAGCACCCCATCCCCACAGTGAAACGTGGTGGAAGAATCATGTTGTTGTGATGCTTTTCTTCAGCAGGGACAGGAAAGCTGGTCAGAGTTGATGGGAAGATGGATGGAGCCAAATACAGGGCAATCTTAAAAGAAAACCTGTTAGAGGCTGCAAAAGACTTGAGACTGGAGCGGATGTTCACTTTCCAGCAGGACAACGACCCTAAACATACAGCCAGAGCTACAATTAAATGGTTTAGATCAAAGTATATTCATGTGTTAGAATGGCCCAGTCAAAGTCCAGACCTAAATCCAATTGAGAATCTTTGGCATGACTTGAAATTTGCTGTTCACAGACGCTCTCCATCCAATCTGTGAGAGCTTGAGCTATTTTGCGAAGACGAATGGGCAACAATTTCACTCTAGTTGTGCAAAGCTGGTAGAGAGATCCCCAAAAAACTTGCAGCTGTAATGGCAGCAAAAGGTGGTTCTACAAAGTATTTACTCAGGGGGACTGAATACAAATGCATATCACACTTATATTTTATTTGTTTTCTTTTCACTTAATAATTATATGCCACTTTGTGTTGGTCTATTGCATAAAATCCCAATAAAATGTATTTACGTTTTTGGTTGGAACATGAAAAAATTTGGAAAATTTCAAGGGGTATGAATACTTTATCAAGGCACTGTATATACAGTCCAAAGAGAGCACTAAACAAATGTCCAAGAGTCCAAAGTTTTTAATGATAAAATTGGTTAAAAGCTGAAAAAAGCCAACTTGTTTTTGGGCCAGACTCTACCTTCATCAGGGCTGAGGAATTTTAACTGTACTTGAAGTGTAAGTAAACCCCTCTATAGGTTTCAGCCAAGGAAGCCGCCATCTTTGCCTCTGTTTAATCTACAACTGCCATGATGCTGCACATGTGACCAGTTATGACACCAGCCATTGGATGGTCTGACAGTTTGGTTGAAACCACAACCAATAGGAGAGTTACATTTCCGGCACGTGCCTAAAATGAAACTCTTTTATGGATGGGTTTACTTCCGCTTTAAATAGAAAAAGCAGATTCCAGATGGATATGTACTGTGGTTTTTGACCTGAGACCGGTTTCAGAAGGCAGGTTATGCAACAAAAAAGGGTTTCCCCATTTTGTGAAATGCTGCTGAACGGGAGCTTGTGTACCCAATGATAATTTTGGTGACCCATTGATAATCCATATCCAGCGCTTAGTTGTGCTACCCGTGGTTCTTTTCCTAGATGGTTACTGAGGACTTGTTTGTTGGGCTTTGTTTCCTATCACATCAGAATAAGTGAAAATCTCCCGAGTGGGAACAGAGGTGAAAACCTGAAAGAGGCTCTTATCAGTCTCCAGTCTATCCAAAGCCAGATGAAAATATTGTGGATGGCTTTTTACTTTAACCAATGAGCCACTACTGCCCCGAAGATGCCACAGCTTGTTTTTTTTATGGGGTTTTCAGTGTTGAGCAGTTCAAAACTGCTATCAACAAACAGACGCCAAAACGCTTTTGACAAACTCCAGGATTGCCATGGCAGGCTAACGGATTTGGAACGTTTTTCTATACCTGAAGCCGCAAATAAGAAATCTGGTTTTATTGTGTCTTTCGCTTGGCTGCAGCGAGTGTCAGTAAACAGCTCCCAGACCTTTTCTCCTGTGCCAACAAATCTTGCTAATATACCGACTAAGACAGGCTAAGTCATACAATGCAGCTATTCAGAGACAGAGTGACAGAGACTGATGTACACACTGCAGCTGGGTCTTCCCTTCCCCAGCCAGGAGAGTGCAACTCTACAAGAACTTCTCAATCATCACTTACATCCTCTTAAGGTTAAAGTCATTTATATTCCCAGAGAAAGCCTTTGCCTCGATGGGGGGCATCCTGAAATAGAGTATCTTTAGCACTGTTCCTTCTTAGGCTGGTGCTCAGGTACTGCATACTGTCGTTAAGGGTTAAAAATGTCATTGGCAGCCATTTAAATTCCTCCCCAAGACATCCAGGGCTCATTTACAATGTTTCCTGCACTTTAACATGCCAGTTGATGCATGTTTTTGTGTGCATCAAGGTGCCTTGCATTGCATTTTCTGTGATGGCGTCAATGCACATTTGCTTATTTTATTTAGTACAAGTACTTGTAAACATATTGTACATTCACATCAGTCCCTGCCCTCAAGGAGCTTACAATCTAATGCCCCATACACACGGTCGGATTTTCCGACGGAAAATGTCCTATCGGACAATGTTGTCGGAAATTCCGACCGTGTGTGGGCTCCATCGGACTTTTTCCGTTGGATTTTACGACGGACAAAGTTTTATCTCCTGCTCTCAAATTTTCCTACAACAAAGTCCTATCAGACTTTTTCCGATCGTGTGTAGCGAATTCCGGCGGACAAAGTGCCACGCATGCTCAGATCACATTACAAGACCAAAGCTATTGGCTACTAGCCTCTACGTAGTCCCGTCGTACGCAACGAACGTCACCACGTTCAGGATGATCGGATTTTCCGACAACTTTGTCCGACCGTGTGTATGCAACACCAGTGTCGGACAAAATCCGTCGGAAAAAATCAGACGGATTTTGTGGTCGGAATTTCCGACCGTGTGTACGGGGCATAAGTCGGGGATCGGCAAAACCCAGTGGACAGTGTTGGTAGGGCAGGTGAGAGTGGTGTCAGTAGTTTATTCAATTTTTTTACACTTTTCAATTTTTTTTTATTTTTTTACAATATTTTTTTTTATTTTTTTACAATATTTTTTTTTATATTTGTTTTTGAGGGGGTGGCTTTGGTGAGATGGCAGGGGTCTAAACAGAACCCTGACATCTCCACTTTGAGACAGACAAAGGGACTGAGGACACACATTCCTAAGTCCCTTTCTCAGCACTAAAGATGAATAAACAGGGGACAGAGGTTCATTCATAAACTGAGAAGAGTAAACACAGGACAGGAGCGATCTCGCTGTGTCCAATCACTAGTTCCCCCCCTGCAGCTGGTGGGAGACGAGAGGAGGGGAGCCGGCTGCGGTGGACGAGGAGGGGTGGAGAAGGACACGGAGGTGGCCCGGGGAGGAGCACACAGAGCAGCTGGGGATGATCAGTGTATAGCTTTTTAGCCATCAGCCGTGGGAGGGAGAGAAGGAGAAGCGTCTGTCAGCTAAAAATCTTTACAAAGATCACAGCTGATCCCCCACCGCACCGATCATTCCCGAGAGATTGGGAGGCGCTTGCGGGTGTGCGGGAGCCGCCGCCACACCTTCCGGGAGACTTGAGATGTCCGCATTAGGGGGTGCAAATGACTTACTGTGACAGATCCTGTACTCAAGATGTCTGCTGTAAATGCTTCCGAAGTCCTGGAACATGAGTCCAATGGATCTGGCTATAGGAACCCCCAAGAACTAGACAACACTAGTCTTGGAGTACATCAGGAATCACTTTTATTTTTGATGTCACACACATATATACAGCTGGATGACTAAAAACCTAACCATTCAGCTCACAAACAGCACCGTTCCCCCAAATGCCAGGGCCCATAATCGCAAGGCAAGAGGCTTGCATTACGTCCCCTCCAACAGCCTTTGTCCCGGCTAGGTCTGTCACACCTGCCTTGCCCCGGGCACTGATAACCCATGCTATCCTAAGAAAAAAGACTGGCGCCTAACTTACTGATCCAAGATCCTTAACTCACATATGTACACAGACTAGGACCAACTTAAACAGGAGCCAATTAACCTACCAGAATGTCTTTGGAGTGTGGGAGGATATCGGAGTACTCTGAGGAATCCCACACAGGAACAGGGAGAACATGCAAATTTTTATTTATTTTTTTGTCCTATAAACAAAAAAAGACCGACATTTTTGAAAAAAAACATTTTTTTTAAATGTCTGCTATAAAATGCACCCAATAAAAAAATATCACATTTCTTCATAAATTTAGGCCAATGTGTATTCTGCTACACATTTTTAGTTAAAAAAAAATCCCAATAAGCGTATATTGATTGGTTTGCCCAAAAGTTAAAGCACCTACAAACTATGGGATAGATTTAGGGACTTTTTCATTTATTTTTTATATTTTTTTACTAGTAATGGCAGCGATCAGTAATTTTTAGCGGGACTGTGACATTGCGGCGAACAAATCTGACGCTAAGTGACCATTTTTGGTTACCAATGACACCAATACAGTGATCAGTGCTAAAAAAAATGCACTGTCACTGTATAAATGACACTGGCAGGGAAGGGGTTAACATCAGGGGCAATCAAAGGGTTAAATGTGTTCCCTATGAGTGCTTTCTAACTGTAGGGAATGTGCTTAAAGAAAATACTCTAGGACCACTGGATCAAGTGGAGCTTCAAGCTCAGCATAAAGAATCAACAAACTGCATTTTTTTTTTTTATAATGTTCAGTAACACATCTGTGACATCAAATTACTGTCTCAGTCTGCAGCAGCCATTTTATATTTAAGTTTTATGGGTTTTTTTTTTTCCAAGGGAAACATGTCCTTGAGCTTCAGCCAAGTGACTGTGCTATGCTCCCTTTTCATAACTACAGATGTACCTAAGGGTAAAATAATGTTGCCAGCCTGCTACAGCCAGAAGGATGGATTGCCTCCATCCTTCCTTAGCCAGTAATCATTGAGGCTGGGTTCACACTTAATTTAAATGCAACTCACAGCAGGGGGTCCGGTGCATCCCCCTTCTCCGTTTCGGGGAGCCAAAGACTCACAGCACTTTGCTATCCCCTCCATGGCCGCCACGTGTGAACTGGCTCCATTGGGAGTCGGTCACAGTCTCCTGTCATGCGAATTGGATGCAGGGAAACCCTCATTATATTTGCATAAGTGTGACCCCAGCCTAACTGTACATTGTAATGCTGTGGTGGCTCTCCAATGTTTTCCACTGTGGAGCAAAATGTATACAGTTTTGTAAGGGGGTTTTTATTGGTGTTCCATTTCAACAAAACCACAATCTGTTTAGTTTTTAGACTTTTTTTATTTTCAGTGCTAGACCTTGTTTGTAATCTCCAGTAGCCAACCTTGGGTTGCCACCTTTTCTTCAAGCCAAACCCCAGCGCTTTAGCGGCATAGGGCTCATTTTTTATTCTTCCCTGTAGTATACACTATAGGATTATAAAAGACCTGGGACACCTTTGGGTGCCCCAAGGAGAGTAGTAATGGGGCACACTGTGGCAAACAGGGTGTGTCCACATTACTCTTGCTTACATCATTGCCCTGCCTCACCCAGTGATGCCAAACCTTCCCCCAGACATCCACTCACAGCTCCCGAACAGCAACAGGTTTGTGTGTGACTATCTCAGTTATTTGGGGAGCCACAGCCTGGTCTGAAAAATGTGTCCGGGTTTCTGGGCAGACTGAAACCCGGACACATGATGCAAGACCCGAACTATCCAGGTGAATCCTGGACAGGTGGCAACCCTAAGCCAACCTGAAAGAATGTTTTACCTGCACATTTCTTTAAAGGTTTAGATTCACAATGATGGCATACAGTTGGCATTATCTTAAAAAGATACTATATGCAACAAGTAAAATCAATCAAGGAACAACATTTGTGAATCTTTGTATAAAAAAAATTTGCTGTGTCTTAAGCATTTGCACAGGCACCGCAAATGATCACCATATTGTTTGTAATGCAATTGTCTCCTATGATTTTGAGCTCCATCTAGTAGCCATAATGAAGTGCTTTTTTCTTATTGAGGCATTTTGGGAAAGTACTGCAATATGGCCACTAGATGGAGGTGATAATCATAGGAGGTAATTGTGTTACAAACAATAGGGCGATTGTTTGATGTGCCTAAATGCTTAAAACTTCTGTGTACAAAATAGCTTCTACATAGACTTCATGGTTTCATAGAAACACTGTGGCTAGCATCACTGCAGCCCCTAGACCAGTGATGGCAAACCTTGGCACCCCAGATGTTTTGGAACTACATTTTCCATGATGCTCATGCACTCTGCAGTGTAGTTGAGCATCATGGGAAATGTAGTTCCAAAAAATTGGGGATGCCAAGGGTCGCCATCACTGCCCTAGACTATCCATTCTCAACCACGGTTCCTCCAGAAGCTGATAGGGGTTCCTTGAGTTGTGGCTAATTGACCCCCCTTTCCATTTGATGGTGCCTGCATAGTTCTGTCACTTGGCAGAGCCAGACACTTTTTGACTGTCTCTAGGGGTGGCAATTGGACCACCACTGTAAAGGGGGGATTCTTTCAACTGCCCTCAAGATTTTAGCAAGATTCTCCAAGACCTGGAAATAGTTTTAAGGGTTCCTTTGTCATATCTGTCATAAAAAGGTTGCTCTAGACCAGCCTTTCTCAACCAGAGTTTCTCTAGAGCTTGCTAGGGATTCTTTGAGCTGTGGCTAGTTGACCTTCATAGTGCCTTCATATTTTTAGGGTCATCCCCACTTGGCAGAGCCAGTAGCATGAACCCAATCGCCTTTTCAGCTAACTGTAAGGTTGGCATTCCAACCAACAAAGTAAGGGTCATTCCTTCCACTGATCACCAACCTAAAGGACATTGTTCTTATGACCTCTGATAGACTAATCTTAGCAGGAGCACCTGAAAGTTATTTCAAGGGTTCCTCTGGGGTAAAAAGGTTGACAAAGGCTGCCCTAGACAAACAATTTGGGGATCAAGCTGACCAATGAGCACTTGCCACTGCAAGCATTCTGATGGATACTCATTCTGGAGCTGCGTATTGCAGTGTGTGGTGGACTCTATGTGTAACAGGGTCCATTGTGGACGCTTTGTACAGTGGAGTCTGGAGGGGTAGGCCAAGATATTCAGAGTTATGCCCTGTACACACGATAGGATTTTCCGATGGAAAATGTGTGATAGGACCTTCTTGTCAGAAATTCCGATCGTATGTAGGCTCCATCATACATTTTCCATAGGAATTTCCGTCACACAAAATTTGAGATCTGGTTCTCAAATTTTCTCAAAATTTCTCAAAATTTCAAAAATTTTCTCAAATTTTCCAACAGCAAAATCATGTGTAGACAATTCCGACACACAAAGTGGCATGCATGCTCGGAATCCGAAAAAGAAGAGCAGCACTGGGTATTGAACTTCATTTTTCTCGGCTCGTCGTACATGTTGTACGTCACTACGTTCTTGACATTCGGAATTTCCGACCAACTTTGTGTATGCAAGACAAGTTTGAACCAACATCCGTTGTCGGAAAATCCTATCGTGTGTACAGGGCATAAGTTTACCTTTTTTATTTTTCATTCAAAGGTGAACTTGCCCTTTAAGCAAAATTAAGTCAGATTATGCCCTCCTCTTCTTCCATACTTTATTATTGGCTGCTTAGACAGACGGACAGCTTCAATGACCAATAGCGAGTGGAAGGTCATTCCCTGGAGTTTGCTTTCTTCACCAATGTCAATATCTGCATAACAGAATGCCCAAGATCTTGAGGGCACTTAGATGCTCAAGCAACGATCTACTGAATAATGCAGGCACCTGTAGGTACCCATTCTCTTTCCTGGCAAGAAATGGCTCCTTTTTATTTTCAGAGAAATGTACCTTTAATTTCCTGGGGACAGGACAAGGCGGAGCCTTAGGTGTAATAATAACTAAGTGAATCGATGAACGGCATCCCAGCAGATGCTGCACAACCTATTACAAAGCCCAGACAAACCTTTATGAAGGATGGCAGACGGCTCCCTCTACGTCCAGTCAAAGGGCTTGACATTTTAATAGCAGGAGAAGCGGGACAAACTAAGTGGTCCCGTCAGCCATTTCCAGCACTTACATTCGCTGCTTTTAATCCACAACAGGCCGGCATCCTCGCTGCTTCTTATTGACATCTATATATTAAACGCTTCACTGGTCGCAAGAATAAATGAATGTGGCATGTGCCCCTATCCGGCTCAGATGTAATACTGAGAAAGCTGTTCCCAAAGACAAGCCTTAATTCTATATTAATGACTTGCTTTAATTAAAATCTGACTAAATGGGAAATGTCAGCTCTATGCGCATGTGCCCAGAAGATTAGAATGGATGCCGTGATCTACATAGAAACCAGTACGCCGTATTGTTTTATGCCAGCCAAGAAATGTAGCCGGCAGCAGGAGCAGAATGACATTGCTGGGGCCGTACGCTAATGGATGGGTTCAGTATGAAGGATGTTTTAAAGCATATTTCATCCTTTTAGGCATTTTAATACTGGATGACAAAGCAAAATAATCAGCCAGAATAGTGTTAATTAACGGAAAACTATAATTTTTTTGTCATATAATTATTTTTTTTTTTAAGGTTGACCAGTTTGCAAACCTGATGTCTTATATTTTCAATATTTCTATAAAATATTTAACAAAAAAGCATTAAATCCAGGTGAGATTTTGTGATACAGCGTTGGCAAAAGTATGGTGGGCTTTCAAATACAGTAGGAAATTTCAGGCTAGAGCTACACTTCTACATACCGTATATACTCGAGTATATGCCGACCCGAATATAAGCCGATCACCTAATTTTACCACAAAAAACTGTGTAAACTTATGGACTTGAGTATAAGCCTAGGGTGAGAAATGCGCAGGTACTGTAAGTGGAAAAGAGGGTCAACAATGCCCATTTGCAGCCTCACTGTGCCCATTTGCAGCCTCACTGTGCCCATTTGCATGCCATAGGTCCCCCGAACTTCAAACTTGGTAGTTAAGGGTTCCTAGATGCCCCCTAGCTGCAGCCAAAAGTTTGGGTCTCTGGACCCAAAGGGTCCGAAATGACATTGCTGCAGATGGACACAGTTGACCGACTTTGGGGCCCCGTATCTCAGGGCCACTTGGTGCTAGGAACCCCAAATTAGATATGTTGTAGTGTTAGTTCCACTGGGTTTGCACATCAAATTTGGGGTTCCTATCACCAAGTGTGCCCCCGAGATATACGGGACCCCAAATTCGGGTCAGCAAATGTCATTCTCTGCTGCAGAAAAGTGCTTGACTCGAGTACAAGCCGAGGGGGGCACTTTCAGCATAAAAAAAAATGTGCTGAAAAACTTGGCTTATACTCGAGTATATATGGTATACTGTATACTGTAGAAGATTAAATACATTTTTATTCATTTAGCATTGAACAAAAAATAAGCCATGTCGATGCTGTTCATTAATTTTACTTAGTGAGTATCCATCACAATGCTCGCAGTGGCAAATACTCATTCAAAAATATATAATGAATACACCACCACAGGGTGGTACTGTGGTAAGGTTGCCACTTTTTCTTCAAGTCAAACCCGAACACTTTAACGGCGCACAGTATTTTTTTTTTTTTTTTTTTAGTATACACTATAGGATTGTAATTTGTAACAGACCTGGGGGACCTTTGGGCACTCCAAAGAGAATGGTAATATGGGCAAAGTGTCCCATCACCCTCCGGTCAGGCCCTGTTCCAAGCCACATGCTTGTCCGAATAATGTCGGAAAGTCTGGGTTTTGAATCATGTGTTCAGCTGAAACCCGGACACATGATTTAAAACCCGGACTGTCCGGGTGAATCCCGAACAGGTGGCAACCCTATACTGTCGGTGTCTAACAATTGTACACAGTGCCACATCCTAAATTATACTGATAAGAAAATACTTAGAAAACATTGACTTTTATAGGCACCCAATAGTTCAAATAATAATTTTATTAAGCTACATAATCCATGAAAAAAAAAAAAACATTTATAAAAACATTAAAACACATAGTCAAGTTAGGCTTGTGACCCAAACCAATCCAATAATGGCGATAAAGCAGCAACCAATTGTTTGAAGGGTGGTAAAGTCTAGGGAAGGTTGGTATAGGTCAGAGTAGACTGCTATACCTCAACATGTTTCACTAAAGGATTGCTTCCTCAAGAGCTTGGGTCAACATTTTAAATAAAAATATATATAATGAATATCTCTGATCATATGTGAACCACAAGAATGCTATTCATTTTGTACAGTGTATGAACATATTCCGATGGCAAGGCCTTAAATTGTTTTCACAGTTTAAGCCAGCATTGAACATACACACTCGGAGCATCCAGGTGGACATGGGGACATATACGTACATACACACACACAGAGGGAGCATAGTCATAACCTCCAAATTAATAACTATATAATTCTAAACCAAAGCTTTTTACCTAAGATCCTGAGGAAGCAATCTTTAACGAAACATGTTGCGCTACAGCAGGCTGCTCTGACCTATACCAAATGTCTCTGGACTTTACCACTCTTTAAGCAATTGGTGGCCACTTTATCGCCATTATTAAATTGGTTTGTGAAGCATGTTTATACTAGAAGCCCGATTTGACTGAATGTTTTTTTTTTTTCACGGATTATGTAGCTTAATAAAATTATTTATTTTAACTGTTTGGTGCCTATAAAGTCCATGCTTTCCATGTGTTTTCTTTTCAGCAAATACTCATTGGTCAGAGCAACCACCAAGTAATTTGTCTAGGGCAGCCTTTTTTACATTTTTTTACCCTAGAGGAACCCTTGAAATAGTTTTCAGGTGTCCTGTGACTCCTGCTAAGATTAGTCTATAAGGAGTCATAAGAAAAACGCCCCTTACATTGATGGTCAGTGGAAGGAATGACACCTTACAGTGCTGGTTGGAATGCCACCCCTACAGTTATCTGAAAAGATCAGTGGTGTCATGCTACTGGCTGTGCCAAGTGGGAATGAACCTGAAGAAATGAAGGCTCCATCATATGGAAGGTTAGCCACAGTTTAAGGAACCCCTAGCAACTTCTGGAGGAACCTTGGTTGAGAATGGCTGGTCTAGGTCAACCTTTTTATGACAAAAGAACCCTTAAAACTATTTCCAGTTCTTGGGGAACCTTGCTAAAATCAAATATTTGGGGGGCAATGGGAAAAATGCCCGTAACATTGGTTAATTGTAAGATCCCCCCCCTACAGTGGTGGTCCAATTGCCTGTAAACTATTTGGTAATATTCTTACCCTAGCACTTGCAACTTTTCTGGCAAGGCTGTCCACAAGGTTTAGGAATGTTTGACCATTCTAACAGAAACACATTTGTAAGGTCAGGCACTGATGTTGGACAAAAACGCCTGGCTTGCAGTCTCTGCTCTAATTCATCCCACAGATGTTCTATCTCGGTGCTGGTGTCAGCATTCTCTATCTCGGTGCTGGTGTCAGCATTCTCTATCTCGGTGCTGGTGTCAGCATTCTCTATCTTGGTGCTGGTGTCAGCGTTCTCTATCTCGGTGCTGGTGTCAGCGTTCTCTATCTCGGTGCTGGTGTCAGCGTTCTCTATCTCGGTGCTGGTGTCAGCGTTCTCTATCTCGGTGCTGGTGTCAGCATTCTCTATCTCGGTGCTGGTGTCAGCATTCTCTATCTCGGTGCTGGTGTCAGCGTTTTCTATCTCGGTGCTGGTGTCAGCATTCTCTATCTCGGTGCTGGTGTCAGCATTCTCTATCTCGGTGCTGGTGTCAGCATTCTCTATCTCGGTGCTGGTGTCAGCATTCTCTATCTCGGTGCTGGTGTCAGCATTCTCTATCTCGGTGCTGGTGTCAGCATTCTCTATCTCGGTGCTGGTGTCAGCGTTCTCCATCTCGGTCGCTGTGTCAGCGTTCTCCATCTCGGTCGCGGTGTCAGCGCTCTCCATCTCGGTCGCGGTGTCAGCGTTCTCCATCTCGGTCGCGGTGTCAGCGTTCTCCATCTCGGTCGCGGTGTCAGCGTTCTCCATCTCGGTGTTGGTGTCAGCTCTCTCTAACTCGGTGCTGGTGTCAGTGAGGGAGGTAGCAGTGGAGAAGCCAATCAGCAGGCAGTGCCAGCGCACGATGTGGAGCACCTGGCTCACCATGGCTGAGTATGAGCCCTGGACTGGGACCTCCCCTCCCCCCGCAGTGGAGCCCTGCATAGGCGGGGGTAAGGGCGGAGGGAGGGGTCAGGGGCTGCCAATCACAGGTGGGCACACTAGGACACTGGCACAGGACTGACCTGTCCTTACTGTTAGTGGCACTGATGATCAGGAGGAAGGGAGGGGAGTGGAGGTGATGGGACATGGGTGGATATGAAGGCCAGAGGGATGCTCGGGGGGGCGTGATCTGTGTCTCTGGAGCAGTGGGAATTGTGCCAACATTTTGCTCCGGCTGCTGGAATCTCCTCCTTCTCCTCCTTCTCCTCCCCGGACAACACAGCGCTGGCCCAGCCTCCTCCCCAAGACACAGCCACGCTCCATCTCCTCTCTCCACTGCCTGGCCATGGAGCTCCCAGGCAATGTTAAACCGCTGCTGGCTGGAGCTCTTGTTAGCAGAGGTGGCTCTTCAATTAGGCCGTTGCG
The DNA here is from genome assembly GCA_028564925.1 of Lithobates sylvaticus. Lineage (NCBI taxonomy): Eukaryota > Metazoa > Chordata > Amphibia > Anura > Ranidae > Lithobates > Lithobates sylvaticus. The sequence goes on from CM053038.1 coordinate 175,505,775, forward strand.
AGGCCCCTGTGAGTGCGTGGCCTTAGGCGACCACCTTACTTGCCTTCATTAAAGAGCCGCCTCTGCCTACAAAGTTGGGAGCATGAAACTTTAAAAAAATGTCTTGGTATACTGATGCCTTAAGAGTTCCCTTCACTGGAACTAGGGGGCCAAGCCGAACATCTGAAAAACCACCCCAAACCATAATCCCTCCTCCATCAACTGATTTGACCTAGTGCACAAAGCAAGGTCCATAAAGACACAGATGAGCGAGTTTGGGGTGGATGAACTTGACTGGCCTGACCTCAACCCGACAGAACACCTTTAGTCCCAGTTCATATAGGTGCAATGCGGGAACACTGCAAATCCACTGCTGGTTCCTGCATTGCATCTGACTCTCAAGGCAGTCCACACTGCCATATGCAAACTGCTGGGAGTCTCAATACAATGTTAATGACACCCCTATTTCCGTTCGCATATCGCACTGCGAACTGACAGTTTGGACATAAATCGAATCGCATGGGTGTTAACACCCATACGATCCGATTCTGGTGCGGACCAAAAAAAGGGTCATGTGCAAGTTTGGTCCGAATGCAATGCAATCTGTATACTATCTGTATGGCTAAAATCGCATTGCACGGACATCGCATGTGACTTGCACTGCAGTGCAGTGTGAATCACATGTGATCTCGCACAGCGCACTAACGTGAAAAGGCATAATGAATTAGAGCTGAGACTGCGAGCCAGGCCTTCTTGTTCACATGAGTGCCTGACCTCGAAAATGGGCTTCTGGAAGAATGGTCCAACACTCCCATAGACACACTCCTAAACCTTGTGGACAGCCTTCCCAGAAGAGTTGAAGCTGTTATAGCTGCAAAGGGTGGGCCAACTCATTTGGGTGCATTTGGGTGGCAAAAATATGAATGCAATCTATACACTGGGGGGAGGACCTCTGGGGGAATCTAGTATGGAAAAGGACCTGGGGGTCCTAGTAGATTATAGGCTCAGCAATGGCAAGCAATGCCAAGATGCTGCTAACAAAGCAAACAGAATATTGGCATTAAAAAGGGGATTAATTCCAGAGATAAAACGATAATTCTCCCGCTCTACAAGACTCTGGTCTGGCTGCACCTAGAGCATGCTGTCCAGTTCTGGGCACCAGTCCTCAGGAAGGATGTACTGGAAATGGAGCGAGTACAAAGAATGGCAAAAAAGCTAATAAAGGGTCTGGAGGATATTAGTTATGAGGAAAGGTTGTGAGCACTGAACTTATTCTTTCTGGAGAAGAGACGCTTGAGAGGGGATATGATTTCAATATACAAATACCGTACTGGTGACCCCACAATAGGGATAAAACTTTTTTGCAGAAGGGAGTTTAAAAAGACACGTGGCCACTTAAAATTAGAAGAAAAGAGGATTAACCTTAAACTACTTAGATCAGTGGTCATCAACCCTGTCCTCAGGGCCCACTAACAGACCAGGTTTTATGTATTACCTTGGGGAGATGCAGACTAGAATACTGCAATCACTGAGCAGCAAATGATATCACCTGTGATGTATTTGTTATCTTGTAAACCTGGCCTGTTAGTGGGTCCTGAGGACCGGGTTGATGACCGCTGACGTAGAGGGTTCTTTACTGTAATGCCCCGTACACACGGTCGGAAAATCCGACCACAAAATCCATCGGATTTTTTCTGACGGATTTTGTCCGACACTGGTGTTGCATACACACGGTCGGACAAAGTTATCGGAAAATCCGATCATTCTGAACGTGGTGACGTTTGTTGCCTACGACGGGACTACGTAGAGGCTAGTAGCCAATAGCTTTGGTCTTGTAATGTGATCTGAGCATGCGTGGCACTTTGTCCGTCGGAATTCGCTACACACGATCGGAAAAAGTCCGATAGGACTTTGTTGTTGGAAAAATTGAGAGAAGGAGATAAAACTTTGTCCGTCGGAAAATCCGATGGAAAATGTCCGATGGAGCCTACAGACGGTCGGAATTTCACACAACATTGTCCGATAGGACATTTTCCGTCGGAAAATCTGACCGTGTGTATGGGGCATAAGAGCGGCAAGGATGTGTAATTCCCTTCCACAGGCGGTGGTCTCAGCGCGGAGCATCGATAGTTTCAAAAAAGATTAGATAAGCATCTGAATGACCACAACATACAGGGATATACAATGTAATACTGACATATAATCACACACATAGGTTGGACTTGTGTCTTTTTTCGACCTCACCTACTATGTAACTCAATATTGAACCCTATAGACTAAGACTGGGATGCCATTAAAGTCCATGTGGGTGTAAAGGCAAGTGTCCCATTACTTTTGGTATTATAGTGTATATAGGAGAAAAATGCAATACATTCCCTTAAAAGTGTGTTTAGGGACAATATACTTTGAGGACAGAAAGTTTTATAAATGGTTGACATGCTTTTAAAAGTTTCCTGGAATAAATAAATGCAGACAATTAGCATTGTTTAATTTTTGCTATATATCTTGTGCAAGGCTTTTACATTTGTAGGATCCGGGTATAGCAAGCAGAATGACTCAACGTGTTTCACAGATCAATATGATTGGAGATAATGCTATGATGCTACGATGTCTGTTGCCAGATAACACTCACAAAAGAGAACAAAACAATGCCTCCCGAGGGACAATAGAGGGATTGGGAGGAGATTCGTGCCTATAAAATATGCAGAGCTTCTTATTAGATTTGTATCTGTGGGAGATGACGTAGATCCCAGTGAGGAACAACCTCCGTACAGTGTCCCGCAACACAAAGGATACTGTTACGTCCCTTATCTGTGGTAGCATAAATTACGCAGTTGGAATACAGTTTTAAGTTTTCTGTGCATCTTAGAAAATAAAAGGAAAGATCTGATTGGTTGGTATGGACAATGCAATCATTTATTCTTTCAGACATCTGTAACACGTAGGAGTGTATTTATTTTCTAAAAAAAAAACTGCATACCATATATACTCGAGTATAAGCTGAGTTTTTCAGCACATTTTTTTGTGCTGAAAATGCCCCCCTCGGCTTATACTCGAATCAAGCACTTTTCTGCAGCAGAAAATATCGTTTTCCGACCCGACTTTGGGGCCACTTGGTGCTAGGAACCCCAAATTTGGTGTGAAAACCCAGTGGAACTAGCACTAAAACATAGCCTAGGAACCCCATCTATTGGATATGTTGTAGTGCTAGTTCCACTGGGTTTGCACACCAAATTTGGGGTTCCTAGCACCAAGTGGCCCCAAGATACAGGGCCCCAAAGTTGGTCAACTGTGTCCATCTGCAGCAATGTCATTTCGGAACCCCCTGCAGCTAGGGGGCATCTAGGAACCCTTATCTACCAAGTTTGAAGTTTGGGGGACCTATGGCTACAAATGGGCACAGTGAGGCTGCCAATGGGCATTGTTGACCCTCTTTTCCACTTACAGTAGCTGCGTATTTCTCACCCTAGGCTTATATTCGAGTCAATACGTTTTCCCAGTTTTTTGTGGTAAAATTAGGTGCCTCGGCTTATATTCGGGTCGGCTTATACTCAAGTATATACGGTAGTTGTTTGTCCACCAAAACTATATGCAAAGTTGTTCTGCATGGATGTGGCAATAGTATATATTTTTGGCCTATATTCTTGGCAGATTATGATGAGAAATATTTGACCCCCTCAACTCCATCCAGTGGCCATAATCCGTATTTTCCCCATTCACTATTTTTTTTTTCCGAAAAAAAAAAAGGGCTCACCTACCAATATACTGGAAGGTGACCCCTCCACATAGAGAAGCACAGACCTAGTAGATATTTGGCACTGTGCATATGAAATAATAACAAGGACAGGACAGAGATACTATGTTACAAGGATTTTGATACACTCAGCAGTAGCAGTATTTTTTGTATAAAAATAACAAACATGTTGTCATATACCTTACAGCCAGTGCCGATCCTGACCTCCCTGGGGCCCTAAGCAAAATTCTGCTAAGGGGCCCTCTACTTGACCCGTGATTCCATGAGCTATGTAAACTATTTGCCATTGCCACACAGTCACACCTGACACTTCAGTGCTCCCAAAACAATCCTCCCTCCTTTAAACAAAACAGTCAAAGAATAAGTACAATATAGAACATAATGAGGTCCCCAGAGAGCCCCCCTTACATCAGGGTCCTCAGAGAGCCCCCCTTACATCAGGGTCCTCAGAGAGCCCCCCTTACATCAGGGTCCTCAGAGAGCCCCTCCTTACACAAGGGTCCCCAGACAGCCCCCCTTAAATCAGTGTCCTCAGAGAGTCTCCCACTACATTAGGGTCCCCAGAGAGTCTCCCCCTACATTAGGGTCCCCAGAGAGTCTCCCCCTACATTAGGGTCCCCAGAGAGCCTCCCCCTACATTAGGGTCCCCAGAGAGCCTCCCCCTACATTAGGGTACCCAGAGAGCCTCCCCCTACATTAGGGTCCCCAGAGATCCCCCCTTACATCAGGGTCCCCAGAGAGCCTTCCCCTACATTAGGGTCCCTAGAGAGCCCCCCTTACATCAGGGTCCCCAGAGAGCCTCCCCCTACATCAGGGTCCCCAGAGAGCCCCCCCTTACATCAGGGTCCCCAGAGAGCCTCCCCCTACTTTAGGGTCCCCAGAGAGCCCCCCCTTACATCAGGGTCCCCAGAGAGCCTCCCCCTACATTAGGTTTCCCAGAGAGCCTTCCCTTTACATCAGGGTCCCCAGAAAGCCCCTCCTTACATCAGGGTCCCCAGAGAGCCCCCCTTACATCAGTGTCCTCAGAGAGCCCCTCCTTACATCAGGGTCCACAGTGAGCCTCCCTACTTACATCAGGGTCCCCAGAGGGTATCCCCCTACATCAGGGTCCCCAGAGAGCCTCCCCTTACATCAGGGTCCTCAGAGAGCCCCCCTTACATCAGGGTCCTCAGAAAGCCCCTCCTCACATCAGGGTCCCCAGAGAGCCCCCCTTACATCAGTGTCCTCAGAGAGCCCCTCCTTACATCAGGGTCCCCAGTGAGCCTCCCTACTTACATCAGGGTCCCCAGAGGGTATCCCCCTACATCAGGGTCCCCAGAGAGCCTTCCCTTACATCAGGGTCCCCAGAAAGCCCCTCCTTACATCAGGGTCCCCAGAGAGCCCCCCTTACATCAGTGTCCTCAGAGAGCCCCTCCTTACATCAGGGTCCCCAGTGAGTCTCCCTACTTACATCAGGGTCCCCAGAGGGTATCCCCCCTACATCAGGGTCCCCAGAGAGCCTCCCCTTACATCAGGGTCCTCAGAGAGCCTCCACTTACACCAGGGTCCCCAGAGAGCCTCCCCTTACACCAGGCTCCCCAGAGAGCCCCTCCTTACATCAGGGTCCCCAGAGAGCCCCCCCCCTTACACCAGGGTCCCCAGAGAGCCCCCCCCCCTTACACCAGGGTCCCAAGAGAGCCTCCCCTTACATTAGTGTCTCAAGAGAGCCTTCCCTCTTAAATTAGTATCCCCAGAGAGCCCCTCCTTACACAGGGTCCCCAGAGAGCCCCCCTCTGACATTAGTGTCCCCAGAGGGCCCCGTCTTTACATCAGTGTCCCCAGAGGGCCCCGTCTTTACATCAGTGTCCCCAGAGGGCCCCGTCTTTACATCAGTGTCCCCAGAGGGCCCCGTCCTTACATCAGTGTCCCCAGAGGGCCCCGTCCTTACATCAGTGTCCCCAGAGGGCCCCGTCCTTACATCAGTGTCCCCAGAGGGCCCCGTCCTTGCATTAGTGTCCCCAGAAAGCCCCCCCTCTTACATTTGGGCCCCCAAACAGCTGACTCCCCCCCTTGCAGAGGTTTCCCTGTACCTGGCTGGTGGAGGTGGGAGGCGGCGATCGGCAGCTATATGGTGTCCACAGGCAGGGGGATCTCCCTGGGGCTAGTAGTTCTATCTCCGAATGTATACAGCAGAGAGGGGAGGGGCCTCTGACCCAGGCATCAGCAACAGTGTTCAAGCAGAGTGAAAGTGAAACTGATACCTGCCTGGGTCAGAGGCCCCTCCCTTCTCCTCTCCACTGTATACACTGAGAGTACTACAAACCGATCGCCGTCTTCCACCTCCTCCCACCTCTCCTCACTGAACTCTAAATGGCCAGCCAGAGGTGCAGGGGGGGATGTTGGGTCTTGGGGGCCCCCCCCCACAGCGGTGGGGCCCTAAGCAGCTTGCATAGTGTGCCTATAGGGCCGATCGGCTCTGCTTACAGCTGAGCCTGAAGTGCAGAGGGAAAGCCTCCCGTACAGTCCCGGTTCAGGAACCACTGATGTTGAGACAGTGGCTCAGAGCTCGGTGATGTACGGATGCCTGTGCAGTCTCCTGTGTAGTGAATGTGTCACCAGAAGGACCCGATAGTTGGAACGGCAGGTGTTGGCAGGAACAGAAGACCCTGGGCTGGTGGCAGTAGGCAGTTGCTAATAGCAGGTGCAGGAATACTGATGGTCCTGGTAGAAGATGCTCCAGCAGGAAACAGGCAGAGCAGAAGAACCACAGGATGTGTGGTCAGACAGGCCAGGTCAGTAACAGATGGTCAGATGCAGGCATAGATGCTAGACAAGGAATGGTGCCGGTACAGGCAGGGGTCAGCAACACAAGATCAGGCAGATAAGGCAAAGTCCACATACAGGCCAGGGTCAGGGCAGAAGATATTCAAGCAACGTCAAAGGGCAATTGGTGCCAGTGTCCATGGCTAATGTGCACGCTCCCGGCCATGCACGCATGTGCATATGGAGGCACCTGAGGAGCACCCAAGGAGCTTGCTATGGGGGCACCCAGGCTGACCCGCTGCTCTGCGTTTCCATTTAGACAGAGAGCTGCGACTCTACCACGCCCACTCTCTTTCCACTCACTGCCTTTGAGTGACAGCAGTGGGAGCCAATGGCACCTGCTGCTGTGTCTCAGCCAATCGTGAGGGAGAGTCTCGGACAGCCGAGGCTTTTGTGCAACATCGCTGGATCGAGATGGGGCTCGGATAAGTATTAAGGGGGCTGAGGGGGGCTGCTGCACACAGAATCTTTTTTATCTTAATGCATTAACCACTTGCTTACTGGGCACTTAAACCCCCCTCCTGCCCAGACCAATTTTCAGCTTTCAGCGCTGACGCACTTTGAATGACATACATACAACACTGTACCCAAATTACATTTTTATCATTTTTTTCCCACAAATAGAGCTTTCTTATTTCTTTGTATTTAATCACCACTGGGGTTTTTATTTTTTGCTAAACAATCAAAAAAAGATTGAAAAATTTTGAAAAATTGTTTAATAATAATAGTTTGTTATAAAATTTTGCAAACAGGTAATTTTTCTGCTTCATTGATATGCGCTGATGAGGCGGCACTGATGGCCACTGATAAGATGGGACCTGATGGGTGGCAGTGATGGGTAGCACGGATGGGTGGCACGGATAGGTACCACTGATGGGTGGCACTGGGCGGCACTGGGCAATGATAGGTGGTGATGTGCAGCACTGTTCTTGAGGCATTGATTGTGGGCACTGACAGGTGGCACTGTGGGCACTGACAGGTGGCACTGTGGGCACTGGTAGGCTGCACTGTTGCCTACTGCTAGGTGACACTTGTAGGGGGCACAGGTGGACAGAACTCCTCCTACAGATCCTGCACCTCTCTGTGCAGTCGCAGCACCACCTTGTCTCTGCCTCCCCTGGACTCCAGAAGCTGCCTTCAGCCTTCCTCTGGTCCTGCTCCAGACCCTGTACTTTCTTCTTCCCAGATCCACTCGCAGCTTCTTTCCTGGCAGCAGTACAAGGTAAGGGGGTGCAATGTTATGTAAGGGAGGGCTGGGGATTCTTGACTTCTGATAGTGGGGGGCTCTTGACATCTAACGTAAGGGGGTGTGCAGTGCTCTGGACATCTAATATTACAGATATAACTGTCCCTTTGAGGGAAACCATAATGCTGATGCGTCCCGCAATGAAATAGAGTTCAACACCCCTGCTCTAGAAGCTAGAAATCACTGTAGTAGTCACACTGCTACAGACAGGGGCGGCCCATGCATTGTGGGAGAACGGGCCCCCCCCTAATCCCTGCTGTTGCCTCCCTATCCATGCGCCCCTTTCAGGACGCCAGACGCATGAACTCCTATGGCAGCATGTTTTTTTTGAAGCACCTAATTAGAGCCTGAGGCTCTAATAGGCTTCAAAAAAGGGTGGGCTCGGGACGCAGAGAGTACGCCCTGATCCCACCCTGTTGTGTGACCATAGAAAATACATTTTTGCTATTTTTACACCACAGTGACTCCCCGCCAATCAGGAGGCAGGTCAGTGAGACCTGTTAACCAATGTACCAAAGGCGGAAGAGACACACAGGTGAGGAAGCTGGCGGATCGGAGTCCTCCACCGCTGTTTCCCACACTGAGTAACAGGAGATGAGGACCCAATAGCCCGGTAAGTGCCGGACCTTCTCCCGTGAGGGGGGTAGTACTGCTGGTGTACGTGCCCCGCGGAATGGAGGAGGAGACGCACGGGAACTATGGAGGATGCAGGAGCCGTCGCCTGCCCATCCCACAGCTCGTTGCCATAAGGGTAAGTGCTGGTCTGATGGCGATGGGGGGGGGGGGGGTCACAGTGGCTGCATATGGTGGGCACAGAAGCTGCATATGGTGGGCACAGAGACTGCATACGGTGGGCACAATGGCTGCATATGATGGGCACAATGCTGCATATGGTGGGCACAGAGGCTGCATATGGTGGACACAGAGGCTGCATATGGTGGGCACAGAGGCTGCATATGGTGGGCACAGAAGCAGCATATGGTGGGCACAATGGCTGCATATGGTGGGCACAGAGGCTGCATATGATGGGCACAGAGGCTGCATATGATGGGCACAGAGGCCACCAATTGAACCACTTCTCTATGGAGTCCCGCAGGGCTCGGCATTGTCGCCCCTGCTATTCAACTGCTATATGCGCCCACTCGCTGACATTATTGCAACACACAAACTAACATGCCAGATCTACGCAGATGACACGCAGAATCTGACTGATGGGCCAAATATGCACTTACAACTAAGAAATGGACTCCTTCACATACAAAAATGGAGGGCCGATAACAAGCTAGGCCTTAATGAAGCAAAGACTGAGGTGATGCTGGTGGGCCCTCAATCAACCACCAATTTTCTCTTGGCCTGGCCCACTTCATTCTGCCCCATCCCAACGCCAGTGAAACAGGTCAGGAACCTAGGTATCATCTTTGATTCCTGCCTGTCATTTATACCTCACGCTAAACTCTGTATCAAAAACTCCAACTTCTATATACAGAGACTCCGGAAAATTAAAGATCTGTTCTCGCACGAAAACCGGCTAACTTTCGTACAGAGCCTTGTACATTCCCGGTTGGATTGCTCTAACACATTTTTTCTTGGACTTACATTGAAGTGGCAAAGAAAATTGCAAGCAACTTGGAATCAAGCTGCTCGTCTGGTCTCCGGATGGGCCAGAACAGACCACATCTCTCCCGTGCTGGAAAAACTGCACTGGCTTCCTATCGCCAAGCGAATACTATTTAAGGCAATATGTTATATGTATAGGGCACACCGAAAACTGGGCCCAATTTATCTGTCTGAATGGGCCTCTCACTATGTTACGTGAAGACCACTCCGATCGGCCAACTTCTCACAGAACCGACAATCAGCAGACTAAAATGTTGTGGTAACAGACGCATGGTTACAAAGGGCATGGATCTGTGGAACTCCGTTCCAGCATCTCTAAGGTCCTTACCCTCCCTCCTGAGTTTCAGGAAAGGTTTAAAAACCTTCCTCTTTATCCAGGCCTACGGATAATCTGATGAAGAATGGGAATTGTGCAAAAAACATGCTTTTTGTATGCTCTTTTTCCTCCCCCATCTGGAGGGTTTAGCCCCCCCCCCCCCGGTTTCTTTCTGTTTTACTTTACCTCTTTCATATTGGGCACCCTAGGCTCTGTTTTTCTAACGTTCTATTTGAAATCTCAACTTTTAGGTTTAGGATTTTAGGGCTTCTGTGCGCCTAGACGCGCTCCTAATGGAGCGCATTCGGCGCAATACAAATCCAATATCAAATCAAATCAATCAAATATGGTGGGCACAGAAGCTGCATATAATGGGCACAGGAGCTGCATATGGTGGGCACAAGCTGCATATGGTGGGCACAGAGGCTGCATATGGTGGGCACAGAGGCTGCATATGGTGGGCACGGAGGCTGCATATGGTGGGCACGGAGGCTGCATATGGTGGGCACGGAGGCTGCATATGGTGGGCACGGAGGTTGCATATGATGGGAACAGTGGCTACATATGGTGGGCACAGTGGCGTCATTTTATGGGCACAGTGGCTGCAATCGATGTTGTTTTTTCAGTGTTTTTCAGAATTTTTCAGTTTGTTTGCGCCCCCCCCCCCCAAAAATTTTGAGCACCAGCCGCCACTGGCTAGAGAGATCTCCATTAAACTCTAGGTCCCTTACCGAATAGCTGTCCTGCTGCACTGTGAACACAGAGGGGTGCTCATTAGGCTTGGACGCCATTTAGGGAACACTTATCATTTTCTCAATGAGTGCAAAGTATTCCCTGATTAGACGAGGTGGAGACACAGGCCAGTGACATCATGAGTGCCTACTACGGCTTTCATGGGGATTCCACAGGTACGGCAAATACAAACTTTCATTCGTCCAAGTTGGACCAATGTAAAAATTGCCATACCTAAACTTTAGTGTTCATAACATTTCAACATGGGTTTACAGAAGGCCCTGCATACTGCTGATCACCAACATGTGAGATTAAATAGACTAATGAAGATGTCTTTTATTTGTGCTTAATGCACATGGGTACAGGTGAAGCAAACCCTGCTAGGCTGATGGGGCTTAATCATTTAGATTACGGACCATTAAAGCCTTTTTTTTTTTTGTGCTGTGTAAAATTGTGGTCCCATTAGAATGCCTTTAGAACTGGGGTGGCCGGTAACTCCATTTAATCCATTACACTATGCACCGAAGTGTGAAATAATGTTTTACAATAGTCGATAGCCATTTGAGGCTAGAAAACAACTGTACGCGACAATGAAGATCCCACTAATGATTTAAAATAGGTATTCGGTAATCACCCTCTTTTGTCCTTCTCAGTGCAGTCCTTACCTGCGACTTGGTTTACCATATTTGTTCATTTTTCAGGACCTCTGGGTTTGGGATCCCAAAGCCTACGCCTCTTCATTTTGCTAAGTATCTTTCTGGAGCTGTCCCAAATGTGTCTGCTTTTCTTCTTTGTCTCGTCAAAATGATTTTTCTCTGCTTAGCATCTCCTGACAATGGTGGACATACATCATAGCCCTGCCAGCATTATAAAAGCTGCTGTGGCTTTATCGATTGATGTTGGCTGTAATACCAGCAATGATATCTAAATGCCCTTAAAGATGTAACACTTTCACTGCTGGGGAATCCGCAACATACTGTTCTTAAGATCAGCAATAAAAGAAATGTCCTAGGGTTAGGGTTAGGGTTTCCCCTGGAAGAATAAGATTAGGACTCAGGGATTGGAATAGGGACCTCGCCCTAGGGTTAGGCTTAGGGTTAGGGTTTCCCCTGGAAGAATAAGATTAGGACTCAGGGATTGGAATAGGGATCTCCCCCAAAAGTCAGAAGGTGGGTCCCCAGAGGTCAAAGGTCAAGAGGTCTTGCTGACCCACCCCCACCAAAGTGTACCGCCTACCCCAACTAAAGCCCCATACACACGCGCGGATTATCCGAGGACCAGGTCCGTCGGATCATGTCCGTCGTACTTTGTCCGATGTTGTTTTTGCGTACACACGGTCGGACAAAGTTGTCGGAAAATCCGATCATTCTGAACGTGGTGACGTTTGTTGCCTACGACGGGACTACGTAGAGGCTAGTAGCCAATAGCTTTGGTCTTGTAATGTGATCTGAGCATGCGTAGCACTTTGTCCGTCGGAATTCGCTACACACGATCGGATTTGGTGTGATCGGACTTTGTTGTCAAAAAATCTATCCAGCAGGAGATAGGACTTTGTCCGTCGGACAATCCGATGGAAACTGTCCGATGGTGCCTACACACGGTCGGAATTTCCGACAACATTGTCTGATAGGACAGAATCCATCGGAAAATCCGACCGTGTGTATGGGGCTTAAGTCAGGGCTTGAACAAGTCGGGGTAAGCGCTTTGCTAGGACCCTAGTTTGAAAGCTTATCTGTAAGCAAAGGTGATTCCCCCCTCAATCTCTTCCACCCATTCTTCTTTTTGGGTAGGTGCGGCGTGGTGTGGCGTGGTGTGCTGGGCAGTAATCACTTGGAGTGCCGTTTTTTTTTTTTAACGAATATTGTATTGAAACAACAGTTTAACCAAATAAGGACCGAGCCTCTTTCTGAGATTTGTTCTTTACAAGTTAAAAAATATTTTTTTTTTTTGCTAGAAAATTACTAAGAACCCCCAAAGATTATAAAAAAAAAATTCTAACATCCTTGAGAATAAAATGGCGGTCGTTGCAATACTTTCTGTCACACCGTATTTGTGCAGCGGTCTTGCAAGCGCACTTTTTGAATTAAAAAATAAGACAGCAGTACAGTTAGCCCATTTTTTTTTATATTGTGAAAATAATGTTACGCCGAGTAAATTGATACCCAACATGTCACGTTTCATAATTGCACCCGCTCATCGAATGGCGATTTTTACCCTTAAAAATCTCCATAGGCGACATTTAAAAAATTCTACTGGTTGCATGTTTTCAGTTACAGAGGAGGTCTAGGGCTAAAATTATTGCTCTTGCTCTACCGATTGCGGCGTTTAAAAATGTATTTATATTTTTCTTATTTATTTTACCTTTTATTTTAAAAAAAAATAATTGTGTCACTTTTATTCCTATTACAGGGAATGTAAACATCCCTTGTAATAGAAAAAAGCATGACAGGACCTCTTAAATATGAGCTCTGGGGTCAAAAAGACTTCAAATCTCATATTTACACTAAAATGCAATAAAAAATAAAAATTGTCATTTAAAAAAATAATTTAAAAAAAATGGCCTTTTAAGAGCTATGGGCGGAAGTGACGTTTTGACGTCTCTTCCGCTCTGCATTGTTATGGAGACGGGTGGGGGCCATCTTCCGCTCACTCATCTCCATGCCCAGCAAGGGTGAAGATCCCATCGCCTCCGCCGCTGCCAACGGCTCTGGTAAGCAGCAGAGGACACCGGAATGCGGCGGGAGGGGGGCCCCTCTCCCGCTGCGATAAAAGTGATCTTGGGGTGAATCCGCCGCAAAGACCACTTTTATCTGAAACTGGACCACTCACTGCAGAAGAAGATACCAGGGTTATGGCAGCTAGCTGCTGCCATAACAACACTTTTCCTCTTCAAACAGCCGACGTAAAATGATGGTGGGCGGTCCAGAAGTTGTTAACAGCACAAACGGGCCTGGCAGGAAGCTCACTGGTCCGGTACAACTTGGCAGCGAATTGACAGCGGGCTGAAGACTCAGGGATATGTTTGCCATGAGAAGTGAAGTGCCGCCTGGTGGGTTCGGCCAAAAAAGGAAGATTCCTGACGACAAGGTAGATGTAGCCCTTGCTCTCTCCCTACTCCACCTGAACCTTTACCTATTGCTACCACTGTCCCTTCCAGCCGAGGAACTTGCCACTAACCTGTCCACTCACAAAAAAAAATGCCTAGCTCGAGAGCCAGGGTCTTAAATAGACCTTGCCTGACCTAAAATGACAGTCCGAGTCACATAGGGTGCCAGCATCCAATCAGATAGCTGCCTCTCCGTGACCAAGGAAACCATAGAGGAACTAAGTTCTTCTCAACTTCCTCCCCCCATCTACATTACTGCTGCAGACAAGCGTTCCCTGCAGTGGAGAATATAGACTGCACCTGCCTACATGCTCCCACCCATTCACAATTTGTTCCTTAAAAAAAAAACATCGAACTAGGGTTGCACTGATATTGATACTAGTATCGGTGAGTATTTGCCCAAGTACTTGTACTCGGGCAAATTCTCCCGATGCCTGATCAAATGCCTTGAATGAAGTCAGTGGGAGGAGAGGGAGGAGCAGAGGCGAGTCCTGGCAACAGCGGAAGGTAAGCTGGCTGGGGTGTGGGTCACAGCCGCATGTGCCGTCAGAATCGGTGATCCGGGCCTTCACATTCGTTAACGGAAGTGACGGCCTGTGTCTCCGTCAAAGATTGAACACTGCGACGCCCATCTTGTTACACCCTGCACTCGGCCGCAATATGCCTACAGTAACAAGGCAGCAGCGGACATCTTATTACACCCAGCCCCATATAGTTCATTAACTATATGGGCTGGGTGTAACAAGATGTCCGCTGTTGCCTTCTGACTCTAGGCTTTCTGTGGCCGAGATGGGCGTTGCAGCACTTGTATACTCTAGAAAAATTCTCCAAGTTTGAATTGTTGTCTCTCATCATTCATACCAGCAATTGCCAATACAGCCAGTGCTGCATTCCAGTGTCACTGCCTGCCCATCAGTTCCACCTATCATTGCTCATAAGTGCCACCTATTAGTGCCAGCATATCAGTGCCCATCAGTCAGTGCCACCTATAAGTGCTGCATATCAATGCCACCTATCAGTGCTCATCAGTGCTGCATATCAGTGCCCATCAGTCAGTGCTAGACATGGGAACCGTCAGAAAAATGTGTTTAGTTCCGTTACGTAAAAAAAAAAAAAAATTGTAATTCGTGTACGAAATTCTTTTCGAATTCGTACGAAATACGAATTTCGGACGAATCGTTAAAAAAATTTCGAATCGTTACGAATCGTTAATAATAACGAATTATCTGAAAACGTTTTAATGTTACAACTCTATAGTATGTCTGTGAAGGGGCGCATGTTTCCCGTGCTTAGAACTGTCCCTGCACAAAGTGTCATTTTTACAGGAAAAAAAGCTATTTAAAATCACTCGCGTCTAATGAATTGCCGGTTCCCGTAACACAGAGAACAATTCGAATCCAACTACCAAATATCGAATTTCAACTAATACGAAAGAAATTATTATAGCGGATATAACGAATGATTCGAATGATTCGAATGACAAAGTGTAATTTTTGCAGGAAAAAAAGCTATTTAAAATCACTCGCGGCTAATGAATTGTCGGCTCCCGTAAGACAGAGAACAGTCATTCATTGAAAGTCATTGATAAAAAAAAAAAAAAAAAAAAGCGTGGGGGTCTCCCCAAATTCAATAACCAGGCCCTTCAGGTCTGCTATGGATATTAAGGGGAACCCCACTTCAATTTAAAAAAAAAAATGATGTGGGGTCCCCCCTAAATATCCATACCAGACCCTGCAGGTCTGGGATGGATTTTAAGGGGAACCCCGGCCAAAAAAAAAAAATGGCGTGGGGTCCCCCTCAAAATCCATACCAGACCCTTTATCCGAGCACGGAACCTGGCAGGCCGCAGGAAAAGAGGGGGGGACGAGAGCGTCCCCCCCTCCTGAACCGTACCAGGCCACTTGCTCTCAACATTGGAAGGGTGCTTTGGGGTCCCCCCAAAGCACCTTGTCCCCATGTTGATGAGGACAAGGGCCTCGTCCCCACAACCCTGGCCATTGGTTGTGGGGGTCTGCGGGCGGGGGGCTTATCGGAATCTGGAAGCCCCCTTTAACAAGGGGACCCCCAGATCCCAGCCCCCCCCCGTGTGAAATGGTAAGGGAGTACAAAAGTACCCCTACCATTTTGCTGCGTCTGACAGGTCTTTTTATAATGGAGGGCACCTGGTGACCCCGCCCCCCTCTGATGTCTTGGGGAAAGCCATAGGGAAGTCCCCGTGCGTCAAAGGGGGGCGGGGCCACCAGGTGCTTTCCACTATAAAAGACCTGTCAGACACAGCGAAGCCTCATACAGCGGGAGCCTCCCATTGCGAGGAGCGGCCCAAGAAGAGACGCCCACGCCATGGAAGAAGATGCCGGACGAGAATACCAGAGCAAGAAGAAGCGGATCGGAGGAAGGAAGAAGATGCCGGAAGGAGAAGATGAAAAAAACCGAAGGATGAAGAAAGGAAGAAGGAAGACCAGAAGAAGGAAGATTTTAATAAAGGAATTGTCAAAGACCGTCTCCTGTCATTTTTAAAATTTTTGTCACTTTTTTGGTGAAATGGTAGGGGTACTTTTGTACCCCCTTACCATTTCACACAGGGGGGGCGCGATCTGGGGGTCCCCTTGTTAAAGGCGGCTTCCAGATTCCGATAAGACCCCCACAGACCCCCACAACCAATGGCCAGGGTTGTGGGGACGAGGCCCTTGTCCTCATCAATATGGGGACAAGGTGCTTTGGGGGGGACCCCAAAGCACCCTCCCAATGTTGAGGGCATGTGGCCTGGTACGGTTCAGGAGGGGGGCGCTCTCGTCCCCCCTCTTTTTCCTGCGGCCTGCCAGGTTGCGTGCTCGGATAAAGGGTCTGGTATGGATTTCGCTCTACTCGACGTGTTTTGTCACAATATGACGTTGTTTTTTTTAATCCAATTAGGGATTACCTAAATGTGGGTAGGGTATGTTAACTTTATTTGAGGGGAGAAATTAGACACTCTTGACTAGATCCTTCTTGAGGGATGAAATAATCAGTTGATAGTGTAAAAAAACATGCTGCCACATGCGTACATAGAGAGGCCCCTTGCTGGAGAGAGCCAGGAAAAAGGCTGGTCTCTTAGAAGGGCCTGGTGACTCACATCAAGGACGAACTAAAATTTGGGAACATGCTTACAGTGTTGCCGGGTCGGCTTAAAGGTTCCGACACTGTGAAGCTGGACATTGATCTAGAGAGTCTGTAAGTGATCTTCTATGGTATCTGGGACCCCTAGCCCTCACCTCCTTTACCGTTCTGCAATAAAACTTTAAAAAGACAAAAGTGACTGGCACCCAATATCCTTTCTTGGTCCCCCCATTTTAGCCATGGACTCTGGGGTGACGTTAGCTCACCTCTTCCTTTAGAGGTGCTGCCCTGCCTTTGTGGTGTCAGAGGGGTGCTACAAGCGCAATAGCTGTGTTTTGTGTGGTTTTCTTTCCCTAAACCTAGTGGTAGGTTAACTGGCCTTCAAACCACCTAGATCAAGGTTTCTCATTCAGGGTTCAGAGTTCCTACAGAAGTAGTGAAGGGCTTGAACAATGAGCAGTGGTAGACAAATCCAAAGCGATGGCACCAACCTCACTTGGCTGAGCCATAGGTGTGGGACCGGTAAATTCTTTCACCTTTCAGGTAAGTAACTTACAGTGATGTTTTAGCTGTCTGCAAAGGGACCCTTATACTAGTAACCACTAATCTAAGGAGGTTCTTCTCCCAATGACCACCAAAGTAACAGGCCCCTTCTACATTGGGCACTAATGTAAGGAGACATTTCCTTACAGACCACCAATGTAAAAAATGATTGCCCGGTTGAAGATATAATTTAGTCCTAGGGTTCCCTAAAAAATGAAAATGATTTCAAGAGCTCTTTAGTTAAAAGGTTGGGAATGTCCCCATTGCCCAGAGACACCAGAAGTACCTCCTTGGTATAGAAGAAGAGTGCCTGGAATACTATACATAGTTACATAGTTAGTCAGGTTGAAAAAAGACCATCTAGTCCAACCATAAAAAAATGTATAAATATATAAATAAAATAAAAAAAATATCCAATCCCATATACCCAATCCTATACCCACAGTTGATCCAAAGGAAGGTAAAAAAAAACAGAAAAGCAGGATCCAATGTGATACAGCAGGGGAAAAAATGTCTTCCTGATCCCAGAGAGGCAATCAGATTTTCCCTGGATCAACTTTACCTATAAATGTTAGTACCCAGTTATATTATGTACATTTGGGAATGAATAAAGGCCTTTCTTAAAGCAATCTACTAAGCTGGCAAGAACCTCCTCTGGAGGGGGTCTATTCCACATTTTCACTGATCTTACTGTGAAGAAACCTTTCCGTATTTGGAGATGAAATCTCTTTTCCTCCAGACGTAAAGAGTGCCCCCTTGTCCTCAGTGTTGACCGTAAAGAGAATAACTCAACACCAAGTTCATTATATGGACCCCTTATATATTTATACATGGTGATCATATCCCCCCCTTATTCTCCTCTTCTCAAGAGTGAATAAATGTAATTCCTTCAATCTTTCCTCATAGCAGCTCCTCCATGCCTCTAATCAGTTTGGTTGCCCTTCTCTGCACTTTTTCCAGTTCCCTGATATCCTTTTTGAGAACTGGTGCCCAAAACTGAACACTCCTGTACAATAGTCCCAGAAGGACTACTCTAATTCTGCCATCACTACTACCAGCTACCCACTTTTAGTCTATTATTAAACACTTTTTTCACATTGGTGGTTTTCGATTGACACCTACCCTGATTTTCTACTACTTGTATGCATTCATATGCTGTAACTCTATAGTAATAGTTACTAATCTTTCAAGTATCCTTTGTACCTATATGCACCATTGTTCATCGCAATGTAAACTTCAACATGTTGTAATTCTAAAATCTTAAAATAAAATTGAAGTTAAAAAAAGGGTCGGAAAGGCTGACCTAGATTCTAAAGAACAAAAAATAAATAAATGAAACCATCACCTGTCTACCTACATCGATCGCTTAGATGTAGCTGCGGTGTCTTTGTTAAAAAAAATACAAGGGAGGCAAAAACAAATCCTAGAGCTAAGGTAAACTGCAGTGTCATCATAATCTAGATGGAACTCTCCCACTGTGATTTGTTGCTGTGAACCATCTCTACACATTATTTTTAAGCATTGGGACTTAAAAGGTGCTAAATCTGATGTGTAAGCCATACACATTTATCTTGACATAAAACTCTTTATTTTTTTTCATTAATTAAAAATTGTATTGACGTTTTAAAGTAATGACGTGCTTCATTGGGCTTCCTAAGGCCACCATAGTCCATCATTTTTATACAACAGGTATCCAGTATGTAAAATAATCCAAATATGCAATCCTTCACATTACGCGCTGGTTACCCACACCCTTTAGCACATTCTGTCTCGCTGAAAGTTTATTTTTTTATGTTTTTAGGTATAAATGAAATCTTGTATGCTGATCACATGGTCAGATGCGGGCTAATTAGACGAGTTTCATGGGTTACAGCACCTACGTCATCAAGGATTGTGAAGGTTGGATCAAAGAAAAATAAACAACACAACAATCAGTGCATTGAAATGCAATAATGCTACACATGTGTATCATGCTTACCTGATATTGAAACAGAACCATTAACCAAGTCCAATTCAATTGAAATCTCATATAATCAGTTGGCCATATGTATCATAATTGTTGAAATTAGGCATATATTTGTGTAATACACAATGATATATATATATATATATATATATATATATATATAATTTAACCCTTGCGTGTTAAAATCAGCATTTTTTGCTAGAAAATTACTTAGAATCCCCAAACATGTATATATACATAAAAATATATACAATATATTTTTTAGCAGAGACCCTAGAGAATAAAATGGTGATCCTTGCAATATTTTATGTCACGCTGTATTTGCGTAGCGGTCTTTCAAACGCACTTTTTTGGGAAAAAAGACACTTTCATGAATAAAAAAAAAAAAAAAACGAAAACAGTACAGTTAGCACAATTTTGTTTGTATAATGTGAAAGATAATGTTACGCCGAGTAAATAGATACCTAACATGTCATGCTTTGAAATTGCGCACATTCGCGGAATGGCGACAAACTACGGTACCTAAAAATCTCCATCGGCGATGCTTTTAAAAATGTTTTTACGGTTACCAGGTTAAAGTTACAGAGAAGTTCTTCTTCTATAATTAATGCTCTCACTCTAATGATCGCGGCGATACCTCAGATGTGGGATTTGAACACCATTTACATATGCGTGCATGACTTACGCATGCGGTTTCTTTGCTGCGCGAGCTCGCGGGGACGGGGGCGCTTTAAAAAATTTTTTTTTTTTTCATTGTCACACTTCCAGACCAGCCTCGTTTTGGAGTTTAGGTGTTTACATGTTTAAAACATTTTTTTTTACTAGAAAATGACTTAGAAAAAAAACAATATATAATGTTTGGGGGTTCTAACACCCTAGAGAATAACATGGCAGTCATTGCAATACTTTTTTTCACACCGTATTTGCGCAGCGGTCTTACAAGCGCACTTTTTTTGGAAAATAGTCACTTTTTTGAATAAAAAAATAAGACAACAGTAAAATTAGCCCAATTTTTTTTTGGATTGTGAAAGATAATGTTAGGCCGAGTAAATTGATACCCAACATGTCCTACTTCAAAATTGCGGCCGCTCGTGGAATGGCGTCATACTTTTACCCTCAAAAATCTCCATAAGCGACATTTAAAAATTCTACAGGTTGCATTTTTTGAGTTACAGAGGAGGTCTATGGCTAGAATTATTGCTCTCGCTCTACCGATCGCGGCGATACATCACGTGTGGTTTGACTACCGTTTTCATATGCGTGCGCTGCTCACGTATGCGTTCGCTTCTTTTTTAGGGGTTTTTCTTATTTATTTTACTTAATTTTATTATTTTTTACACTTTAAAAAAAAAAAAAAAAAAGAACTGGATCACTTTTATTCCTATTACAAGGAATGTAAACATCCATATACATTGTAATAGAAAAAAGCATGACAGGTCCTCCTTAAATATGAGATCTGGGGTCAAATAGTCCTCAGATCTCATATTTGGACTTAAATGCAAAAAAATATGTCATTTAAAAAAATGACATTTGGAAATTCCCCTTTAAGAGGTATGGGCGGAAGTGACGTTTTGACGTTGCTTCCGCCCTCCTATGGTATAGAGATACTGTCATTTTTTTAAATTGGTGCCATTGGCAGCTGAGTAAACCGGAAGTGACATCTTGAGTCGCTTCTGTGCTTTTACATAGGAGACTGGAACAAAGCCGTTTCCGGCTTTGCTTCACTCTCACTCTAGCAGTGTGAGAAGTGCCGGATCGTGGATCGGGTCTCCCGGTGAGACGGGAAGAGCGGCGGAAGGCAGCGGGGGCGTCCTCTCCTGCTCCTTTAGGATAACAGCCGAGCAGCTTTTAGCTGCATTGATTGTTATCCCTAAAGAGCCCAACCCGCTCTAAAAAAACGGTACCAGGGTGATGCCTGCAGGTGCAGGCATCATCCCGGTATAACCCCTTAAAGCCAAGGCTGCATATGTGCGTACGGTCGGCGCTAAGGGGATATACACTATATTTCCAAAACTATTGGAACACCTGCCTTTACACGCACATGAACTTTAATGGCATCCCAGTCTTAGTCCGTAGGGTTCAATATTGAGTTGGCCCACCCTTTGCAGCTATAACCGCTTCAACTATTCTGGGAAGGCTGTCCACAAGGTTTAGGAGTGTGTCTATGGGAATGTTTGACCATTTTTTCCAGAAGTGTATTTGTGAGGTCAGACACTGATGTTGGACGAGAAGGCCTGACTTGCAGTCTCAATTCTATTTAATCCCAAAGGTGTTCTATTGGGTTGTGGTCAAGCCACTCAGGCTTCTCCATCCCAAACTCATTCATCCATGTCTTTTTGGACCTTGCTTTGGGCACTGGTCCAAATCATTTGGTGAAGGGGGTATTATGGTGTGGGGTTGTTTTTCAGAGTTTTCAGGTTGGGCTTGGCCCCTTAGTTTCAGTAAAGGGAACTCTTTCTTGTTCAAGTATTTTATTAGTCAGGAAAGAGAATAACGGTACAAACAGATATTGGCCCATTACTTGGGCACGAATGAAGAAATAAGTTAATCGCACAACAGTAACTAAGGTAATTATCACATGACGATGCGTATATAAACATAAGATGCATAACGGGTATTAAGTGGCACAGGCTAAAGTCTAGTAGTCTAGAACGTGTGAAGTGTACCTCAATCAGTGAAGGGAACCCTTAAGGCGTCAGCATACCAAGACATTTTGGACAATTTCATGCTCCCAAATTTGTGGGGACAGTTTGGGGAGGGCCCCTTCCTGTTCCAACATGACTGCATTAGTGCACAGTGCTGGCTGCTAGGAGGGTATTTAGGTCCTCCCCTACAAAGTTCCTTGCCCCAGTGTTTTCCTGCCACCACATTCTGTTCCTGATCATTGCTCCTTCCCTATACCCAAGTCCTTCTTGTTCCTGATCTCAGTTTTGGTTCCCCCTTCCCATCTGCTCCCTGCACCTCCGGTTTTCCCCTGTTTTTCTGTGCCCCCCATTGTGTATAGTTAGTTGTTAGGTATTCTAGCACTGATGTTTGGTTTATATATATATATATACATTTTTTATATTTATTGTTTTAACAATACATTTTTATTGAAATTATTTAGTAACAGTACTTATTGTCATTTACTTTAAAGGGGTTGTAAAGGTTCATTTTTTTAGTTTCTAAATGGGTTCCTTTAAGCTATTGCATTGTTGGTTCACTTACCTTTTCCTTTGATTTCCCTTCTAAATGTTTTTTTTTCTTTGTTTTCTTTGTCTGAATTTCTCACTTCCTGTTCCTCCTCAGTAAGCTGGTCAATCATGATTAAGTCCCCATGTGACGAAACATGTCGGGGGCGTGGCTAAGCGGCGTTCATCTGCAGTGAACAACAGCTTTCATATTACAAACAGAGATGCGGTGTTGCGATCACTCGTTTATGGACATTGGCGGATGGGAGACGGTGAGATCTAGACTATATAGTCGCACACACCTCGGATCCGCCGTGACCATTGTTTTACCTTGCTTAGAAGTGGAGTTGCAGAGTTGAATTTACTGGAGTGATATCTGCTGTGGTGGATTGGAATTCATATGTTGCTGATTTTAATCTGTTCAAATGTGAGTGAATTGGTTGAAGCTTTTGATTTTAGCGTGAAATAAATTATTTTTACTGTATCACACTATTGGAGCACTTTTTCATTTCTACATGTGGGACAACTCTATAAGCACTGAGTGGATAAAACAGGAGGACCACCGATTGGCTGTTTGAGATCATTTAAGCTGATGTGCCCGGCGCGAAAGTGCGGGCAATATATTGTGGTGAGTGAGTTTCCTATGGGAGTGGCACATTGAGCACAACGGTGTGGTGGAAGATAAGAAGATTATATTATTGTTATTCTGAGAAGATTCACGTTCACGTTTTCGTCAGAGGAACTTTTCTTTTTGATCAATAACACATTTTATCTTTTTGTTGTGATTTTCTTTCTGCTGGAACATTAGTGTAATAGTGTGGCATAACTTATCACTATTTTGGGGGATATTGTTTTTAATATATCTCTCCTTGAATATAATTCACATTATATATCATATTTTGCTTCTTACACTTTATTTTTGTATGATTCACTTAACACGTGGGTGTGTGCACATATTATAATTGAGTTATTCCATTTACTTTATGATTGCACTATACTTTATTTATTAATTAGTTTATATCAGTTGAGCGCTACTGTTCAAGCTTCAGTCCAATCGGACCATCGCTTGATCCACTTTCTCATATATTTCTTTTTAAGTGTCTGCTTTTGTCTCGTACTCTCTTTCCTCGGTCAGATCTGAGGCGCAGTGGTTGGAATTTGGATTGTGGCGGCTTTTTTCCTTATTCCTTTTTTCAATTAACAATAGACAATAGACTTGTGTCACTTATGTAACATTAGTACGTTTTCGGATAATTCGTTATTATTCGTAGAGTATCGATATTCGTAACCATTCGTAACGATTTGTAACGATTCGTACTAAATTCGTATTTCGCACGAATCCGAATTAAATTTCGTACACGAATTACGATTTTTTTTTTTTTTATACGAAACTAAACAAATTTTTTGACGGCTCCCATGTCTACTAAATAATGTGTAGAGATGTGGATGTGATGTGTTACCTTACAAGGCCAGCTATATTTTAGATGCTATGGACAATACTTTCCAGTTGATCTATTTTTCAGGTGAGTTCAATATGTGTGATACATTTTGCAGCATCGTAATTTGTCAGGAATGTCTAATGAACTGCATTACCTATTATCCATACAAGACATGCAAAGACTGACATCCATAGATTTTTCAGGGCTTTCGGGAAACATTTTTTTTTTTTGGTAAAAGTCAATGTCTGCTCCTCCGTTTTAAATGAGCCTGTTTAACCAAACGTCCCAGAAGGGACTTTAACATTTAAAGGGCAGTATACTAAAGTGTTACACTGCTATAATTAATTATTCTACTAAATAATGGGCCTAAAGGGATCTTTTCTTTTAGCACTGAGCATGCTTTTTGCTTGCTTTGAGTTAGTGCCATTAATTGTCTCTGCAACCCCTAGATGATAAAGCAGGAGCCAGAATATATATGGATAATGGTGGGAAGAAATAACGATCGCTGTTTTGTGTATGTCCATTGGAAGGATGATTTAGGGCAGGATGCATCGTTTATGTGTCGTTTATCTAAAGAACTTTGATCCAATTTAATAATTTAGAAAGCGTTGTTTTTGCTTTTGGATAGGGTGAAGTATTGAGATATTTTACGCTATCTGCCTCTGTGATAAGTGTAGCACGTGATAGGATATCCAAAGGACAGTTGTCTAAATTCCAAACTTTGTATACAAAGGGCCAGGTTACTGTCCTTCAGACTTTAACCACTTCAATACCAGACACTTAGACACCTTCCTGCCCAGGCCAATTTTCAGCTTTTAGCGCTGTCGCAATTTGAATGACAATTGCGCGGTCATGCTACACTGAACCCAAACATTTTTTTTATAATTTTGTTCCCACAAATAGCGCTTTCTTTTGGTGGTACTTGATCACCTCTGCGTTTTTTTTTTTTTTTTTTTGCGCAACAAATAAAAAAAGACCGAAAATTTTCTTTGTCACTGTTCATTTTTTTGTAAATAAGTATGTTTTCTTCAATGATGGGCACTCTTATGGCTGCACTGATGGGCACTGATAAGGCGGCACCAATGAGATGGCACCAATGAGGTGGCACTGATAGGTGCCACTCATAGGTGGCACTTTTGGGGCACCCATAGGCGGCACTGATGCATACTTATAGGTGGCACTGATGGGTGGCACAAATGGGCACTGATAGGTGGGCACTGATGGGTGGCACTGATGGACACTGGACACTGATGGGTGGCATTGCTGGGCATCCCTGTTTTGTAAAGTAAATATGAGGTGTCATTGCCCATTTGTGGGCACTGATTGGCATGTTTTGGGCATTTTTTTTTTACATGTGGATGGCCATGGGGGATGTACCTGGCCATCCACATGCTGGGGGCTTCCCTGGTGTTCTAGTGTGGGCATCTGAGGGGGGCTGCACTGATAAACAATCAGCGCATACCCCCCTGTCAGGAGAGCCGCCGATCAAGGAGGAAAAGAGTGAGGAAAAGCCGATCAACGGCTCTTCCTGTTTACATTGTGATCAGCTGTGATTGGACACGGCTGATCACATGGTAAAGTGCCTCCGCCAGAGGCTCCTTTCCGAGATCGGTGTAGCGGTGTGTTAGACTGACACACCGCGGGCGCGTGGCGGCTGTTATCCTGAAGGACGTCCTATGACGCCCAGTCAGGATAACGAAACCACTTCCTGGACATCAATCTGCTATTGACCGGGCGGGAAGGGGTTAAGAGGGCAAACAGTGGCCGATGGGAGTCAAAAAATGCCCCAATGCCTGTAGGAGTACAAAATGCCTCAGGCTTGGTAGTCAGTGAGGGTAACAAAACATGTGTTGGTGTGGAGCGTGACATTGTGGATGTAGGGACATTCCGGTCTCAGGACTTGCTGTATACATACTGGCGATGCACATGTGGTTAAAATAATCAGGGTTATAGGTTTCTTTATAGATCTGTAGTTCAGCTGACTAGCTGCATTATCCATATATATCTTATTTTTTAAATCATAAGGTTCCTTCTACAGGCTGGTTCGACCTGGTGGTGCTTCCTACTTGTCCCCTTTTCCCTCTTTCTCCGCGTAGAATATGTATGTGTTGTATTTACATAGATGAGGACCTGGGGGTGGGAACAGGAAGTTATGAAGTTATACTAGACGAAAAAGGTTTTACATGCGGCTCTCTACTGGCTGGAATAAACAAGTTCTTCTCAAGGTTCATCTGACCATTCATCATTGCTTCTACAAAATCTACATGATGACAGAAGTAAGATCGCTGAAACATCGTGGCTCAGAATCTACGTGGCATACAACCCCCCATCTTTGATAATGACATTGCTAACAACTGGCTGAAATTCAAAAGGGAAAAGGGATGTGTACAGTATAGCAAGACTCTCAGACGAGTCAAAAAAGGTACAAGCTTAGACTCTTCTCAATTTTTCTGGTTCAGATGCACTAGATATATATGAGTGTAGCCAAGTCCCGAGCCTCTCTAGGACTAATGAGAACCTCTAGAGTTGGGGACAGCTGACATCCTTCTGTGTAGAGTGGGTTACGAGGCATGGTGGCAATGTTGGTAGAATAATGGGCGCCAGACCCTTCTTGAATGCAAAGAGATTTATTTTCTCTTACACAAAACTGTGGGAGAGGGGGTTAGGACCAGGACATCCTTTAGTAGTTGCAATGTTAATTGGCAGACTTCAAGACTTCTATAGGTAGACAGCCACACAGGGAAAGGCACCCAGCCGGGCACCACATCTGCATGTGTAGACACGCTGTCTCCTATGGTAACAATCTTGAACAGTTTCTAACAAAGGTTGCAATGAACTCTTTTGCTTCCTCCACAATATCCTTTTTAGATCTTCACTCAACTGAGCTCCCAGTCTATCACCTAGACCCGCTGATCCACTGCTACTGGTACTCCTGAGCTCTTCCAATCTTCTCACTGAGTATGTTCCTCAAGCATCATCCCCTTGTCCCTGCTGGGTCCCTAGCTTGGCCCTCACAGATACTCCTCAAGCATCACCCCTCTCACCTGCTCGGTCCCTGGCTTGGCACATAAGACTGCCCTGCAAGCATCCCCTCTGCTAGTTGGGTCCCTGGCTTGATACCTGCTTTTTCACAATTCTTCACTGTCCCCAGTTGGTGAGAATGCTGCTCTGGTACTTGCTTCAGCTACTCACGGTGGTCCCTGGTAATAAGGTGGATGGTCCCTTAGTGGCGACCACTTCCCCTCTACCTCAGACCACGGCAGGTTCTCTGGCCGGCAGAACCGTTACTTTTGGTTAGACTGCAAGCCGCAGTCCCAACCCTGTGCTGCTCTCTTGCTTCTGGATAAGTCCTCAGATAGCCTAGCAGCCAAATGTCCCTGGGATAGGCCTCAGGCTCTGGCCTAACAGCCTGGGGCAATACAACACATGTCCACCCAGACCTGACCTCACCCAAATAAATAGGCTCTCCCAGCAGGCCAAGGGACCCAAGAAGATCCCTGCCCATTGGCTGATATACCCCATCTATTCCTAATCTGTCATTGCAATGCCCTTGTCTTATCTAATGCCACCAGATACCCGGCCATCTAGTGACAGAAGAGAGAAGTGCAGCAATTCCAGAATTAGGGTAGAATCAATTGATCTCCTATCAATTGGCCAAGACAACTATACCTGGCAGGTAAATTTACTAGCATCCCTGCCTAAACATCGGGGTGCTACATGAGTCATTTCATTTTCAGGATAATGAGGACAGAAAGGATCCTGATGTCTTAATCAAGAAATTTGATGAGATGTGCTTACCACAACATAATGTGATAATAGACAGACATGAATTTAACACGATGGCTCAGAAACCTGATGAAGAAATACAATCCTACTGAGACTGCTGGCTAAAAAATTTGATTTTGGTGCACTAAGAGATGAACTGATACGTGACAGGATTGTATGTGGTATCTACAATGATGTAGTTTGTGCTCAGTTGTTAAGGGAGAAGGATAAGGGCGCTAAAACAGTGGCAGCCACTAGAGAAAACAGAGCACAAATGACCATCTGGCCAATAGGAGCCACAATGGGTAAAGTGTGCTACGTGATCCCTCTCCTCTAGGCAGCCACTGGCCAACTAAGAGAACACAGTACAGTAACCTATATAGCAAGCTCACTTTACTCCATGGGTTACAGAGATGGATACAGTGTAACAGTAATGGCTGTATCTCTGCTGAGACAGAGTAGGATAAATCCCAGGTATGTATGGACCAACACTGTATTACCCACAGGAATAACCAAAGCACAAATGTATTTACTAAAGAAGTAAATATACTGTAATTATAAGTAATAACAAACTACAACTAAATCTCAGCTAGTTGCTTATAGCAAAGTCCATGAAGTGGCCACAGTGCTGCATGCATGTGTAGCACGAACCCCCGAAGGAGCTGCTGGTTTAATTTGGGGTTACCGTTACCTTCTTGACCTCGTATGCATCTAGGGGTTTCCCGAGGTAGATGGCCCAAAGAACTGTAGAAACTGACACTGGATCCACGTTGAGATTTTTATTTGCAAAATGGTAGACAAAACACAGTCTTAATAAAGGAATAGAGGGTATAGGTAGGAAGTTCAGGCACTCTTGGAACTGCTTGAAAATTAATGTCTCTCACTATGAAATCCAGAGAATAGCCATTCACAACTGGATATTACAGCTATCGGATAAATCTCCTCTCGGTAGATTTAGCAGCCGATAACTGATTCACATAAAGCAAAGTCTCTTCCACAGATTTGGTTGTAACTGAAGGATAGATAAACTTGGAGAACCCTCATACGGTACCAGTATCTTACAGCCGGTCCGGCGATACCATACGAGTGTGGACTCACCTGGTGTCATGAAGATCCTGCCAGAAATCTAAACCCGGGCCGTCCTGGCCCTCAGATTCCATTGCGCATGCGCATGCGCGCCCGGGCGCGGGCACGTGCACAGCCGCGCACAGGGAGACGGGCGCGCGCCCTAGTTAGCACCAGCCGACCTATTTAAGCCTGACTTGAGCAGACGGTCTTTGCTGTCTGCTCTACAGCGTTGTGGTGTAGTAAAAGAAACCTGATCCTGTGATACCTGTTCCTTTGACCCGGCTTGCCATAAAGACTATCCTGCTTTCTGCCTGTACCCGACCCCGGCTTCCAGTGACCATCCTCCTGCCTGATCCATTGTACCTTGCCCTAGTTCAGATTCTTTACCTGACTTCTTGATGAACTTTGGTTCCTTGTTTAGCCTTTGTCCAGTCTGCAATCTGACCCTCTGTAACGAGCCTGTTCACCTGCTGGTTCCAGTCCAGTCTGTGGTTCCGTTTCCTGTGTCCAGTTCCTGTCAGCTCTGCTATCCAAGTGTACCTGTGAACTTACTTGCCAAGCCGTTGTCCAGTTCCTGTCAGCTCTGCTATCCAAGCTTACCTGTGAACCTGCTTGCCAAGCCGTTGTCCAGTTCCTGTCAGCTCTGCTATCCAAGTGTACCTGTGAACTTACTTGCCAAGCCGTTGTCCAGTTCCTGTCAGCTCTGCTATCCAAGCTTACCTGTGAACCTGCTTGCCAAGCCGTTGTCCAGTTCCTGTCAGCTCTGCTATCCAAGTGTACCTGTGAACTTACTTGCCAAGCCGTTGTCCAGTTCCTGTCAGCTCTGCTATCCAGTTTACCTGTGAGCCTGCTTCCTGTGATCCTGCCAGCTCTGCTAACCAGTTATACCTGTGAGCCTGCTTCCTGTGATCCTGCCAGCTCTGCTATCCAGTTTACCTGTGAGCCTGATTCCTGTGATCCTGCCAGCTCTGCTATCCGGTTTACCTGTGAGCCTGCTTCCTGTGATCCTGCCAGCTCTGCTATCCAGTTTACATGTGAGCCTGCTTCCTGTGATCCTGCCAGCTCTGCTATCCAGTTTACCTGTGAGCCTGATTCCTGTGATCCTGCCAGCTCTGCTATCCGGTCTACCTGTGAGCCTGATTCCTGTGATCCTGCCAGCTCTGCTATCCAGTTTACCTGTGAGCCTGCTTCCCAGTGATCCTGCCAGCTCTGCTATCCGGTTTACCTGTGAGCCTGCTTCCTGTGATCCTGCCAGCTCTGCTATCCAGTTTACCTGTGAGCCTGCTTTCCAGTGATCCTGCCAGCTCTGCTATCCGGTTTACCTGTGAGCCTGCTTCCTGTGATCCTGCCAGCTCTGCTATCCGGTTTACCTGTGAGCCTGCTTCCCAGAGATCCCGCCTGCTCAGCTAACCTGTTTCCTTCCCACCGGTCTGTTGATCCTGCCAGGCACCCGTGCTCCTCCTCACTCCTGGCTCTCCTGTTCCCACACCAGGGGACCAGGAGTGGGAGACGCAAGGGAGGCCTCTCCCTGCAATCTCGGGCTCGCACCACCAGGTACGTGACACCTGGTGTCTTTCAACTTAGCTTCCAGGCTCTTGCCGAGCAGCCAGCCTTTTGCATGGCCCTCTTCTGAAGAGTCCTCCCCTGGTTGCGTTCTTAGTTGCTGGGCCTCTCCAAAGACGAGACGGCCCCGGACCACCTTAGAATCCCCCTTCCAGTTACTACACCTCAGGCTAGCCAGCCCCGAGACTCGGAAATGGATGGATCCGCACCCCAGGTCGTGAGGGCCCATGGGGGCTGGTCAGGAGCACCAGGACCAAAAGGACAGAAAGATCTTCTGGACCGGAACCCAGAAGCACGTGATCTCCGTACCTTAAGTACCCTCTCCCAGAATTCACAGTGAGACAACACACTCACTGGTTGTTTCTGAGAAAGACTGGCACCCAATGCGTCCAACCGGACCGCATTCTTGTGCTTGCCAGATGTGACACCGACACCTATGGCCAAGCAAAACACAGTGCAATCCAGCCAAACTGATACTGAGATCATAATTTAGAACAATTAACCCTAAAACCCAACTGTGGTTTTAGGAACATTAAATTTCAAAATATATAGCGCACGCTCATTAGGAGCCCGGCACTACACATGCATAGTAAGCAGTTGTTTGCGAGTGTGCAATTGGATAGTCCATAGCTCATGAGCCAAGAATGAACTCTGTGATCATATACTGTATGTTCACATAGATTGCATGTATGTAGGGACGAAAGATGCTTGTAGGTAAGCAGCTAATGTGGAGGTAGTCTATGATCCTTAACATACACAGGTGTACAATGTCAACTCCCAGACTAAATAGGGGCTAGGGCTTCCATGATTGCGCATTGTTGTATTGGCCTATAAATATCCTCATAGACAGAATCAACACTCTGTGCACAGTCTAGCCTCTGCTGCTCCCAACTCCAGGGTCACAAAGGGGTGCATGCCAAGGCAGAAAGAAACTCTGGATCAACTCTGGATCAAACCTGCCATCTTTCATCTTGGTCGAACACAACGCCAATGCAGGGTAAGGCTGTAATCAGGGCGGCTGTCCCATGCGGCCTAGTAGACAGGCTCAGCTAGCTGTGTTGGATGTAATGCATTCAAAGCAGATACTGATATGTTGACTGCGTCCTCTGCTGTGACAAGATATCATCTAGAGTGCCTCAAAAACTGGAACTTCCTCAGGACTAATAATGTTCCAACCTTAATGTCAGTGGGAGGAAGTAAATGTCCCATCATTGATGTCAATGGAAGGAATAGGGCCCCATCATTCTTATCAGTGGGAGAAATGTATGCCCTACTGTTGCTATCAGTGGAAAGAATGGTGCCTCCTCATTGGGGTCAGTTAGAGGAATAATGTCTCATAATAATGAGAGATATAGTGCATCACCTTTTTCAAAAATGTTATCGAAAGGCCTAAGTGGTACAAACAATGGTCCAAAAAAGGACTAAAAACATGTGAATAATACAGTGGTAACTAGGCATAACTGCAGTAAGGAGATGGATCTTCCATAGGAGAACCTTAATGACAATGTTGAATCAAATCCTACAGGTTTAAGGTGTGTAGGCTACATCTAAACATTTTAGCGAATAGATCAGGGTTTGGTAGGATAAAATGGAGGAAGGATTCCACATAGTGTGGTAATAGTGGAGTCAATAATCCACGTAGATTGGGGTTTGACACTTGATTTATACGGTGGTCATTTAATTGGCAAATAAAAAACATAGTAGGCTTATATGAAATCAGGTACGGTCGTCATTTGTGGCAAACAGCCACACTGACAATCATGCGGTCATTGTTAACTACAGTCTTTGTTCCTATTGTCTAATATTGCCTCCCATTACTGTCAGCACAAGCATTGTTGAAGTGTCCTTGAGCCCCTGAAATGCATCAGCTATACCTACTGACCTTTTAGCAAAAAATGTATACTGAACTTTTTATAGACTCACATATTTGTCTGATTTCAAACGGGGCCGAGTTTAAGTGACACTAAACACTGGTTCAAATAAAATAATTTTATTGAAGTATGTATTCTTAAGGCCCCTTTCACACGATTGGCCCGCTCGGATCCACCTATTCGTTTCTCAGCCCCTCCCATCCCAGTTGAAACTCAAGTTGATTGGGCGAAACATGTCGGATAACACAACACCACAGGTGTGATGTCTCATCGTCACAGCCAATGCAGTCTGCATACCTGCACATGCTCAAGGAACTCCTTGATTACCATGGCATCCATCTTGGACTAGGCACACCAAGCCAGTGCTCCACGAGATCAGACTTGAAAAGCGATGACCACTCCAATCCTCAGGAAAGCCTCCTACACTGGCCCTCGCCTCGCACTGATCACCCTTACCCTGCCTGTGTGAATAAGCTGATTATCCAGGGCTGGAATGCAAGTGGGAACCTACGGCATCAAAATTGGGTGAGAGGACCTGTGGGACTCTGATCTCTTTTATGGCTTAATGACATGTGCCTTTTCACTATCCTTGATTATAAAGTGCCACAGCTAAACACCAGCTGTCCCTATGGTCAAACACAGCAAGACTGAGAACTGTTCTATACATCTGAAGGGCTGTCATCATCATCAAACTTTTCCATCCACTTACTTATCTGATTCCATCCAGTAGTATCTCAGACCGTAGGAATATCTTTCAGTCACTTTGACTTCTTGCCCTTTTATTGACATATTGTCTATACTGGACTTCTCCCAATCCATATGTCTCTTGGAGTCATACACATACACAAGAACCCGTATTAACAAGTGAACTGGCCACCCATCTGTGACAGACCTAGCCGGGACAGAGGCTGTTGGAGGGGACTGAATGCGAGCCTATTGCCTTGCGATTATGGGCCCTGGCTTTTGGGGGGACGGTGCTCTTTGAGCTGCATGCCTGGGGACCCCTGAGCTGGTGTTACTTGGATTCAGGTCCATGCTGGCCCCTCAAGACACATAGACTCTGTATATGTATTTGCCATATTAGCAATACACTGAATGACACTGTTGGGACACAAGCTGTCAGATGCTAATGTCATCAACTCCAGCCAGCCTGTCTGTTCTCTTGTATAATGTAAATGAGGATGGTCTGGCTTGACGCAGATGCCTAAGGAGTATTTCACCTATTGTTGTATGTGCTAATTAACCCTGCAATTGAATGAAGGAGTCCAGTGTTGATTAAGATAATTAGCTCATGCTAATTTGGTTAGGTTTTAGTCATCTGGCTGTATAAATTTGTGTGACATGTCAAATAAAGTTCATTCCTGATGTACCCTACACTGGTGTTGTCTGGTGACTGGGTGAGCTAAGGGGTCTTGGATTGTGTGGTACCGGACAGAGGAAGCATTTACGGCGGACATCTTGAGTACAGGGTCCGTCACACCCATCTATAAGTATATTTGGAAGCCTTTTTTGAACCCTAAAGTTTCTTATTAAATGGTTCATAACAGCACCTTTCAGGCCACCACACCAGATAACGGCGTATATGTGAATGATGTATGGGTGAGCAGTATGAATGAAGCAGCTGCATCAATTGTAGACATTGTTGTCTGTTTTTAATCCTCTTGCTTGGGTGTTGGTGGTGGGATTTTTAAATCCAGTTTTTTTTGTATCATTATGAATTTTGCATTAAAAATCCCTTTATAAGCTGCTTAGTCCATGGTAATTACTTTAGGTGGGGTTCTTCCTCATTTGTTTGTTTTAGGATCCGAGCGGGTCACTTATTGACTTCTATTTGCAGGCTGATGTCAGTGGGTATGTGTCCGCTGATACCCGCCTGCCTTCCGATCTGACAAGATCCGCTCAAAACAGATGGATGGTGATATGTTCGCCATCCGTCCAGCGGATCGGATGAAAATGGACATGCTGTTCCTTTTCATCCGATCTCCCCATAGAGAACAACTGGGCTCTGACAGGTCCGTCCCTGCACAGTGAACGGAGATGGACCTGTCACCCACCTGCTCAGCGGGGATCAAAGGAGCGATCCCCCCGCTGAGCTACCGGAGTCCATCCAACAGATCTGCCCCGTGTGAAAGAGGCCTAACAGTCAGTGACATGGCCGTAACTAACCTGCACTACCCGTTTCAAACAAATGGAAGTAAAGAGGAAAAGTAGAAATACAGAAATTCTGGGCAGGAATACTGATGTTTAGTACCCTTATTCTCCATTACAACTATGTTTCAATTCTTTTTAGTTTCCTGATTTTAGGATAGTTAAAAATATGCAAAACAGCAGCTTTTCTACACCCTGACTAATTTACCCTGGTATTAACAGTCATGTAAACCTGATCTGTGTTTGCAGATATTGAGTTATATAATGACTTTGCAAATTGTTATTGATTCTTAAAATAATGTTACAAATACGTCAAGTATGTGCAATTATAATCGACAGAACATTAGTTTAGTTTACAGTGTTATTTAACCTGGCGCTGTTTGATTTTTGGTGTAGGGCCTTCTGCATGGAAACGGGTGTTAACAAATATGTCTCTAAAACTGTTAATGGCATCTAAACCTATGCCTTAAAGCGGAAATTAACAAAAATGCTAACTGGCAGGCTCTTTATTGCAAAAGAGACCTGCTTCTGCAATAAAACTTACCTGATGGAGCTCACCGTAAACTACAACTTGACAGCAGAGGGGCAGAATTGTTTGCCTGCTAGGAACACTGTGTCAATGTATTCTTCGTCTTTCAAAGGGACATTACCCCAAGTACTAAGCAAGATGTTGGGCCCCAACGAGCTGGCCAGAAGAGGGACTAGAGCAGTATACTGACTGGATGCTGACTGTTATGGTGGTATGTACCTATAGGTCTTTCCCTCCCCCTAGTTATGGTTGCCCATTGTAGGCCTTAGAAGAAGGATTACTCCATGACATTCACTGCTTCACATTCTAATACCTATATTACTTGAGTATTGCAGTACCAAACATTGTGGTTTACCTTTATAACCGTTAACCATTGCAATGGGCACCATTAGAAACAGGAACAGGGAACCCAACACATCAAGTGGCTCCTTCTGAGGTAAGTGTTCCACGCATATATTGTAATACGTTTTCAAACTGGCCAACTGCTTCAAATGATCCTTCTCTGGCCAGTTCCTACTCTACTTTGCAGATTACCAAGCCCTCTTTGGTATCCCATATGGGAACCAGTTAGGACCTGAGCACAGGCATGTCTTTTATTTTGACTGCATAGACAATGTTTTAAAAATCAGGGATGACAAAAGATGCCAGAGCAATAAATTATGCTCTCTGCACTAATCTATCTTATCTATCTTATCTATCTATCTTATCTATATATCCTATCTTATCTATATATCTATCTATCTATCTATCTATCTTTATCTATCTATCTATCTATCTTATCTATCTATCTTATCTATCTATCCTATCTATCCTTCCTGAGCATGGGAAATAGATTTCAACAAAGAACTCAAGATGAGAATTTTCAGATGAATTTTCCGATGAAGAAAGCACAAGAAGACAAACTGACAAATGCATCTACATGCGTATTTATGTGGTTGACCTGTTACTCCTTTTTAAACAAGAAGGGGATGAATCTGGAATACAAGCCCAGAACATAAAACACCTAGGTCTAGACAGAGAAAAGACAGGTGCGTTTTTTTCTTTCTCCTTAAGAAGATACAAATACAAGAAATAATTAAGACTTTTGCGGTGATGGATACAAAACCAGTGAACTCCTGCAGAGAAACCAAGAACATAAAAAAAGATGTATTGTGAAGATACCTTGTTACCAGGTAACCATC
This sequence comes from Lithobates sylvaticus, assembly GCA_028564925.1. Taxonomy (NCBI): domain Eukaryota; kingdom Metazoa; phylum Chordata; class Amphibia; order Anura; family Ranidae; genus Lithobates; species Lithobates sylvaticus. The sequence continues at coordinate 175,541,666 of CM053038.1, forward strand.
AATATACAAGAGCAATAGGAAATGTGTCCTATATTGCTACTAAACTTGCAAAAGTGGAAGGAATCTTGTGCAGAAAGGTCTCTAATACAAGTCAAGCTGTCCTGAATACTCGAATGAGTTATATTTGGTTACATTTGAAGCTAAAGCTATAAGCAGTTGGCAAATGCAGTCTGGTAGGATACTTGGATGCCAACTGGGCTGAAGACTCCTGCAACAGAAAGTCTACTAGAATCTATCCATTACAATTTTTTTTAATTTGGGGGGGGGGGATTGCTGTTATAATACGTGTGGTTCACATATGCGTGCGCAACTTACGTATGCGTTTACTTTTGCACGTGAGCACGGATGGATTTTTTACTTTTTATTTTTTTTTTTTTACACTGTCCCTTTATTTTTTATCACTTTTATTCTTAAATAAGCATGACAGGTCCTCTTTATTATTATTATTATTACTTTAACCACTTCAATAAACGGCACTTTCGCACCTTCCTGCCCAGGCCAATTTTCAGCTTTCAATGCTGTCACTTTTTAAATGACAATTGCACCGGTCATGCTACACTATTCCCAAAGTTTTTCTTATAAAATGTTGTAAATAAGTTTTCTCCTTCACTGATGGGCACTGATAAGGCAGCACTTATAGGTGGCACTGATATGCGGCACTGATGGGCACTAATAGGCGACCTTGGGCACTTACAAGGATGCACTGCTGGGCACTGATGGGCACTGATAGGCGGCACTGATGGCTGGCACTGATTTAACTGATGGGCATCACTGGTGGCACTGGCAGGCATTTTTCTTTGGCACTGATTGGCAGCTGCCCGGGCACTGATTGGCATTTCCCTGGGGGTCTAGGGTGGCATACCTGGTGGTCCAATGTGGTGTCCATCCCTGGTGGCCCTGGCGGCATCCTGGTGGTCCTGGGCAGGTATCCGAGGGGGGGCTGCGCTGATAAACAATCAGCACAGACCTCCACTGTCAGGAGAGCAGCCAATCAGCTCTCCTATACTCGTGTCGTGAGTGAGGAAAAGCCGATCAACCTCTCTTCCTGTTTACATTGTGATCAGCCATGATTGGACATGGCCGATCACATGGTAAAGAGTCTGTTAGATCTGTTAGATCGGAGTTGCGGTGTGTCTGACTGACACGCCTCAACAACGATCGCCGCGATGCGTGGCCCTGGGCTTGATATCCTGAAAGACGTCATATGACGTCCGGTCAGGATATTGCAACCACTTTGCCGACGTCACTTTGCTATATGTCGGGCCCGAGAACTTAAAATGATGTCGGAGGTCACTCCGGTCCTCCAAGGGTATAGAGCCGAGTGGGGGCTATCTTGCCCTCACTTGACTTCCTGCCTAGTCATCGGCAGCATCAGATCAGTTCCAGGGCTTACCGATGGTTCCTGTAAGCTCCAAAAAAGCCCAGGAAGCAGCGGGAGAGGGGTCACCTCCCGCCGCGTATAAAAGTGATATATCGGTTATGGCTGCCATAACAGTAGCTGCTGCAATATCAACGGATTTTTAGCTTCAAAAACATGGCATATTTACAGTTAAGCGGTTGGCAAGTTGTTTTTAATGTTGTTTGACAGAGTTTAGCTCTGCTTTAATGGCTTTGTAATCTAAATTTCATTAAATCGTTTTGTATTGTGTTTTCTGCCTTCTGCTGTCCTGGGTGAGCTCTCCTTTTCCCTCTCACTTTTATATGTTTGGAATGACCCATGTACATTGGTTGTAGTCATGTGCACTGCTCTGTGCACGCTACAAATCCCATAGTGTATAGCCTCTAGTCCATCTCAGGAGCAAGCAAGAGAGGTGGACCATAGAGATTAAACATAGCCACCCTCTAAAAGGAAATTTGATTTCCCTATGGTAGGTACTGAACTGGTTAAAAGCTATATCGACTGCTGAGCAGAAAGACTGAGTCAGGCAGCACTGTACTGTGGGAACTGTAGTCCAGAGTAGAGAGACTCTACTGTAATTAAGAGCTTTTGTGCTGCTTTTGCCAGAGAGAGATTGCCAGGAGGAGGAAAAAAAGCTGCATTATGTACTTTCTCTTGTCATGAGGGAGCCCAGAAAATACATATTTCTGTCCAGTGTGCATCACCACTGCTGTATATTGGTGGACTGAGTGCTAAGTTCAGGGTTTAGACAGGAAGAGTCACCTGGGTGCAGAGTAGAGTGTGCGCTTATTGCTGTGTATGACTGGATGGTGAGATGTAATTTTTCTGGGACTCGTGAGCTGCTGCTGTGGGTATTTACTGCTGTTAGAGGGACCGGGCCCTTAAGGAACTTGCCATACAGCCATCTAGTAGCCTTATTGCTGTCCCCAGGCTTGACTCGTGTGCACGTTACAACTGGGCCCCAGCGCTAGCTAGCTGAAGAGTAGGGATGAGCCCAACGTCATGTAAAGTCAGAGGGGGCGGGGTCACCCGTTTACGTCACTGGGTGGCCCTGCCCTCAGCTATATAACAGCTGTCATTGCAGAAAGCCTGCAGTCAGCGGGAGCCTCCCATGGAGGCAGAGTTTTTTCCGTTTTTTTTTTATCGGGTCGTCTGACGCTGGGGTCAAAGATGAATGGACATCGCAGGATAGTTTTTTTTTATAAAAGACTTCTCACAAATTGTCTACTGTCATTTTTACCATTTTGACACTTTTTCGGTGAATGAGTAGGGGTACAATGTACCTGATACCCATTCACATGGGGGGTGGGATCTGGGGGTCCCCTTGTTAAAGGGGGCTTCCAGATTCCAATAAGCCCCCTGCCTGCAGACCCCCACAACCACCGGGCAAGGGTTGAGGGGGTGAGGCCCTTTTCCTATCAACATGGGGACAAGGTGCTTTGGGGGGACCCCAAAGCATCCTCCCCATGTTGAGGACACGTAGCCTGGTACGGTTCAGGAGGGGGGCACTCTCTCGTCCCCCCCTTTTCCTGTGGCCTGCCAGGTTGTGTGCTTGGATAAGGGTCTGGTATGGATTTTGGGGGGGGACCCCTACGGCATTTTTTTTGGCGCAGGGTTCCCCTTAAGGAAAGCTATATGAGAGAGAACCACCTACAGATATAATACTGGAAACCTTAGCCACATCCCAATTTGAAAGAGAATACAAAAAAGGGGGTGCTCCAGGGATTTTATGGGCAAAGGATAGAAACCATAAAGAGGAGTAACAAGTGCATATAAAAGAATTTATACAAAGCTTATTAAATACAAAAAGGTAATAGAATTAATACACAGAGGTATGTAAACCTAAAAAAAATTAGGTAGTCCATACTGGGTAGTTACATAAAAGCTAGGTTCTGAGACACACAGTTGATCTCATGATAGGAGGCCAATTGAAGTGTGTATACACAGGAGTCCCAACATGTTTATGAATATATGTATAGATCATTAATTCATTCTTCAGGGGCTGATTTGGAACAAGCTGTTTTGTCTGGTAACACTACAGCAAAAAGATCAGAAAAAGAGGTATAATATAAACAAATATAGAAGTGTAAGAACACAGTAGGGAACAGCATGACATGTAAGAATGGCAGGCTTTTAAATGAGATAATACTCGCAATACTGGTTTCCCATAGTTCTTTATACATGCAAGATTGGAGCGGATTGTTAGATCATCTATCCTCTCTGGGATTGCATTGTGGTGACTAGCCTGCCTACGAGCTGACCCCCTGACTTGGTTTGGGTTTCCCGCCTCAGCTCCGGGCCGGGCATTTTATGGGGACCCCCTCTCCCACTCCCTTCATCCTCACATGAGCCAGTTCAGATCTTGGGCTGATCTATGTGTGCAGGTTATTTATACTTGCGCATGTATAGGTGTTTGCAGCAATTTTCTAACCAGCCTGGAGTATCAGAAGGGACACAGCTGTTTGAAGAGATGTGACACAATAGCAGAGAACCTGATTCATCCAGCAGTTCCTCCAAAGTGACACACAGGTGATGAACCACATCGATCACCTGTTTACTGGATAGGTGCCAGGACTCGTCTGCCATACGATACCCCCGGCCCAAGCGGCTTGCGGCGTGACCGTGCACGTGGCGAGATGACGTTAGACATCGCAAGGCCGCCGACACGCTGAGTGGGCGGTGCGTCTCAGGTCAGATGGAGGAGATCATTATGCGCCTGCGAGGATCGGTGTAAAACAAGTCACTTGACCCATTGGTAGTGGAAGGCTTACACCCTGGCATTTTTTGAGGTGATGCATCTCCATGCATGCATATGCATGATATGGCGATGCATACACTTTTTTATTATTATTTTTTCTGGCTTTGCTTTGGTGTTTACCATGTCATGTTTCTTACATAGACATATTTTATGTGCTGGGTCCGTCTCTAAATCTTGGTCGATCCTTGTGGGCCTCGGTGCCTTTGTGGCAGAAACGCTTTATGCTTCACTCACGTCACAAAATATATTCAATTCGATTTGGCATGGTGAACTTTGTATCATCAGTGCTTTGGGGACGTATACTTACCCCCAGGTACAACTTGGAGTATTCCATTGTGTGATGGGACAGCCTGGAGATGAAAGCCCCTCCACAGTGTGAACCCCAATGTGTACCTTGGTTCACAAAAGATAGTCAAGTTGTGAGTATTATCTGATTTTAAATGCCTGCCATTCTTGTATGTCATGCTGTTACCTACTGTATTCTTACACTTGTATATTTGTTTATATTATACCTCTTTTTATGATCTTTTTGCTGTTGTATTACCAGACAAAACGATTTGTTCCAAATAAGTTCCTGAAGAAGGAATTAATTATCTATACATATATTCCGAAACATGTTGGGACTCCTGTTACCTGCTGGGTTTTACTCCATCATTAGGTGAATGGACACTGGTAGACTAAAGGTCTTCAGACAGGAAGGATCCCCTATATAACCCCTCCCATACAGGAAGTACTTTAGTATTGTAGCAAGCACTAAATCCTCAAAAAAGAGGGGAGGGATCTCTGTGTCCCATGATCTACTCAAAAAGAAGGATTTTACAGGTAAGTACGACGTAAAAATCCTATTTTTTATTGTTTCACTTTAAGCATTATTAAAATCACTGTTCCCGAAAAAACTTTAGTTTTTAAAACTTTTTTTTGCATTGATACATGTCCCCTGGGGCAGGACCCAGTTCCCCAAACAGTTTTTATGGCAATAACTTGCATATAAACCTTTAAAATTAGCATTTTTGACTTTTCATGTTTGTGTTCCATAGACTTTAACGGTGTTCGCGTATTTGTACAAATTTTTTGGCTGTTCGCAAGTTCTGGTGCGAACCGAACCGGGGGGGGGGGGGGGTTCAGCTCATCCCTACTTGAAGACTGGCCCTTTACAGCTGCTACACAGAGACCTTTACCTATTGCTTATGCTAACAGGTACCCCTCAGCGGACATTGCACTATAGCCTAGCCATTCTGCAAAAGTGCACTCTAGACTAGTTAAAGTATCATTATTCACATTGCAGTTTATGCTAATATGCTCTGTTTATTTTTAATATACAAAGGAGCAGCGCCAAAAACAATTTGAAACCATAAATCACTATCAAGCTAAATGGAATACACAGACAAAATATAAATCCAGATATGACACAGGATCATAAACAAGACCCTAATTGGTCTGATATAATAGTTCTTATGATAAAAAAAATTGTTCAATGGAACCTGACCCAAGTTCAAAAGTCCTCTGGCAATGGATAAATTAAAACGCATTAAAATCGCATTATACACATCCAGACGTTATTTTCAAAAAGATGCACCACAGTGACTTGGAAATACAGCTGTTAGTGAAATGCCCATCACCCTGAATCGCTATGTGCTTACCAGAAGGCAAAGCATAAACAGCTTTGTATTGGACCAATCACCAGGCACGATGTGGATATCCCTAATACTTTCTCTCTCCCGATCCTCACTCTCGATCGACTAGGATATTGAAGAGGTGTCACTTTCCCATATCGAAATAGATGATAGCCAGACGATAAACTAGTAAGGGTATCCCCAGCTGGTTCCTCTCCCAGTCCACAGTCACCCCCGATTGGGGTAGGGGGATATCTCCTACTTCCGTGCACTCATTGGGATCCCATTAAGACAAGAAAGAGAAAACTCCCATAGCATAATTCCGTATGGATTTATTTAAAATAGGTATAAAATTGCACTTACATAGAGAAGCTCCGTTGGAAGCACATTTAAAATCAAGCTGCCGGCCAGCAAAATACTGGAGCCCGTCCTCCGTCCTGTAGTGTGGTGGCGTCTCTGCGTGCCCTCCCAGACTAGTTTCAACATAAATGTTATCAATGGGGACCTGTTTATTGTTGACTTTGCTGATTCGTGAGTTAATTCCAATCTAGTGGTACAGAACTCGAAGTTACTTTGGCATAGTGAATATACTGTCTAGTGGACTGTGTCAGAACCTACCTTCTGTGTGCCTAATTATTCAAACCACTATTTATTCCAACCCGTACCAATATATTTTTACATTCCGTTAATTTACCACTAAACTGTCTTGGGTTATTTCCCGGTACTAATTCATAACCAATTACAGATATCTATACATGTTCTTATAAGTGCTTGCAGTAACTTTCACACAACCAGGTGTGGCAGACGGGCTTGAGGTTGTTCTTGGAATGATTGTGCAGAACAAAGAACCCAAATTACCAAACGGCTCCTTCGGGGGTAGTGCTACACATAAAGAGTTTAAGGTCACTTAATGTTTTAGAGGGCATAGAATGCTTTGCTTCTGTGGCAGTTTTCTTAAATTTTTGGCAAATCTCTGTTTTATTCTGTCTGAAACCAGAACATAGTTTGGATAATGCTAGAAGACGGTGCCAAGAACAATGATCATGTGTGAAATGTAGTAGACTTCAGCAGCTAATTATTTTAGTTTATTCATTTAGCTCAGTAAATATTTAACTTCTTATTGGTTGCTGTGGGTTACTGCATTTTGCACATCATCAATGCTCTTGGCACAGAGCGTTAGTCTTCTCTAGCGTATGAAGTGTTAATGGCAAGGGGATGAACCTCTCCTGAAGGCTCTTATTGAAAACTCGATTTGGACCCCAGGAGAGAATGATGTTTTTTTTGCAGAGAAATACCAAGCGAGCAGGATCACAAAAGGAGAACATTTGATATTCTGCCAAATTCTGTCTGTGTAATTTGCAAATGCAGAGTCAGCGAGGAAGTCTAATCAGCTTAAAATTCACAGTCCAGACTGCTCAAAATTAAATGGGAAAAAGAGAAAAACACAACAACACTTTGTCTGCAATGTTTTCAATGTGCTATAGAACCAGTGTTAGCATCTCCATCTTTAAACAACATCTTGAGTAGGTCATAGACACCCAATGGTTGCTATAATTGATAATGTAAGCCAAGGAAGTTTGTAGAACCACTTAGTATTGCAGCTCTATAGTTAAAGGAGGGAGTAGACTCGCTCCTATAGGTAATGAATGAGGCCTGTTGAAGCTCTGTTGTACAGTAAATCTTCATGTATCAAGGTGTGAGACATGGACAGACTTCAATAGAAATGACACCTAAAACTGAACTCCAGGTATGATCTTTGCTGCGTACTTACATTGGCCAAGCTTGGTCCAATACCTTAGGGACTACTGGGAAAGCTGAAATACACTGTGACAGTTGCCTCTACTTCTATGATGATGTTGATCTTCCAGGTCCCAGATTATATGCGAGTGTGTCCCCATCTGCTGTCATGCACCTGGTAGAGGCCAAGCTGATGTGAGGGATTTCCTCACACTTCGTCCCGCTTCCCCTGGAGCTGATAACAGGGAAGATCTTGGCCAGAAGATGCTTCCAGGTAACGCAGGAATGCAATGGGCACAGGACTGGAACTTATACAAAAGGTCATCTTAAGAACTTGTAGGTGCAGAATCCCGAAGCATAGTCGGCAGGCAGAAGTTGGTATCAATCAGGCAGCAGAGTCAGGAGCCAGGCCAGGGTCGATATCAGATGGATAAAGCCAGTATGAAATCAGCAGAGAGAAGATAAGGTCAGGTCACAAGCCAGGGTCGATAACGGAAGATCAGGATCAAGCAGGGTCAGAGTACAGATGAAGAAGCAAGACTGGTCACGTATCACAGAAGCTGACAACCAGTCAGCGGTTCTCTAAACTCCTGTACTGCCTTACATAGGCCACTGAGCATCAAAATGGCAGTGCCCAATGTGCATGTTCATCCATGCTAATGCACGTGCCTTTCGTACACTATATCTGCGCTCTGATCACAGGGGTAATGCCATCATTCATAAAGTGCCTTGTAAGGCACTCTCTAATTGGACTAAGTGGAGACAGTGACATCCTCTCCCGTTTTTCTTTTGTAATGGGTCAACTCTGAATAAATTTAGCAGAAGAATTGGAAAGGGGGAGATTCTTATTACACTAGCCAGAGCGGAACTATACCCATCCCAAAACAGTTACAATAAAGGCACACCATGCATGATAACTCTCACATTTTCCTGTGCTCTCAGCCAAACTGTGAAACCATCAAATGGTTGGTGTCATAACTAGAGTTGGGCAAACAGTTCGAGCCGAGCAAAAGTTCTGCCTGAACATCGCCTGTTTGCCGGTTTGGCAAACATCTGAATTTGCAGGCGTTCGGCGAGATGTTGGCCCACCAAGTGCCCCACAATGCACTGCGTGCTGCACAGTGCATTCTAATGCCGCGTACACACGGTCGGATTTTCCGACGGTAAATGTTTGGTCGGAGCTTGTTGTCCAAATTCCGACCGTGTGTAGGCTCCATTGGACATTTTCCATTGGAATTTCCGACACACAAAATTTGAGATCTGGATCTCAAGTTTTCCGACAACAAAATCCGTTGTCGTAAAATTCCGGTCGTGTGTACACAATTCTGACGCACAAATTTTCATGCATGCTCGAAATCAAGCAGAAGAGCCGCACTGGCTATGGAACTTAAATTTTCTTGGCTCGTTGTATGTCACCGCGTTCTTGACGTTTCGGAATTTCCGACAACATTGTGTGACCGTGTGTATGCAAGACAAGTTTGAGCCAACATCTGTCAGAAAAAATCCCATGGATTTTGTTGTCGGAATGTGCAATCGTGTGTACGCGGCATAAGCCCTGATTGGACAAAGCTTTGCCCAGTCAGGGCATGGGGAAAAGCTGGTTGTTAAGGAGCAATGCCGGGAAGCCGGCCGCTGTGTCCTTAACAATGGATGAGTCATCAGCTGTCAATTGGCTTTCCCGCTGATAGCTGAATAAAAAATAGCTGGCAATAGAAAAATGTGAAAATAAAACAGCGTGGGCGTTCCCCCCCCCCCCCCCAATCCATACCATGCCCTTGGGGTCTGGTATGGATTTTAAGTGGAACCCCATGCCAAAATGAAAAAAAAAAAAAAAACAGCGCGGGTCCCCCCCCCCAAAATCCATACCAGACCCTTATCCAAGTATGCACTTTGGCAGGCCAGGAAAGGGGGTGGATGAGCGAGCACCCCCCTTCTGAACTATTCCAGGCCACATGCCATAAACATGGGGGGTGCTTTGGGGCAGGGGGGCTCTGCCCCCCACACCAAAGCAGTTTGTCCCCATGTTGATAGGAACAAGGGCCTCTTCCCCACAACTCTGGGCTGTGGTTGTGGGGGTCTGTGGGCAGAGGGCTTATTGGAATCTGGAAGCCCCCTTTAACAAGAGGTCCCCAGGATCCCGCCCCCCCAGCCTGAAGATCACTGGAAAAAGGTATTTAGAGGCATATTTTTAAAAATTAAAACACTTGGAGAGTTTGTTATTGCCAGGTAAAGTAGAGGGGCTGCCAGTATTAATTGTTTTTGTGGTTACAAACACTTTATGCATCATTAAAATCACTGCTCCCATAAAACTACCTTTATTACGTTTTTTTTTTTGCATTGGTACATGTCCCCAAGGGCAGTACCCAGACCCTCATACCCTTTTTATAGCCAATAACTTGCATATAAGCCTTCAAAATGGGGACTTTTGATTTTTCAAATTCGGGTCCCATAGACTTCAACAGGGTTCAGGTCTGAACTTTTCGAGTTCTGGCCCGAACCGGAGGGTGTTTGGCCCAACTCTAGTCATAACTGATCACATGTTGGCACCATGGCTACTGCAGATCAAACAGGCGCTAATATGGCAGCTTCCTTGGCTGTAAAAGATAGGAGGGTTTAGTTCTGCTTTATAATGATCTCTGCTATACTGCACTTATGTATACTGCGCATTTAAAGTTAAACTCCACTTTCGTATTATTACTTAGTTATAAAGGTACAGTCTGTGAAGGAGGAAATCTACTACTTTAGTAGTCTACTCCTAAATCTACTACTAATAATCTACTACTTTACTAACTTTAATTTCTGGTAAAGTCATCAGCAAAACACTTACTGTATCTTCAGACTACAGTTTTGTGGGTTTTTTTTTTTTTTCCTCCCATCCCATAATCCACAGAATAGCCAGAAGAAAAATATGAAAAATTATGAAGTCCCTCCCGTCTGCCAGATAAAACCTTTAAAACATCATTGCCTGTATCATGTCTGTATATTCAAAGGAAAACAGCTTCTCCAGCAGAGATGCACACTTTTACATCCCAATGGGCATTCAAAATTAAGCTAGTTGTTTCTGTTAATGGATATCCTCAATCCTACAGACATGCCAAGAAGAATATTCAGACCATTTTATTATTTTCTTTTCAAGATGTGATTCTGCACAACTAGTGGTCCACACTTAGCATGTTCCTCCTATGGAGTATATCCATCTTCTGTAACTCCTTCGTGTTACTGATTGGGAGTGGTGACATGATGTACTGAACCAACACAGATTTTGTAAAATTTAGACAAGTCATCTCACTTTAAATTTTAATAATGAGTTCTGTTCCTCAGGGAACATAGTACATGTAGTTCTTTGCCCCATCTTCGTCTCTCCATGGTCCTCTGTCAATGCAGTTAGCAAGGAGGCACTTCTTTGACAAATTGCACTTTTCTTCATCTTAAAGCACTTGCCTGAGACAAGTGTCTCACAAGGAATGCAGGGGAAGGAGGGTTTGTCAGCTAAAACGTTCTAGGCAAGTTTTTGGAGAAAAAGAAAAATGTTTTTTGTCAAAGCAGCAGTCACCTTGCTTGCTGAGTTTTTGGACAGCCATGGAGGCCAGAGAGGTGCCCTGATTGACCTCACAGCTAGCCTTAAACAGCACATAGGAAAATGAGGCATAGTACTACATGTACTTTGTCCCCTGGGATATAGCACATTAATAAACATGGAAGACTTTAATACCTGAAAGTTTACAACATTTAAGACAACCTAAAAATGCAATCAAAGAATGGGTGACAATTAGAGGTAGTCATGCTACTTAACCGGTTCCTGCCCGGCCCTTTCTACAATAACAGCTGGGCAGGACCGCTCTTGTTCTGGGAGGACATCATATGACGTCCTCCTATTCTTGCCACACATGTGCATCCCGGGGGGCATGCAACGCTGTGATTGGTGGTGCACTGTGTCCCTCGGATCAGTTAAAGAGCCAATGACTTTGGTTCTTTACCATGTGATCAGCTGTGTCCAGTCACAGCTGATCACGTTACCAAATTACGGTTATTAGCATTTCCTTTCCTCAATACTATCTCTGTCTGAGGAAAGGAAAGCTTTACACTGATAATCAGGGCACTGATCATCAGTGCAGCATATCAGTGCAGCCTCATCAGTGCCTATTCATCACTGCATCACTGCAGCTTATCAGTGTCTTCTCATCAGTGGCCATCAGTGCCACTCAGTGTTGCCTCATCAATGCCCATCAGTGCAGCCTCATCAGTGCCCATCGATGCAGCCTCATTAGTGCAGCTTATTAGTACCCATTAGTGCAGCCTCATCAGTGCACATCGGTGAAGAAGAAAAGTTTTTTTTTTTTTTTCAAACTTTTTGGTCTTTTTTTGTTTAGTAAAAAATAAAAAACCCAATTGTGATCAAATACCACCAAAATAAATCTCTATCTGTCTCAAACAAATGGTAAAAATGTAATATGGGTACAGTGTTGCATGACCGCACAATTGTCATTCAAAGTGCGACAGCGCTGAAAGCATTTCGCATGATGTACTCTGCATACAAGTTAAATAAGTAGGGGGGCAATATACATCCTTACCGCACTCCTTTCTCAATGTTGAACCAGTCAGTTGTTCCATGTCCTGTTCTAACTGTTGCTTCTTAACTTACATACAGTTTTTTCAGAAGACAGGTGAGGTGGTCTGGTATTCCCATTTTTTTTCAGTATTTGCAACATCTTATGGTGATAGACACAATCAAAGCTTTACTGTAGTCAATAAAGCAAGAGCAGACCTTCTTCTGGAACTTCCTTGCTTTCTCCATGATCCAGCGAATGTTGGCAATTTGATCTCTAGTTCCTCTGCCTCTTTTGAAATCCAGCTTGTATTTGTGGGTTTGCTCTCGGTTCACATACTGCTGAAGCCTAGCTTGTAGAATTTTCAGCATCGTACGGGAGTTTGAACATTCTTTGGCACTGCCCTTCTTTGGTATCGGAATGTATACAGACCGCTTCCAGTCCTGTGGCCATTGTTGAGTTTTCAGAATATGTTGGCATATTGAGTGCAGCACTTTAACTGCATCATCTTTTAGGATTTTAAATAACTCAGCTTGGATACCATCACTTCCGCTAGTTTTGTTATTAGCAATGTTTTATAAGGCCCACTTGACTCCACTCTCCAGGATACCTGGTTCAAGGTCAGTGACTGCATCATTGTGGTTATATGGGACATTCAGATCTTTCTTGTATAGTGAAGGGTGAGAAAGAGTTAACAAGACTGAAACATTCTATAAATGGCTGACAGACAAATATCTTTGTTTTAGTGTCTTGTTTGTAGCAATGACCACAGGATAGATGAGCTCCAGTAAGAACTGGTTGTGAAACTCTGTTTCCAGACAAAATCAACCGTCAGGTTGACCTATGAACTAGTTTAAACAAGATGTCACGCTGTATGTCTCGACCCCCCCCCCATGTGTGTATAAAAATTCAGCTCACACTGCTATTAAATTGAGCATTCTTTGAAACGACTTTCTTGTGTTGTGTTTATTTGAATGCTCCCGGGGGCCCCAAGAAGTTCTACTGATCGTCCAGACGTCTAAGCAGAATTGACCATTACATATAGTTCTTCTGTGTATTCTTGCTATCTCTTCTTTATCTCTTCTGCTTCTGTCAGGTCCTTGCCATTTTTGTCTATTATCATGCCCATCTTTGCACAAAACTTTCCCTTTAGCTACAATTTTCTTGAAAAGCTGTCTATAGACTTTCTCATTCTGTTGTTTTCCTTTAATTTCTTCCATTGATTGTTTAAAAAGGTCTTTTTGTCTCTTCTTGCTATCCTCTGGAAGTCTGCATTCAGTTGGGTATATTTTCCCCTTTCTTCATTGCCTTTTGCTTTCCTTCTTTGTTTAGCTATTTGTATGGCTTCATCAGATAGCCACTTTGCTTTTTTGCATTTCTTCTTCTTTGGGATGGTTTTTATTGTTGTGTCTTGTACGATGTTACACACTTCCTTGGTATATGACTGATTGGATGGCTGCACACTCAATACTTGCAAAAAACGTCTTTATTGTAGAACAAAGTCCATAAAAACAACCACAACTGATCAGGCAGGGGAGGGAAAAGGCAGGTAGACGCGTTTTACACAGAAGTTTGTGCTTTCTCAATACCACATAGAGTCGCAGTCCACACATCATATATATATGGTATCATTGAGTACAAAACGTGTGTATTAGACATGTGCAGAATGGGAAAATGTGTCTAGTTTCGGATAGATTTGTTCTGTTACTAATTTTGTTTCGATGTGGAATTCGTTTTGGTTTCGGAATTTGTTTAATTTTTGTTAAATTTCATTTAGTTTTCCTTAGAAAATGAATAAATGAAATTCATTTTAACAAATTCCAACTTTTCAGAATAATTAGAATTTGGATCGGTCGAAAAACGAGCAGAATTCTGTGTGAAGAAATAGCTGGTTGTTAAGCAGGGGGCCGCATCCTTAACAACCATGAGTCATCATCTGTCAGCTGGCTTCCCCACTGACAGATGAATGTTAAAGAAAAGAATGTCGGCAATTGTCTGGCAAAAGAACGTTTTAAAAAACAGCATAACCCCCCCCCCCCCAGCCCATATCAGGCCCTTAGGGTCTGGTATGGATTATAAGGGGAACCCCAGACCAAAATAAAAACAAAACAATGTGGGGTCCCCCCCAAAATCCATACCAGACCCTTATCCAAGCATGCAGCCTGGCTAGTCAGGAAAAGAGGGGGAGACCAGCGAGCGCCCCCCCTGTATCATTCCAGGCCAAATGCCCTCAACATGGGGAGGCCCCCCACCCCAAAGCACCTTGTCCCCATGTTGATGGGGACAAGAGCCTCCTCCCAACAACTGTGGCTGTGGTTGTCGGGGTCTGTGGGTTATCAAAATCTTGAAGCCTCCTTTAACAAGGGGGCCCCCAGATCCCAACCCCCCTATGTGAATGGGCATCGGGTACATCGTACCCATTACCCCAAAAAAGTGTCAAAAAGTAAGAAAAACAGGAGACAGTTTTTGACAAATCCGTTATTAAAAGAACAAAAAAAAAGGGTCCCGCGATGCCAGTCTAGTGTGTATAATCAATCAACTGCAAGACATCAAACCAAGCTCCACCTGTGTGTGACATGACATATTCCAGTTTACAAAATAAATAATCAAAATGTCCTCACACAAAGGTTAAACTCATGGTATAGTAGATAACTCAAAAACATGTGTAAAAACAAAAAGAATATTTTTATAAAAACATTTATGCATATACTCAAATGATCTCAAAACTATCTTGCATACCATATAGGTGGTTACTGACAGATAAATCAAGCCATCAAAAACAGGAGGGAAAAATACCAGAAAACCGAAGTATTGAGCTAAAATATTACCACCCGGGATCCAATCTGATTTTATGAAGCGGCTAAAAACCAAGCATTCTCAAATGATCCCAAAACGATCTTGCATATTTAGATTGGTTACTGACAAATAAATCAAGCCATCAAAAACAGAGGGGAGAAAGACAAGAAAACCAAAGTATTAAGCCACAGTATTACTACCCGGGATCCAATCTGATTTATCCTTCAACTATAAAAGTGTGTCAAGTCCCACTCAAAATGCAAGCCGTTCGGGATTCTGATCTGCAAAATGAATATCCAAAAGACTACACGTTTGCACAGAACGTCAAAACCTCCAAAGCGCCAAAACCCCCCCTTCCTGGGTGTCAAAATCTTCTCTATAGCCTGGATCTGTATTAAAAACCTATCCCCATTATTAAAAATGTTTTGCAACATTGGTGGTGTGTTCCTTCCTTCCATAGTTCCTCCGGCACTCTGTCTAGACATCCCTTAAATCTGTTTGTCACCTCCACTGAGTATTTACAAGGGATTTGATTTAGATCATATCGGAAATGGCTAGTTGGGTTTTTCACACTTTCTTCAATTGAATTTTGCCATACGAAGCTCATAGTTTGAGCCACGGTCAGCTCCAGGTCTTGTTTTGACTGATGGTATAGAGCTTCTCCATCTTTGGCTGCAGAAAATATAATCAATCTGATTTCTGTATTGACCATCCGATGTCCATGTGTAGAGTCGCCTCTTTGGTTGTTGGAAAAGAGTGTTTGTTATTGCCAGTGTGTTCTCTTGACAAACCATTATTAGCCTTTGTCCTGCTTCATTTTGTGTTCCAAGGCCATATTTACCTGTTATTCCAGACATGCTTTGACTTCCTACTTTAGCATCCCAATATCTCATTATGATAAGGATATCTTTTTTTGGAGATAGTTCTAAAAGGTGTTGTGGATCTTCATAAAAGCGGTCAATGTCCGATTCTTCGGCATCAGAGGTTGGTGCATAAACTTGGATTATTGTTGTGTAGAGTGGTTTGCCTTGGATACGGACTGAAATCATCCTGTCGTTTTGGGATTTACCCCAGTACTGCTTTCCTCACTCATTTGTTGACTATGAGGGCTACACCATTTCTTGTAATGCTGCGTACACACGAGTGGATTTTCCGTCGGAAAAATCTTCAATGTTTTTTCTGACGGAATTCGGCTCAAGCTTGGCTTGCATACACACGGTCACACAAAAGTTTGCTGAACCTTCGACCGTCAAGAATGCGCTGACGTACAACACTACGACGAGCTGAGAAAATTAACTTCAATGCTTCCGAGCATGCGTCAAATTGAGCGCGTAGGAATTTTGCGCGTCGGAATTGGTACAGACAGCAGGTGGCACCAGGACAGGTGCACAGGAAGGTCAGACAAGCCGGGTTTGGTAACTGTGGAGCACAATGCAGATAAGCCAGAGGGATGAGCAGGAGGATGGTCGTAGACAAGCCGAAGTCGGGGGCAGGCAGACAGCAGAGCAGGTTGAGGAGCAGGCCGGGTCACAAACACAGAGACAGAGAGGTTCAGGAGAGACATGCGGAACGCTGTAGATCGGACAGCAAGAACTGTGTGGAGATGCCCAGTTTAAATAGCCCGCCCAGCGCCAGTGACTGTGCGCGCACGTGCCCACGCACCCACTCGCGCATGCGCACTAGCTCGCGCACCTGCTCGTGACCGCGCACCCGTTCGCACCGGCGAGGAACTACTAGGCCCAGCGGAGCTTTCCTTACATTGCCCCCCCCAAGGGGCAGCCTCCGGATGCCCAATTGGGCCAGTTTTTCAGGGTGTGCCCTCTTGAAAGCCTGGATCAGGTGTTTGGCATGCAAGTTAGCTTCAGGTTCCCATGAGTTCTCCTCTGCACCGTACCCCTTCCATTTGATGAGGTACTGTACCTGATTATTTCTCTTCCTGCAATCCATTATTGCCTCCACCTCAAATTCTTCCTCCCCATTAACCATTATGGGAGCTGGGGGATCTGTAGCCCGTCCTGGAAAAGAGTTGGAGACAGCTGGTTTTAGGAGAGAGACATGAAAAACTGGGTGCACCCGGAGTGACTCTGGTAATTCTAGCTCGTATGCCACCTCGTTGATCTTTCGCCTGACTGCGAAAGGTCCCAAGAATCTGGGGCCTAGCTTCCTTGAGGGACAAGCGAGTCGGAGATTGACTGTGGACAACCACACCTTGTCTCCGGGTTCCAGGACCAGTTGCCCCCGTCTTCCCCTGTCGAAGACCTCTTTGTTGAGATTTTGTGCCCGGCTCATAGTTTCCTGTAACAGCTTGTTATTAGAAGAAAAAAAATCCACGGTCTCAAGAACGGCAGGAACAGAGCATTCAGGTATTGAGTTAGGCAAAAATGCTGGATGGTAACCATAATTAGCAAAAAACGGGGTCTGCTTGGTAGTGGAATGAGTGGAATTATTGTAAGCAAATTCGGCCAGTGGTAACAGGGAAAACCAGTCTTGTTGGGAGAAAGATGAGAAACAACGCAGATACTGTTTAAGGGTTTGGTTTGTCCTTTCCATTTGCCCGTTTGTCTGAGGGTGGTAGGCCGAAGATAGGGATAGCTCAATGTCAAGGGAGTTGCAGAGCGCTCTCCAGAACCGAGAGGTAAATTGAACTCCCCTATCGGAGATGATGTTAACTGGGACCCCATGGAGTCTGACAATTTCTTTAATGAAGGCTTGAGCCGTCTCTGGTGCAGAAGGAGTTCCCTTTATGGGGATGAAGTGGGCCATCTTGGATAGCCTATCCACAACCACGAAGATGGCCGTATGGCCTTCAGAGGGGGGAAGTTCCACGATAAAGTCCATGGTGATCTATTTCCAAGGTCTTTTGGGGGCAGGTAAGGGTTTGAGTAGTCCCCAGGATATGGTCCTGCTGCTTTTATTGCGAGTACAGGTGGTACAAGATTCCACATACTTTTTACAGTCCTTCGCGAGTTGTGGCCACCAGAATGTACGCTGTACCAGGTCTAAGGTTTTAGAAGTGCCAAAATGTCCAGCCAGTACATGGTCATGGTGACCCGGAGGCTTTCCGGAATGAAAATTTTGCCGTCTTTGGTTGATACCCCTGACTCAACAGGTGGAGGGTTCTCACTGGAAGCCTGCTTGATCCGACTTAATAAGTCTTCCTGCAATAGGAGAAAATTCTCTGCAGCTAGGATGGTGTCGGGTGAAGTAGGCTCCTTAGGATCAGTAAACATCCGGGACAAGGCATCGGGCTTGGTGTTTTTAGAACCTGGTCTATAGGTAACGTGGAAAGCGAACCTAGAAAAGAACAGCGCCCACCTGGCCTGGCGTGGTTTCAACCTCTTTGTGGCTTTTAGATACTCCAGGTTCTTGTGGTCGGTGTATATAAGGATTGGATGAGCCGCTCCCTCCAGGAGGTACCGCCACTCCTCCAATGCTGCCTTAATTGCCAGTAATTCCCGATCACCTACATCATAATTCTGCTCAGGAGGCGTCAATTTGCAGGAGAAGAACCCAACAGGGAACAAGAGGGCCTTGGGGCCTTGTCTTTGAGAGAGTATCGCCCCGACAGCAACTTCAGATGCGTCAACTTCCAAGACGAACGGGAGGGCCGGATCAGGGTGTTTCAGCACGGAGGCGGAAGTAAAGAGTTCTTTGAGGGCAACAAAGGCGGTCTGGGCTTCGGGCGTCCACTGAAAACAAATCCCCTGTCTGGTAAGTTGCTTGATCGGGGAAATGATGGCTGACAAGCCCTTAATAAATTTCCGGTAAAAGTTTTTTTATCCACCGGGGCCGGCCAGTCAAGTATAGCGGAGATTTTCTGGGGATCCATCTTGATACCTTCAACTAAAATGATGAGCCCCAGAAACTGTATGCTCTGTTGTTCAAACTCGCATTTTTCGGGTTTTGCGTACAGGCCATGTTGCCGCAGCCGCCCCAGCACACACTTGACATGTTGGCGGTGGCTGTCAATAGAGGAGGAGAAGATCAAAATGTCATCTAGGTAGATGATAACAAACAAATCCAAGTAGTCCCGAAAAATGTTGTTGATAAAGTGTTGGAAGGTGGCGGGGGCGTTGCAGAGCCCAAAGGGCATCACAAGATATTCGAAATGTCCGAATCGGGTACGGAAGGCGGTCTTCCATTCATCACCTTTCTGTGAGAACTGTGTGGAGATGCCCAGTTTAAATAGCCCGCCCGGCGCCAGTGACCGTGCGCGCACCCGCATGTGCCCGCGCACCCGCTCGCGCACCTGCTCGTGACCATGCACCCGTTCGCACCGGCGAGGAACTACTAGGCCCAGCTGAGCTTTCCTTACACAGAGGTATAACTACGGGTTAACTTTTTCATTTACATATTCAGCAGCTTTCCAAATACTGAGCAGATGAGCACAAATGGTTAGATCAGGAAAACTGTTGAATATTTGGCAAAACCTTCCAGAAAGCTCTCTAGAAGAGGTCTTGGGCATAGGGTCTTGGTGCTGGGCAGAAGTTTTAACCTTTTTCTACTCTACTGAACAAAATACATTTTTATTTCTGTCGGTGTTGCTGTTGGAATTATTTCCCTCACTCTGTGGAAAGATGTGTTACCATCTTAAGAGTCCTCTCTAATGGAGCAGCAAATAGCTGTAAAACTGATGGGTTTTAATTCTTTCCTAATTTATAAAAAAAAAAAAAAAAAAAAGTTTTGGCTAGAGGTACATTTTAAAACTTGTATGCACAATTTACCTTTTTCAGGAGTTAAGATTTTTATATAACTATCTAAATCTCTGAATCTGATGACATACTGTTTTAGCTGATGTTAATCTTTTGTATATTCTTGCATCATTTGTTCATCTTGGATTGTCCATTTTTGTGACAGGCTATTTTTGATAGAAGGTTCACGTTTATAAAAAAAAAAGAAAGAAACTGCCCAGCCCTCATCCCTAGTCTTCTCAAAAGAATCTACCTTATTCAAATCCCCTATCATCTTACCCTAAAGGTATTTTCTTAACTCCTTCCAACTGCTGCAGCCTCTCCTACTACCTTCAGCCCAGTGGTAAAAAAAAGTGGTGCCTGGCTGCCCCCAGGGAATATCCAGTTACCCAAGGCAGCCTTTCTCAACCTTGTTAACATGAAAGAACCATTGAAATAACTTTTATATCTCAGGGAACCCTTGCTAATAATTATATCTATAGCTAACTATACTTTAGCGTAACAGTCACTGGGAGGAATGCTATGTAGCAACCTCTAGTGTACTAGATGTAAATAGGTTTATTGTTGGTGTAGGAACATTTTGGCTTGGCTGAGGGCCAGGCTTGGGCTGTGAATCTGGGTCAGGGTTCAGTGACTCAGGGGCTGGATGACTCATCTGGCAGCTCTCTCTGAAGCTTCTGTTTATATAAACTTCTAGAGCTGGAGAGTGGGAGTAAGGAGGGACTGCCATTCATATCTATGAGGCCAAAGCCAATCTCCAGCTTTGGGTCGGCAGGGGGAAGAGCTTCCCTCGTTAATAGACATAAGCCATGCCAGCAGCGGCAGTCGGGTGGAAGGTGGAGTGCTGAGGAGGCTGTCTGGGGGGGGGGGGGGGGTGACCTTGAGCTGGAAGGATCCTACCAAAACACATGGAGGAAGATCTTTCTGGAGGCACGGGAGCAAGGAGTAGACAGTAGAGCAGGAGCAGGTCAGCAGGTTTGGGAGATCTCCTGAGTCAGCCGGTTAGGCTGGTGAGTGTCAGTCTGGAGGATTGTGGGGAGAAGTTAGCCTGGAGGGCTAGTGAAAGGAGCAGCTGTAGCCAAGTGGGCTGGCGGTGCCTAAAGAGGTGGTGCTGGGACCAGTAGCCACAGGAGAAATGTAAGCTGGACACTGAACTTTGCTACACAACCAAGAGGACTTGGGTCCCTGCCTGTAAAGGGCTATTGCTGTATCTGACTAAGTGACTGTTGGATAATTTACAGTGTTCCAGCTGGGTTCTGTAAGCAAGTGAGAGCTGGAGGAAGAAGAGGAGCTGTATAATGAGACTATATATAGGGAGAGTTGTCCCTGAAGTTCTGAAGTCACGTGGGCAGCCCATAATTTCCCATCCCTTTCCAAGTTATTATCCTTCAATAAACAAAAAAAATAGTCACAGACTGTTCTGGCTGTGCAGGGTGGGCAATCCCGTTCTACTTGTGGCTCCTTAGAGGGTGTGCTACAGCTAATTACATTTGTTGTCATTGAGAAGAATACCCACCTTACAGATAAAATTATCATTGTTGTCAGTGGTTACTTATCTGAGAGTCCGAACCCCTAACAACCTCTGGAGGAACCCTGGATAAGAAATGCTGGCCTACAGGGATCAGGAGGGATATATTTTTTTGAGAAAATTGGATCATGCTTTAAAGTAGAAGTTCAATGCTTTGCTATGGCATTTGTTTTCAGTGGCACCCCCACACAGAGGTATCAAAGTCGATCCCAAAGCATGGTGGGTAAAAAAAATTGAGCAAAAGCAAATACTCCTGCATTAAAGCCCATTAAAAATGAATAGGCTGTGGTAAGTGCCACCATGCACAATAAAGCACATTGTGGCACATGCATTACCGCTATGTAAAGTAGGGTGAAGAGGTCCTTACTGTATTGCAAAGCAAAATGCAAATTTTTATTTTAGCTTTTGTCTATCTAGCCTTTTTTTTTTTGCTCTGCCATAAAGCTCTCCACTTGCATTTGTTGTAATATAGCAAAAAATATGAATAATTATTTTAATGTCTTATAAACACACTATTTTTGTAGCAAAATGGCCCTTCATAGACTGTGAATACATCCCCATTCTTCCCTCAGCCTCCACAATAAAGAACAGTGAAAAAATAGGGCAAAAAAAATCAAAACTAATTAATTAACTTTGCCTACAGCTTTCATGCTCAGAGCTTGTCTATTATTTCTCTGGAAAGCCATACTGTAAAATTATTGAACAAATGTATCAAAATCACTAGTCATTATCATCATTATTTTCAGTTCAGTGAGCCTATCGCAGACAGCGGGCTGAGCAAGCCAGTGGAAAATTCCCCTTGCCTGGTCACAAAATCCAGCTTTCTATCTTCATTCAGAGTGAAAATTGGGAAATAAAATGTCATCAGCACGTTTGTCTCAATGCTTCCTAGTGTGTGTGTGTGTATGTATGTGTATGTGTATGTGTATGTATGTATGTATGTATGTATATGTATATATATATATATATATATATATATATATATATATATATATATATATATATATACGTTGTGTGAAAAAGTATTTGCCCACTTCCTGATTTTTATTTTTTTTTTCCTATTTCTCACAATTAAATGATTCAGATCATCAAACAAATGTTAATATTACACAAAGATAACCCAAGTAAATCCAAGATGCAGTTTTTAAATTATCATTTAATTTATTAAGGAAAAAAAAAGCTGTTCAAACCTGCCTGGCTCTATGTGAAAAAGTAATTGCCCCCTCCCATGCTGAATCATGAATGAATTGTAATTGACCACAATTTTTTGGAAAGCTGAGTTGAATTTCACTTGCCACATCCAGGCCTGATTACTGCCAGACCTGTTGAATCAAGAAATCACATACCTAGAAGCTGTCTGACAAAGTGAAGCACGCTAACAGATCACAAAAGGCCACACATCATGCCACAATCTAAAAAAAATCAAGAACAGATTAGAAACAAAGTAATGTACATGGATCGGTCTAGGAAGGGTTTCAAGGCCATTTCTAAGGCTTTGGAACTGCAGTGAACCACGGGGAGAGCCATTATCCACAAAAGGAGATAACTTGGAACAGTGGTGAACCTTCCCAGGAGTGGCCGGCCTACACAAATTACTCCAAGAGCATGAAGACAACTCATCCAGGAGGTCATAAAAGAACCCAGAACAACATCTAAAGAACTGCAGGTCTCACTTGCCTCGGTGTTCATGATTCAACAATAAGAAAGAGACTGGGCAAAAATGGCATCCATGAGAGATTTCCAAGGCCAAAGCAACTGCTGACCAAAAAGAACACAAAGGTTCATCTCACATTTTACCAAAAAAAATCTTGATTATCCCCAAGACTTTTAGGCAAATATTCTGTGGACTGATGAGACAAAAATGTAACTTTTTGGAAGGTGTGGGTCCAGTTACATCTGGCATAAAACGAATACAGCATTTCATAACAAAAACATCATACCAACAGTCAGACATGGTGGTGGTAGCGTGATGGTCTGGGGCAGAATTGATGGAACCATGAATTCTGATCTCTACCAGAAAATCCTAAAAAGAGAAAGTCCGGCCATTAGTTTGTGACCTCAAGCTCAAGTGCACTTGGGTTATGCAGCAGGAAAATAATCCGAAACACAACAGCAAGTCCACCTCCAAATGGTTCAAACAAAGCAAAATTTAGGTTTTGGAGTGGCCTAGTCAAAGCCCAGACTAAAATCCAATTGAGATGCTGTATCATGACCTTACACAGGCCGTTCATGCTGGAAAACCCTTCAATATGGCTGAATTAAAACAATTCTGCAAAGAAGAGTGGGCCAAAATTGCTCCACAGCAATGCAAAAGACTCATTGCCAGTTATCGCAAACGCTTGATTGCAGTTGTTGCCGCCAAGGGTGGAACAACCAGCTATTAGGTTTAGGGGGCAATTACTTTTTCACTTAAAGCCAGAAAGGTTTGGACAGCTTTTTTGCCTTAATAAATGAAACCATCATTTAAAAACTGCATTTTGTATTTACTCGGGTTATCTTTGTGTAATAATAATTTTTTTTTGATGATCTGAGTCATTTAAGTGTGACAAATATGCAAAAAAAAAAAAACAGAAAGGAGGCAAATACTTTTTTACACAAGTGTGTGTGTGTGTGTGTGTGTGTATATATATATATATATATATATATATATATATATATATATATATATATATATATATATATATATATATATATATATATATATATATATATATATATACTATATTGCCAAAAGTATTGCCTTTACACGCACATGAATTTTAATGGCATCCCAGTCTTAGTCAGTAGGGTTCAATATTGAGTTGGCCCACCCTTTGCAGCTATACCAGCTTCAACTCTTCTGGGAAGGCTGTCCATGAGGTTTAGGAGTGTGTCTATGGGAATGTTTGACCATTCTTCCAGAAGCACATTTGTGAGGTCAGGCACTGATGTTGGATGCTTGGCCCGCAGTCTCCGCTCTAAATCATCCCAAAGGTGTTCTATCGGGTTGAGGTTAGGACTCTGTGCTTAAGTTCTGCCACCCCAAACTCGCTCAGCCATGTCTTTATGGACCTTGCATTGTGCAAGGGGCGTTGCTAGGTCTGCAAAAGATAGCAGTGATCACCAACCTTTTTGCAGGCTCGGGGGAGGGGGGGGGGCTTTTTTTTGCAGGTAATGGCTGGTACTTCAATTATCAAGGCACCATGGTTGATATGGTGTCAGGGTGATTGAAGCACATTATTTCTATGATTTCATTGTAATGAAGTGGCTCAACTCACCATAATGCCGAATCAGTGTGTCATTTGCCACATCTCCTGCCACCAGATGCAGCTTGTCACTTGCCACCGTCGGCTGGCACCAGGTGCAGCTTGTCACATGCTAACGTTGCCTATTACCAGGTGCAGCTTGTTACTTGCCACCATCACCTGCCACCAGATGTGGATTATCACTTGCCACTGTCGCCTGGCACCAGATGTGGATTGTCAATTATTCAGTCAATTTGTATCTAATCAGGCATGCCCATAAAACGCACTACAATCCATTTAACATGTTTTTGTATGGGACACACACGTTCACATCTGTGTTTTTCAGCCACTGCGTTTTTGGAATGGGTCAGACTTATTTCCTGCAGCAGATTTCATTTTGCATGTAATAGACTACAATGGACCTGCACCAAAAATGCAATGTTGTATTTTTGATGCGTTTTGCCTTTTTGTTCTTTCAAATACCGTGTTTCCTGGAAAATAAGACCAAGCCTTGATAATATGACCTACCTAGATTTTAGCAGAGGACTGCAATATAAGCCCTACCCCGAAAATAAGCCCTAGTTTAAAATGATTGTAAACTGCTAGAATCCTCACTATTGCAGTGTTGTATAGTGTGGAAGGTGTGTGTTGTCTGGTTTAATCAGGTGCCTTTTTATAGCACAACTATATGATCTCCAGCTGCTCTCCCATTCTCTTCTTCTGGCTGTCAGCGGGGAATCTCGACCCCCCCTCCCTCTGCATTGCTCGGAGTGGGCCATGGAAGCACTGCTCAGTTGATCTCCACTGCTCTCCCCTTCTCCTGGCTTACAGCTGGGGATCTTGACCCCCCCACTGCTGCATTGCTTGGAGCTGGCCATGGAAGCGCCGCTCAACTGATCTTGTATATTGCTGTAGTGGCAAGGACTGACAGTTTACAAGCACTTTTGCTATTATTCACACTAAGCACATTGCATGGCAAGACCCCACCCCAAAAATAAGCCCTACTGTGTTTTTGGTGGCCAAAATGAATATAAGACCTGGGCTTATTTTCAGGGAAAGACGGTAGGAAAGACTCCCTAACAAACTATGAATAGCCATTGCGTCCTTAACAACCGATGACTCATCAGCTGTCAGTGGGATTCCCAGCTGACAGCTGAATGTAAAAAGAATGCCGGCATTAAACAATTAAAAAAAATAATGCTTAGGGGTCCCCCCCCCCCAATCCATACCAGACCATTCAGGTCTGGTACTGATTTTAAGGGGAACCCCACGCCAAAATTAAAAAAAAATAAAAATCCATTCCAGACCCTTATCTGTACCCTGGCAGGTCAGAAAAGGGGGTTCTGAGCGATTGCCCCCTCCTGAACTATACCAGGCCATGTTCCCTCAACTTGGGGGGGGGGGGTGCTTTAGGGCCCCCCCCCACCCCAGAGCACCTTGTCCCCATGTTGATGAGAACTAGGGCCTCTTCCCCACAACCCTGGCCTGGTGGTTGTGGTGGTGCCGGGGGGGGTAACTTTTTGGAATCTGAAAGTCCCTTTTAACAAGGAGGCCCCCAGATCCCGTCCCCCAAGGTGAATGAATGAGTATGGGGTACATAACAACCTATGCCCCTTAGTTACAGTATTTAAGAGCTGTCAGACGGTGGGAGCCTTCGCAGGTGCACAACTAGATGTATCTACACCAGGGGACATGTTTTTTTTTATTTATTTATTTTAATAAAGAACTTGTCAAAAACTGCCTCCTGTGTTTTTTCACACTACACTTTTTTTTTGAGTTTATGAGCAGAGAGCAACTGCATTGATGTGAACCTAGTTTTTTTTTTGCTGGTTGTCTTCAAAAACCTATTCTCATGCCCAGTGAATCCAGCATGGTCTGGTGACATCTGCTGCTCCACCGCCACCCACTGAGTCCCACCCTGCCATCTTTGATTTGTTATTGACATCTTCAAAAGGCCAGGTGTCTCTTCTGGATTCTTCCACCCAGCCTCCTAATAACTTGAGCAATGTGGCCAAGATTGCCCAGTGCTCGTGCAGTGTACCTGCCATTGCCCTGAAACCCTCTTCAGAAAGGGAGAATACATAGTTCTTGCCCAAGCAAAAAACAGGAACGGCCCCAGGTCCAGCAGAAGTAGTATTTTTTTTTTTTTTGGGGGGGGGGGGGGGGGGTCTTTTTCCAATTGTTTTAAAGGTTGGAGGAATAAAACAAATGAAAGTAGTTAGGAATGCTTAGTCTGCTTTAAGCATAGCTACTGTATTTACATAAAAGCATTAGTAGGTCATAGATTGCAATCACATGTTGTCCTAAACTGCTCTTCCAGCACAATAAGTACATTTATAAGTCTGTGTGAATAAATTCCTGATACATCACAATATACAGCAGCAGTATAGTTTTTTATAAACTCTGTACATTTTATCTTTTTACCAAGGCGTCCTTGAGCTTCAGACCTACGAAGAGGAATCTGGGAAAATGATGTAATCAGTCTGTTGCTAGCCTTTCATTTGTCTCCTTACTTCCAGTTAACAGTCTATATGACATTGTAACATTGCACCCCAAGGTCTCAAGGAGTGAGGCTGCATCAGAGGGCTGATCTGTGTGAGACAACATGTAAAAGCACAGCCAAGAACTGCACAAGCACCAGAATTTACATAGCTGTCTAATCTAGTAAATTCAGCACAGGAAGTGTATGTTGGATCTTTCCCTGAAGCTCTCGGTTCTCTAGATTGTGATTTTTGGGGACTGGTAACAAATACTTGTAAGTGATTACCTGACAGTGTCATTCTGTCATAAAATCCTATGTAGCGGCGACACTTTTGCAATGTGTCCGCTATGTGCAAATTTAGTTTTTTTTCTCTCGGAACAGTAAAGGGGTTCTGAGGGTTAATTGTGCAGGTTTATCTTTGGCATCAGTTTGGCTGGGCTGTGCTAGGGTTCTGCCTGGTCATGTGTGAAGTTAGGTGCACATGACAGGCCCAGAACCAGGCCTGGTTGGACGTTTTGAGTATCAGCATTCCCCGGAGCCAATCAGTGGGTGCGTCTGGCCCCGCTGAGGAGTCTGGGGAAGGGTACTTGAGATGCTGGAGTCATATGTTCAGGTTTGGTTCGGCCATAGCTGCCTGTTCCTGACTCTGGACCGGGGTAGCCCCACGAGGGGTCCCGGTCACGGAAGCGTGTGCCGCCCCACAACATGGTCAGTCTGACTAGCCCCATTAGACCCACTTGGTCTGGGGCAAGGATCCATCTGTTCTCTAGTGTCGGAACCGGCTGGTCCGAGGCGCAGTAACAGAGAGGATTCAAGGCGTCCGGGTGTGCTCTCAACTTGGAGGGGCACTGCAGCTCGTGTAAGCAACCGGGGGAGGACTCTTCAGAGGAAGGCCTACAAGCTGGCATCCCAAGAAGTGCCTGGTTGCTGGATTGTCAAGGACACTAACGAATCCACGCTTTTCCAGTACTGCCAAAGAGACAGAGAACGTTCCAGGTACTGAGGAAAGGTTCCTGTTCATTCTCGGTTGCAACTTTAGTCAAGGTCAGAGACTTTGCAAGATCTGGATTAAAGTGCTGATTGCTGCGAGTGGCTACTCTCTGGGTTTGCATTAGAGACTTTCCAATAGTCAGCAGTTCAAGGTGCCTGAGTTTCTTCACCCTTGCCCTCTGTTCCCATACGAGACTATGTTTGTTGGATGTTACCCCTGCAAATAAAAACCTTTCTAAAGGACTTTTATGGTGTCAGCGTCCAAAGTCGTTGGGTACTAACCCTGGGAACCCCTAGACCTGGAAGAACAAGCCAATCGGAGGTAGCCGTTAAGCCCAAAAGTCAAGGCCGTCCCATCAAGGGTTATGGCCGCTACACCTATATGCCAGCTCCCTGCAATTTCTTTGAGCTTGTGTCAATGGCATCATTTTAAGATGCTTCTGAGACCATTCAGAATTTAGTGACAGGTGAATTGGCCTTGTAGTTGGTTTCTTTCTGCATTCTCATAGACTTATATTGGAATGGAAAACCAGTTTGAAGCTGGCAGATGTCAGTTGGCACAGACCCTAATGCTATGTTGCTTAGGTGTACATACAGTATTTAGGTTCACAAAGAAGGCTGGGCCCATTCTGGTTGAGATTTTTCTTGCACCTCCTCAGTCATGTCATATGGAAGAGTGGGATTCTTTAATCTTAGGGAGTTGGTCATGTGTCCTTCAAAGCAGGTAGTAGTAACACATCTCATTGTCTACTCCAAGCAGTGTACCTAGACCAATTTGTCATGGTCAGGACCTCACCAGGAATTAGACTTGTCACTTTCCAGTTATCCAATTCCTCTTAAGCCCCATACACACGCGCGGATTATCCGAGGACCAGGTCCGTCAGACCATGTCCGTCATACTTTGTCTGATGTTGGTTTTGCGTACACACGGTCGGACAAAGTTGTCGGAAAATCCGATCATTCTGAACGTGGTGACGTTTGTTGCCTACGACGGGACTACGTAGAGGCTAGTAGCCAATAGCTTTGGTCTTGTAATGTGATCTGAGCATGCGTGGCACTTTGTCCGGTCGGAATTCGCTACACACGATCGGATTTGGTGTGATCGGACTTTGTTGTCAAAAAATCTATCCAGCAGGAGATAGGACTTTGTCCGTCAGACAATCTGATGGAAACTGTCCGATGGTGCCTACACACGGTCTGATTTTCCGACAACATTGTCTGATAGGACAGAATCCATCGGAAAATCCTACCGTGTGTATGGGGCTTTAGAGGGTTTCATGGGTGGGAATAGTGCTTCACTTCAGAAAAGTCACCAGATCTGGTTGCCTTTAAACTCAAGTTCACCTCACTTTGTTGCTTCCATAATTCTTCAATCTATGAATTCTCCCTTTGGCTTTTTTTAACCCCCTTGTCTGTGGTTGCTCTCATTATCTTATACAGGTCACCTTATGGTGTGAATGGAGTAACTGAACCCACACCATTGCATTTCTCAAAAGTGTAATCTGTTTTTACTTGAAAGACGTTTCTTTTTTGAAGCAGGCATGAATATTTTGTCAAACTGGCCAAGATGCATCAAAGTCTGTAGCACCAACAGCTGCACTTTTTCTTAGAAAGCCTATTCAGTACCGAGGACCAGGAACTCTCCATCTGTTTCCAGACTAAATTCAATGGTAACACTCAAAAGTCCCCAGGGGAGTGCGGCTGACAGCTAACTATGCAATACTTCCCTGGGATGAGGAACATGGCACTGCATCTAAATGGCATCTACATGGCAACCTCTTATCTGTACTTTCTTCAAAGAGGTAAGTAAAGACCTCTCTCTCACGTGACCTTTGCTCTTCAGGCCAACACAATGATATACCCCCTTCATGTTGGCACATTCACTTAACTAGGGAAAACCCACCAAACTTGGAAATAACAGGACACAAAAGCTAATTAAAGGAGTAAACATCTCCTCTTAAATGCTTCCTAACAGATATTTTCTAGAGATATCCTTTATGACTTTAACCTGTTTTTTGTGAGTTTCACCAAGGTCATAGGAATCGGGTCTTGCATGTGGAGTTGAACTGTGCTAAAGTAGAAGAGGCTACCTCTTGTGTGGGTGCATGTCAGTGTGGGCACTTAGAGTCAAGTATGGTGCAGGACACCAGAATCAGTCTTTGTGAAGATGCTACTGATGAATGAAAGAGGTCATACATATGGGTCATTGCCATTAAGAAACAATGTTCTGCTGCTTTTTAAAGCAGAACTTCATAGAGCTATACACCTTAGTCCCAGGTGTCTTCAGCATGGTCATGTGATGGAGCAGTTTCTCTCTCTCGAGTGGCTGGCAGTCCTTTGCCACATAGACCCGTCTTCACACATTCTAACGTCTGCTCTGGTCTTTGCAGTGTTTCATTGTGTGGCCAAGCTACAAAATAATGTATCTCGGGGTGTTTACTAAATAAAATCAGAATCGGATGTCGATGAGTGTATTTCAACCTGGAATAGTATCCACTTGAAGGGAAGTGCTTAAGCGCAGAGAAGTTAAATAATGCTTTACGATTTATTTATTTTTATGAGAGTGGGTAAGAGGCATATTCAAAAAATGATTTATGCTTTGAGAGATGGCATATAAAGAGGCACAATAGGGTTTGAAGCCCTGATTTCCTGTGTGGGCATTTGTTGACACCACTTTACTATTGTTCAAGAGAAGGGCTGGCACCAACTCTACCCTCTTTTTTTTAACTGTTATACCCTCCTACTGCTCCATATCCCCTCAATGCTAGAGGTTTCCCAAGTTTTATTCAAAACATTATATGAACCTTCTTGTATTTCATTTGCATAACCATATTTCATTATTGCTTTTATAAATATAGTTCTGTTTTTTTTTTTCCACTTTATGGTGTACGTTCAGATTAAGAGATCCCACTGCTTTTAATAAGCTCTTAGATTTAACTTTGAATAGAGGGATTATCAAGAAGCAAACAAGTCAGGCTGTGAAGATCACTAATCTGTGTAATATTGGTGGCAGATAATGACAGGCCTGCTTTAAAACCCTCCCTGCGAGGTTTTGGAATGGCAGCCCGTAGCAAAACATACACTTGTCCTGTCCATAGTACACACCTATATCAGTATGGCCAGGCTAAGAGTGGCAGTGAAAATATAAAACCTTAGTGCCTTGGGATACAAGAATTGATAATCAAACACCAGCTGCAGTAAAAATATTGCTAAAAAGCAGATAGCAAAAGAGCAAAAAACAAATGTTAAAATGTTTTGCCGCACGTAAAGTTGATCAAATTCATATATACATGCAGAACACACAAAAAGCTAATTAAGTCCCATTAGGTGATGATACAAAGTGCTTATGCTTAAATTGACATCTCCTGTACAATGGTGCTCAGGCTGGGTGCCCCACATAGATGTCCACTCACCCTGGATGTTGACCAGTATTGGCTTTTAAGCATGTGGGGATACCCCTAAGGAGCCTGTTGGAATGACATCTCATGCAAATGTAGCACTGACCCCCGAAGGAGCTGCTAGTTTAGATTGGGCCTGCACTCTTCTGAGAAACCCCACTAACTTAACTCGATCCCCTTGGCACAGCTGTGGTGCAATGCAATACAGTACAATATAAACCATGTAAAATACCTGTATAATACCCTCCGGGTCCTCTGGTTTCACCTGGTGGGGAAAACAGCACGCCACACAACTGAATACTTAACCAGAAATACTTTTACTGCAAGTAGATTAAAACAGGTGGTTACAGAGCTTGCACTGTCATCCCAACGTAGGATGTCGGTACAATATAAATCAACAGACAAATACAATATGAAAGATGTGTATATATTTATATATATTTATATTTTATGTATCTAAACCTGGGAGCTCCCGCTACTTTAATGTTTACGTGAGGCCTCACTGAAAGTACTTTCTCCCGTATCTTCTTTCTTCGCTAGCTAGAGATGACTCCTCTGATATTTGTAATCCAAAAGGTAGGTAAGAGTTAGCTTAAGGTACTGCAGGTATAACTCCAAGAACTTATACACAACGCTTGGGCACTAAAATTAAGTAGGCCTCAAGCCTGCTCAATGTCAGTTGCTCTGTTACGCCTCCGTGGACTTACGGTTCAAGCAAGGCCTGTAAGTGAGTCTAACTGTGTGCAGCAAATTAACAAACGGTGGGCCGTAACCCGCTCACCAACTGGATCGGAGCTCTGGGTGATGACTTTGATCCGGCAACTGTAGCTTGCTTCTGTGTCAGCTGGGCAGATGCTCTGTGTCACTCCGCTGACTAGATCTGGTCCTCCAATACTCCGATAAACGTCTCTGGGCCTTGTCAGTCCAGTTACCCAATCTCAGGCTCCGTCAAGTCACCTCGCAAACAAGCAGGTTTGCACTCCGTGATGACTGTCCGTCACTGTCTCCATGAAACCTCCTCACAGATCTGCACAGACAGGCAACTTGGTCCCAAGAGACCTAAAATGGCCGCTCCATTTCCTTTTTCTCTCCTACCCAGCATGCACTGCATCATGGCTAGGTCACACAGACTCCTGGGTAACAAGGTCAACCTTCTGAATCAAAACAACAGTACTTCCTGTAAAAGTCTTTTGTGCTTGTTCTGTAATAATCATATCAGTGCATTACCAGATTTGGTCACTAGATGGCTCCAAACACTGAACCATAGCAATGTCCACATACTTAACAGTGACATATACATTATCACATCAATAGACAAAGATGTCACTGCTACACAAAGATGCACCTCATAGGGATGGATGGAAATGACAAAGGAAAACCTTCATTGTGCAATGCCATTAAAATTGGTTTATTCAATACACAAATTAAAATCCACTTACATTTATAAGTGCCTTATAGTCCTGGCACCTGGCGTCTATAGCAGGTGATTGTTAAGGGTAATCCGCCCTGGCATGGAAAGCCGCCACTCACGGCATTTCCATTCATCATGTCATTTCCATCCATCCCAATGAGGTGCATCTTTGCATGAGATGTCATTTCAACAGGCTCCTAAAGCCCCATACACACGGTCGGACTTTTTCATCAATTTGGTCCGATCGGACAAGGTTGTTGAAAAATCAGACCGTGTGTATGCACCATCGGACAGTGTTCGTCGGTTTGTCCGTCGGACAAAGTCTTATCTCCTGCTGGAAAGATTTGCCGTCAACCCGGTCCGATCACACCAAATCCGAGCGTGTGTACGCTTGTCCGACGGACAAAGTGCTACGCATGCTCAGAAGAAATTCTGTGACGGAAGCGCTCGGTCAGGTAAAACTACCTTTCCTAATCGACACAGCACATTCGTCACGCTGCAATGTTAAAATGTCTTTAATGCAGCGCATTCTCTTTTTCTTTACAATGCAACAAGAATGACATCTTTTAGCTGCTCCTATTCACCCGCACTTCTCACAAACTTACTTCTTTATTACTTTGCACCATTTATACACTACATGTTTATTTTTACTCAGAACGGAAAAGAATCTTTGTTATTTTTTTACCATGATTTGTCTTTTTTTTTTTTTTTGGGGGAATACATATTTGAATGTTTTTTTTTTTTTTTTTTTTTTTGGGGGGGGGTTGTGTGTCTAAAATTACCAAAAAAACATTATTTACATTTGTATTTCTTGCTTACATTTACTAGGAGTTTGTTTGTTGTTGGTGCCCCTTGTTAATTCTACTTTAGGATTAGTGAAATGTACCTGCTTACTCAAAGAAAAACTGTCATTGTAGCAAAGTAAAACACAATAGTCAATGATTATTTCAAATCAAAAAAACCTTTATTTAGGTCACACCAACAAACCAAAGAGGAACGCAGCCATGGTGAAACTTGGGGAATTTGCAAAGCCTTGGCCCCCCACGGCAACCATCATTGTTCAAGCGTAGAAAATTGGGGGCCTGAGGAGTACGTATATTAAGGGGAGTGCAATCTGGTCGTGAAGTCCAAAGTATCCGGAACTGCAGCAGATGCCATCTAGGTCCCCAGGCTCTGGTACTACGAGAGGCTCCATCTTCTCTCAGACCAGACTGATTCCAGGTCGTCACTCTCAGGTCTTCCTTCCACGCTTCCTTCCACGCTGTGGCTGTCGTGCTGGTGGGGTGGCAGAAGGAGGAGGAGGAGGAGGAGGAGGTGGAGCATGGTAGCTATGGCAAACATGTGTGACTGGGGTCATCTCCCCAGCCCTACCCTTATTTAGGACATGGAGGATGAGCCCCTCACACATGTTGCGTTGCCTCACCTCCATACCCATCATTTTTGTGACAACCACCGAGCCAAAGGTCTCCTCGTCGGCGGGTGTGGCATGTAGGGAGTCTGAAGCCTCTCTTATCATCCGGAGCGCTGACTGTGCCGCATAACCCCCCCTTCTCGCCCTTTTGTACGGAGGGCGGAGGGGAGGGGTTTGGGTGTCAGTCAGGCTCCGAGGCCTAGCCCCCTCTTGGCTGCCACTACCCAGCTGGTGGCTGCCACTAACCCCTGCCTCCTCCTGACTGCCACCTTCCACAGCCACCTCCTGGCTGAGGTCTTCCTGTGTAGGAAAAAGGGACATAGTTTCAGTTATTTGTTCATCAAACACACACAATTCTCATCTAGTGACTGGTGCAAAATGTTTACAAATAGAAAACCATACAATTCTCAGCCCAGCAGTTTAGATTCTGGCCCCAAATGTCTCCCACACCACTGTCTGTTGATATGTCAAACACGTTAGGAACTAAGCAATTGGCGATCCTGAATTAAGTGAACATCATTCATTATTCCCCTAAATGGTAGCAAAACTACTATACCTGGAACAAGCTGGGCTCCTCCACCTCTTCCAGACTGGAAGGCCCAGGTTGCTCCTCGGAAGCCTCATCAGGGGTGGGCTGTGCGCAAGGAAGCGTGGAAGGAGGAGTTGAGGTTGGCTCCGTGACATCAGCCTGGTCCTTCAGAAAATGGAGACTCTGATAGTACCAGAGCTTGGGGACATAGACCTCATCTGCTGAAGTTGCAGTTTCCTCAGACTTCACGACCTTCTTCCTCTCCCTGATATACGCACTCCTCAGGCTGCCAATTTTCTTTCTAATATCATCAACAGTTGCCGTGGGGAACCTTGGCTTGACAAATTCCACAAGTTCCTCCAGGGCTGCGTGCCTCTTTGGTTTGTTGGTGTAATGTGGGTGTATACCCTGCCACAATATGGGAAAATCCCTGTATTTGGCAATGAAGAGG
Source organism: Lithobates sylvaticus (assembly GCA_028564925.1). NCBI lineage: Eukaryota > Metazoa > Chordata > Amphibia > Anura > Ranidae > Lithobates > Lithobates sylvaticus. Next base: position 175,576,631 of record CM053038.1, read on the forward strand.
GGGAGAAAACTCATGTCGTTGAATCCCTTCATATCAATCTCTGCAAGACACAACAACACACAAAACCCTCAAAATTATGTCAGGCTAAACTCTCCTAATCTTCTCCATAAAGAAGCCTCAAGTTCAAATCAGTCTAGGCTAGTTATGTACCAACGTTAAATTGTACCTTCGTTTGTAGCGATCGTCTCGTGTGAGTTTTCTCTCCCCTCGTCTCCCAGATCGTGGCTACGACACAGGCGTGTGACGTTTTATATACACTGCGCATGCTTCAAACTCCGCCCGCCCCTGACGATCTTTCTCGTCTATTCCCCACCCCTTCTCTTTACGGCGTAGTGGGGAGAGCACATGGCGGGGACACAGCAGGTGCGCCACAAATATCCCACCAACGAGGAGGAGGACGAGGAAAGTCCGGAGGCAGAAACGTCCCGATCCCGGAACCTGAAATTCAAGGCCTCCAATATGTCATTTGGAGAAATGTTGGAGATGGTGGACATATTAAAGAGGAGCGACTATGATGGGAAGTATGGGCCTTACCTCAACCCCAATGTCCGCAAGGCCAAGATCATGTCTAAAGTTGTGAGAAGGCTGTACAATAATTTTGGGGTACAACGATCCAAGGAGCAACTCAGGAAACGCTGGTCAGACCTGAAACTGAGGGAGGCCGATCAGTACAGAAAGATCAAGAGAATTCTTCAAAAAAGTAAGTAGTTGTGTTTTGTGTTTGATTTCTTGCTTGCATACTGCTCCATTGTGTTTTGATTTTTACCAAGTTGTACATTCCAAAATGGCCACTTTCAGGTTCGTCTGTGCATTCGATCGTACTCAGCCTCGATCTTTCTGCCACTGTCATGGTCGTGTGTGCATTCGATCGTACGCAACCTCGATCGTTCGGCCACTTATAATACGATGTTTGGTGTTTTTTTGGGGAAAGGAAGTTTGTTCTCACTAGAAATGTCATCAAGAATGTAAAGCCAATTTATTCAATGTAAAGGAGAGGTCACTCAGTAGCTGTTTACCCATCTGGACTCTAGAGCACTAGTGCTGGGACACCCAAACCCCCTTTTTATTATGCTTTTCCACACATGTGCTCCAGTGGATACTAGAGGGGGGTCTCCATCACACAAACTTCTACCAAAAAGCTAGTCAGTTTAGCACCTTTACAAAGTGACTTCATTCATGTAGTTGACATTTGTAACTGGCCAAACTAAAATAGTGTCCGTCACTTTCAAGCAATGTTTGTCATTTCCTATTTCTGCCCTCAATAGCTTGTGTTGCTAAATCTTCCTTTTGGACATTCTCATAGGGGAGCGAAAACTTGGGCCGTCTGAGGAAACCCCCAAACCAACACCTACCAAAAAAGGGGAAAGAGCAGAAGCAGAGGAGGAGGAGGAAGGAGAGATCATCGAACTTGGAGAAATTGTCACCACAACAGGTGAGTGTGGGAGAACACAGCTACTGGTAAGCTAATCCATGTATGGCTGCCTCATTTCCAACACCCCATTTTTTTTGTTTGTGGTTTTTAGGTGACGTGGATGTTGTGGAAGAAAAATCGCACTTTACCACAGAGAGTGCCCACGTACTCATCGGAGAGATAATGGTCTGCAATCGAGATCTAGATTACATAAAGCAAAACATCAATGATGTTCAACAAAAATTGAAGAACATCATTGATGTTTTAGGAAAAATATGAAAAAGCACCAAGTAATTTACACACATTTGTGCCAGCTTCTGAACACATTTGCAACTTAAAAACTGTGTGAAATTTGGAACATGCACACATTGTGTCCACATGTGCTAGCTCCCATCATGGTGGATGAATGGCAACGTTTTTTTGGGGGTGCAAACACTTTACGAACTACGAAAGTGGTTGTGGTGAAGGGGTTGCACCCCCAAAAAACGTCCATTCATCCCCATGATGGAAAATGGCACTTTTGAAGCTTCTAGGCATGTGTTTTACCATCTAATGACCATTTTCAGAACCAAATTGTGTGCATGTTCCAAATTTCCACTTTGCGGGGGTGCCCCCCCCATGTGATGAAGGCAAGATCAAACACACTTTGTAAAGTGAAGACAAGATCAGACATGACTATATGTTCAAAGTTGAACTTTCCTACTTCATAGGTTCTGCTTAGCTCCATGCCTGGTTTTACAAATTGCGTAATCTTTGTAAATAATGTTGTAAATAACCAAGATGTTGTCAGTTTTGGCGTGAAGATTGTAAACGCACTTGTGAATGTTTTCCAAGTAAACTTTTTTATTTTTCAAAATGTGTGGCTTCCTTATTTAAATAAAACAATGCATTATGTATGTAAAATGTAAAGGATATGGGGGGCAATGGGTGTTATTTACTAAAGGCAAATCCACTTTGCACTGCAATTTCCTTTCCCAGGGAACTTTTTCAATGCACTTGTAGAGCATAGCGGATTTGACTTATGTAAATGACACCCACAGTGCTTTGTACGAAAACACGGAGCACAGCATTTTGGAGAATACACACATGTCACACCTGGTGCTGAAAAGGAGTATTTTGGGTGTCAGTTATGCAGGACAAACCTTCTCTAGACCAAAGATTAGGTAGCAAACACACATGAGAATAATCTTTTTGGGAAGAAGAGACTGTTACCTCCTTTTGCCCAGAAAGTGCATTACCACTGTCGAAGGCAAAGGGAAAAAATGTCAAAGTAAAATAAGCTAAAAAGAAGACTGAAATGACAAGAAATCAGAGGTTGGTTAAAATATCAGATTTATTAAAAAATGCCTCTCACACATCGTCAGGCAGAGCAATGGCCCCCCTACCCACAAAGTATTCCATATATTGGTCCCGGACCACGCGGGCATTGAGAGGGGGCAAGCCTGGACGTGCCACTCGAAGGGCTGTGAGGTCCGCATTTGGAGGGCCCTCCACATCTGGGCCAACGGGCACCACATAGTTCCTGTTATGTCTTTTGAGGAAGTTGTGCAATATGCAACAGGCAAGAACTATGTGGTTCAGTTTGTATTCCGCCAAGTTAAATGCCGTCAGGAACAGGCGGAAGCGGCTGGCCAGGATGCCAAAAGCGTTCTCCACCACTCTTCTGGCTCTGGACAGCCTGTAGTTGAAGACCCTCTGGTCCGGGGTGAGGGTCCTCATCGGGAACGGCCTCATCACATGGGGAGTCAGCGCAAACGCTTCATCTGCGACAAAGACGAAGGGGAGTCCTTCGGCATTCTCCTCTGGAGGTGGCAAGCACAGACTGCCACTTTGGAGACGCCAGTAGAACTCCGTGTGCGTAATGGCCCCACCATCCGATATCCGGCCGTTCATCCCCACGTCCACATACATAAACTCGTATGTTGCCGACACCACCGCCAACATCACTACACTATTAAACCCTTTATAATTATAATAGTAGGACCCCGAGTTGGGCGGTGGGACGATGCGGACGTGTTTCCCATCAATTGCCCCTCCGCAGTTAGGAAAGTCCCAATGGCTGGCAAAGTGGGAGGCCACAGTCTGCCATTCCTGTGGCGTGGAAGGGAACTGTGGAGTGAAACAAGAAAAAAAAATTAGTCACTTTGCACCTAAACATTGCAAGCAGATTAGACAATCAACATCTTGGAACAAGAGCATTGTATAAAATTGGAGGCTGGAAAGTATTTACACAGAAAAGTAGAGGCTCCCCTTCACAGATTACTCACCCCCCCATCAATCCCCCCACTTCTGATGGGACATTGGCAATAACTATGGTTTTGGGGGGGGGGGGGGGGGTGGGCAGGTAACCCTCTGCACTTCATTGATTGGCAAATGGCTCAATAATGTGGCCTAGTTTGGCCAGACCCTCTGTACTTAACACTATTGGCAGGCCACAGGAAAGATCAAATAACATTTCCCCCCCCCCCCCAAAAAAGGCAGGCACAGTGTGACATTATTAAATTACCAAGCAAGCTAATAGGAGGGAAAGAAGACAAAAAAATAGGAAATGGAATGTATGGAGGCAGTCCCTTGCACTACATGCTTTGCTGAATTCATCCCTAAAGATGCGCACTATAAAGAGGTAGGTATATAGTGTGTATGGACCTTGGGAAAGCCAGCAGATAAAGGATTGGTACCATCTGACAGAGCAGTTGGGGGAGGGGGTTCCTAATGAGTTTGCCCCCCCCCCCACCAAAAGAACAAAAAAAGGGGGCTCTACATGAAGTAAACCACACAGCAAACATTTGTGCATATTTTAGGGGGTGTTTTGGGGCAAACAATACTATGCAGCAGACAAAAGACATTGCTTAAGTGACTAGGCCATAGGTGTCTATTGGGGCAGAAGAGCATGCTGGTGAGGTAAGTGAAGGGAAAAATGCATGAAGGAGAAAAGGGGCACAGCATATTAGAACATATTGCAATCATGGTAATTAGGGAAGGAGGTCAAAAATACAAGTCATTAGCAAACAGAGCATACATAGAAGGGAATAGTAAAGTAGAAATGTTACCTTAATATAGTCCTCCTGCAGGACCTGAATGATGGCAGAACAGGTCTCTGGAATAATGATTCCCAGGGCCTGGGGAGAGATACCTGAAGAGAACTTCAAATCCTGAAGACTTCTCCCTGTCGCCAAGTACCTCAACGTGGCAACAAGCCTCTGCTCCGGAGTAATGGCTTGTCTCATGCAGGTATCCTGCCGGCTGATAAAGGGGGTCAGCAAAGCCAAAAGACGGTGAAAATCGGGGTCCGTCATCCTGAGAAAGTTCCTGAAATCATCAGGATTATTCTCCCGGATCTCACAAAGCAAAGGCATGTGCGAGAACTGGTCACGCTGAAGCAACCAATTCTTGGTCCACATACTCCTCATCACTCTGTTCATGGACGGGTCTTGGGTCAAAGCTAAAAGCCCGACACCAATTCCGCGTACAGCACGAACTCGGCGACGAGTACGCACGGGAAACATCGCTCAGAAGGTCACAAAAGGTCGGCTGGTCAGAACGGACAAACAGAAAGCACCGATAAACAGCAAGGCCTGAAAGAACGAAGTGAATACCAGCAACGAGCAGACAATAAGCAGTGCAAATCAAAGCGTCCTATATCAAGATATAGGCCGCAATGACCAACAAATGCGAACTGACTACACGCACTAATAAACAGATACGCACGACAAGCACAAACTGAAGAGCAGTAACGATCTGAGTCAGAAAACTGAGAAGCGCGAATCTTAAGTCACCAAACTTCCACTAACTCTCGATAAACACGGGATCAGCAGAAGGAGCCCAACGGGTGCCTGACGTGGTGCTGAACATCCCTTTTGTAATCTCGTGGACGACGACTTACGTCACGACGTTCTTCCGGACCGGATATTCCGACAACGTAGTCCGACCGTGTGTACGCAACGACAACATCGGACAAAGTACGTCGGACAAAGTCCGACCGACCTTGTCCGCGGATTGTCCGAGCGTGTGTATGGGGCTTTAGGGTTATCCCCACATACTTAAGAGACCATACTAGCGATACATGTACTCTCACCCTGCATGTTGACCAACTATGCGGGGCACCCAGTCTGAGCACCATTGCACAGGAGATGTCAATTTAAGCACGAGCACTTTGTATAACCACCTAATGGGACTTTATTAGCTTTGTGTGTGTTCTGCATGTATATATGAATTTGATCAACCCTAAGCGCAGCAAACCGTTTTTACATAAGAGTGGCAGTGCCATGTGTGTGGTGAGGGCAAGGAAGGGAGAAAAAGAGAAAGAGAACCTAACATGACATTTTTCAGGTTAATTTTATCAATGCCAAAAAATGTGATAACACTAACAGGTGTTTATTACTAGGAAAGCGCTTGGGTTTGTTCTGAACCCAGAAGAAAGCTGTCAGTGCCGTCCAATCATCTACAGACAGGTCACTCTCTGCCCCTAAGCTGCATTTATCATGTCGGTGACCTAATAGTCATGTGACCATTACCATATTAGTAAAAGGAATGGACTTTATAGGCACCAATGGTAAAAAAAACATACAAATTTATTAAACATAGAGATACAAAAAATAGTCATAATAAAATCATTATCTTGCATAGTAGATGCATGCAAAATTCTAACAATTTGTACCCTTTGTCCCGAAAATGCCTTACCGATCAAGGAAGTCTGATGACTCAAATGTAAGAAAAAGGCTTACCTCAGCCGGCTGATTATCAGAAATTCCCGGATCGTCTCAAGCTCCTCGTTTCGGATACTCAGGGTCACCTTTTAACCCCTCCTGGCTGACTCGCCATCTGACCTGGAAATTTATAGATAGGCAACTCCTATCCTCATATTGGTTAGTGGTTCCGAATTAATAATAACTACCGCAGTAGGGAACCGATACAAAAGATACGCTCAGCATCTTTCCAAATAACTGTTCTGCCTTATTATGACGCGATTGAAGGTTTTTATACACATGATTACGTAGGTATCACATTAATATTACAATTGTACGTTTATGGTAACAAGGGGCGTATCATAGGCAGGCTAATTCTAATCGGGACAAGAAAGAATATAAACATGTACTGAAAACATTATTAGTGCTGTATGCACAGTAAGGGCAGTGTGCAATACATACAAAATAGAATACAATTATATACAGAACTTACAAATTTCTATTACAGTCGTTAACCCTGAAGTGGACTGATGAGAAGACACATCACAACAAGTCCTTTAACGCTGTGTGGTATACAGTAGAACGCATTGCTCAACTAGTTTTGCAACTTAATGCTTCATCGGGAGCTCAGTAGCTGTTCTTGACACACACGCCATTACATATAGGCCTGCATCATGTTGGACCAGAAGGGTAATTGGTAGTAGAATAAGGTCAAAGTGATCATAGGTGGAATAGGGGCCCAAAGAGGCCGGGCACAAAGGTAAGCTTGCCAAACCACTGATGAATGCCAGAAGCGCTCATATGGTAATTATATTTCCTAGATTCTTTTTAAGAAGCAAGGGACAGCGCAGATATTTAGCAAAGTAGCTGGTCAAAAACCATAAATCCGTTCCATAAACCAGAACCAGGGCACATTAGGACCCAACATCAAAAAAAGTGGAGATCAATGTGTACCAACAGACCTCAGACACAGACGTACTGCTGTCTGTGATGAATTTGTATGTTTTTTTTTACCATTGTTGCCTATAAAGTCCATTCCTTTTCCTATGTGCTTTTTGATTTAAAATTACTTTGGCACTGTTTTATATTTAGACCCCCACAGTACCATCCTGTGATGGAGTCTCTGTATACTCGTTGATCCCCATTACCATATTAGGTCTATGATGTCACAAGCCCCTTTGTGTACCTGCAGCTGCGGAGGAGGAAAGGAGGGACCTAGGAAGGTGAAATATAACCAGATTGTACCTCATTTTGCAGTATTACAGAGTAGAATTTACTTTTTATAAACTCATTTTCTATTTAAATAATAATCATTAGATATAATTACTTGTTTCAGTCACTCTTGCTGTTACTAATTTCCTCTTCACAACCTAATGCAAATGCTTATTTTAGGAATACATAGATAAAAATAAAAATGCTGAAAGACGTTGAGTTTAAATTTTGTAATTTTGGTAATTGGTAATTTAATCTAAGGAAATAAGATCTAAAAAAAAAGTCCTCCTATTCTGGGTTACAATCCAATAGTGTGTCTAAATAAACCCTTCATAATGTAAATCCCTATGACCACAGATTTTTATATCTACACGATTTTATACTAATCATAAAAAAAAAATCATGCATGGAATTGAAATCGGATCAATCCAAATTTGTTTCAGGACTTATTACAGTGGTTTTCTCTAATGTGGATAATTCTTCCAGTTATTGTGACGTTACTCACCGAAACAGGAAGTGAGATTAAAATGTCTACTGCAGAGACACATCAGTAAGAGCTGGACAGAGGTTCTAACCTTTATCACTCAACCCCAGCAAATATTTTATTTTTTAGATTTGGTAAAGTTGCACTGCAGTGGATGGGTGTATACCCAAGACTTTTAGTTTTGGTTAGAGTAGAGAAGGACAGATAAGAGCTGAAGATCCCGGGAGCCGCACATCCGAACATGACCTGCTGTGTGTAGACAAGTGGCAGTCTCAGCCTGGACCCCCACTAGGCCACGCCCCCAACATGTTTCACTCCACCCACTGGAGCTTACTCATGGGATGGATAAAGTAGAGGAGGATTACGTTTTTTTTAAAATTACTTTTGTGTTCTGTTGGAAGATTTACTTTCACATACTGTTGAGTCTATAAAAGGAAGTTAGAGTAGATCTCTACAGTTGTCACCGAACCAAGTGTCTCATGTGAAGATTTCTCCTCCCCTCTTCTCTCTCTTGTGCCAACTCATAAGATTGGATTTCCCATCATTTTACTTTTCAGACAGTAGTCAATAAGACACGTAGAGGGTACATCTCTCCAGCAGGACACAGACAGCAAAAAAAGCTGGTTCTAAACCTTCCCTACTCCAATCAAAGTTACAAAACCGGTATGGCTTTACCTACACTTTAATTGTTTATATTTCTTTTAAGTTAGCTTTCACTGTCAGCAATCAAAATTGTCATTGCTGCCCTCCTCCTCAGAAAATGCTAGCTGCCTTAATGTCTCGGAAACCGTTTACCTGATACTTCAGCCCCTGCAACTTCATTATGAGAAGCTTTGCTGTAAAAGTTTCCTCAATATTTTAAAGACATTTACCTTAGATTTTTTTTCACAACACTGTGGCCCAGCTGCCAGCATCCTAGCAACTACTGTTAATGTGGCCCAGCTGCCAACATCCTAGCAACTAAAAACGCTGTACTTCATCCGTTTTTGGAATGCTGCTGGCTGAGATGCACATTCTCTCTGGTTGCTAGGATACTGGCGGCTGGGGCACACAGTGTCCATTGTTTCTAGGATGCTGGGGAACACAATGTCATTGGTTGCTATGAAACGGTCCCCTGGGGTGTACAGTGTCATTGCTTACTAGGATGGTGATGGATGGGGAACACAGTGTCATTGGATGCTTAGATACTGGTGGCTAGGGCACACAATGTTATTGCTTGCTAATATACTGGTAGCTAAGATACTAGATACTGGCGCAGTGTCATTGCTTACTAGCAGGCCCGGACTGGCCATAGGGCAGACTGGGCATTTGCCTAGTGGGCCAGAGCCACCCACTCCGTGGTCTGTTGATGACTAGGCCACACAGTGGAAGGTAAGCGGCTACCAAGGCCTGGACAGGGCTAACACAGGCCACGGCCACTGTTGTGGGTCTCTTCCCCACAACCCTGGCAGGTAATTGTGGGGGTCTGCGGGCAGGGGGCTTATCAGAAACTGGAAGACCTCTTTAACAAGGGGACCCCCAGATCCCCCCTTGTTTGAAATGGTAAGGGTGTACACCCAGGCTGTAAAGGTGACCCCGCTCCCTCTGACGCAAGGGAAAAGCTGGGCTTCCCCAGTGATGTATGGGTGACTCCACCCCCCTCTGATGTAATGCAGGTTTCCGTTGCATCAGAGGGGGGCGGGATCAGGTGACGGAGTGGCCCAGTCCTCCTCTGCAGACGGGATTCCCGCAGTGTCTCTGTGGAGACAGGATGCACTGCGCTGGACGTCGGAGAAGAGATCAGCCATCGCTGGACCCCGGAGCAGAGACCACCCATCGCTGGATAGCAAGAGTGGATTACCACCGCTGGAATCTTTTTTAATTTTTTTTTATTTTTAATAAAGGACTTTTCCCAAAGGTGTCAGTGTGTTTTTTAACAATTTTTTACACTTTCTTTGTGACATGGTAAGGGTACTTTTGTAGGATCTGGGGGTCCTCTTGTTAAAGGGGGCTTCCAGTTTCTGATAACCCCCCCCGCCCGCAGACCCCACAACCACCTGCCAGGGTTGTGGGGAAGAGACCCTTCTCCTCATCAACATGGGGACATGGTGCTTTGAGGGGTCACAGACCCCCAAAGCATCCTCCCAATGTTGAGGGCATGTGGCCTGGTACGGTTCAGGAGGGGGGGCGCTCTCTTGTCCCCCCCTCTTTTCCTGCGGCCTGCCAGGTTGCGTGCTCGGATAAGGGTCTGGTATGGATTTTGAGGGGGACCCCCACGCCAAATTTTAAAAAAAAATGGCGTGGGGGTCATTTTTTTTTAAATTTGACCCAGGGTTCCCCTTAATATCCATACCAGACCTGAAGGGCCTGGTAATTGAATTTCGGGGGAACCCCACGCTTTTTTTTTTTTTTCAATGACTGTTCTCTGTATTACGGGAGCCGACAATTCATTATAGCCGCGAGTGATTTTAAATAGCTTTTTTTCCTGCAAAAATTACACTTTGTGCAGGGACAGTTCTAAGCACGGGAAACATGCGCCCCTTTACATGCATACTATACACACCCCCCAGGTACGAAATTTAAAGGAATATTACACTTTTATTGTTTCACTTGAAGCATTATTAAAATCACTGCTCCTGAAAAAACTACCGTTTTTAAATATTTTTTTTGCATTGATACATGTCCCCTGGGGCAGGTCCCAGGTCCCCAAACACTTTTTATGACAATAACTTGGATATAGGCTTTTAAAATTAGCACTTTAGATTTCTCCCATAGACTTTTACAGGGTGTTCGCGGCTTTTCGAATTTGCTGCGAACACCCTAAATTGTTCGCTGTTCGGTGAACAGGCAATGTTCGAGTCGAACATGAGTTCGACTCAAACTCGAAGCTCATCCCTATTAAGGAGTGAAAAAGGAGACTACGTTAAGGTGAAAAACCTTAAAGAGGGAGTAAACACTTTTTTTTGGTGTTTTTTTTTCTTCCCGGCAAAGTAAAGGCATAATGTGTTAGTATGCATCGAAGCCCACGTCCTCCCCGCTGGAGGCTGCATCCATCTTCGCCCATCTTCCTTCCGGGGCTGCAGAATCCGGCTGTGTGACTGGCCGGAGCCGCGTGATGTCACTCCCATGCGTACGTTCCTTCAGAGTGCATGCGTCGATGACATCAGTGCAATATACAGTAAATATCTCCTAAACAGCGCACGTTTAGGAGATATTTACAGTACCTATAGGTAAGCCTTATTCTAGGCTTACCTATAGGTACAAATTATACAGGAAGGTTTTTTAAGGCTTTAGAACCACTTTAAGTCCGTTCCTAGAGGCAGCAGCCCAGGCCCCATAAAGGGCCCACAGTCACCTTCCTTCAAGTTGGGCACAAACTATTGGAAGGGATTTATTCGTACTGGTTCACTGTATGACCCACCAATGACAGATCAAGTCAGTCCAGCATGATCTTCAACCCCCAAAATCCTGCAACAAAATTGTGACTTTTGGTGAGGTTCTCCCAAAGGGAAATAATGTCTAAAGGGATGCAGACCCTGCAAATTTCTGCATTTACAGTTTTGCTGGCGCAGCAGCTGATTGCTAATTGTAAACCACCCCTATACAGATTATTTTTGCACATGGACACAGAAAAACAACCCGCTATTTCTCCAGAATAACAAAAGGTAGGAGTCTGCTACAAAGTTTGCTAAAATCCTTCCAATGTACATAGATCACCCAGAGGGAAATGTTTTCTTCCTAACAAAAGTGGAGTTACTCTTTAAATACCCAATGAAATAAATTAGCAAAAGTGGAAAAAAATGGATGTTGTGGTTAATGGAAAAAAACAAAGCATATCGGGAGCAATGGAATGCATTTATATTAATGGTGCATGGGGAAAAGTCTTATCTGATGCATGGAAAGAGGTGAAAGAGTCAATAACTATCTGATGGGTAAACAGCTAAGTACTAAGTTAAGTGAAGGAAAACCCTTCTAAAGAACAAAAGGGCGTATTTTAAATACAACTTGTAAATTTAGCTTGAAGCGGATTGACAAAGCATAGAGGATAAAACTGAAACCAATAGTAATGATGTGCGGGAAAAAAGTCAGAGGGAAGAGCGTCTATTGTGGCTCTGACCACAGCCAACTTCACCGGTGGTTGAACAGAACAACCTCCCCATCTAGTGGTGGCAGTCCGCATACCACTGCTCAGTATATTCATTCCTACCAGGAACATCATTGCATACATTCTAGTAGAGAATTGTACGCGTCATTGTTTATGCAGTGCTAGCTCGCAGTTCTCTGACGCCTGTTATGTTAAATCGTGGTCTCTCTGCATTTTGTGTATCAATGAAGAACGCCATTAGTGTACTAGCAGGGGGTAGACGCTGTAGTGTTATGTGTTGGCTAATTCTATATAAAGTTCTGCCAGAGAAAAAAATTCAGTCTGAGTGTGTATTGAACAGCAATAATCCAAAGATTCACAAATTTCATATTGGTCTAGAATGTTTTCAAGTAGATGTATTTCATGTTATCTTTTGTATCTGAAGAATTGCAAAATTTGGGATTCTGGGCAGTTTTGGTTCATGTAGGATCTGCATGCGTATACTCAGGCGATTTGCAAATCAATTCGCTCATCACCAGTGGTGTCGCTAGGGGGTGGCTTTTGGGGCTATAGCCCCAAATCTGGGGCCCATAGCCCCAAGTCTATGCAGGGGTCCCCAAGGAGAGGTTCTCTGGGGACCCTGATGTAAGTGGGGGACTCTCTGGGGACCCTGATGCAAGGGGATGCTCTCTGGGGAACCCTGATTTTAAGGGGGAGACTCTCTGGGGACCTTGATGCAAGGGGGAGGCTCTCTGGGGACCCTGATGCAAGCGGGGGGCTCTCTGGGGACCCTGATGCAAGGGGATGCTCTCTGGGGACCCTTATTTTAAGGGGGAGGCTCTCTGGGGACCCTGATACAAGGGGGAGGCTCTCAGGGGTCCCTGATGTAAGGGGAGGCTCTCTGAGGACCCTGATGCAAGGGATGCTCTCTGGGGACCCTGATGTATGTCGGGGGCTCTCTGAGGACCCTGATGCAAGGGGGAGGCTCTCTGGGGACCCTGATGCAAGGGGAAGGCTCTCAGGGGTCCCTGATTTAAGTGGGGATATATATATATATATATATATATATATATATATATATATATATATATATACACACACACACACACACACACACACACACACACACACACACACACACCACACACACACACACACACACACACACACACACACACACCACACACGTGTATATTACTGTATATACATGTGTATTCCCGCCCAAGCATATGACTTTCTTTACTACGCTGCTATGGGCTACAGCCCCAGATCTTTGGTAGACCTAGCAACGCCCCTGCTCATCACTATTATTTTTATAATACACGATTTATATAGCGCCAACAGTTTACGCATCGCTTTACAATGTAGAGGGGGGACAGCACAGTTTCAATACAGAAGGGACAGGAGGGCCCTGTTCATAGAGCTTACATTCTAAAGGGAGGGGGTGGTGGTACAAAAGGTAATAGATGCAGGGAATGATTTGATGGGGGATGGTTCTTGGACAGTTAGGTGGGTGTGGGATAGGCTTCCCTGAATAAGGGAGTTTCTTAGGAATCTCCTAAAGGTGGACAGGTTAGGGGCTGATCGGATATACCGGGGCAGGGAGTTCCAGAGGATGAGAGAGGCTCTGGAGCAGTCCTAAAGGCAAGCAGGGAGCTAGAGAGCAGGAGGTCCTGGGAGGAGCAAAGTACTTATCTTCTTTCAAGACAGTTAAATGGCAAGGAGAAATGAGAGTGATGCCGCCAAAGAGACATTTACAAGTAGAATGTATTTCATGTGGTAAATGCACTTTATGCACATGTGCATCTTTGACAACATCTTCCTCCCAGTCTCTGGGACACTTGCCACCCCCGACCACGGCACACTCATCTCACTCCCTCCCTTCCAGGTGCTCATGCCCACTTTCCTGGTTGGTTCCAAGCAGACCACGCCCACTTTATGAGCAGGCCCACCCTAATTACAGTGGAACTTTAGTCAGAAAATTAATTCCTAAAACTAGATTGCTTCAGGATACCCTTTTGCAGGTATAGCTATGTAAAGCTTTAAGATGCTGCTTAAAATCCAATAATGCACTGCCTCACCATGCTCTGCACATGCTAAGTTTGTAATGGTGGGTGGGTGGTTGGTCGTCAGGTCCTCCATGTTTCCCTCTTCATTGGGTGCCAAGCAAGGGTTACATGAGAGGCCTACCCTGGGGTGGGTTCTTCTGGGCTACACTAGGCACCTTGTATAGGGTCACTTTACTACACATGGGGGAACCTTTTGCTTTGTGCTGTCTTCATCAATCCCCTGGGACAAGGCTGAGGCTGCGGTGGGGGAATACTCAACCTTAAGGGGGCCTTTACTCTTATGCCGAGTACACACGATCGGAAATGCTGCCAGCAAAACTCTGAGAGCTTTTTTTTTTCCGAAAATGCGATTGTCTGTATGCGAAAATGCGATCGTCTGCTCGGAAACGATTTGACGCATGCTCGGAAGCATTGAACTTAATTTTCTCGGCTCGTCGTAGTGTTGTACGTCACCGCGATTTTGTCGGTCAAAAGTTCATAGAACTTTTGTGTGACAGTGTGTATGCAAGCCAAGCTTGAGTGGAATTCCATCGGAAAAAAACACCAAGATTTTTCAGACGCAAATTCCGCTCGTGTGTACGCAGCAATAGCGATGAATGTACACCATATACAGTTGCACTGCAACTATTCTCCAGTCTACTCTTGGTTCCTAGTGATGCAATAGAGATGGATTTTGCATTTAGGAAGGATATGCTGAGCTGTGTCAACATCCACCTATAAAGCGTTTTCCACTAGGGCCCGTCTCCACACATGCACCTAACTTAAAGAGGAGGGCCCACAAAAAAAAAATTTAAAAGTCAGCAGCTACAAATACGGCAGCTGCTGACTTTTAATAATCTGACACTTACCTGTCCTGGGGTCCACAGCCGGGCACCCACTGCGCATGCGTGAGCGGCGCCGTGATTAGACGCTCACTCATCTGGGACACATGACAGGTCCCAGATGACTGTGCGGTGCCTACGGGAAGTGATGTCATTGCCCGGGCAATGAAGGTGGCAGACTACGAGGGACCCCCTAGCAACAGGCATTTAGAGGTGAGTAAAACATTTATTTTTTTTCCAATTATTTTTTTTTTCTTTTTTTTTATGATTTTTGAACCTAATTTTTAGTTTTTGGTGGCAACACCACTTTAACTCTTGAACCTCTGTACAGGATGGGAACCTCTGCAGTGTGCATCCACTCCTGCTACTCGGAAGATAGACCGCTGGTGGAAGGAGTGCCAACATCTCTCTCACTGCTAGAGGCTGTTCCTCCTATAACAGGTACACGCTACCAACAGGGTTCTTGTTAAACTTATGTTGTTCAAGGTAACCACTCCATTTCGCACTGATGTCTTCATACCCCAATGTGTGAAGACCCATTCAATAAACTTTGTGTGCTGGTTAATTGCGTTACACCTCTTTAGTAACTTCAGAACAGGCAAAGAGAACGTTTTCAATACTTGAAGTGTCACAAAACCCACATCATAAAAAACGATCAATAAATGCTGTTATTCATGCTGTTCATACTTTCTCGCTATGAGATTTGTTTTCTGTATTCTGCAAAAAAGCTGGTTAAACCTGCTGCTCTCTATCTCCACCTTCTGTCCGTGTCCCCAATTCTCAGTGAGTTTCCAATGATGAGCATTTCCTCCTATCAGTAGTTCTTAACTCCTGTCCTCAGGGCCCAGTAACAGGCCAGGTTTGCAAGATAACTGAGATACATCACAGGTGATATAATTTGCTGCTCAGTGATTGCAGTATTCTAGTCTGCATCTCCCCAAGGTAATACTTAAAATCTGGCCTGTTAGTGGGTCCTGAGGAGTTGAGAACCACTGCATAGCTCCCAACTGTCCCTGACTTTGAGTGACTGTCCCTGATTTGGAGCAATGTCCCTCTGTCCCTCATTCCTTCTCATTTGTCCCTCATTTTGGTCTGATCTAGATAAATAAAAAGTGCATTTTATATACATCAAAAAGTGTTTTCCAGCACTAAACCTTTCATCTTATTTCTAAATTGCTGCATTTGTAAATCCCAAAAGCCAATATAAAGGAATAGTAGTGGTATAAAAAAAAAGCACTTGTGGGTTTAACCAATCTTGTTTTTTTTGTACAATTCTCCTTTAAGGGGGCGGGGCCAGGGGTGTGTCCTATGCCTGCATACTTTTGCTGATAGGTGTCCCTCATTTCCATCTCAAAAAGTTGGGAGGTATGCCACTGTCCTATCACATCTGACTACTCAACAGTAGTCTGTGACTAAAGTGTCATACATGTGGGCGCATGGGTGTATACACAGTGGTAAATGACAGCCCACTCCCTCCCTCCTCTATGTCCACTAACCAGCTAAACACAATGGGGTGGGGTATTGCATGTAGATTAATGAATGCTTCATCTCCCTGTTATTCTAAGACACAGGCTGGAGGGGTATGACACTGCCTGTGACTGCAGAAATCCACCCACATCATGTTATTTCCACAAAATAATAAAGATTTAATTTTAAGTACCGTATTTAAAAATCAGTGGAAAATAGAGGGTGCATCTTATACAATGCAATGAGGGAGACAGGGCAAGGCTGCAATGAGGGAGACTGGGCAAGGCTGCAATGAGGGAGACTGGGCATGGCTGCAATGAAGGAGACAGGGCATGGCTGCAATGAGGGAGACAGGGCATGGCTGCAATGAGGGAGACAGGGCATGGCTGCAATGAGGGAGACAGGGCATGGCTGCAATGAGGGAGACAGGGCAAGGCTGCAATGAGGGACTCGGGGCAAGGCTGCAATGAGGGAGACGGGGCAAAGCTGCAATAAGGGGGAAATGGGGCAAAGCTGCAATGAGGGAGACGGGGCAAAGCTGCAATGAGGGAGACGGGGCATGGCTGCAATGAGGGAGACTGGGCAAGGCTGCAATGAGGGAGACTGGGCAAGGCTGCAATGAGGGAGACTGGGCAAGGCTGCAATGAGGGAGACTGGGCAAGGCTGCAATGAGGGAGACTGGGCAAGGCTGCAATGAGGGAGACGGGGCAAGGCTGCAATGAGGGAGACGGGCAAGGCTGCAGATGGACACTGATAAGGCTGCATCGATGGGCATTTAAATGTAAGTTTTTTTTTTTCCTTAAACTTCCCTCCTAAACTTGGGGTGCATGTTATACATCGGCACGTGTTATACGCCGATAAATGCGGTATATATTTGTATGACAATTTAAAACACTTTATTTATGTTTGTTTTTTTACCCAGTATTCCAAATGCTGTTTTTTTTTTTTTTAACATGTGACCAGCAGCAGCTAGAAGCTCCTCCTACCTATGTTAACTTGCAGAAAGGCTGGGAACGATCTAGGTCATGTGACAGCTGTATATTGATTAGGAAAAAGGTACTTTTTTAGTAAAATAATTACAGTGCCATCATCCACATACAGAAATTGGAGGGAGAATGTCAAATAAACAGAGTGTGTTTAGTATCACTTTAAGAAAAGCAGAAAATTTACATTTCAAAGTCCAACAAACAAATGCAAAGTTTTTCCTACATTCCTACTCCTAACTACAGGCTTGAGCTGTCCTGGCATACCTGCAAAGGTGAAGTCCAAGCAATTTCAGTCCTTCAGAGGCACTGTAATCCTGTCACAGGATTACAGGCCTGGACTGGGACAAAACATAGGCCTGGGCATTTTAGACTGAGCAGTCCAGTATTATCCCCTAAGTGTAAATCCCCCAGCAATATACCCCCCCCCCCCCCCCCCAGTGTAATTCCCCCTCGTAATCTCCTATGTAAATTCCCCAGCATAATCCCCCATTGTACTCCCCTTGTGTAAATCATTGTAATTCCCCCAGTGTATTCCCCACAGTGTCATAAAAAGTGTTTGGGGGACCCGGGTCCTGCCCCAGGGGACATGTATCAATGCAAAAAAAAGTTTTAAAAATGTCAGTTTTTTTCGTGAGGAGTGATTTTAATAAGTGAAACAACAAAAATCAAATATTCCTTTAAATATTGTGCCTGGGAGTGTAATGCATGTAAAGTGGCACAGTTTTCCCGTGTTTAGAACAGTACCACAGCAAAATTTAATTTCTAAAGGAAAAAAGTAATTTAAAACTGATCGCGGCTGTAATGAATTGTCGGATTTCGGCAATATAGATAAAACTCAGGTCTGGTATGGAAATTAAGGGAATCCCTGCACCCAATTAAAAAAAAAGGGCGTAGGGGCCCCCCAAAATTCATACCAGAACCTTATCCAAGCACGCAACCTGGCAGGCCACAGGAAAAGAGGGGGGACGAGAGAGCGCCCCTCCTCCTGAACCGTACCAGGCCACATGCCCTCAACATGTGGAGAGTGCTTTGGAGTAGGAGGGCCACTCGGTGACAAAAACGAGTGACCCTCAACCCCCCGCTGATGCCTCGTGACGTCAGAGGAAGGTGGGGTTACCCGTTTACGTCACCGAGTGGCCCTGTCCTCAGCTATATAAGAGCTGTCACCAAGAAGAAGCGTCACTCAGCGGGAGCCTCCCATGGAGGTGGAGCTGTTGCGTTTTTTTTTTTCTTTTTTCGGCTCGTCGGGCAGCATGATAGAAGATGGACATCGCTGGACATTTTTTTTTTTATCTTTTAATAAAGGACTTGTCCCTAAGTATCTCCTGTCTTTTTTTTTTACTATTTTTGACACTTTCTTTTGGTGAAATGGTAGGGGTGCAATGTACCCCTTACCAATTCACATAGGGGTGCCGGGATCTGGGGTCCCTTGTTAAAGGGGGCTTCCGGATTCCAATAAGCCCCCCGCCCGCATAACCCCACAACCACCGGGCAAGGGTTGTGGGGATGAGGCCCTTGTCCCCATCAACATGGGGGCAAAGGTGCTTTGGGGGGCTACTCCAAAGCACCTTCCCCATGTTGATGGCATGTGGCCTGGAGGGGGGGGGGTGGTCTCTCGTCCTGCTAGGTTGCGTGCTCGGATAAGGGTCTGGTATGGATTTTGGGGTAATTTTCTTTTTTAAATTTGGCGCAGGGTTCCCCTTAAATTCCATACCAGACCTGAAGGGCCTGGTATTGATTTAAGGGGGCCCCCACGCAATTTTTTTTTATTTTTGTTCGGGGTTCCCCTTAATATTCATACCTGACCCAATATGTCCGATGGAGCCTACACATGGTCGGAATTTCCCATCGAAACATTTTCCGTCGGAAAATCTGACCGTGTGTACGGGGCATTAGAAGTGTTCTCTCCCGTTGTCCTATACTTGTTCTCTCATGTGCCTCTCCTTTCAGGATCTTGACACTCCTCCTGGATGCACCCAAGCCCTGACCATGGGTCACCCCCCCCCCCCCCCCAGACTGGGGAGTTTCCTGTGGTCCCCTGACAGCCTCCACACCTCTCTCACTCCATCTCTTCCACCTGACAACCCCTCTCCAGCTGGGCTGACCCCAGGTATTTAAGGAGGCCTGCCCTCTGCCAATCCAAGTTTGGGATTGGTCAAGGCTCCTTAAGATACCACAGGCAGCTCTACCTCTCTTCCCCTCCTCTCCTTCTAGAAAATGCTAGAAGGAAGAGAGGTAACTGAGAAGTGACAGAGTCATAAGCTGCTACCCTGAGCCACTCCCAGCCCAGAATGAAAACAAACAGGCCTAGAAATTGCCCCAGCCCCTGTTCAAATACAATCCGGGGACAAAACCAGGGACAGACTTGGTCCAGGGATAGTGTCCTCAATCCGGGGACTGTCCCTGGAAACCGGGGATGTCTGGTCACCCTAATGTAGGATGATACCACTTCCAGAACATAATTAAGATAGAATGTAAAATTCCCTTTAACACTTTGCTGGAAGGGGCTGCTGTGGTGCTCACCTTCCAATGTTACAAAGACTTCCTATTTTGAATGTTTGCCCTAGGCCTTCTGGCATCTTCCTAAAATGGAAAGCCTCCTATTCTATACAGCTATATGGCTCCTTTCTTCCCAGATCTAGATTCAGACCACACAAACAGCTTCTCCTCAACCTTGTATAGAGAAGGGGCAGAGTATCACAGGAATAAAAGCCCCATGAAACAAGAGGTCTTACGAGGGAAACCCACTACATATGTAAAGGGAATCCCCCTTGCAACTAGAAAGGAAGGGATGGTAAAACAGGCACACCAACAAAAATAAAAATCTGACAGGGGTTCTAACTTTCCCCTGCTCTACTAAAAAAAAAAAGCATGTGGTGTTGGAGAATTCCAATTGTTATGTCCTCGCATAGTGACTGAATTATGAGACAGACATTTAATGACAGCAGACCTACAGTCCAACTCCAGTCTAACTTACTGCACTAGTCCTGCTGCGTAATAAAAATAGTAAGTAAAACTGTGAAATACTCGCCATTCTTCAGGAAACCATATGTTATCTGGTCACATGGCCATTGGTGACGCATTTGTCACCTGTTATCTGCTGAGTGGACAATGGTTTAGACCAGCCTTTTTCAACCAGGGTGCCTTCAAGTTTTTTCAGGGGTGCCTTGGCAAAATGCCTGAAATTTTGTCTAAAAATTGTATACAAACCAGGGGGTCAAGCCTGCCTTTTAATTACACAAAGCCACAGATTTTCATTGTGCACCATTACGACCTTCTTGCCATCGGCATCCAAACAACCAATGACATCACCAGTTCATAAGTTGTAAAACTATTAGAATAGTTTTTTACATTTTAGAATGGGGTGCCTCGAGATTGTCCATAATTCTAAAGGGTTCTTCGAGACTGTCCATAATTTTAAGGGTGTCATGACTGGAAAAAAAGGTTGAGAAACACTGTTTTAAACTATGATTTGAAGGCTTCCGATACAAACCTAGAATTAAGCCTGTAAGAGGGTGATGTAATGTGGCAGGCACTGTTTTCACGTTAAGTGATGATACCACAAGAGTGGGTGATAGCACTGTGAGTGTGCATATCTGTGGCAAAAGGGGAACCTTGCAGAGTACTGATGTGTCCTTGGAACTGAACATATGGGTGGTTCTCCTGAGTAAAGCAGTGTCTGACTGGACAGTAAGCTTTCCCAAGATTTGGTCATCCATTTTGCACCCAGAGAGGACCCATAGCGCCTGCTGTGCCAGTGAGGCCCACCTATAGTGCGGGAAGTACCTTGATAGGGTCAGTGCATAGGCTGGCTAGTGGGTGATAGGCCTAGTACAAGGAAAGGTTTCCAACAAGTAGAGGCAGTGGGGAAATCCCCTGGATATTGCTGTAAGTTTGGGGAAGGACCATGTACAAGACTTCACCCTAATTATAGATGTAACATGGTGCAAAAGGAGAAGTTGGCATTTAATTTGTCTCCACCTTATTATGTTATAGGGTTCTACCCCCTACATGCTGAAATACGGCCCCCTGTTACACCAACAATAACACTTGGGGGAAAAAAATCAAAGTGCCCTGATTGAAAAGGTGCTGTGCCAGGAGTCTGCTGATAACTGGCACATGGATAGTTCATTTTGGGTCTCCTGTGCTTGGACAAAATCAAATCACAGGGCCAAGGGCATGGGGTGAGTGTCCTTGCATTCATTGACAGACATTAAAGTGGAAATTGATTCCCAAAAGGCAGTTTATTCTGTTTAAACACCCTATGTTTCCCCTGTCCCCGTACCCTGTCACCATTCTAGTCCTGCAGTATCCTGAGACACTTACCTCACATCTCCCAGAAGGCCACAGGATCAGGCGCACAAAGAGGCCCGAGGGTGGGCACAGTGTGTCATCTGCAGCTGGTTGCTTGATCCTGGAGGAGGCAGCCAACTAAAGAAGACCAAGATGGCAGCCTAGGATCCTGTCTATGTCATCTGAACAGCAGATTGCAGTGGGACAGCCCTAGACATGTGCATTCGTTTTCGTCTGAATGCATTTTCGTCCGAATTTCAGGTATTTTCGTTATCGTTTTAACTAACGATAACGAATGTGCAGAATCCGAAAAACGAAAGATCCGACATAAACAAATGCTTTATTTTCGTTGTGACAACAGTTCGATATAGATAGGAGATTCGCCGCTGACAATAACAATCTGTGTCTATTGAACCTGTGGTTGAATGTGCCTAACCTTAACTCTATTAGTCCAAGATTATTCTACATAGAGAGAAAAGATTTGACGTAGAGAGAAAAGATTTGACGTAGAGAGAAAAGATTTCTGCTGGAATTGGGTGGAATTGCAGCTAAACTATACAGAGTCATACAGTTTAGCTGCTCCGTCGAAACTTCTTTGAACATTCGTCAGACAACATAAGCCTTCAATGACAGATTCAACCTTAATTCATTTGGATTTTCAGACTAATGCAATTTTTAACGAAAAACAAAATAAAAACGCATTTCGGGAGTAACTAAATTTATTTTTCGGACAAAAACGAAATTCTGAAACAAAATATTTCAGTGTGCACATGTCTAGACAACACTGGATTCATTGCACAGGTGTGTATTTTTTAGAAAACTGCAGCAATACAGATAAGAGGGGTGAACAAAAGATGGGGGGGGGGGGGGGGTTCACACTTCTTTAAAAAAACTGCTACAGGGGATAATGAGATCCAATCATGGCCTAAGTACTGTAGCTCCTTATAGCATAGTCTGTCTGTCTACCTGCTTAAGGAGCACTGCTGTAGGGAATACTCTTGACATGGCACTACTCCCTCCATTGGCATAAACGTCCCAGCCTATTTCTTTCCATCAGGACAGGGTCTTGGTTCCTTCTTTCCTGCTTAGTCCAGTGATGTCCAATCAAGGCCTCAGTACTGAACCTTCTCATAGCATAGTCTGTCTATGTATCTATCTTTCAGAACACTGGTGCAGCAGATCATCTTGCCATAGCACTGCCCATCCATTGGCATATCCTAACACTTTCCATCAGGACAGAGTCTTGGTTCCTTCACTCCTGCTTGGTCCAGTGATGTCCAATCAAGGCCTTAGTACTGAACCTTCTCATAGCATAGTCTGTCTATCTGATTTAAGAACACTGGTGCAGCAGATCATCCTGCCATAACACTGTCCATCCATTGGCATAAAAGGCACATCCTAACACTTTCCATCAGGACAGGGTCTTGGTTCCTTCACTCCTGCTTGGTCCAGTAATGTCCAATTAAGACATCAACACTGAACCTCCTCGTAGCATAGTATGTTTGTCTATCTATGTCTGTCTATCTATCTACTTATATGTATGGCTTAGTCAATTTGTAGATGACATTGAGATAATTAAAATCAAAGGCAATAAATTAAACAAGACCAAATAAAGATAATTTACTGACATCATTTGATTCAGAGGAATCAAGAAAATCCTACGGTTTTGAAGAACAAGATAGATATAAGATGAGATCTTGTTTTCCTCATACACATGGCGAAGAAGTACACATCCATTAACATATATAAACACACTTCTTTTGTTCCTACACAATGAGGAAGGTGACAGCAGCCTGATGTAGGCAGTCCTGTGAATTTGATTAATACGCATAATAAGGCTGTCATGGGAATGTATACATACAGTGCGCGTGTCATCAATCTCCCGGCTGTAATAAATTCATCGCCTCCAAAGCCTGCCGCCGCTAAGGAAACCACTCGACTGCATAAAAAGGAACAAACAAGACGGGATCCTCCTCATTTCTTCTCTCCGACCTGACAGGACTTCTCAGGGTTGAATGCGGCCACTCATGTTACATTTATGGGCAAGGCTGATCACAAACTGTACTTTATTTGTATGCCTGGAGATTGCTGGAGTTTTAGAGGTTTGTTTTCTACGAACATGCTGTAAGAGTGGTCATAAACCATTTCGTATACACGGTTTTCCAAAGACTGCACTACCTATTATGCCATCTGTGTTATACAATGCAAATTTGTTCCTATGGTATATGAAGTCCAATTGAAGTCTTACACCTTTTAACCACTTGTCTACCGGGGGGACATTTTTTAATCTTTTGTACAATCTGCATTTTTTTTTCTAGAAATTACTATAAACCCCCCTCATAATTATATATATATATATATATATATATATATATATATATATATATATATATATATATATATATAAATATAATATAATATTTTTTAAGTTAAAAATACAGTTAAATCAATTTTAATGTAAACAACCATCATATAATACCCAATTTTTGTTACAAAAATAAAAGCTGGGGTGGGGTCAAATAAATGGATACCAACCATGTCAAGCCTTAAACCACTTGCTGACCACCCCCCGCATATGTACTGCGGCAATGTGACTCATCTGCGCAAATGGCTGTACTGGTATGGTGATTTGTGCACTAGCATTCGTGGGCTCTGATTGGCCAGCATGGGAGCCAATCAGCGGGTCCTGTGGACTCTATGTCCGCCGGCCACCCGCAATCGTTTCCCGCAGAGACAGAACGGAGATCTGCCGAAGTAAACAAGGCAGATCTCCATTCTGTCAGGGGATGACACTGAGTTCCGTCTTCCTGCTAAGCAGGAAGACGGATCTGTGTGTTTCCCCAGTCACACAGTCTGACCGCCACACAGTTAGAAAACGCAAACGGGGAACACATTTAACCCCTTGATCGCCCCTGATCTTAACCCCTTCTCAGCCAGTCTCATTAGTACAATGTCAGTGCATAATTTTAGCACTGATCACTGTAATAATGTCACTGGTTCCCAAAAAAGCGTACAAAATGTCAGTTAGGTGTCTGATCTGTCCGCCGCAATGTAGCAGTCCCGCTAAAAATCACTGATCGCCACCATTACTAGTAAAAAATAAATAAAAATGCCATAAATCTATCCCCTATTTTGTAGACGCTATAACTTTTGTGCAAACCAATCAATATACGCTTTTTGGGATTTTTTTAACCAAAAATATGTAGAATACATATTGTCCTAAACTGATGAATACATAAATTTTTTTAATATTTTTTTTTTGGATATGTATTGTAGCAGAAAGTAAAATAAATATATATATTTTTTTTTCAAAGTTGGCGGTCTTTTTTTGTTTATAGTGCAAAAAATAAAAAAATGCAGAGGTGATCAAACACCACCAAAAGAAAGCTCTATTTGCGGGGAAAAAAAGGACGTAAATTTTGTTTGAGTATAACGTTGCATGACCGTGCAATTGGCAGTTAAATTAACGCAGTGCTGTATCGCAAAAAATGGCCTGGTCATTAAGAGGGTAAATCCTTCCAAGGCTGAAGTGGTTAAAGGAGAAGTAAAGCCAAAGCTTGTTTGGCTGTACTTCTCCTGTGGATTACAGGAGTGCAGTTCGTTCTGCACTCCTGTGACCCATTTTCAGCAGACAGCGGGCTGAAGCCCACCGTCGGCTGACATCATGGACCTGGTCCAGCCTCGGGAAAGATTGCGACCATATGGTCGGGATCCGCCCACATACCTGGACCGGCAGCCGGCTCAGCCTCTCAGCGAGCCGCTGAGAGGCTGAGCCAGTCGCTCCCACCCTTTTCACAGCCCAGAGCTCCGATGAGCGTGGTGGGCAGAGCAGAGAGCCGGAGACTGACGGTCACCAGCTTTCTGCTCAGGGAGCACTGAGACCACCACTGATCGCTCGGTTCTCGGTCTGGAAGGGGTTGCATTAAGGTGAAAAAACATCCAACGGTTAGCTGCCCCCCCCCCCCCCCCCCGTTTACTTACCTGAGCCCTTGAAAGTCCTGCGTCGTGAACGTGATGGCTTCTCGACCGGGCTTCTCGGCTCTTCTCAGCTCATTCATTGGATGATTGATAGCGCAGCCATTGGCTCCCACTGCTGTCAAATCTATGATGCAGCGTGCCAGGGGGTGGGGCCGAGTGATAAAGTCGGCGGCTATAGCCACCGACTCTATCACAGGAGCGTGCCCACAAACTAACCTCCTTGGGAGAGCACTTCCCACAACGGGGGTTAGCTGATGCGGGGAGGGACCCCAGAAGACGAGGTTCTCATACTTCTCTTTTAAAAGTCTGCATGCCCTTGAAATCACAAAAAAAGGATCTTGCCCAAAATTAACAAATGTTCCCGATCTACTCCTGTTCTTCCAGCATTAGCAGTTTACCACAGAAGAAGAGGGGAGTCCAGGAACCACTGTGGGTGTCGCCGACAGCGGGGCCACCTGTAAAAATGATCAGGGGGATCTAGAGCCCCCAGATCACTTTTTACCTGAAAGCCCATCATGGATTCTAAAAATCCCCACCAAGCTCATTCATGCAGCAACAGCTGTGAGCTTGCTTTAACCCTTAAATACAAAGATGTTCATGCTGCTCTGTGCTGGCATAGCTCATTAACAGCTACACCCTCAGCACAAATGCCCTTGCTGACGCTTGTTTGGCCGAGAAGGGGAAGAGCTATGTCTGGCCAGTTCTGTCACTCACTGCTAATCACTGAGGGCACTGGGGTATGGGACTGCACATATGTCATTTTAAGCGCACTGCAAACTACGTTAAAAGGAATATGGATGCGCACTATAAAAACAGAACTTTTTTGTACAATTTCTAGCTGAATGCATATCTATCCCTCTAACTTCAATTGAAAAAAAAAAAAAATCTGCTGTTTTAACACAGTAAACAAACTGAAAACAAGCATGAATGTATTATTTGCCTCAACTATTCTTTGTGCCTGAAACACTGGAACACCCACCCTTCAGATCATTGTTGTTTTTTTATTATTTAGAAAGAAGTGAAAATAGGCAATTACCTTATTTGCCTGTTCATGCAGTCATTGCAATGCTTTATGCAATTACCATATTGTATAGATTTTTCTATATCGGTAAAAGGCCAAACTTGCAGACGCCCAAATTCCAGCCCAAAAATGTTTTAAGTATTGAACAGAGTGGGTAAGAGCCAGGGACGTGCAGTTAGGGGAGGCAGGTGGGGCAGAGCCTCACCTGTCATGAACATAAAAAAAAAGAAAAAAAAATCACCTCCCCAAAAAAACATTGAGTTTCGAGGGGTAGATAGCCGAAGTCCTATGGTCAAAATTTGAGGCTCTTACTACCTAAAGTTCCAGAGACACGGGGCTTCTTGTGCAGCCTGTCAGAAGCTACATACAGAGCAGCCAGTTTAACTGCTTGCCGTCCTGCCGCCGCAGTTTTACCTTACGTCGCTTCGCCTTTTGGCCACTAGGGGTACGTGCGCGCTCGCAGCATGTGCCCGGAGCCATTGCGAGTGCCTGCCGGGCACCCGCGATCGCTTGTGACAGAGCGAGAACCAGGATCTGTGTGTGTAAACGCACAAAGCCCAGTTCTTTCAGGGGAGTAGAGACGGATCGTGTGTTCATACTAAATATGAACACCGATCTCTCTCTCTCTCTCCTCCTAGGCAGTCCCATCCCCTCTACAGTTAGAACACACCTAGGGAACACAGTTAACCCCTTGATCGTCCCCTAGTGTTAACCCCTTCCCTTCCAGTGACATTTATACAGTAATCAGTGCATTTTTATAGCACTGATCGTTGTATAATTGTAAATGGTCCCAAAAATGTGTCAAGTGTTCGATTTGTCCGCCACAATATCGCAGATAGCTGCCATTACTAGTAAAAAAAAATAATAATAAAAATGCCATAAATCCCCTATTTTGTAGATGCTATAACTTCTGCGCAAACCAATTGTAGCGCCCACACTTTGCTAAAGTGTGCGCTATCATGTAAATGTAGTTATTCCTCAGAACTATAAAAGAGTTCTGGGGGTTAATTGTACAGGGTTTACTTTGGCATCAGTTTGACTGGGCTGTACTGAAGTTACGCTTGGTCATAGGTGCAGTGAGGCACCTGTGACAGGCTGAGAACCAAGCCTGGTTGGACGTGTTGGGTACCAATCTTTCCCGGAGCCAATCAGTGGGCGCGTCTGGCCCCGCTGTGTAGTCTGGGAAGGGGTATTTAAGGGGCTGAAGTCGCATGTTCAGGGTTCGGCTGCTGCTTTGATTCCTGGTTCTGGTCCGGGGTAGCCCCGCAGGGGGTCCCGGGCCCAGTAGTGTCTGCCGTCCCCACGAGCATGGCCGCCACGACCAGCCCCAGAGGCCCTCCTGGTCTGGGATGGGGATCCGTCCGTTCCAGAGCCTCGGAACTGGCTAGTTCAAGGCCCAGTAACTGAAGGAGGATTCGGAAGGCTTCCACCATAGATACAGTGGAGCAATGAGCATAACCACCTAGAAACAGAAAATGTATTGTTTGCAAGATCTACAAGTAAAAATAATGGGAAACATCCTAGCCACTAGCCAACCAGCGCACGATGATATACGTCGGCACAATGGCATGGCTGGGCAAATGGGCGTATAGGTACGTCCCCTTTAAGAAGCGTCATTGTGGGTGTGCACGCACCCGCCGCGTGCTTCGTCACCATGACTGCGGGTCCCCGCGGACTCGATGTCTGCCGGGTGCCCGCGATTGTGTCACGGAGCAGAAGAACGGGGAGATGCCTTTGTAAACAAGGCATTTCCCCGTTCTGCCTAGTGACATGACAGATATCACTACTCCCTGTCATCGGGAGCAGTGATCACTGTCATGTGATTTGAAGCCCACCCCCCCACAGTTAGAATCACTCCCTAGGACACACTTAACCCCTTGATCGCCCACTAGTGTTTAACCCCTTCCCTACCAGTGTCATTTACACATTTTTTTTTGGCACTGATCGCTGTATAAATGACAATGGTCCCAAAATAGTGTCAAAAGTGTCCGATGTGTCCGCCATAATGTCGCAGTCACGATAAAAGTCGCAGATCCCAAATTAAAGACTTTCTGGGCAGAGGTCAGACGTATCTTTTAGATTATTACAGATTATAGGATACCAGAGGACCCGGCCTTCTTTCTTCTCCACGCGTCCCATATACCAGAAAAGGTATATAAGAAATCTGTGATATGACACCTTTTTAGATGCCGCTAAGGCTTGTGTTCCTTTAACATGGAGATCGATGTCACCACCGACGATGGGGGTGTGGTTGCGTAAAGTGAAAGAGATCAGTAAATTAGAAGACCTGGTCCTTTCTTCACGACATCAATAAGAGAGATTTTCCGAGACCTGGTCTCCTTGGAATACTTTCCTGGCCTCGGAGGAAGGAAGCACCCTTCTTGATGGCAATTTGAAGAGTTAAGGCAGACATTTAAGGACCTTACTTAAACCTTCCCTGGTGGAGGCAAGTGTACTGGAGGTGTATCTCCATGGATTGACTCTTTCCTCTTTTTTTCCTTTTTTTTTTTTTTTTTTTCTCTCTTCCTGTTTTTTTTTTTTTTTTTCCTTTTTTTATTTTATTTTATTTTTTATATATATAATGGTATAAAATTGACTGGGACAAGCCCGAGATTACAAGTGAGGCAGTATATAGGATATTGGGAGGATTAATAGTTATTTTTTTATTTTTTTTGATGCAGATTTAATTTACTGTTGGATGATATAAAATCATGTTTCAAGTGTGTTTAAATATGTATACGCTTCCTTATGTATACTCTCAAGTGTGTTCTATGTTTAAAATAAATAAAATAATTGAAAAAAAAATTGCAGATCGCCGCCATTACTTATTTATTTTTATTTTTTTCTAAAAATATGTAGACGAATACGTATCGGCCTAAACTGAGGACATTTTTTTTTTTTTTTATTTATATTTTTTGGGGGTATTTATTATAGCAAAAAGTAAAAAATATAGCTTTTTTTTCTAAATGGTCGCTCTTTTTTTGTTTATAGCGCAAAAAATAAAAAACGCCGAGGTGATCAAATACCACCAAAATAAAGCTCTATTTGTGGGGGAAAAAGCACATCAATTTTGTTTGAGTGCAACGTCGCACGACCGCGCAATTGTTAGTTAAAGCGACGCAGTGCCGAATCGCAAAATGTGCTCTGGTCAGGAAGGGGGTAAAATCCTCCTGGGGCTGAAGTGGCTAGAAAAGAAAATGAATACAGGCACCACATCTAAGGACCAGTTAGCTGCAATGCAATATATTGTATTTTTGTTCCTGGGTTAAAATATGCTTTTATTTATTTAAAAAAAATAAAAATGTAATTTCAATCTTATTTCACTGGATTTCTGCTACAATCATCCATTTCTCTTTGATGAAATCAGTTGTTTATTTATCAAATCGTTGCAATAGTATGGCCTATTTTTGAAAGCTTTGATTCTATAACGAGAGCAATCGCATCATCAAAAGTGTTAGTCTGTGTTTTCTTGTGTTTAGAATTTCAAGTCTCCACTGTGTCAAAAACTTTGCAGAAGTAATCGGAGAGAGAGCCGTGTAGCGAGTGAGGTGCTGAGCAGGCCTCCCAGTGGGAAGACGTGATGTAGAGAAGGTCTTTGGAGGATCTGCCAAGGCGGTGCAGTCATCCTTCAGTCCTCTCTTCATAGACGCCCAGTGGTGGAATGAGCCAAAGGTAAAGTAGCTGTAAGGAGCCAATTATAGATTGAAGCCTCTGGGGACATACAGCTGTATGTATCTGTGTGCCAAGCCACACTATGGTAGAGTAGCACTTGAAAAATAATTGTGTGACAAATATTAGCGTCTGCAAGACTTAAAGTGGATGTAAACCCCTTCTCGTCCTTTCTAAACTACTGCCATAGTGTTTATCTATAAGGATATACATGCCTCCTGCATGTATCCATGGGCGTCCGCAGGTAGGGGCAAGGGGGGTCAAGTGCCCCCCCCCTGGAATCAGGGATCAGATCTTAAATTCAGCACAGTTGTGTCTCTATCGAGGTGCCACACCCGGGTGCCACCCAGTGGGGTGACACCATTAAGGTGCTGTCAAGTGTAGTGTGACTTTGGGCTCTTTTCCCTGCTCAGTCCAGCAGAGAACTTGGCGGTGCTGTGACAGAAGAATGGCGAGCTGCGGGCTATCAGAGGTTTCTCCCCCTTGTCCCACCCATTCTTCTGTCAGGGAGAAGAGACGGGAGCTCTCACCAGGTTCCCCACCCAGCTTCCTGCCCTGCTCCGTTCCTTTCCTATTGGCCATAACTGAGGGCCAATCAAAGGCGACTAGGAGAGGCAAGCTTCATGGGACAGGTAGTCCCAAAAGATTGGCGGCTCCATTTTCCACAGGGAGGAGGCTACAGCTCGATCAAGAGAGAGATTGAGAGACTGCAGCCTGGAAAGAAGCTGAGGGAGAGAGTGCTACAGGATGAGGAGTGTGCTGGGCGGAAGCCAGAGAGAGAGAGAGCCTGCCAGGGCCACAAAAGAGTCATGCTGTCCAGCACCACCAGAGAGAGAGCCACACTGGCCAGCACCACCAGAGAAAGACTGAGCCACTACAAGGGTACAGACATGCTACACTACTGACCAGTGTCGTCCCCGGGGAACCCAGAGTGAACGATCGTCCAGCCAGAGTGATCACTGCTGTAGTTTCGCTGGGTCTGGTAAGAGAGCCTGTTGGCCATTACCCATTACTTATCCTAGGGACTGTAATACGTCTGCAGACTCTGACCATAATAATGTGATAATGACATTGTCGAAAAGGGGCGGTGCATGGGTGACCCTAAAATTATGCCACCCCCTGAAAAAAGTTCTGTGGACGCCCATGCATGTATCCTCACCTGTCAAATGTCTCCCCTCTGTCTGTTATGAGACCCGAAAAACTGAAGATTCCTACGGGCAGGTCTGTTGTCCAGAGCTTGATGGGTGGAGTTGTGATGTCAGTAGATTCCCCGCCCACCTCTAAACTCCCCTTGGCCAGGCATGGATATTTCTTACACTGAACTTCTGCTGGTCTTGTGGATTATGCCCCATGATCGCTAACATCCAGTCAAAACCCAGGAAAGTCACCACATGACTTCAGCATGCCCAATCATGCTGAGGTGTGGAGCAGCCAATCCTGGGAGAGCTGGAGAAGAAAGGAGGAGGGGGGATCTGAAGTGCAAAGAATGCCTCTCTCACACTCCTGCATGAGATATGTAAATCACCTGTCACTCACAGCAATGGGGGAGAAATTGACATCTATTTCTCTGTCTGACTGTTTTTATCTCACTGTGAAAAGATAAGAGGACTGCTCAGAGCTGGATTAAGTTTTCGTGGCAAGACTGGGCACAGATGACATGAAATCCTATACTGTACAAGGTGCAAGCCTTAATTACATTATTTTTTTCGGGTTTACATCCACTTTAAAATGCAACAGTGGCCAGGTAATGGACATTCACATATATATATTCTTAACAAGCAGTAAATGTTCTGTTAAACAAGACCTTACTGACTTCTATAGCTGCAGCCATAGAACAAGCTGGCAAGCATTGCTCCACTGCAGAGAAATCTCCCTGTGAAGGCCATTTGGTACACCATAGAAACTTGGAGGTGGTAACCTCCTGTGGTACCTGTAGTGCTTAGTGGATTTCTCCTGCCAACCTCCACATCACCACTGTGCCCTGTATTGATGTGGCGGTTGGCGGGAGGAACCATGAAGCACTGCAGCAGACAGAGATTTACAGTTCTGGAAGTTTCTCAGGAGACTTTACAAGAAGAATTATCTGGAACACACCAGCATTCAGTAGCATGGAAAGTGAGAGATGTAGGTATTCACTGTTTTTGTTTGCAGGTAGAGATATGTAAATTTTTGTTTGTACCTGACAGGCTTGCCGCCGTGCCATTTGCTTGCACTCCGCCGCCGGCGCGTGCCCCTTGCGAGCTCTGTGACTCGATCGTTGCGGGGATACCCACAATTGTCTCATGGAGGGGGAAGAACGGGGAGATGCTAAAGTAAGCAAGCATCTCCTCGTTCTGCCTAGTGACAGTGTCACTGATCAGCTCTCCCTGTAATCGGGAGAGCTGATCAGTGTAGCGTTACACACAGCCCCTCCCCCCTACAGTTAGAAACACTCCCTAGCACACACTTAACCCTTCCCTAGCCCCCTGGTGGGTAACCCCTTCACTGCCAGTGTCATTTTTACAGTAATCAATGCAATTTAATCACACCGATCGCTGTAAAAATTACAATGGTCCCAAAAATGTGTCAAAATTGTCCGACGTGTCAGCCATAATGTCGCAGTCACGATAAAAATCACAGATCGCCGCCATTACTAGTAAAAAAAAAAAATATATTAATAAAAATGCCATAAAACTAACCCCTATTTTGTAGAAGCTATATAACTTTTGCGCAAACCACTGCGATTTTTTTTTTTACCAAAAATATGTAGAATAATACGTATCGGCCTAAACTGAGGAAAAAAAAGTGTTTTTTTTTATATTTTTTTGGCATATTTATTATAGCAAAAAGTCAAAAATAATGCGTTTTTTTTTTTCAAAATTGTTGTTCTTTTTTTGTTTATAGCGCAAAAAATAAAAACCGCAGGGGTGATAAAATACCAACAAAAGAAAGCTCTATTTGTGGGGAAAAAAAGGATGTCAATATTGTTTGGAGCACAACCGCGCAATTGTCAGTTAGTGCCGAATCGCAAAAAGTGGTCTGGTCTTTTGCCAGCGAAATGGTCCGTTCTGAAAGTGGTTAAAGCTCATCTTCTTTCAGCTGTCAGTTGTAAAACATTTTGATGTAACATACGTACATGTAATGTACAGTAGTGATGGTCCCTCTCCATTTAGCGGCTAACGAGCACACTTCTTCATTTAATGTTATCCCACTAGAATGCGTGCATGAGAAACCTCTAGAAACCTGCAAGGGGGGCCCCCAAGGTTTTCACTGCCTAGGGCCCTCCAAAAGAGTTTAATTTGGCACTGAGTGGCATGGCTCTCAGGCAACCACCCAACCTCCAACATAAATTATTCAGCAGGAAACTTCATTAGGATCACAAAGTCATAAAGGAACTAAACCTTGCAAAAAAAAAAAAAAATGCTTCAAATTTTGCAGTCAAATAATTTTTTTAAGAAGTATCACACACAAAAGTAACTTTTAATAATAAAGGATCATATAGCTGTACCTCCAGGGATGTTGTGTAACTCATCCAATGCGAAAGATGTAACCAAGAATCTTCCTTTAGCGAAACAGGGCAGAAACTGCAGAAAATAATGAATTTTCACAGAAGCACCATTAGAATATAAGAAAGATGATTTCTGCACACCTGTGGGACATGCTTTCTCACAAACAGCCAACTGTATGAAATACATCAATGTTTTAGTTCTTAAAGAGAGTTTCCTTTCGATTCACAGTACCTTCAACTATGCAGTGTAATGGCAGTGCATACAAATTGAAAGTGATTAGGTTTGGCTTTATATTATATGGTTTTGGTAAATCTTTTTTTTTTTTTTTAACTCTTCAATCTTTATTAAAGTTTTTTTACAGTTATACAACATACCAACATTACATCAAGACAAAACAATAGTTCTACAAAATATATATTTTTAAATCCCAATCTCTTATTTCAGACAATCTCCAGAATATTAACATTGCTAATAAAGAGATATATTGACCTACAAAAAAAACCCCACCAAACCCCAGCCACCACTATCAGTCCTCCTGTACAGTTTAAAACATCATATCCAGAATTTTTTTTACCTGCCCATTACCTCATTAATCATTCTATGATCTTTTAAGGGGGCCAAGGAAGATAAAGCCAGTCCTGGGGCTGTTAGCTATGGTCCCCACAGCTTAACTAATATACCTGGTGTGCCCCTATTCTGATAAGCCTGTTGTTCCACTAGTATTATATCATTTACTTAAGAACACCATTCCTTAAGTAATGGTATACTGGGGGACATCCATTTTATGGCAATTAGCTTGCAAGCTATAAACAGTAATCTACCAATTGGTATTGAAGTTTTCCTTGGGAGTAACTCTTCATTAAAATAACCCAGTAAACAGGTCTTAGGGCAGGGCCTCGACAAACCCCAGGCGCCAGGTCTCATTGGCGCTTAGAAATATCGGCCTGGCTCCTGGGCTAGACTGCGGCAGGTTTCTTGTCCCCATGTGCCACGTCCTGCGCCCCCCCCCCCCCATGGATGCGCTGACTAAGAAGCCGCTCCAGGCAGTAATTGAGGCCACGGCTTTGAGGCCTGCTGGAGCGAGGTGCACCACTCGCTCTGTTGACTGAGGGCATTGCCCTTACATTGCTCACACTGCAGGGGAACTGGCACGCTCTACTGGTGGCCGGGGCTGCTACAAGCAGTCACGGACTGCGATGAGGGCTCCCCCTGCCTGCTCTCTCTGCCTGACAACTGATTGAAGGAGTTGCGGGCTTGATCTGGCAGCCATAACGATGAGTGGACAGGGATTGCGGGGCAGCTAGTTGGAACAGCTTCAGTTCCATTTACACACCCTTCTCCCACACCGTTGCTACACTCCTTTCAACATTACAGTTTTCTCTGTAAATTTAAGATTGGTTATTTTTATCGTTGAAAATAAAACTTTGTTGTTCATTAAAAATTTTTTTAGCTGGCTCCTAGATTCCAAGAAAATTTGTCAAGTCCTGTGTCCAATTCAATATGGGTGCCATAGGCTCCATTATTTGTGGTCACCACCTCTCACCAATATCTAACATATAGCTGTAGACCTAGTATATATGGGGCACTTCCATAACATATGGAGCAAGTCAGCTGCAGATTGCTTACACCGTGGGCAATCTGGGGTTTCCCTCCGCCTCCACTTAAATAACTTTATTGGGGGGGGACTATATGTCCTATACAGGCATATCCCACTTTTAAGTACACAATGGGGTTTATTTACTAAAGCTGGAAAGTGCAAAATCAGGCTCACTTCTGTATAGAAACCAATGAGCTTCCAGGTATTATTAACAAAGCTTAATTGAACAAGCTGGGGTTAGAAGCTCATTGGCTTCTATGCAGAAGTGAGTTTGCTTTTGCACTTTCCAGCTTTAGTAAATAAACCCCATTGTGTACTTAAAAGTGGGGTATGCCTGTATATAATAAACAATTGGGATAAGCATTGTGAAGATGATAAAGATACCAATGGGACCCTCTTCTAAATATTTTGCCATTCCTCCTCTGATATAACCCCCAGATCTGTCTCCCAGCCCTTTCTACCTGGGCTATCTAAAATATTTTGATACTTTATCATCTATGCCTTTTGTTCTCTTCCCTATTCATTTCAGGCTTTGCACCTCTACCATGTTTCTGGTACACTTAGAACATTACACGGCTATACTGTTTTACCTGGCACATCCCAACACATCACCCGCTGCACTCCCTGCATGTCCGGGTTCTAGCCTCCTTTTGATTGCTGTTTTGACATTCCCTGCATTTCTTAAGACTTTATACTATTATCACAAATTATTACAATTGTTATCAAGCTCATGAAGAAGCAATTTTTGTGAAACATTTAGAGCTTTTTTGTATGCTATAATCTAGTATAGTCACACATGTCTACATTGGCATGGCTCTGACACTCATGATCCATATTGGAGAGGTTTAGTTGTTTACTGCATTTATCTGCAGTATTTTAAATGTTTTTTTTATGTATTGTTTAATAAAATGTACTTATTTTTTCTATAATTGGTGCCTGGAAAGTAAATTTTTCCATTTTTCTATTTAACTATTGTCGTTTAGGACGTTGGCACTGTGCAACCTTAAACTCCCACAGTTCCATCCTGTGTTGGAGTTTGGTTAACTTTTTGATCCACCTTTATCATAAGTTGACTATATACCGATGAAATCAGGCCTTTTTTATAGCCCCTGCCACTAAGGATAAAAGTGGCATAGATCTTATATTCATTCTGACACGGTTAAACTATGACTGGACCTCATGTCGTAATTATAAATAGTTATAAAAATTATTACAAGGCAATTGGTAATACACCTGTAACTCCTGAAAAGGCCGCAGGACATTTTAAGAATAAAGCTGAGCAATATATTGTATCCCTTGAGAGTGCCAGCGCTCAAAGCCCTCCAGTTTACAAAGTTCTTCATAATGCCTATTCCCCATAATGGTGAGAGTTCTGACACCCCTTCATATTTCATTGCACATCTCATTTCCTGCCATATTTTGTTCATAAGTACCATTGTTGGGCTATAGTGAGCATATGCAAAAGATCCTGATTCTAGCTGGGCCATAAGATTATAGCACGAGCAGTGGCTCAAAAGCACAGCCTGTACGGGATCTCGCCAATCTATCGTCCCCCACCCCGCAAAATACTGCAATTGGGAAGCTATAAAGTAAAGTCTTGGCTGCGGTACCGCTAGACCCCCCCTTCCTTAGCACGCTGTAGGGTAGAAAGTTTAATCCTGAAGCTTTTTCCTTTCCACAATAACTTTCAAAACAAAAAATCTATTTTCTTAAACCATTTAAGATGAATCCATATAGGCGAGTTGTGTAAAACATATAATAATTGGGGTGCCCAGATCATTTTTATGAGATTTGTTCGGCCCACAACTGATAAAAGTAGCTTAGACCAAGCTAAAATCTTGTTTAAATGTATCCAAAATAGGAGTAAAATGATATTGTAAGTAATCTTTCACCTTTGGATATATCCATATTCCTAAAAATTTAAAGCATGGCACAACTTTAATTTGCTGAGCCTCACTTGGTATGTTCAAGTTAGAATTATCTAGAGGAAATAGGACAGATTTGTCCCAATTAATAACA
Organism: Lithobates sylvaticus; assembly: GCA_028564925.1. NCBI lineage: Eukaryota > Metazoa > Chordata > Amphibia > Anura > Ranidae > Lithobates > Lithobates sylvaticus. The sequence goes on from CM053038.1 coordinate 175,613,894, forward strand.
AAGCCTGAGAATGAGCCAAATGTTTTATAAGGGTCAGTAGGGAAATCAAGGAATTTTCCATATCTCCAAAAACCATCAAAGTGTTGTCCGCGTATAGAGAATTTTTTTCATTCCGTACTCCTCTAATAAACCCGCAGATATCCTCAGACTGTCAAATGGCTTCAGCTAGCAGCTCCAAGCCAGTGCGAATAGCAATGGGGACAGGGGACACCCCTGCCAAGTGGCCCTTGATAACGGAAAAAATTCTGTTACTAAACCATTTATTTGCATACACGCCCTTGGGGCGGAATATAATAACTTAACCCAGCGTATAAATCTATCTCCCAGGCCGAACCTGTCCAGAACCTCCCACAAGTATGTCCACTGTCGAATGCCTTTGCAGCATCGAGTGACAGAATCGATCTCTTCCCCGGGTTGTCTGATCGTAACTGCATTTTTTTAAAAAGTCTCCTCAAATTAATTGCTGTAGACCTAGTATGTATGAAGCCAGACTGATCTGGGTGAATCAATCCCTGCATAACCCTACCCAATCTCATTGCCAAAATCCTTGCCAGAATCTTAATGTCCGAATTTAACAGTGATATCGGGCGGATTCCGGAGCCAGATGATCCTTATCTGGTTTTGATAGTACAATGATACAGGCATCGTTCATAGAGTCTGGAAGTTTAAAAGATTCCCAAGCCTGGTTGAGAACCTTCAATAATTCTGGCAACAAGACATCTCCATATTGCTTGTATACTTCTGACCATAACCTGTCTAGATCCGGAGCTTTACTATTCATAGATTCTGCCACTGCCCTTCCTAACTCCTCTAAAGTCATAGGGGCATTAAGCTCCCCTCTCGCCATAGTGGAGAGAGAAGGCAGTTTTAAATTGTCTAAAAATTCTCTAAGGTGTAACATGGGATAGTTGACTTTGCTCTGATACATGTGTAACCTCGCTCCTGACTGTACGAATAGCAGAAATATAATTTGTATTTTCTTGAGAGTTCGCTAACATGTGACCAGGTCTCTCTCCCTCTTCAAAAACCGCTACATCTGGAAAGAAAACAAGCATGATCAGCCTTATGCAAGATTGTTTGTCTATATAATAAGCTTCTAATCCACTCCCTGGTCATCTCTCGCCTCGACTACTGCAACTCCCTCCTCATTGGCTTACCGCTAAATAGGCTATCCCCACTTCAGTCCATCATGAACGCTGCTGCCAGGCTCATCCACTTCACAAACCGCTCAGCGTCTGCTATACCCCTCTGCCAACTCCTCCATTGGCTGCCACTCAGCCAACAAATTAAATTCAAGATACTAACTATAACTTACAAAGCCATCCACACCCTGGCCCCCAGCTACATCACTTACCTAGTCTCAAAATACCAACCTAATCGTTCTCTTTGCTTCTCTCAAGACCTCCTGCTCTCAAACTCCCTTGTCACCTCATCCCACGCTTGCCTTCAGGATTCTCCAGAGCCTCTCCCATCCTCTGGAATACTCCAATCTGTCCGATCTTGTCTACTTTCAGATGATCTCTGAAAACTCATCTCATCAGAGAAGCCTATCTGGCCCCCACCTAACAACTGTACATTTACTTTCTCCATCAGCACATCCCCTACAGTTATTACCTCTTGCATCTCTTGACCTTCCCTCTTAGATTGTAAGCTCTAAGGAGCAGGGCCCTCTGATTCCTACTATATTAAAGCGTATTGTATTTGTACTGTCTACCCTCAAATTGTAAAGCGCTGCGTAAACTGTTGGAGCTATATAAATCCTGTATAATAATAATAATTGTGCATCCTTTCATGGTATCCCAAACAACCTGGAGTGAAGCAGACTTCTCATTAATATAAAAAAACTCACTTATGGTCCGACTCGTTGAGTCTTCCTGAGACAGTTCCTTTATCCAGAAGGCAGGAACACGGGAGTTAGGTTTAAACCTAGGTTTTATTTTTTCTACGATAACTAGAATGGGGGAATGGTCTGATAGGCCCCTAGTCATGTATTGTATATTAGACCCATTGAAGGACCGAGTTTGTGCCCAATGTCAAATCTTTTCTTGATAAGGTCTGGTAAGTGCTAGAACAGCAAAAATATTTTTAAGGCGCCATATATCCTGTAAACCCAATTCTCTACAGTACCTATAAAAGGGAGTATTTACTTGAGGGCCTGCTGGATATCTATCTCTACTAGGGTTGCAAACAAATCCCCCACAATCAAAAGAGGCATCCCTGGATTGTCCAGCAAAAATAAGCCTATCTGGCGTATTAGCTCGCTATTATAAGGTGGAGGGATATATACAGACCCCAATATAAATTGTGTAGACATTTTTTTACAAACTAATAAAATAAATCTACCCTGCGGATCCAGCAAAGTTTGCATGCAGGAAAATTGTAGTTTGGAAGAAAATAATATACTTGTACCTCTAGCATATGTAGAGTAGGGATGAGCCCAATGTTCGAGTCAAATGTAAGTTTGACTCGAACATCGGGTGTTCGCCTGTTCGCCGAATAGCAAACAATTTGGGGTGTTCGCGGCAAATTTGAAAGCTGCGGAACACCCTTTAAAAGTCTATTGGAGAAATCAAAAGTGCTAATTTTAAAGGCTTATATGCATGGTATTGTCATAAAAAGTGTTTGGGGACCCGAGTCCTGCCCCAAGGGACATGTATCAATGCAAAAAAAAGTCTTGAAAGCCACCCCTTTTATCGGGAGCAGTGATTTTAATGCTTAAAGTGAAACAATAAAAGTGAAATATTCCATGTAGTATATATAAATAAATATATATAAATAAATATATTATTGGATGAGCGGACACCAGTGAAGGGATTGAAGGGGTTGATCAGGTGGATTAGTCTTGCAGCAGCATTCATGATGGAGTGAAAGGGGGATAGCCTGTGTAAAGGTAATCCAATGAGGAGGATGTTGCAGTAGTTCCAATACCTGGATGGCACTGTTCTGAAGATATTTTAGAAGTATCTGTTTCCTTATCACTTTCAATCAGGAAAGCTTATATTTTTAGGAGATAAATTGTAGAAGGCTGATTAGTATTGGTGAAATTGTTCAGTTATTGTTGTATTGGTATTGTGAGGGTATGCAAGGGGAGGTAATGGATAATTTATATATTTCACCTCTCATGCATTCTGTTGTAAGAGACTGAAGCGGAATCCAGCCCGGGTTTTTACAGGCTCTTGGTTCCGGTCCGAATGTTGTGGTCCACTTGAGTCCACACTCAGGTGGACTTTAAATAAGCAGGAAGAGAACACAGGATAGCTCTGACCTGAGACTCAGAAGGGAATCTGAGAGAGAGGAGCTCTGCTTGCACTTAAAAAGAAGGTTTGTTTTGCCACAGGTTTTGTTGGTGTCGGGGACCAGCCCACACGTATAGGGAAGATACTACTGTATAGTTGATCGCCAGACGGCAAGGATTTGTTTTTCTATTTTTGTTTCTTTTCATTATTTTGCAAACCTCTGCTAAATAAACCTGGCAACCCATGAGATTTGAGAGAATTTTTTTTTTCCAGAAAAGGTGATCCCCAAGAGCCAATCTCCTACACTATATACAGTCTGCAGGGCAGGACTTAGGGTGGTGGGGGCCCCTGGGCTTGAGTCACTTTCAGGCCCTACCTTCTATACATTACTGTATTTATCGGCGTATAACACGCACCCCAAGTTTAGGAGGGAATTTTAAGGAAAAAAATTACTTTTAAATGCCCATCAATGCAGCCTTATCAGTGTCCATCTGCAGCCTTGCCCATTCATCTGCAGCCTTGTCCAGTGTCATTGCAGCCTTGTCAGTGTAGCCTTGTCATTTGCATCCTTGTCAGTGTTATTTGCAGCCTTGTCATTTGCAATTTTGTCATTGCAGTCTTGAAGTTTAAAAATGGCGCCGCTCTCGGGTCCTCTCGCAGTCCCGAGCGGAGCCGAGTGTAGCCGAGTGTACTCGGCTAGGCTCACAGTCACGCCCAGTCCCTGTGTTATGTCCATCATAGGGCGTGACTGGGCGTGACTGAGCGGAGCTGAGCCGAGTAGATTTGGCTATGTATCTCTGCGGGCCCATGGGCTTGAGCCCAGTCAAGCCCAATGGTAAGTCCGGCCCTGACAGTCTGACCTCTAGATATTTTGGAGTACATTCACACCCCGTCTCTGTAATGCAGAAACTGGTATTTATTGCAGAGAAGGCAGTGCTAATGCACTGAACCTGTTGCGTCACACTGTTCACTTTTTTTTAAACAAACTTTATTGAAATGTCACACAGTACTATCAGCCAGTGTGTGGTGAGTGTGCTGTGCTGGGAAAAGTACTGTATGCACACCACCTGCACACCACCATGAAGCATTGGTGTGAACCGGCCACACCAGAGATGAGACATTTTGCCTTGTCTTGGCGCTGGAATAGCTGCCCAATGCAGTCCCACCATACCTGGTGTGAACTTGCAGAGGGTGTTTATTTTTCAAGCGTTCAGTGGAAGATAAATAGTTATGTCGGGTTACATTTCCAATTTCATTGTGTTTATCTGTACTTATGATAAAGATCTTGAAATGAGAGTGTAGTCTGTACTGGATTGATACCTATGATAGCCTGACTTTGGGGAGATCCTGTGAGAAGATGAGAAATACGTACCTGTCATGGTGTAGAAAGCACCATGTGCCTACTAGTTGGAGAGAGTCTGTGGACATTTTTTAAATGATTTTAACACCTTGCATGATATAATTGTTTTGTCATTGGAAGTGTCAAGAAGAGAATTAATGAGAAGTTTGAAGTCCCCACTCTGGATTTGCAGACCCAAGGCAAACCATTGAAGTTCCCCTACCACCTTCCATAAGAACAAAATTTGATTAGTGATTGGGAAGTAGATGTTAGCCAATGTCACTGGCTTGTAGGTGAGGTGCAGTGTGGTGTGCCGGCAATAATTCACACTCAGGTGCAATATAAGACTTGTATTGAAGTAATGCAGCTGCAATTCACAACACACTCGGTGGAATACTGCCCAGCCGGGTGCTCTCAGGGTTTCCAGCAGAGTAAACAGAGACGATTCCAGCCAGACTCACAGTGCCTGTAGAGAAGGGCAGATTGCGGCCTGGCCGTCTCATGCTCAATTACGAAGATATACACAAGAGCAGCTAACCTACATTTTTTCTCCTCGTTAGAAACCTTTCCCTACTGCTAGAACTGTCCCTAACAGCCTGGTTACCTGTTCCTACCCTGCCACTCGCAAAATGCATGCCAACGCTGGAAGCCAGGGCCTTAAATAGGCTCTGCCTGACCCAAGATGGCTGCTCGAGTCACATGGGCAGCAGCATCAAATAGGATAACTTTCACAGTGACTCAGGAAACCATATAGGAACCCTAATACTCTTGACTTCCTCTCCAACTAAAGTGTCGCTTTGGACGAACACCACCTGCAGTGGAGAAAATAGACTGCACCTCCCTACAGGCTTATCCCTTATCTTCCCCTCGAAGAGGAAGAATCCTTTTATTTTTTATTTTATTTGGTAAGTTGTCATGGAAGAGAGGTTTGGGGATACAGGATTTACCTCCACTAAGTAGTATCTTGTACCTTTTTTAACCTTTGCCACAGGCTAATGCTCATTCAGCAGGCTAGCTGTGGACCTTTAAGTCCAGACGTGTAATTTGTCACTGTGGACTTTCAAGTCAGGCCCAACAATTGACTAAGCAGAACTCTTGGAACCCAGGAAAGAGCAGGCTTGGAGCTGAAAAAATTGGAACACACGCGCAACCTTTTATTTTCTTCTTCAGCCAACATCACTGGCAGAAATCCTTCAGTGATTGGCCAGGGCAGCATAAATATTCCCCAGAGGCAGGCAGAAGCAATCAATGTCCTTGGGCTTAAGAGTAATTAAACGAACTCCGGTAACATAAACAGAGCTCAGGCTAACTACCTCCCAGCTGCAAACACTACATTTATCCTAGGGATACTCCAGCTTGTGGCAGGGTCCCTTTGCCCGTATAACAATGTCCCATACAATTCATTAGGAATATTCATATTATATATTCTTTACACAATATTTCAATACTCAGGATTAGGTTGAGACTAGGAAAACAAGGAAATGTTCTTTCTAAAACTGATGATCTTAGGTGTGCACCAAAATGGTGTTTACCTACATGTTCAGTGAAGGAATAAAAAGTGAGGTGGAATCTCTCAGTTAACTCACAATGCACAATATCAACCCAATGGAATGGAATTTCTTCAAAGTGGGTCTATAACAGACCACTGTTCCCCTCCCCTGTTCTCTGTTACCCTACTCTTCTACATTCAGGGATGTAGGACATTTTTAAAAATACTTAAGAACATGCTGTTACAGTGCCCCACAACTACACTAAATGGACAAAAATGTGTGGGCACTATACCAGCAAGCCTGCTTTACGGGCAACAGTACATGTACACCCCTCTAAATTATCCAGTTTAGTGTCTTGAGGAGGCTCTTTTCTGTTCTGATATTACTGTGCCCCTGTGCACAAAGCCAGGTCAACAGGGTTGACCAACTTTTTGATGATGTATTGGAATTCAGATTGTGAGCCATGTCTTCTAGTTTGCCATAAGTACTTGACCTCACAAATACTCCCTTGTTTAAATGGGCACAAATTCCCACAGCCAAAAACAAAATGTTGAGGGGAAGACTTCCCAGAAGAGTAGAGATTGTTATAGCCACAAGGTGCCCATGTTTTTAAAATGGTATGGCCAACATGTTTATATAGGTGTAATGGGCAATTGTCCAAAACATTTTGGCCATATAGTATATCTAGGAACTTGATTACATGGCCTTATGCCCTGTACACACTACCGGTTTTCCCGACGGAATAAACTCGGAAGGTTTTTCCAAAGGAATTCCGCTCAAGTTGTCTTGCATACAGACGGTCGCACCAAATTACGACGGTCAAGACTGCGGTAACGTACACTACGACAAGCCGAGAAAAATTAAGTTCAATTCTTCCGAGCATGCATCGGCTTGATTCCGAGCATGCGTGTTTTTTGGTACATCGGAAAAGCATACAGACGAGCAGATTTTCCGATAGGAATTTTTTCCATCAGAGAACATGTTATATATTTTTCCATCTAAGTCCGTCGATGGAAAAAGTCAGATGGAGCATACACATGGTCGGAATATACGATGAAAAGCTCCCGTCTGAGTTTTTCTATCGGAAATTCCGACCATGTGCACAGGGCATTAGGTGAAATGGCTTAGGAGACTGATATTCAGGCAAAGGAGGCCAGTCAATATTTCTGATAGGAAATTAATTCCTCTCTACAGCCAGAATACTTAGGCTGATATTTCAGATATATTTTTTTTAATAACATATTATTTTGCTTAATTTGTCATAAGTATTATAGGTTAACTTTAAATTACATGATGGCAAAAATAATTAACATGTGCACATTTCCTTCCTTATGCTGCCTATGCCTAAAAACCTGCATGCTGGCACAACCAATAATGGATATAGAATATAAATATATATATATATATATATATATATATATATATATATATACACATTTGTGCCTGAAGCCTCTGTACAGGATGTTACTGATTCTTCTGTATCTAACAGCTCTCTGCGCAGAAGAGAGAGTATATTAGCAGCTCCAGCTGGGAAATAAAAGGTTGGAATTGTACGTCTCACACTGACAGCGTGCTGTTTGATTAAAGCTCTGAGAAGCTTAGCAGAAGGCAGGAATTTTCTCACCAGAAACGGCATTTCATTAATTCCTCCAAAATTCCCGTCCCTTAACACCTTTGAAGCCGGAGAGTAGGGATTTACCTGTGTCTGCCTCTCATGGAGCTTCTCAAAGTAGATGTTAAGAAGGTTCATCATCATGCAGCTTACATTGCTAAAGTTTAGGAAAACTGTCGCAAATTGTTTGTTAAAATGAGCTCCTTTGGTTTACCGCTGGATTCATTTTTATACGTCTTACAGTTTTTATACAAGTCACTGTTTTCGAATCACAATGCTGTCGCCACATAAAGCAACACTATTGTGCACAGAATTGTCAATTGTATCCAAAGCATAGTAAGTTGTTATTCAATATGTATCGTGTCTTATAACATTTTTCTTCTTGATAGCAGTATCCGTACTATATTTTTGGCATGTGATATTTATAAATCTAAAAGCAAACCCTTATCCAAAAGCATTTTTTACTTCTCTACAGCTGTGGTCCTACAATGTACATGGGGTCCTTCTTTGAACGTCCATGTCACTGCTTGCTTGACATGGACCCTCCATATTGGATGTAGAGTGGCGGAGGTTCCCTTGGGATCTCGAAGAGCAGGTTTGGCCTCTTCTAACCATGTCACCATAGCCACATGGAGTAGCAGTGTCATCACTACACTGGCCTGGCCTTTTCTAGAGGGGTCACCATAGTAACAGATAGTAAATTTGGGACCACTACAGAGCCCTAGCCTTTGTGGGACATGTCACCATAGCAACAGAGAGTATCAGTGTCATCACTACAGAGGCCTGGCCTCTTCTAGAGGGGTCAACATAGCAACAGGCAGTAGCAGTGTCCTCACATAGGCCTGGTTTATTCTAGTAGAGTCACCATAGCAAAAGGCAGCAGCAGTTTCATCATTACAGATGCCTAACCTCTTCCAGAAATGTCACTATGGCAACAGGCAGTAGCAGTGTCATCACAGAAGCCTGGCTTCTTCTAGTGGAGTCACCATAGCAACAGGCAGTAGCAGTGTCATCAATACAGAGGCCTGACCTCTTCCATACATGTTACCATAGAACAGGCATTAGCAGTGTCATCACAGAGACCTGACCTCTTCCAGGTATGTCACCACAACAACAGGCATTAGCAGTGTTATCCCAGAGGCATGGCTTCTTCTAATAGAGTCACCATAGCAACAGGCAGTATTAGTGTCATCACTACAGAGGCCTAACCTCTTCCAGACATGTCACCATAGAAACAGGCAGTAGCAGTGTCATCACAGAGGCCTGGCTTCTTCCAGTAGAGTCACCATAGCAACAGGCAGTGGCAGTGTCATCATTACAGAGGTCTAACCTCTTCCAGACATGTCACCATAGCAACAGGCAGTAGCAGTGTCATCAAAGAAACCTGACTTCTAGTTGAGTCACCATAGCAACAGACAGCAGCAGTGTCATTACAGAGACCTAACCTCTTCCAGACATGTCACCATAGCAACAGGCAGTAGCAGTGTTATCAACGAGACCTGACTTCTTCTAGTAGAGTCACCATAGCAACAGGCAGTAGCAGTGTCATAAATACAGAGGTCTAACCTCTTCCAGACATGTCACTATGGCAACAGGCAGTAGCAGTGTCATCGAGACCTGACTTCTTCTAGTTGAGTCACCATAGCAACAGACAGTAGCAGTGTCATCATTACAGAGACCTAACCTCTTCCAGGCAAGTCACCATAGCAACAGGCAGTAGCAGTGTCATAGATACAGAGGTCTAACCTCTTCCAGACATGTCACTATGGCAACAGGCAGTAGCAGTGTTATCACTACAGGGGCCTAACCTCTTACAGACATGTCACCATAGCATCAGGCAGTAGCAGTGTTATCACAGAGGCCTGGTTTCTTCTGGTAGACTCACCATTGCAAAAAACCCACAAGCGCGTTTTTTACTACTACTGTTCCTTTATACTGGCTTTTGACATTGCAGCAATTTAGGAATTGTATTAAAGGTTTAGCTCTGTGACACTTTTTGAAAGATAAATAGTGCATTTTATATATGTAGCACTGACCCACAAAGGAGCTGCTGGTTTTATTGGGCTTACCGTTACCTTCTTTAACTCGTCTCCGTCTAGGGTTTCCCGTGGTAGATGGCCCAAAGAAATGCCGAAACTGACACTGAATCTTCCTTTTGGGTTATTTATTTAAACGATAATACATTCTCTTAATGTAGAGTAGAGGGTTAGGAGGAAAGTTCAGGTACTTTTGGACTGCAAGAATAGGAAGTCTCTTATAGAAGAAATCCAGAGAATAACCGTTTCACAGCTGGATTCTCACAACCCCCGGACAGACCTCCTCTCACTAGGACTAGCAGCCGCTGGGGTGTAGCACCAATACCCCCTGTGGGGCGGCTATGTATTTCTGGGCGATTACCTCCTTGTAGACATGTGCGATTAGTTTCGTACAAAAATTTGTACGAATCCAAATTTTTACGATTACGAATTCTGTACGAAATACGAAATTTCGTTTACGAATTTTGGATCCAAATTATCTGAATCCAAACTACCAAATACCGTATTTGCCGGCGTATAAGGCGACTGGGCGTATAAGACGACCCCCTATTTTTGAAGTGAAAAAATAGGTTTTGGGCTATATTCACCATATAAGACTACCCCAGCTTCCAAGGCAACACCATATAAAAAAAAACCCTTTCAAAATAATTGATTCAACCACATATTCACCACCGACCTAAATGTAGACACATGGGCATACTTTAATCCACCACAAAAATCCTTGCTTTTCCAACAGGCGTTAAAATCTTTAGTTGACTGACCACAATGCACAGGGAATTATTAAATGAGAGGTCCCAATATCGGATTCTTATTTACAGTCAGGGGACTTACCGGCATTGTCCTAGCCAATTCCTCAATCAACATTGTTCTCCATGACATAGTTGCCCACTTCCACTATGTCCTGTCCAGTTACGCTGGATGTAGCTTCGGCTTCATACAGTATACATCACTGAGCCAATCCCGGCGAGCGATGTATTCTGTTAATGAATACAAAGCCTGCTCGGATTGGCAGAGGCAGAGGCTGTAATATCAGCTCGTGCCTCTCTGACTCTCAAAGCCAATCCGAGCAGACTACTGTATGTTGCCTGCTCGGATTGGCAGAGGTTATTACTCCAATCTGAGCAGGCTCTGTATTCAATAGAATACATTGCTCGCCGGGATTGGCTCAGCGGTGTATACTGTGTGTAGCCGAAGCTACATACAGTTTTACCGCACATTCAGCAAGCATCCGACGGACTGAAATCCAGCGGCGGCATTTTATACCCGGCGTATAAGACGACCCCCGTTTTTTGGGGCGTTTTTTTAACTGTAAAAGGTCGTCTTATACGCCGGCAAATACGGTAACTAATTTCAACTAATACGAAAGAAATTATAGCGGATATAACGAATGATTCGAATGAATTCGAGATTCAGTATAACGAATATCGACACTCTACGAATAATAACGAATTATCCGAAAATGTATTAACGTTACATAACACAAGTCTATTGTTCAATCATTAAGAGGAAGTACGAAATACGAAATGTGTGATTTGGTGAACAATAGACAATAGACTTGTGTTATGTAACGTTAATAGGTTTTCGGATAATTTGTTATTATTCGTAGAGTGTCGATGTTCATTATCCAAATTAAAGATTCGTACGAAATTCGTAATTCGTATTTCGTACGAATCCGAATTAAATTTCGTACACGAATTTACGATTTTTTTTTTAAACGGAACGAAACAAAACAAATTTTTTGACGGCTCCCATGTCTACTTACTTGTAGCTCGTCGTTCTTGTCTAGGGGTTCCCAGGGTTGATACCCAGCAATTTCTGAGACTGAAACTCAAAGTCCTTTTGAGGATTTTTATTTGCATAAAACATTGAAACGGAACATAGTCTTTCAATTAGGACAAGAGGGTATGGGTGATAAAGCTCAGGCACTTCAGAACTGCTGACATTCAGATAAATGTCTTTCTAAATGATCCATGGAGTAGCCACTCGCAACTGGATAATTCACTGTTGGATAAACCCTTGTTTGTAGATCTAGCAGCCAACAAGTGATTCGGAATTAGCAAAGTCTCTGCCACAGACTTGGTTGTAAAACTGAAGGATGGGTTAGGAACTTTTCCTATGGTACCAGTATCTTTCAGCCGATCCGGCGATACAGTAGGAAATGCGGATTCAAACTAGTGTCCAAACATCTCAGCTTCCAGGCTCTTACAGAGCAGCCAGCCTTGTGCGTGGCCATCCTCCGAAGAGTCCTCCCCTGGTTGCTTGTCGAGTTGCTGGGCCTCTCCAATCCTGAGAGGACACCGGGACACTTCAGAATCCTCCTTCAGTTACTGTGCCTCGAACTAGCCAGTTCCGAGGCTCGGAAACGGATGGATCCCCACCCCAGACCATGAGGGCCTCTGGGACTGGTCAGGATAACCAGGCTTACGGGGTCAGCAGACACTCCTGGACCCCTCGTGGGGCTGGTCCGGTCCAGAACCAGGAACGTAACTCTCCTGCAAGCTTTTTAATCACGTGACTTCAGCACCTTAAGTACCCCTTCCCGGAATACACAGCGGGGCCAGGCGCGCCCACTGATTGGCTCTGGGAAAAGATTGGTACCCAATGCGTCCAACCAGACTGTGTTCTCCAGACGGTCACAGGTGCTCACCTCACCTATGACCAGGCAGAACCCTAATACAGCCCAATCAAACTAATGCCAAAGTATAACATAGAATATTTAACCCCAAAACTCAGTTGTAGTTTTGGGCAAAAACGAAATTTACACATAGCGGGACACTTTAAAAAAGTGTCGGCGCTGCACAAAGAAAAGTCTCTGCCACCGACTTGAATGTAGACTACTTGAGGAAAAGTCTCTGCCACAGACTTGAATGTAACCGAGGGACATAAACAAATTTAGAGAGCTATCATATGTGCCGTATGATACAGTATCTCTCAGCCGATCTGGCGATACCGTATGAGTGTAAATTCATAAAGTGTCCTTCAACTGAGCCTCCAGGCCCCTTCAGAGAAACCAGCCACGTGCATGGCCTTCTCCTAAAGAATCCTCCCCTGGATGCTCCTCCAGTTGCTGGGCCTCTCCTTAGATGAGAGGGCACCGGACCACCCTTGAATCATTAGGCCCCGATATCCATTCAGGCCTGTCCCTGCAGTTGCTTCGCCTCGGGCTATCCAGCCCCGAGACTTGGAATTGCATGGATCCGCACCCCAGGCCAGGAGGGCCATGAGGGCTGGTCAGGAAGACCAGAACCAAACAGACAGAAGATATCTTCTGGACCGTAACCCTCAAGCACGTGATCTCAGTACCTTATATACCCCCTCCCAGAATACACAGCAGGATAAACACTCCCACTGGGCTGGTTCCGAGAGAAAGAATGGCGTCCAATACACCCAGCTAAACTGCATTCTCATACTTTCCGTCGGTGACATCGACACCTGCGCCCAAGTAGAACTCCGTGCAATCCAGATAGACTGGTACTGAAATCATAATTTAGCAGAATTGGCCCTAAAACCCAACTGTGGTTTCAGGAATATTAATTTTCAAAAACACATAGCGCATGCTCGTCAGGAGCCAGCGCTACATACATAACTATATAAATCCAACCAAAATGAGGGACAAATGAGGAGGAAAGAGGGGCAGGGGGACATTGTTCCAAATCAGGGACAGTTGGGAGCTATGACCATAGCATAGCAACACTGAGTAGCGCTGTGGATTGCTCTTTAGAGGACAACACAAGTGTAAATGAGCCTTTAGTGTTTTTTTGTATATTTTATATAAATCATCTGAATGAGGGGCAATGAAGAAGGTGTGATCAGACACAGTTTAGCTTTGTAGTCATTCATAAAGTAGGCTTCTAAACACTAGTTTACAACCTGCAGCATATTTTGTAAAATACTTCTCCTTTCCTTGTTTGAGTTAGACATTTTTTTGTCAGACTTTGTCAGACTTGGCATGCTCTGATCTGCCCTCATAACATGCAGTGAGGATCATGTAAATGGAGTTTACAAATGAGAATTTTTAGTGACATCAAAACAGGAAAAAAGACAATGCGGAGAGAAAAAATTGATTTGAAATCAGTGTTTCAAAGATCACCCCTTATCTGGCAGTTAAATTGGAACTAAACCAATCAATTTAACTGTTTCCCAAAGTTACATTAAAGGCATGCCAGGAGTAATCTGCCACAGTTACTTGTGAAAGACCAGGCCCTTTTCTGACATTTGTGGTTTACAAGTAAAAATCTGTATTTTTTTTTTGCTAGAAAATTACTTAGAACCCCCAAACTTTATATATTTTTTTTTTTAGCAGAGACCATAGAGAATAAAATGGCGGTTGTATATGTCACACTGTATTTGCGCAGGGGTCTTTCAAACGCAATTTGACAAACAAAAAAGACAGTAAAGCTAGCCTAATTTTTGTTATATAATGTGAAAGATGATGTTACGCCGAGTAAATAGATACCTAACATGTTATGCTTAAAATTGAGCACGCTCATGGGATGGCAAACAACTACAGTATTTAAAAAATCTTCATAGGCGACACTTTAAAAGATTTTACAGTTTACCTATTTAGCGTTACAATGTCTTGCACTAGAATTATTGCTCTCGCTCTAACGCTAACCTCATATGTGTGGTTTAACCACTTACCCACTGGGCACTTAAACCCCCTTCCTAACCAGACCAATTTTCAGCGTTCGGTGTTCTCACACTTTGAATGACAATTACTCAGTCATGCAACACTGTACCCAAATGATTTTTTTGTCCTTTTTTCACAGAAATATAGCTTTCTTTTGGTGGGTTTTTATTTTTTTTTTTGCGCTATAAATCAAAAAAGACTGAAAATTCAGTAAAAAAATTAATAAAATTCTTTGTTTCTATTAAAATTTATTGCAGAGTATTGGCGAGTATTGCACAGTGCTGGCAGAGTATTGCACATTGCTGGCAGAGTACTGTCACTGAGCAGAACTGTGGGCACAACACATCCAACCCACAGCGCTGCTGCCATCTCTCCCCCTCTCCACTTCTCCCCTCTCACTCTACAGATCGGTACAGAGAGGGGAGGGAGGAACCGGCGTCATGACATGACGCCGGTTTGTTTACATGTGATCGCTTTGTCATTTGATGGAACGATCACGTGGTAAACGGCTGCTATCACAGATGTTCCCGAGTGCGTGCCCCAGGGGGCGCGCGGGAGCAAGGTTCCCAGAATAAGCCGTCCGCGCTGTAACCTTCTTTCGGCTATGGCCCAGACGGCATGTGGTTAAACACGTTTACATATGTGGGAACGACTTACGTATGCGTTCGCTTCTGCGCGTGAGCTCAGAGGGATGGGGTCATTTAAAAAAAAAAATAATAATTTATTTAACTTTTCACACTGTCTCTTAAATTTTTTATTTTTTTTTCAATCACTTTTATTCCTATTACAAGGAATGTAAGCATCCCTTCTAATAGAAATAAGCTGGACAGGTCCTCTCTAATCCTTTCTGTCTGCCTGAAAACAGCAAGTGATGTCAGACATTGCTCCAGTCCTCCAAAGGCATAGAGCCGAGTGGGGGCTATCTTGCCCTCACTCAACTTCCTGCCTAGCCATTGGGTGCACCAGATCGGTTCCGGGCTTACCGACGGCTCCGGTAAGCTCTAAAACGTCCGGGAACTGGCGAGAGGGGGATGCACCTCCCCCTGCCTATAAAAGTGATCTTGCAGTGAATCCGCCGCTGTGATCACTTTTATCAGAAAGCTGACCGCTTGAGGAAAAAAGATACTGGGGTTATGGCATCTAACTGCAGCCATAACCCTGGTGTTTAACTGTAAAGTAATGATGTACATTTACAGTTAGACAGTCGGAAAGTGGTTAACCAAACTGTCAAGCCATCAAATGGCTGATGACATAACTGATCACATGTGCAACACCATGGCAACTGCAGAACAAACAAAGGCTAAGATGGCAGCTTCCTTGGCTGTAAAGAATAGGACGGTTTAGTTCTGCTTTAAAATCAGGTGTTTCTGTTTTCCCCTATGGCCAAAACAAGTGATCAGAGATATTGGGTTTGCGTTTGCCTTTCTTTACTCCCTTCCACTTAGGGATGTGTTGAATTATCGCTGCAATTTATCTTTAGACCAGTTCCCCCAGTTTTCTCCCCTTCTGTTATCGGAACCTGCTGCTGTGCTGAGCCAGAACTGCTTTAGCGTACACAGCCAGCAGGGGCTCACTGTTTTTGTTTATGGGGCATATACAGATCACTGAACTTCAGACCAGTAACCCTCATTTCACCTGGGACACAGATGTTGCAGGACCACTAACAAAAAAGCAGGAGTGGTGGGGCAAATGTCCTTGGACATTTGGTAAGTATGTTACAGAGGCCTGGTCTCTGCTAGAGGGGTTACCATAGCAAAAGTAGGATAATAACAGAGGCCTGACTTTTGTAAGACATGAAACCATCGCAACCGGGAGTTCCAGTGTCTTGACCTCTTTTAGGTATGTCACCATAGCAACAGAGGCTAGTAGGCCCTGACCCTGACAAAGGCTTGACCCTTTCTAGACATGTCGCCATAGCAATAGGGTATAGCAATGTCACTACAGAGGTCTGGTCTTTTCTAGCGAGGTCACCATAGCAACAGGCAGTCACAGTGGGACTACCCGAGAGGACTGACCTTTTTGAGACATCTCACCATGGCTACAGGGGGTGACAGTGTCATCACAGCAGAGGCCCTGCCTCTTTTAGTTTTAGTGACTCTCCATAGCAGCAGGAAGTATTAGTGTCGTCCTCACAGATGCCTTACTTTTGTCAGGCATGTCAACATAGCAACAGGGAGTAACAGTGTCATCACTATAGATGCCTTGCCTTTTCTACCAGAGCAACAGGCAGAAACTGTGGAACCACTACAGAGGCCGGACCTATTTGAGACATGTCACCATAACAGGTGGTAGCAGTGTTATCACTACTGAGGCCTGGTCTCTTCTGGTTGAGTCACCATACCAAGTGGCAACAAAAAAAGGATTTTTACAGGCCTGACTTTTGCAAGACATGTCACCACAGCAACAGGGAGAAGCAGTGTCATTGATACAGAGGCCTACAGTATCTCACAAAAGTGAGTACACCCCTCACATTTTTGTAAATATGTTGTTATATCTTTTCTGAAGAAATTACACTTTGCTACACTGTAAAGTAGTGAGTGTACAGCTTGTATAACAGTGTAAATTTACTGTCCCCTCAAAATAACTCATAGAAAAAGTTTGGGACTTTAAATGAGGCCCACATAGACCTGTGCCTCCATCCCTGTTTAATTGCAAAAAGAAGAGAGTTTGGGACTTTAGATGACGCGTGTACCCATAAGTCGATGCCGAGTGCATAACCTTAGTGTATATGCATAAACAAGATAGAGACACATTAAGAACGATCTTTATTGGATTGTGAAGTACGCGATACAATATTAATAACTAATATTATATCATCTACGTATAATTGTCTAGTCCCTATAATGTTATTAGTCTGTTAAACCTATGAGCGCATGCTACTGTTAATGTCACAATAATACGAGGTTAGCTATGAAGCCAAACACACGGCTAGGAATAATCAAATATTATTTATTTCCCAATAATCAGGAACGCTAACATAAAGTATTAAAAGACATTACAATATCACAAAGCTTACAATCAAATCATATAATATAAGAATATCAAAGATACTTATCACAGGGCCCTCCATGAAAACCTTAAAATGGCTGCCAAGCCATGCGGCTTGAATGGAATCACCATCAGCTGTGTTCATAGGAGAAAAAGGCAGAGAGAGAGCTACCTGAGTGTGTGTGTGCTCTTTTTAATCCAAACATACCCGCCTACTCATAGCCAACCCCATTTTGCCCTCCATCCAATAGGCATCGCCGAGAGATAACATAGTAAGAATGCTGTATTGTCCACTAACAGGCAGCATATCTATTAGTCCTTGAGCCATCTTCACAGCAGGTGGGCCTGAGTCAAGCCATTGTTCCTTTGACTTAGGCAACCTGGCTTACAGCAGCCAGGAAGTGAATCGCAGAAGCATGACATGAGTTAATATTAAATCCAACAGATTGTCTGTCAACATTTGTAACCATGTTGTAACATGATAAAACAATACCTCAAACAGGGTTCCACAGCAATGATACAGCAAAATTGCACAACAGAAATCGAGACAGACATTATATATATATATATATATATATATATATATATATATATATATATATATATACTAAGAAAACAGAGGGGTTGCAGCACAGTATGCTTGACGCGTTTCGTGAAAACGTCACTTCCTCAGGAACAAGCTCAATCCATCTGTCTATGAAGAAAATATATGTAAACATCAGTATCACTATATCTGAATAGTAATGAATTATTAGCCGCTCTAAGGGCAATCTCAGAAAATGACTGTAATTACTCAGGAAAACAGCTCCTATTGTCAGCACCAGGTGACGACCGCCAAAGCCATTAATGTCTAAACCGCTGGCAACAAAAGTGAGTACACGCCTAAGTGAAAATTTCCTAATTGGGCCCAATTAGCCATTTTCCCTCCATGGTGTCATGTGACTCATTAGTGTTACAAGGTCTCAGGTGTGAATGGGGAGCAATGTTTGTTAAATTTGGTGTTATTGCTCTCACTCTCTCCTACTGGTCAATGGAAGTTCAACATGGCACCTCATGGCACAGAACTTTTTGAGGATCTGAAAAAAAGATCTCTCACTCTTACAAGGACAGGAAGTGAGGGAAAATATCCCCAATAGGGTCACAGACAAAGATAGGAACCTGAGAGAGATGTTAACGTGAAACTAAACCCTCCTTTCCTTTACAGCCAAGGAAGTGGCCATCTTAGCCTCTGTTTAATCTGTAGTTGCCATGGTGCTACACATGTACCACAATCTACTTGATGGCTTGCCAGTTTGGTTGAGAACTGACATAATCACATTGGCAGCAGTGACAATTGACATTTGCCTTGAATGTAACTATTTTTGGAGAACCATGACGATGCTGGCTTTAGTTCAGCTTTTTCCCACTAAAATGTAAAAAACAAGCTTGAATACAAGGTGTGTCTGTAAAGTTTGGTGAATGATATCAGAAAACAAACCAAACAGAAGATACAAACAAACAAATTACCTTTATTGGCTTTCAAAATAATCACCATCCTTCCAGTGCTGTGTCTTAGCCTAGGCCGACAAGGTCCAGGCCTAGGGCGGCACTTTGCAGGGGGGGGAGGCGAAAAGCTGCCCCCCGCATGAACAAAAGCCCCCCACCTCCTCCTGAGTCCCGGCTCCCATCTCCTGCACAAAAACCATCCCAACGGGCAGGGACTGTTCGAACTGGCAGGGGCAGTCTCCGCTGGGTTTGAGCAGAGGGGCACCTCGGCTGTGCTCGGGGGGCAGTCCTCCCTCGGCTGTGCTCGGGAGAGGGCAGTCTCAGTTCACCCCGGCTGTGCTCGGGAGGGGGCGGGCTTGGCTCACCTCGGCTGTGCTTGGGAGGGGGCAGGCTCGGTTCACCTCGGCTATGCTCGGGAGGGGCGGGCTCGGCTCGATGTGCTCGGGCGGGGGTGGTCACAGTGATGTAATGGTAACCGCCATTATTATTACTATTAAAAGGACAATGATCACAGAAGATACTGTAACTTATCTTGCTTGTCATGTTTTAGAACTTAAGCTGTTCCCCACTGTGATTACAGTGAAGGAATGGCTGGAGACTTTTCTGTTCACTATGATGACCATGGGGAGTCATGTCTGCAGTCTCTGACCATCTCCTGTATCATATCCGCAGTCTCTGACCTTCTTTTTTATCATGTCTGCAGTCTCTGACCATCTCCTGTATCATGTCTGCAGTCTCTGACCATCTCCTGTATCATGTCTGCAGTCTCTGACCATCTCCTGTATCATGTCTGCAGTCTCTGGCCATCTCTTGTATCATGCCTGCAGTCTCTGACCCTCTCCTATATCATGTCTGCAGTCTCTGACCCTCTCCTGTATCATGTCTGCAGCCTCTGACCATCTCTTGTATCATGTCTGCAGTCTCTGACCAACTCTTTAGGTGGAGTGCTAATAGGAAGAGGTGGAGCCTAAAGAGGGAGGGGTGGAGTTTCCAGATGAAGGGGTGGGTCTTAAACAGGAAGGGGTGGGCACATTTAGATGGGGCGCCCGATTTTAGTCTTGCCTAGGGCAGCACAAAACCAAAAGACACCACTGCATCCTTCACAACACACATTTGGCAATGTTCATAAAGCGTCTGGAAACTGTCAGCAAAAGCCTTTTTTTTAGGAATCGATCACAGAACCGCTATTGCACATTCTTGGGTTCCTGCCACATCTGCAAAATGTGCGCTTTTCATGACACTCTTAAGGCAGGGAAACAGAAATAAGTCTACAGACGTCAGTTCAGGGGAGTACGGTGGATGATTGAGAACAGGTATGCCACGCTGACCCAAGAATTGGCATGCACGGATCGCACCATGTCTCATCCCTTGTGACAATGGTTCGCAAAAAGGATGAAACCTGGTTACACCTTGTAATGAAACCTCCAGAGGTTTCCATCCGTATTGCTTTCTGTTCATCTGTCAGCTTGTGCGGCACAAACCGGGACCAGATCTTCCACTTACCAAAATCTTTGCGGATGCGCACCGTGTCCTTGCTAATGCCCAATTCCTCCGCCATCAATCGTAGAGTCAGTCGCCAATCTCGTGCCAGCATTTGTTGCACTCGCTCGATCATGTCTGGGATTCTGCTTGCCAATGGAGGACCTGACAAGGCTCATCAGTCGTTAACTTCCCATTTGAACCAGTCGTAAATCCATTTTCTGCTTCCGTCCCCTACACATACATCCAACATTTCATGTGCCTCTGTCACCGTTTTCCCCAATTTGTAGCAGAACTTGATGTTCACTCAGTGCTTCATTACACTATGACCCTAATGCCCCATATACACACGATTGGATTTTCAGACAACAAATGATGGATGTGAGCTTGTTGGCGGAAAGTCCGACCGTGTGTATGCTCCATAGAACATTTGTTGTCAGACTTTCCGCCAACAAATGTTGGCTAGCAGGTTCTCAAATTTTCTCCCAAAAAAACGTTGTTGTCGGAATTTCTGATCGTGTGTACACAAGTCCGTTGCACAAAAGTTCACGTATGCTCGGAATCAAGCAGAAGGAGCCGCACTGGCTATTGAACTTCATTTTTCTCGGCTCGTCATACGTCTTGTATGTCACCACGTTCCCACATTCGTAATTGTTGGCCAACACTTGTGTGACCGTGTGTATGCAAGACAAATTGGAGACAACAACCTTCGTACAAAAATCTGCGGTTTTGTTGTAGGAAAGTCCGATACTGTGTACGGGGCATAACTCTCACACTGAATACGTTTGACTGCCCGCAGCGGGTTTAGCCTGACGGTCACATGTACTCCATGCTAGGTGGTGCTTCTTAAAGTGTCTCGCGCACCTGGCCCATGTAGCCATTAAGATATTGGACCATTCACCAAACTTTTTAGACACACCAATAAATAATCAAAGGCGTGAAAAATTCCACCAAATTCAAACCCAATGATCGTTTCCTTTGTTGTGTTCAATTACCAATTTTTTTAAACCGTCAGATTTATGATTGCTAAACAGTTTATGTGTGTGGCTAGCATTCCTGGCCTGCTTACAACAATGTGAAATCCTGGGCATAGCATAAACAAAGTGTTTTTCATATGTCTATCTGTGTAAACAGGATTATTTTATTGTTTTCAGTATTTAAAATTCTTTTATTTAGGGCTTCAGGGTAGCCGGCTTTATATATAATTATATACAGTATAAAGCACAATGTACTGAAAAGGCATTTACCAAGCCCTGATTAAATACATAGCAGTGTGCACACTCTACAACGGTTTAGAAAATAATAATTGTGTGTTCTACAATAACAGAACAGATTTCAATATTTTTTTTCCTAATCTCAAGATTAAATTGCAGGCTTTGTGAGTGGTCTAAGCCATTGGTAAACACAATACTCCATGAAATGCTCAGTATAATATTCAGTATAGTAGAAAGTGATTAGCAGAATGGAAGATAATGCAGTGTAATGCTGGGATCCACAATATTCACAGTTGAATTCTTCAGCATTTTTGTTTATGACCAATGAAGTCATATAGTCAAAACTCCATTCAAATTTTGGGTTGTTGACTTAATATAGGGGGTCTTGGGTCCCGCCCCTGGCATCACCAAAGGCCACACACGATACTGATAAAAATATTGGTACCAAAAAGTCATCAGAGACCAAAGACATTCAACGGGAGACAACAGGCATGCTACAAGAGATGGTCAGAGACCACGGACATGCTGTAGGAGATGAAAAAAAAATAGAGAGCACAGAAGATAGGCATAGATGGAAGACGCGTTACATGAGAATGTTAAAGATCACTGCTATTACTGGACATTTACAAATCAATGCTTCCCTATAACCACCTTAAAATGACATATTTGATATTTTTCTGAGCAAGACCCATTATAAAAAATCAGAGGGTAAAAAAACATAAACCTAGAAATTGGATGGACAGGCCAGAAAAGAAAAGAGATCACGTGAAGTAAAGTCATTCAACTACTAAAACCCAAAGAATTCTAAAGAATATTTTTCTTCACTGGCTGGAGTAAGAAAAATACAGAATAAGGTGGTTGGCACTTATTGTGCTAAAGGGGCAGCAAGTTGGGCACCAGTACTATAGATAGATTCATCTTAAGAGACCCTAAGAAAACTGAAAAATACTTTGGATTGTAATAATGATCAAGGGACAGTACACCCAAATCTGGAATGGATTTATCTACCCCCACTGTCTTACGTCTTTTTGGGGTCTAGGGCCTTTCATTCTGAGGAAGTATTTTTCCTTTTTGGATCTTAAATTCATTTACATCATGTAGAAGGCAATGAGACGAAATAGGCAGAGCAATGGAATCCATCAATGCCAGACTAATAAAATACCACCTTGACATTGCAATACAAGAATGTCTGCCATTGCAATACTGATTGTGACACCACAACATTTACTACAATATTAGAATCCTGAGAATATGAAAATGACAGACATCACCAATTTAATTTTGACATCACAGTAAGGTGGTCCATTTACATTGCCCTAATGCCAAAGTTATGTTAACAGGTGTGTAGGGTGTCTATTTATAACTGTTCAGTGCAATAGGAATCAGTTATGCCGCGTACACACGGTCGGACTTTCCATCAGAAAAAGTCAGACGGAAACTTTTCATTGGACATTCCGATCATGTGTGGGCCTCATCTGACTTTTTTTCTTTTTTTTTTTTTTTTTTAAATTCTGACGGACCTAGAAATAGAACATGTTTTAAATATTTCCGACTGGATCAATTCCTATAGGGAAAACCGCTTTCTGTATGCTGTTCCGACGGACCAAAAACGACGCATGCTCTGAAGCAAGTACGAGATGGCAGCTACTGGCTATTGAACTTCCTTTTTCTAGTCCCGTCATACGTGTTGTATGTCACCGCGTTCTAGATGGTCAGACTTTGGTGCGATCGTGTGTAGGCAAGACAGTTTCAGAACTCCATGGGTTTTTTCCGTCGGAATAAACTCTGATGTTTTTGCCGACGGAAAAAACGGTTGTGTGTACGCGACATTAGACCCAATAATTAGCACTCAGTAACAGACCAGGTTAGACATACTCCATACTGGTCCAGAGAAAGTTTTATCAAAGCACTTCCAAGCAGAAATCCGTCATGAGAGTACAGGACAATATTTGGATAAAAAAGATGCGAGACATCAGTTAGACTTTAAGTGGATTGTCTACAGCAACCATTTGCAACCAGTGTTTAATGGAACCCTAGGGCTCCTTCAGAAGATGCCAAGAGTTTCTGGCATCTGTGGCTAATTTAATTCCCATTCGATGGTGCCTGCATCGTTCCAGGTCCAACCCTACTTGGCAGAGCCACGTAAAGATGACTGTAAAGGTGACATTCTGGCAACCATTGAAATGGGCGCATTCTTCCCACTGACTATCAATGCAAAGGGCATTTTCTTAATGCCACCCGATGGACTAATCTTGGCAGGAGTTCCCTGAAAAAAATTATTTCAAGGGTTCCTTTGCAGATGACACCAAGCTATGCAGTGGAATAACGTCCTTACAGGATGTCTCCAATTTACAAGCCGACATCAATGCTCTGTCTAATTGGGCGACTGTGGCAGACGAGGTTTAATGTTGATAAATGTAAAGTTATACACTTGGGGGCTAAGAATATGCATGCATCATACATACTAGGAGGAGTACAACTGGGGGAATCCGTAGTGGAGAAGGATCTGGGGGTTTTGGTAGATCATAAGCTCAATAATAGCATGCAATGCCAAACTGCGGTTTCCAAAGCAAGCAAAGTCCTTTCTTGTATTAAGAGAGCTATGGACTCCAGAGAGAGAGATATCATTTTGCCCCTGTTCAAATCATTAGTAAGACCTTATCTGGAATATGCAGTTCAGTTTTTGGCACCAGTTCTCAAAAAGGATATCGGGGAACTGGAGAAAGTGCAGAGAAGGGCAACCAAACTGATAAGAGGCATGGAGGAGCTCAGCTATGAGGAAAGATTAGAGGAACTGAATTTATTCACTCTTGAGAAGAGGAGAATACGGGGGGATATGATCAACATGTTCAAATATATAAGGGGTCCATATAGTGAACTTGGTGTTGAGTTATTCACTTTATGGTCAACACAGAGGACACCGGGGCACTCTTTACGTCTAGAGGAAAAGAGATTTCGTGAAAATGTGGAATAGACTCAGTAGATTGCTTTAAGAAAGGCCTGGATACTTTCCTAAATGTACATAATATAACTGGGTACTAACATTTATAGGTAAAGTTGATCCAGGGAAAATCCGATTGCCTCTAGGGGGATCAGGAAGGGATTTTTTTCCCCTGCTGTAGCAGATTGGAGCATGCTCTGCTGGGGTTTTTTTTTTTTGTTGCATTCCTCTGGAGGGCGGCACAGTGGTGTAGTGGTTAGCACTCTCACCTAGCAGTAAGAAGGGTTGCTGGTTCAAATCCCAACCACGACATTACCTGCCTGGAGTTTGCATGTTCTCCCTGTGCCTGTGTGGGTTTCCTCTGGGTACTCCGGTTTCCTCCCACAATCCAAAGACATGCAGGTAGGTTAATTGGCTTCTGTCCAAAAAAAAAAAAAATTGTCCCTACCCTGTTTCCCTGAAAATAAGACAGTGTCTCATATACATTTTTGCTCCCAAAGATGCGCTAGGTCTTATGTTCAGGGGATGTCTTATTTTTCAATGAAGGATTGAAATGGGGGGATCACTTACAATGACACAGGGGGGATCAGAGGGGGGAATCAATAAAAATGGCACAGGAGGATCAGAGGGGGGATTACCATTTTAGAACCTCCTGTGCCATTTTGATTCCCCCTTTCTGATCCTCCTGTGCCGATTTTGATTCCCCCCCCCCTCAAATCCACCATGTGTCATTTTAAGTCATTTTAAGCCCCCCTCCCCCACCCCTGTGCCAGTGGACAGTTTAGTCTCTCCCCCCTCCCACCTTCACCAGACATCCCCCCCACACCTCAGTCACCCCTGTGGCGGTGAGATAACACACAATGTGCCCGACTCCTGTGTCTGGCAGCGGCAGCACGGGCTCTCTGACGGGCGACGTTCCCCTGCGCAACATCAGGGACGTCGCTCGTCATCCAGAGAGCCCGCCGCAGCTCACTGATTTGAAGAGACCTCGCACTGCCTGAACAGCTGCGGCCAATCAGTGAGCTGTGCGGCGGTGCCTGCCGCTACTGTACGAGAATCTAGAGTCAGATCCCTTATGTTCGGGGGGTACCTTACGGTATGTTCGGTGGATGCCCTATTATCGGTGGATGCCCTATTATCGGTGGATGCGTTATTATCAGGGAGGTCTTATTGTCGGGGGGATGCCTTATATTACAACGAGAGGCAAAACTGTAAGTAGGCCTTATTTTCGGAGGATATCTTATTTTCGGGGAAACACGGTAGTATATGAATAGGGACCTTGGATTGTGGGCTCCTTGAGGGTAGGGACCGATGTGAGTGTGCAATGTACAGGGATAGGGACAGTTGTAGACACTCACTCAGGTTGAACTGGATGGACTGGTGTCTTTATTCAACCTTACTAACTATGAAACTGTGGGTATAGAATTGGATATATTGGATTGTACGATATTTTTTGTTTTTATTTATTATTTCTTTTTTTTATGGTTGAACTGGATGGACTTGTGTCTTTTTTTGGCCTAGCTAACTATTTAACTCTGGGGTCAAAAGGTTGAGAAAGGCGGATTTAAAGAAATCCATAGCAAACCAGGAATGTTGGTAGTTGTCTTGTCACAACCATGGTGGAAGTTGGGAGATATGCTGCCATACAGCAAAAAAATCCCAGTAAATGATAGCATCCTACTATACTGCACTCAAAATGGAGACATCTCTTTTGGCTTTCGGTTGGGATAAAGCTCAGACTGAATAAATTTAAAACTAAAACAAGGTCAAACAGCAGTTAAAAGATGAAAAGATGAAGACAGAGAAAGGATGGGAATTAGGACAAGCACAGTGCGCAGGCTGAAAAATTAGTATGTAAAGGCTTCAGTACATTACGGAGAGAAATATTCTGTATTGTCACTGCTATTGATTTCTTGTACGCTAAGATATTCTGCTGGATATGTTGTTTTATGCAAACTTAATTGTGTTTCCCAACTGCAGTATTTGAGCCTCTGACAGATAGCTGGGCTTTCATTTCTGTACTCAATCAGCTAATAGCAGCTTCGCCAGTTCACTGATCTAGCAAATGACCAATAAATGTGACCTGCCAGAGTACAGGGGGCATAAAGTGAGCTATGGGCCACATTCCTTTTACAAGAACCTTTTTTTCTGGCTCTTGATTAGCTACACTACAGTAAGTTCTTGAATTATTTTTGTACCTGGTGACAGTACTTTTAAGATAATTAAATAGTATTAATGGCACTCTTAAAATTGTAAAGTCTTGGGCCCAATTTCATGACCAGCTTGCACAAATAACTGATGAGGCATTTCTTGTACCACAAAATGTATGGGGACATGGCTGGAGTGATGATGTGAGTGGACATGCAACTCTGCTCTTGTAATGTGTCCCACTCTGTGATCCTATGCCTGGTCCGGCAGCACAGTGAACTAGTCTGGTGATGGCCTTAAGATAGGGTGACCAGATGTCCCCGGTTTCAGGGGACAATCCCCGGATTGAGGACACTGTCCCCGGACCAAGTTTGCCCCCGGTTTTGTCCCCGGATTTGACTTCAACAGGACCTGGGGCAATTTTCAAAGACAGTCAGTGCAAAATAAAAATAAAAAATCTGAATTGCACAACCCCGCTCCTACTAGCTTAGGGGGGTGTATTTTTTCCATTATCTGTGTCCCTTTCTGATTAAATGTGCTGATCAGAGCGGATGGACTATTTCTTCAGTTTCCGGCACATGCCCATTCAGCTCCGCTCACATGTTCTTATAAATTGGCTTAAATCCTGGCCAGCCGCCTGCCTGATTATCTCCTTGCTTTCCCCTGCAGAGTTATTTTCCTCCGTTAGTAGCCGTGGGCCTGGAGAGTGAGACCTGAGAGGCTGTAAAGGCAGGCGGAGGCGGCAGCGGGCAGAGAGAGGCAGCTGAGCTCAGCTTACGATGTCCAGCAGCAGGAATAGAGAGGGAGCAGATCCAATCGTGGGGCTGCCAGTGCCTTCAAGGCTTCAACACAGGTGTGCTTTGGGGGTGTCTGTGAATAGACTACATTGCACTGTGTCTGTCTCTCTGGACTAATGGATGGTATCAGAACTCACAGGCAGCGGGCACTTATTGGTCATAAGTTAACAAAATCAGCACCCAGCAGCCATGTCATGTGACACACTGTGACAGAGCCAGCCAGAGCCATGATAGAGTGCCTGCTGCCTGTGAGTTATCATAATGCTGATGATCTGAACCAGTGGCTGATCACCTGATAGCAGATTTACTGCTACAGGGCGGTCGCGCTGCGCAGGATCACTTTTATACGTGATCCTGCATTTCTGGGTATCAGAGCCAATCAGCGGATCCGGCAGACTCGCCTAGTGGTCTACCTATGTAAACAAGTCAGTTCGCCATTCTGTCAGTATGGAAGACATTGATCCTGTGTTCCTGCAAAGCAGGTACAGGTATCCATGTCTTCCCTTAGTAAAAGCACCTCCCCCACAGTGAGAAAACACTTGTTAGGCACACATTGTCCTAGATGTTATCCCCTTTCCAGCCAGTTTCATTAGTACAGTGACAGTACATATTTTTAGCACTGATCACTGTATTAGTGTCACTGGTTCCCGCAAAGTGTCAAAAGTGTCACTAATGCCGCGTACACATGAGCGGAATGTCCGACAGAAAAAGTCAGACGGAATCTTTTCATCGGATATTCCGATTGTGTGTGGGCCTCATCGGACAGTTTTTTTCCAATTCCTATTGGAAAAACCGATCGTCTGTATGCTGTTCCGACGGACCAAAAACTACGCAGGCTCTGAAGCAAGTACTAGACGGACGCTATTGGCTACTGGCTATTGAACTTCCTTTTTCTAGTCCCGTTGTACGTCACCGCGTTCTAGGCGGTCAGACTTTGGTGTGATCGTGTGTAGGTAAGACAGTTTCAGCAGAACTCCGTCTGAAAAACCTTCGGAGTCGTGTGTATGCGGCATTAGTGTCCAATTTGTCCACCACAATATCGCAGTCCCGCTATGAGTCGCTGATTGCTGTCATTACTAGTAAAAAAAATAAAAAAATATGTCCCCGGTTTTCATTTTAAAAATCTGGTCACCTTACATTAAGACTTTTGATATCCCTCTAAGGCTGCTTTGTTTTTGGCTCTGCCTCATTCCCTCTCTTCTCGTTCATTCCCTCTCTGGTGTGGCTGAGATGCCTAACAGAGGGCCAGGAGGAGGCATGCATGAATACCGAGAAATGTAACAAGGGGGCAGCCAGGCTGGGGTGGTTTGCTCATTGGCAGAGCAAGGGGACATCTTGCAAAGTGTTCTTAGTGAGAACTTAGTGAGATCCCCATGTTCACTCCTAAGTTGCCCTGTCAAACACAGCCTCAAAAAAAAACACTGTGCCCCTAAAATGCAGCCACTGTGCCCATAAAATGCGGCCACTGTGCCCATCGTATGCGGCCACTGTCCCCATCATATGTGGCCACCGGGCCCCATCAAATGCAGCCACCGGGCCTCATCAAATGCAGCGACCGTGCCCCATCAAATGCAGCGACCGAGCCCCATCAAATGCAGCGACCGAGCCCCATCAAATGCAGCGACCGAGCCCCATCAAATGCAGCGACCGCGCCCCATCAAATGCAGCGACCGCGCCCCATCAAATGCAGCGACCGTGCCCCATCAAATGCAGCGAACGTGCCCCATCAAATGCAGCCACTGTGCCCCATCAAATGCAGCCACTGTGCCCCATCAAATGCAGCCCCACTGTGAACCCCACCCCTCCCGCCCGCTGTCTGATCGGCACTTGCCCATCTTAATGGTGGGTCAGGCAGCGGATGATGGTGGCGAGCTGTGGGATGAGCAGCGGGTCAGGTGACGGCTCCTGTGTCCTCCATGCTTCCCTCTTCTTCCCTTCTGCTAGGCATCCAGTAGGATCGCCTGTGCCTTCAGCCAATCAGGTGACGGGTATTAGATTCTCCATTCCTGATTGGCGGAGAGGCAGTTCAGCGTTAGAAAAGCAAATATTAATTTGCTTTTCTAACACACCTGGCTACGCTCCGAACGCAATGCTCTGCGCCACAAGTCCCCCTTTTTTTAAGCCTATTAGAGCCTATGGCTCTAATCAGGTGCTTTAAAAAAACCACCCCCTGCCGCTGTAATTCAGGCGCCCAGCTTCCGAAAAGGGGCCGGACACCTGAATAGGGGGTGGCCACGATGGCCTTGGATAGATTCATGCTATGCATCAATCTATCCATTCTACATATAGGATGGTGGCGTGATAGAGGGGGCGGCACCCGTGTGCCTTTAATGGATGGGCCTCCTCTGCTAGCTTCTCTCTGTACCTGATCAACACAAGTTGCTTGTAAGAGTACATAGGAAATAATAGTTTTCTATGTTTCCTAATTACATTATAAAGCTGCCTTAAGGTGGGTTGCAGTGCATTGCAAGAAGAATATGTTGCATATTTCTGCAACATGCCAGAGCTCACCTGAAGGCACCTTTTTTTTTACACTGTAGTTCCACTGTGATGCATAGAAGAATATAAAATATCAGTTTGTCTTTTCATAAGGTTTTAAAACTGTGTTCCCCACCGCCGGCACACAAAGGATACTAGACCACATCCTAAAACAAATGATTTTAGCATGCGGTTAGTTAGCATGAATGAGCCATTTGCGTGAAGCATGTGGTGTAAAGAACATTTTTAATAAATAGAGTAAAGGGTTCACTGTATACAGATTCCTCTTTAGAGGTTCAGAGGAAAGGGGCAAATATAGAAAATTAATAAACAGCTGCAAAATATAAAATTGCCATATGCTATGCTTTATTTGGTAAGATTAAGAATTGGTGCCAGGAGAGAAACCCACTTTTCTGATACACCGGTTACAACTTCTTGGATTAATGGGAATGAAAAATACTTATAATGCTCTTTTTTCTCTTGAGACAGTGGCGGGTTGGGTATTACTAAGCAATATTTTTTTTTATTATTATTTTTTTTTTTACGGGGCTAACCTATGAGACTGTAAGATACAAAGAAAAGACAAGTTATTTTTTATTAGGACACCAACAACGACTCCTTGGGTGGCTTTTTCTCCTTCCTGTTCCTTAGATGTGTTGGGTTGCTTTGTGTCTTTTTTTCCCTTCCTCCTTGTTCTTTTACTACTAACTTTAGCTTCTCTTATGGTTAATAGGGGAATGTATGATGTCATTCTGCATTATAATCGATGCATATTGTGTGATATAAATTGTGGTAGATATTTTTTGTTTCTTTTTTGGTTCTGTTGACATTGGTTTTGAGCACTGCGACCTGTTGTATTGCTGTTGGCGCCGCTAAAAGTTGAGGTGAAAGCATATTCTTTGTCCCAGAGCATGGGGTGCAGGCTTGTCCTGATACCAATCCAGAGGGCTAGTAAATGTAGAGGAAAGGATCGCTGCTACTCCTGACCAACCCAGGTGAATAAACTCAGGAAGACTCAGGAAGGAAACAAATTACAATGGGCGGGCACACACAGAAAAATTGGGTCTAACAATGGGCCAAGTATGTACATGTTCCTCTGCAGTAATGAAGCGTTAGAAAAATCCAGAAGCCTAGAGGAAATCACCCAATACCTTAAAGATATCTTTCTCTATTCTGTCTCTTTTGGGTTTTTTGCTAACCATTCTTGATTTGATCTAGCCTTCTATCATTCAGGTTCCCTTGTGGACCTCTGGAACTGGGGAGTAGGTAGGTTCTTAGAGGGACACATCTGGGCGCCTCCTTCTCCCCGATTTCAACTGGTCTATTGATGGTGAGAAATCCATAATTATATTCATCATTTTGAATTTACCTCACCTGATGAACAGTTGTATGCCCCTTTCACACTTATACGACTTGTCCCACGACTTGGGACAGCAAAGTAGCATGACAAGTCGTTCCCCATGATTTCCAATGACAGCCATTCATATTAGTATGACTTCAAGTCGTTCCGACTTCAAAGTAGTCCCTGCACTACTTTGGTCCGATTTTGTTGCCACTTACACAGGCATTCCTTGAAATCACGGCAAAATCGCAGCAAGAATCGCGGCAAAAACGTTGAAGTCGCACAAGTGTGAAAGGGGCCATGGCGGTCTACCATGAGTAGGTTCAGTGTAATGACAAAAATTCTCCCCTTTTTTTTTTTTTCATGTGCATTGATCAGTGGTTTTTCCTACACATGTTCCCTTTATGACAGTTATCTATCACCAGGATTCAACTCCATTTTTTAAGGATAGATACATTGATAGATAGGATAATGGGCAGAGACATCGTGGGGTGGTACCTTGAATCAATCCCCAGGAGCTCCTTCTCAATGTCAATAGAAGCTGACCTGGTCACACCAGTGACTCCCCATGTTCCTCATCTTGTTATATGCATAAATGGAAAATTCACTTTTGTTTCTATAACGTTTGCTGGACTTTATACTACTACTATTAATCCTTTCAAATTTGAAGATCTCTGGAATTTAACTCCCGTATATACTGGAGTATAAGCACAGTTTTTCAGCACATTTTTTATGCTGAAAATACCCCCTCGGCTTATACTCCAGTCATTTTTCTGCAGCAGAGAATGACATTTTCTCGGGGCCACTTGGTGCTAGGAACCCCAAATTTGATTTGCAACATACCCAAAGCTAGGGTTCCTAGCACCAAGTGGCCCAGAGATACGGGGCCCCAAAGTCGGTTCGGAAAATGTCATTCTCTGCTGCAGAAAAGTGTTTGACATTTTCCGAACCGAATTTGGGGCCCCGTATGTCGGGGCCACTTGGTGCTAGGAACCGCATCTGGATATGTTGTAGTGCTAGTTCCATTTGGTTTGCAAACCCAGTGGAACTAGCACTACAACATATCCAGATGCGGTTCCTAGCGCCAAGTGGCCCCGACATACAGGGCCCCAAATTCACTCAACTGTGTCCATCTGCAGCAATGTCATTTCGGGACCCTTTGGGTTCAGAGACCCCAAATTTTGGCTGCAGCTATGGGGCTTCTAGGAAACCTTAACTACCGAGTTCGGGGACCCATGGCTGCAAATGGACACAGTGAGGCTGCAAATGGGCATTGTTGACCCTCTTTTCCACTTACAGTAGCTGTGCATTTCTCACCCTAGGCTTATACTTGAGTCAATAAGTTTTCCCATTTTTTTTGTGGTAAAATTAGGTGCCTCGGCTTATATTCGGGTATATACGGTATATTACAATGTAACCTGAGATGTAAGTTATTCACCTTTCTTGTATGTTTATATTCAATAATAATAATAAAAATCGATTGAAAAAAAAAATTGGGTCTAACAATGACACTGACCGCAGTGTGCAGCAGCACAGATCACGCACATGATACATTCACTCCTGAGTCATAGTGATGGTCTCTCTCCACGCCAGGTGGTCCCTTCGGTCCACACAGCACTGACAGTCCCACTCCCAGCTTGTCTTGCTCCATTCCCGCAGACCTGCACACGAGGCTCTGGGCGCTCCGCTCAGCTCCCTTGCACCATGACATCATACGACACGCTTGGGCACCGCCTCCACCAGACCAAGCCCCCCTGCCGGTGCTGCCAAAACACACTGTAGCAGGCACTCTGATGGTCTCGGCAGTTCCGAGCCGAGTGTCACAACCATATTTTTAACTGGCAACCTTTTCATGTCGCATGCAATTACTGACAGGAGAAAGGTGCACATTTTTTATTGGCCACCAGTAAAATTACTAACAGTTGGCAACACTGGATCAGAATTGGAGAGACTTGCAAACATGAAGAATTGTATGTTTTTCTGTATTAATGATACATGATTGACTTAAATATGACATTATGAACATCATTTGGATTCCCTTTCTATTGTGGTTGTGTAGATACAGTACCGTTATATGGAATTAATGTATTACTGCTAAAGGAATATCTGTACTTTAAATAAGCTTTCTTTGCCTCTGCCACTGTAGGTTTTACCTGAAGTGAACAAAGCCACCAACGAGAATGCAGAGTCTGCATGTTCAAGTCTGTGGGCTGTACAATGTACTCCTGAAACAAGTAAATCCACTGGCTGGCCATGAGTGAGAGCTTCCAGAGACCTATCCCAGCGTGGGGCTGCCTTGCTGCTTCAAACTGTATGTAATTGAGCCTACTGTACCTAATGGTAGATCTGGTACGGCTTTCTATAAAAGAGGTAATTTGCAAGACTTAACAAAGGGGTACTATGGCAAAATATATTTCCAAGTTTTGCACCCACCTTGTGGCGACTAAATGACTTTGAGTCCCTTTTACCTAACAGCAGTAGCAATGGCACATAGATGGGAAACGGTCAAGATCATGGAAGTGCTAGTATTGGTGCAAGGCAGTAGTAAAGAAAGAGGGAAGCTGGCAAGGTTGATGTTTGCCAATATGACAGCTGGGGAAGGGCCATAGAAGGTGATGGCCACCACAGATAAGCTATCAAGCCATTGGGGGGGGGGGGGGGGGGGTAGAAAATAGGTAAGATGTGGTCAGGGTAAGACCCTGGTAATGCTGTTGGCGCCTTTCAGATGAGTTAACAGGGGCAATGACAGATGGTTAGATCTCTGTAATAAAATAAAATAAAATTAAATAAAATGCCAGGGAGTGCCAACTAAGTACAACATCGTAAAAAAAAATGAAAATGCAATTGTTATGGTTAAGCAAATTGCACTAAAACTGGTATTTGCATACCATAACATGCAAGTGGCAAATTTAATTTTAATTATTACAGTTGTTATTACGATGCTACACTTAGTACCCTCTGGAATTCGTTTTTTTTACATTTTATTATAGAGATCTCTCCTGTCTTTTGGTGGAGCAGCCTCCTGCAGGTGTCAGCTTATATGGACTTTTACATGAACTGTGATATGGACCTTTATGCTGATTAATTGTTTTAACAAGTTGCCATTCACAGTGATTGGGGCAGGTCGCTCCATTAGGGGTAGGGGCTTGACTCTCCCTCCTAGTTTGTGCCATATATGTGTTTTTTTAAAATGACAGATGGAGGAGTACTAAAGGGTAAAAGGGAAAGTTATGAGGCTACAGCAATGGTGGAAAGGGTTCATACTGCTACCAGCACCAGGAATGTTGGTGTGACAATGACCCTTAATCGCTCCACCTTTTGCAGAATCTCACCTCATGACTTGCTACAAAGGTATTTATTATAATCACTGACCACATCTAAGGACTGATAAGCTGCAATGTGTTTGTAATTTTTGTTGTTGGGTTTAGATATGATTTCATTTGAGGTTTATTATGTTATTCTGAGCGTAACGGTAACTTATTTACCTAGTACTTATTTATCAGCATTGTCACCAGGATGTTCTCCTTTTTTGTTCAGAAAAAAGGGCCAGAGTTTCATGTTAGCCTAACTTCTAATCCACTTATAACCCTTCTTAAATTGCATTGCTCAGTTGCGGCTGTCAGAAATGCATGGTGCTTCCAAGTGTAGGGAAGCATGTGTTTCCTTCATGGAGATAGTTACCAGCCAAGTCACCAGCCCAAACAATGTTACCTGATGAGGATGGTGTCATCCACCCTAGAAGCTCCTACATGGAATTTGCACAGGGTTTGACTCCAAGAGCAACAGAGCCCCTAGGTCAAAGTGCAGGGCCAGTTAAAGGTGAAAGAACATTCATAACACGAAGTCCAGTTGGATCAGATTATTGATAACAGATATCCTATTTAATTCATTCACCCCAATTTCAAAGCTAATCTTTAGTTTTCTTCTTATTGCTTGAGAACTGTGGGCTGAAATGTGTGACCACAGACACTAAGACCAATAATTCAGCACTCTGGAAATTGACAGCTAAGCGTCAAGTTTATTTCTCAGGCCTCTGACAAATAGTTGCTTATACAAGGTCTGGGTCTGATTAATCAAAACAATAAAGTACACAATATCCTGATCAAGGTCAAACGTCCATTATGGGTTTAAACTTTCCTGAAAGTGGCTTATACATTGACGTGACATTTTGGTGATAAATTGAGATTGATGGTTGGAGAATACTGAATATTTCATTTTTTTAAAGTTTATGTTCTTCATACCATTCTAAATCATCACATGTGGTACATTATTTTGTAACATCAAAACTGGATTGCAAGTTGTTGGAATGTTGATTTATTTATTTATTTTCATTCTATACATTGTTGAATTTTGCTTCAGAATTTTGGGTTTAAATCACTTCTTGGCAATTTTGCTATTTGTAGCCCTGGGCATATTTAATAATGGAAAGTGGTGCCATACGGCAAATCAGAAATAATATTTGTGATTGCTCTAAGGCAGTGATGGCGAACCTTGGCACCCCAGATGTTTTGGAACTACATTTCTCATGATGCTCATGCACTTTGCAGTGTAGTTGAGCATCATGGGAAATGTAGTTCCAAAACATCTGGGGTGCCAAGGTTCGCCATCACTGTTTTAAGGGGTGGGTCTGTCACCTGCTCAGCGAATGATGCAGCAAATTTCAAGGAGGTCCAGTGGTGGCAGTGCAAGAAAGACACATAGATGTCATGTGGTTTAGACTGAGAAGATCAATAAGTTCTACTGCTAATACCATGGAGTTTGTGTACCCTTTTTAAGCACCATCTCTTAATCTTAGCAATTGAAGCATAATCATGTTTGACTGTGCATTTTTTGCAGGAAATATCTCTGCTTTAAGTCAAAATAGAGTTCCACCAATAAGTGGAACTTTCGCTTATTTGCTTCCTTCCCCCCATCCGGTGCCACATTTGGCACCTTTCAGGGGGGAGTAGGGAACTGTACCTGTGTTTGACAGGTACCCTTCTCTACTTCTGGAAGAAAGTGCCATGACGCCGTCCCTCAAAAGTTTAGCCCCCCTCCTCCTCCTTCCGGACCAGTTAAAAAGTCGCCCCAGCGCCCGAGATCCCAGCCCCCAGCACCGAAGCCCCCAGACGCCGGGCCTAGCCAAGAAGCCCCTAATGAGAGCCCCAGCCCCAGCCCAGCCCGAGGCAGAGCAGAGCGCCCCCCCCGAGCCCCCCAGAGCCGCCTAGCCGAGCCTACGCCATAGAGAGCCATCCCGCCCCCCTCGCCCCCACCGGAGCCCCGCCGGGCCAAGCCTATCAGCCAGCCAGTAGACCAGGGGCACAGGGCAGACGCCCCCAGCCAGCACGCCGGATGAGTAGCACCCGTAGAGGCCAGCATAGCTAGAGAGCCCGGGCCCCGCACCGCCCCAAGCCCAGCCCCCCTCCCACCCGCCATCCAGCCCCGGAGTCCCGAGCCGCTCCGCTAAGAAGAGGCCCCACGCCGGGGCCAGAGAGCTAAGTAGATCGGCCCCCCCCGCCAGCAAGGTAGCCTAGCGCCCCTGCCAGCTAGCCCCGCCCCCCAAGGGTAGCCCAGCCAGAGCACAGCCCCGCCGCCCGAGGCCGCCAAGCCCAGCACGCCCCCCCCGCCCAGGCCCCCTAGCCACTAGAGCCCCTAGAGAGCCTAGGAAGATTAGCCCCCCTGCCCTATAGTAGAGCATAGCCCCCCCCCCCAGCCGCGAA
Source organism: Lithobates sylvaticus (assembly GCA_028564925.1). Classification (NCBI taxonomy): domain Eukaryota; kingdom Metazoa; phylum Chordata; class Amphibia; order Anura; family Ranidae; genus Lithobates; species Lithobates sylvaticus. The sequence continues at coordinate 175,650,808 of CM053038.1, forward strand.
GCCGCCCCCGGCCGAGAGTAGCTAGAGCAGAAGCACGCCGCCTAAGCCGCGCCAGCCCCCCGCAGCCCCCCCCAGCCGGGGCCAGAGCCTCCAGCCACTAGCCGAGCCAGCCGGCCAGAAGCGGGACACAGGCCCCCCCTAGGCCCCCCCTTAGCAACAGCCGCCAGAGAGAGCCGAAGCCCCCCCCAGGCAGTAGCCCAGACCCAGCCAGCCCGCAGCCGTCCTCAACCAGTTAGCCCCCAGAGCCGGAGCCCAGCATGCACCCTAGGACCCGGAGCCCCTAGTAGAGAGCTTGCCAAGGGGAGTGCTAGGAGTAGTAGCCAGCGGCCACCCGCCGAAGCCTTAAGGAGTTAGCCAGCCAAGCCCAGCCCCGCCAGCCCAGCCGCCGGAGAGCCAGAAGTTTAGCCCAGCCGCCAGCCAGGCCGGAAGAGCCCCTAGGGAGGGTAGCAGTAGGCCCCAGCCTAGGATGCCCCCCCGGCCCAGCCGCCCCGCCGGCCCGACACAGCCAGGAGCGAAGAGCCCCCAGAGCCTTAGAGCCTAGAGGATTATAAGTTAGATGCACCGATAGCCCGCAGCCTAGCCGGGCCAGCTAGCCCCTCCCGCCCCTAGCCCCAGTAGGCCAGGCGCCAGCCAGGCCCCGTAGCCCCCCCCCAGCCTAGCCCCCCCCCCCAGCCAAGTCCCGCCTCCCAGAGAGCCCAAAAAAAAGCCGTAGCCCGTCAGGCCCAGCCTAGCTTAGAGAGTAGCCCCTAGCCAAGTTTAGCCCCCCCACCCTCTTAAGCCCAGTAGCGGCCTAGTAAGTAGCCGGGCGTGCCCTAGAGGGAGCCAAGAATCCGCCGCGACCCCCCCCCGAGCCTAGCCCTAGCCGCCAGGCCCAGTAGGGCCTAGTTAGCCAGCCAGAGCCTAGGCCGCCCCCCCCCCGCCGAGCCCCCGAGAGAGCCAGCCGCCAGCCCAGAAGCCTAAGCCAGGCGGCCCCCGGCTAGAGAGGCCACCCCAGAGCCCGCCGCCCTATCCCAGTAGCTCCCCGGTAGCCAGCCCCCCCCCGCCTAGAAGAGAGAGGGAGCCCAAGAGGTAGCCCCCAGTCAGCCCTAGCCCCTAGGCCGGAGCCATATAGCCGATTCTGCGTCGTAGAACTGGCCTGAGGCCCATAATTCTCCCAGCCTAGCACCCATAGCGCCGATGCCCAGCAGTAGCCATGCCTAGCCAAGATGCCACACCCCAGCCGTAGTCGTACTTAGTACCCCGCACTTAGCCACTCCCATCCCAGAGAGCCAGAAGGCCTCGCGTCCCGCCCAGCCACAGCCCCGCCGCCCCCCCTAGGAGGGCCCGCCCAGAGCCCCTAGCCAAGCCCGCCTATGCGACCCAGTAGGAGCCGAGCCCCCCCCCCCGAGTTTAGCCCTCGGCCCCCCTAGCCCCCCCTAGCCCCAGAGCCGCCTCCCGTTAGTAGAGCCCCCCCAGAATACCATAGCCCCCCGGGCCCGCGCAAGCCCAGCCAGCCACCCAGCTCGTCCCCCCAGGAGCCGTAGCCTAGAGCCCCCCCCCCGTATTTTAGGCGCCAGCCCCAGCGCCAGCCGTAGCCCACAGGACTTTAGCCCCCAGCCAGAGGCCGCCGCCGCAGGCCGCCCGAGGCCCAGCCAAGCCTATCCAGGCCCCGCCCCAAGCCTAGAGCCGAAGCCCCAGAGCTCCCGCCGCGCCTAGCCGGAGCCAGCCAGCCTAGCAGTAAGGCCAGAGGCCCCCGCCCCCCCCCTAGGCCAGGCCCCCGTAGCCCTTAAGTAGAGCGGCACAGGGTAGCTAGGCTAGAGAAGCCAGCCGCCCCAGCCCGGCCCCCCGCCGAGCCGACAGGCCGCGGCCCACGATCCGCCCGAGCCCCGCAGAGCAGCCCTAGCCGCCGCAGCCCCTAGGCCTAATAGCCGCCCCCGAGCCGCTAGCCCAAGCCCGCAGCCTCCAGCCAGTTAGCCCCCGCGCCTAGCCACCAGCCCCGGCCAGAGGCAGCCCAGGGCAGCGCCCGGAGCCCGCCAGCGCCGAAGAGCTTTTATGAAAAAATCCAGCACCCTAGCCTAGGCCAGCGAGCCCCCCCCCGAGGGCCGAAGTAGCACGCCCCTAGCCCGGGGCCCCCCGACCGGGGCCTGCCCAGCCCGAGGCCGAGCCGGCCCGAGCCCCCCGCCCCCCCTTTTACGCCAGAGAGGCCAAGGAGATAGAGCCCAAGCCATAGTAGGCCCAGCCCAGATCCCGCCAGCCAGCAGCCGCCCGCCAGCCGCCCCCCCCAGCGCCAGAGCCGAGCCGCCAGCGCAAGCCAGAAACGCCGTCCCTCAAAAGTTTAGTTTAGCCAGCCAAGCCAGTTAGCCCCAGCCGGCCAAGGAAGTAGCCCGCCAGCCGCCAGCCCCAGCCCAGCCCCCCCCCCCCTTAGATCCCAAGAGCCCCAGAGCCTCCTACGCCCCCAGCCCCGGTACCGAGAGCCCCGCCCCGCCAGCCAAGCCTAGAGCCCCCAGCCGCGGGATTGTTAGCCTAGAGGCCCAGCCCCGCACCCTAGCGGGAGAGAAGGCCCCGGCAGCGGGGGCCCCGGCAGCCAGCCGGCCCTAGCCCAGGCCGAGGCCCGAGAGCCCCCCCGCCCCCCGCCCCTTAGCCAGCCCGCCCCGTAGCCGCCCGAGCCGCCCAGCCAGCCCGCCTCCTAGCAGCCAAGCTCGGCCCCGCCCCCCAGGATGAGTAGCCTAGGCCCGCCCCGGCCGTAGCCCGCCCAGCCAGCCCCCCAGCCCGATGACAGCCCCCGTAGGGAGCCGCCCCACGCCCCGCCCCGCCCCCCAGGCCTCCCCCCTAGCCGGGCCTTAGCCCCCGCCCGCGCCCTAGCCGCCCGAGGCCCCGCCCCCGCCAAGAGGCTCGCCCAGTAGCCCCCGCTAGCCCCGCCCCGGCCCCTAAGCTACCGCGGAGCCGAGGTAGAGATAGCCCACACCTAGACCCCCCAGCTCCTAGGCCGGAGGACCGGAGTCGCCACCAGCTCGCCAGCCAGCTAGCAGAGCAGGCCCTCTCCTTAACCGAGCGCCCCGGGAGGCCCCCGTCCTCCCCACTAGAGCACGTACCTAGCCGCCCTAGCCAGCCCAGCACGGTAAGCATGCCCTCAGAGGCCCAGCCTACCGAGAGCCGTAGAGCACTCCAGCGCCATAAGACCCGAGCCTAGGTAGCCCTCTGCCACGCCCAGGTAGCCCCGCACAGCCCTACCTCTAGTAGAGCCACACCGCCAACCGCCGAGCGCCCCTAGAGGAGCCCGCCAGCTTAGAAGGCCTAGCCCAGAGCCCCAGGCAGCCGGCCAGCCCCAAGCCGGGCTCCAGCCGAGAGCCAGCCCGCCCCTAAGGGCCCCCCCCGCCCAGCACAGCCCCCCAGCCGCCAGGGGAGCCGCCCCAGCAGCCCCACCCGATTTAGGAGGAGCCCGCAGCCCGAGGTAGCCCTAGCCCGCCAAGCCTAGCCTAGGTGCATAGGGCCAGCCCCAGTAGAAGTAAGCCAAGTAGCCATAGCAAGCCAGGAGCCGATCCTATAGCCCTTTATGCGAGCCAGCGGTAGAGAGCCAGTACCCACTAGAGCCGAGCAGAGAGCAGCCCACCAGCACCCCCCCAGTAGCTATCCGCCTAGGCCCAGAGTAGAGGCCAGTTAAGCCGCAAGGGCCTTAATGGAGCGGCGCCCGGCCCAGACCCCACGAGAGGCCCTTAAAGCCCCAGCCCCTAGTAGCAGTCCCCAAGCCAAGCCAAGCCTAGGAGTAGCAAAGCCCTAGCGCCTTAGCCGAGCCTAGCGCCTGAGCCCGGGTTAGAGCTCCCCCCGCCGAGTGCCAGGTAGCCGCCCAGCCAGGAGGGAGAAGGCGGCCCTAGCGTATAGAGCAGAGCCACAGCCACGCTAGCAGCCAGCCTAAGATAAGCCCCCTTGGCCGTGTGGAGTTCCGGGTGCGCCCCCCAAGCCAGGAAGAGCCCAGCGTCCAGAGGAAGAGAGGTCCAGTAGCTTAGGCCCCCAGCCCGTGCGCCAGAGTAAGGCCAAGATGCCGCCAGAAGCGCCCCCCCAATAGGAGGCAGCCCAGCTGCCCCTAGCCCCTAGCCCCTTCGCCCTAGCCGCGCCAGCTAGCAAGCCCCGCCTGCTAGCCCCCGAAACCGAGAGCCCCCGCCCCAAGAGCCGCCAAGCCTAGCCACGAGCCCGCAGAGTATGCAGCCATATGTTTAGTAGAAGCCCACCCCCAGCCGCCGGCCCGAGCCAGAGGAGCCAGTAGGACCAGCGCCCGCCGGCCCCAGCCGAGCCGCCAGCAGCCGAGCCCCGCCCAGCCCCGCGGTAGAGCCCATCCAGCCTAGAGGCCAGAGCCACGCCCCAGCTCAGGCAAGAGCCAGGCCGAGAGCCATAAAGCCCCTAGCCGGGCCCCAGGCGCCAGCGCCAGCTAGCCCCAGAGTAGTAGAGGCCGCGTTAGTCAGCTAGAGCCAGCCAGCCCCAGCCTAGGCCCGCCAGCAAAGCCCCTGAGTAGCCCGCAAGCCCCGGACCGCCGCGCCCCGAGACTAGAGAGCCCGCGGCCCCGGAGAGAGAGCCCTAGAAAGCCCTAGCCCTAAAGGCCCCAGAGAGCCTAGCAGGTAGAGCCGCGAGCCAGAGAGTAGTAGCCCTAGATGGTGGCCAGGGCACGCCCGGGGCCCCAAGACCAGCCACCGCTAGCCGGCCGAGCGAATTAGCCTTAGCCAGGCCGAGCCACCGACCGAGAGCCCCTAGCCTATAGGAGGCCGGCACCAAAATGGCAGCCTCCCAGGCCCATAGCCCCCCCGCTCCGGAGCCAAGCCGGCCGGGAACTGTACCTGTGTTTGACAGGTACCCTTCTCTACTTCTGGAAGAAAGTGCCATGACGCCGTCCCTCAAAAGTTTAGCCCCCCTCCTCCTCCTTCCGGACCAGTTAAAAAGTGCGGCATGCTTCGTGCATGCACAGTAGGGAACCGGCTGTGAAGCCGAAAGACTTCACTGCCAGTTTCCCGTACAAGAAATGGTGGAGGCAGCACCCAACAGCCGATCTGAAAATTGGCTGGGGTGCCGACATCACGGGCCCCCTGGACAGGCAAGTATCTATGTATTAAAATTCAGTAGCTACAGTATCTGCAGCTGCTGACTTTAAAAAATGTTTTCCCTAGGCGGAACACCTCTTTAAATCCTTCTCCCATCCCATACCTGTCTCTCACATCCAGCACATCCTGTGCGCACACCTATGTTAGGTCAGTATATAGCAATGATACTTGAAGGTACATGTGATGCCTAGAGGGCTCCTTTAGCTACGTGGGCAAATGAGACATCTGCCCTGGGCTCACTGGTCTGGACCAAAACGCTTTTCTAGCTACAGGGAAGCCCCACTATCTCGAAGGTTCCAGGTTTATCAGTGTTCCACTGTACTTTTATTAAAAGGTGTAGTTATGTTTTTACCCCTTCCAATAAACATGCACTCCCCTACCCTAAACTAGGAAAAAAAGGGAAAACAGCGCCAAACTTTGCAAACTGGACAATTTCTGCTAGTAAAAGGTTAATGCAGCTATAGTAGTGAACCAGTGGAACCTTTTGTAGATATACAAGGCCAAAACATAAAAATACAACAGTGTATAAACCACACATCAACAGACGTTAACAGATAAAAACAAAGCTCATTACGGAGCTGTAAAAAATCAATATGATGCGTGTGATGTACTGTATGTAAAAATGAATTGTTCAAAAAGTCAAAAGCCGATCCAGAAGTATCCATACGAAAACCTAGAACCCATCCATAGTCCACCACAGCAAGTAGCAATTAGCTTGGAACACACATGAGCTGCATACAGGTATATATAGGTATACCAGCGAGAGTAGGCTTCAGGGAGGGCAGAAGAGACTCCAATCAATGGATAACTACTAATCACTTTATTTAAAATAAGTATCCACTTGCATGTAGGTATGCTCATGCCCATGGGGAGGGTCCCAGATGAATGGCCTTGATCACTCCTGGTCTGTGGAGGGAAGATGTAACCATGGGATCACAGGAGGAAGCAACACCAGCGGGGAAGGGAAAGATGTCTGTTGCAGCTAAGGAGATCTTTGTACTTTTTATCAAAGTACAGTTATTCTTTAATTTGTAACTCCACTTTTGTTGAGATGTTTTCTGTTTTGATAAAAAAAGATGTTTGCTCCACTATGTCTTTTTCAAAATTGATTCCCAAAAGGGAGGGTCTTTGTTCATTATAATCACCTGGTGCACTCTCCGTGTTCTAATGAGAAAAGTTGCAGAGTCTGCATCCCTTTAGAAGTAGCTCACCCTACACACGATCCGAATATCGTACGACCGTTTTCGGTTAACAATCACAAGTAGAAATTGAATAGCTAAATAAAGTCACGAAAATTCTCGTACGATAGGAAAAAAAATCGTAAGTGATGTCATGTGTTGTAATGTATTTGTATTGTATTTTCGGACGACAACACTACTGACTAAACGAAAATCGTACGATCTGGAATCGTACAAGGAAAATTTCCGTGCATGTCCGATCGAATAATATCGGATGAACGGTCATGATTGGCTGTCGAAAGTAGTGTACACACGATGCGAAAATCGTACGATCCTTCCTCGGACGACCGTTTTAGTACGATATTCGGATTGTGTGTACGGGCCATTAGGGAGTATCTCAGCCAATCTAAAATTCCTATGACAGAGGGTGCCTAAAATTGTACTTGCATCTTGGTGCAGACATCACAAGACGAGAATTATATTTCTTGTGGCATTCTGTACATGGATGGTATACAGAGAACTTTGGGTTGCCATTATGCATTGAATTATTTGACAATTTTTGAAAATTACAGCAGCTTTACTTTGCAATTAAAAGATAATTTTTAAAACCTTAAATTACAAAATGGCTTGGGTAACTATTTTATATGCTATGTTATTTGAACAAAAGTGTAATTCACCTTTAAGTATGTTAAAAAAAAACCTGGTCACCAAACTTCATATCTAGTCAACTCCGCAGTTTCAGACTGAAATAAAAAGGTAGGTTTCAATAACTTTAAATTAAAAAATGGCTTGTATATCAGCTTTAAGCGCTACTTTTTTGTTATTATTACTATTATTATTATTATTATAATCTTTTTTATGAAAGTGAAATTTCCCTTTAGGCATTTTTAACAATACCCTGATCAGCAACCTTCATATTTAGTCAAGCCAGCTGCACATATACGATATACAAGTATTTAGCACCTCTTTCATATTTGGAGTGACATTTCCTCTGAAAAGAGCCAAGGGGGTCTTGTGTGTAAGTGCAGTTGGCATTACATGACTATACTGACTCTCAGAGGTTTGAAATCTTCTAAAATGGGAGTGCTGGGAGTGAAGAATGTCCAATGTAAGCCTTAAATCGGACAGAATTTACACAACACTGAGGATGGTCTCCTCATCCAAATGTGATAGCACTAGGAATGTCAGAAGTCGACAGCTGGAATGACCAGATATCCAGTTCCTTGAAGTATTCATACCCCTTGACATTTTCCACATTTTGTCATTTTACAACCAAAAACGTAAATGTATTTTATTGGGATTTTATGTGATAGACCAGTGATGGTGAACCTTGGCACCCCAGATGTTTTGGAACTACATTTCCCATGATGCTCATGCACTTTGCCGTGTAGTGGAGCATCATGGGAAATGTAGTTCCAAAACATCTGGGGTGCCAAGGTTCACCATCACTGTGATAGACCAACACAAAGTGGCACATATCTGTGAAGTGGAAGGAAAATGATAAATGGTTTTTAAACTTTTTACAAATAAATATGCATTTGTATTCAGCCCAATACTTTGTAGAAACACCTTTCGCTGCAATTACAGCTGCAAGTCTTTCTGGGTATGTCTCTACCAGCTTTGCACATCTAGAGAGTGACATTTTTGCCTATTCTTCTTTGCAAAATAGCTCAAGCTCTGTCAAATTGGATGGAGAGCGTCTGTGAACAGCAATTTTCAAGACTTGCCACAGATTCTCGGATTTAGGTCTTGTTCTTTGACTGGGCTATTCTAACACATGAATATGCTTTGATCTAAACCATTCCATTGTAGCTCTGGCTGTATGTTTAGGGTCGTTGTCTTGCTGGAAGAACTCCTGCCCCAGTCCCCAGTCTTTTGCAGACTCGAACAGGTTTTCTTCTAAGATTGCCCTGTATTTGGCTCCATCCATCTTCCCATCAACTCTGACCAGCTTCCCTGTCTCTGCTGAAGAAAAGCATCCCCACAACATGATGCTGCCACCACCATGTTTAACAGTGGGTATGGTGTGTTCAGGGTGAATTTTCCACCACACATAGCGTTTTTGCTTTTAGGCCAAAAAGTTAAATGTTGGTCTCATCTGACCAGTGCACCTACATGTGCATTTCCACAAAAGCAACGGAGAATCATCTGTACCAAAACCATTATGCCCTTCTTAAAAGTCAACATCAATCCTGAAAAATTCCTTGTATAAAGGAAAAGTAGCAATGTCTGCACAGCAGTAGGTGAAATGTTTGGATGTATGTATTCATATTGGTTGCCCTTCTTCTTCTTTTTCATACTAGTATGACCATAACATCTTTAAAAAAAAAGTCTAACAAAAGTGTGATTAAGTCTCTTTACTAAAACTGGAAGGAATAGAAGCAAAATGTATTGGGATTTTAATCAATAAAGGCTGTGGCACAGGATTATGGCTATTTGCTGGAAGCAAAATAGGAAATGATGTCACTGGTGTTACAGTGCGGCAGTAAAATAGGTAGGTTGCCTTCAGATTTTCTTCTGGCCAGGGGGCATTCTCTATTTTAAAGGAATGGCCAAGGTAGGATTTCACCAAAATCCACACATCACTGTTAGTGAGGGAAGGCACCCAGATGCTACAGAATAATAATTATTGTGATAAATCCTCATTAAAGTGGATGTAAACCCTCTCCTATACCCAGTAAGGTGAACAGCCTCAGATGGTACACAGACAGGAACAAATCTCCCTACATATGTTTTACATGTATATTGTGATGGGAGTCACTTTGGGCAGGGGGCTTGTGGAACCCAGCTTACCTTTTAAGAGCACTGGAATCTCCTTGTCCAGCTTCCCCGGCCCCTCCTATGTGTTGTTCACCCTGTGTCTATTAGGGGCACAGGGTTATCGAGAATCCCAGTCTGATCTGCATTAAGCCCCATACACACGGTCGGACTTTTTCATGGATTCTGTCCGATCGGACAATGTTGTTGAAAAATCAGACCGTGTGTATGCACCATCGGACAGTGTACGTCGGATTGTCCGACGGACAAAGTCTTATCTCCTGCTGGAAAGATTTGCCGACAACACGGTCCGATCACACCAAATCCGATCGTGTGTACGGTTGTCCGACCGGACAAAGTGCTACGCATGCTCAGATCACATTACAAGACCAAAGCTATTGGCTACTAGCCTCTACGTAGTCCCGTCGTAGGCAACAAACGTCACCACGTTCAGAATGATCGGATTTTCCGACAACTTTGTCTGACCGTGTGTACGCAAAACCAACATCAGACAAAGTGTGACGGACATGGTCCTCGGATAATCCGCGCGTGTGTATGGGGCTTTAGTCAGACTCACTGTAAAACCACACTGGAATATTATATATATATATATATATATATATATATATATATATATTGTCTCATATTCTGTTTTAGACGCTTTACTAGATCGTTTGAGGTGTGGCTGTATCCCATTGTTCTATTGTTTGTGTCTGCCTTTGGGAGCAACCTATTATGGTAAGTATATGTCTGTGGATGAGCTGTTAAAGGGGGGGATTTCTCCAGTAGCCCCTCCCAAAGACAGTCTACTGATGAGAAGTTTGAATACACCTGTGTGTCTGTTACTGAATGTAGTCTACCCCGCCCTAATTCATTATGCAAAGGAGGGGGGGTGTCCCCTGAGCGTATATCTATGTAACTTTGTTCAAATAAACAGTTCATGTTCCAGCTTTGCAGCAAAATGAGTCCTGCCTTGTTCTTGGTTGTAATATGGCGGTGATAATATCTGTATTCAGACTGGAGGAAGAGGTATATGATGGAAGCACTCAAGCGGAGTGTGGGAAGCGATTCTGTGACATTAGTGGCAAGCAGTGGGACGCTTCCTGCAATCTGGGAAATCCAAACCTCCACCTGGATCCAAGGTCCAGGTAACGGGAGAGGAGAGGTACAGATACCAGCCGCCATGGAAAAGGAATTCGGAAGGAGGTTGCAAGAGATGCAGATACATGTCATGAACTAGGTACTCACCGAGGCCAAGATGCCGAGAGCGGTTGCCATTGCGACTCGGCGCCCACTGCCCTGAAGGTGACACAGGGACGGTTGGCACCAAGAGGCACAAGCCACCGGTGGGATGGTGACCAGGCGTGGGCTCAGGTGTTGCAGTGAAGGGTAGACTGGAACTGGATAGTGGGTCCACAGATCACTAGTTAGAAGCACAGCAAGCAGGCTGGGGATCAAACACAGACGGGTTAGCTGGATGTAGGCCAAGGGTCAAACACTGGTGGGTCAGGTACAAGGTAACGGAACAAGGTATCTATAGGCAGGAGAGTCCAAGGCAGGCTGGGGGTCAAGCACAGGCAGCGGAGAGGAGAGTCCAGGATACAGACCGAGGGTCAAGTGCAAGAGAAGGTAACAGATCCAATAGGCGAGCCGAAGGTCAAGGTCAAGGAGAAGGCAGAGTAGTCAGGACGATCCGGGTTTGGCAACAGGTAAGACAATCTTCAAGGGTCAAGTACAGGATACAAACAGGTAGCAGCTGTCAGACGAACCAGCGTCTGTCTGGGCACAGAGGCCCTCCTTTTATAGGGCCGCTGAGGTCACATGAGGGGATGCCGCGTTACTGCGCATGCGCGCGCGCCGCTTGGCGGGAACGCGAGTGCGCGTGCGCCGCCGCATCATCTCCCTGTCACTGGCTATGAGCCAGGGAGCCGGACCCGTGCGCCTGCGCACTAGAGTGCGCAGCGGACAGAAACCCTGACAATACAGCACAGGGGACCAGTGTCCCAGCAGGTCCTGCTGTCATGGTATTATTCTGCACGCTAGGAACTCTAGAAGGAAGCGATAGCTTTCGAGCAGCGAAACCAGGGAAAAATTCTCTCCTCCTTCCAGAAAAAGGTACTGATCGCAGTACGAAGTGCAAATAGTATTTTTGGGGAGACAACCGCACAATTAATGGAAAGCTGAATTAACCAGGCTGGTCCAGGCGGAGATGCGGTTGGACGAGAGCTACAGTGCCCTCTGCTGGTATGTAGCCCAAGTGTGCCTGTGGACAGCAGGTGACACCCCTACAGAAGGCTTTGGCTATGGCAGCCTGGGGCTGTTATTAGAGAGGCTGTCCTGGCGTTTGGAAAAAATCTTGGAATACAGGGAACGGATGCTGAATGTCTCAAAAACTCCCTGGGCACTGGAGTTTCTAGCCAATCAGGAATGGAAGATGGAGATCGCCTACAGACGGTTGCTAGATTCTGGTCATTCTGCTCAGCAGCAAGTCTGGGCTCTCTTTGCCTGGGACTATCCAGAAGTACCAGCTGACAGTCCTGAAATCCTGGCTGAAAAATTGGCAATGTGGCAGAGTAACAGTGTGCTTTGCCCATCTCCGACGGCAGCTATGGACGCAGAGGTCTTATGGTTGATGCAGCAGGTGTTGACTGAACTTGACGATCCTGTTTCTGCACAGGATGAGCTTGGATGGAGGAATGCATCTTTCCACAAGGGTACCACAAAGCTGTAATGTGGAATGTATCCACCATCTCACTTACATTCTTCTGGCCTCAGGCCCACCTCCAGAAATTAAGTAATGTCCACACATTCATCCTTTTTAACGTTTTTAGTGCAGAAACTGAGTGTACAGTTCTTTGCCAAAACACAAGTTCACCCCAGTCTCTCTTTACAGCTGACATCAGTATTACTGTACAGTGCAAGTTCAACTTTAATATAGGAATGTCATCCAGCTCTTCCTGGTCTATCACTGTAGGTCCCCTTAGGTGAATTCTCCACCAAAGCCTATACCGAATGTACAGCTCTTAGTCAAGGCTTCTGACTGGGAACCCATTGGATGGATTGTCAGAACCAATCACAGTGGTCACTGGATATGAAAGCCATGCTGCCTCCCAGACATTAATGTCCAGTTAAAGACCTGTCGGGAGGCGCTGTTAAAAAATTCAAGGAGTTGGGGGGCGTGGCCAGCCGGCAAGAGAGATGGACGCTTAGTGCTGAGCTCTGCTGTGAGGGAGACGAACCGGAACGATTAGGGACCGCTGGAGCCGGTATTTTTGTACAAAAACTTCCCCACATTAGTCCGGTAGTGACCCACAACAATGTCCCGTAAGAGAACTGGGGACCACAAGCCCCAAAAGCTCACCACACTCCTGTACCCTCCTGAAGCGCTGGTCAGTCAGAATCAAAATGGAGCTGAAGGCATAGCAGCGCCTCAGACTAAACATACAGAAATCCCTAATAACATTTCTGGTGACTCACCAAACAGGGAGATGTCTAGCTCCCATGACAATGACACAGAGGGGGATCCCTTAATGAACAGCCCAGCTAAGGCAAAAATGAGAATGGATGCTCTAGCACAGCGGCCACCTCACTCAGAAATTGAGCCCCAGGCTTTTATTCCACTACAATCTAACCAGGCCTTACATTCCTCAATGGCATCCTTCCCAACCTGCGGTCAGCCTGTTATTGACACTACACTGAAAGAGATGTTAATATCACTGCATTCCTCTCTTGTGACTGATTTATCCACTCTATTTACTAAACTCACTATAGATGTCAGTCTAATAGATAACAGAGTATCCACTATTGAGAAAGGTATGATGAAATGCTCCTCCACAGTGAATGACATCATTGATTCTATTGATGAGGTAAAAGATGAACAAGAGTCGATAAGGGGCAAATTAGCAAATTTGGAAGACCGCTCTAGACGAAACAATGTCAAGTTAAGGGGGGTCCCCAAAAAAAATAACAACTCCAGAATTACCCAAATACGCCAAAGAACTTATACGCACTATTCTACCTGAAGTTACGCCACGTGACATTATAATTGACAGAATACACAGAATTGCAAAACCTTCACACCTGGCTGCATCAGTGCCTAGAGATATACTTATGAGGATCCATTTTTTCCATATTAAAGAAAAAATGATGTCAGAAGCCAGATTGAAAGGCCCTCTACCACGTCCGTTTGAGGGTGTTCAAATATTTCCTGATTTATCAAGATATACGCTTCAACTATGTAGAGATTTGAACCCCATAACTAAAGGAATGCAAAACCATAAGATTCTATACAAATGGCGCTACCCGGCCACACTAATTGTCTCCAAAAACGGATCCACTCATATAATAAATGACCTACACAAGGGTTTGAAACTTTTGAAAGAATGGGGAATAATCCCGGAATACCACAAAGATGAAACTTCGCTTCTTCCAAAACGTCCTTCAACATATCACTACAATCAAAGATCCCGAAATCATCAACCTATGGAAGTATCTGGCTCCTGAGCGGTCCGCTAACTACGTTTATAGCTTCCCCTCCAGGAATTTTGTTTGATCTCACTTGCCTTTGGTATTAACTGTTCCACACTGCAGCAGTAAAAGCTGACTCTTTGCTTTTTTTTTTGTGCTTGACACAAATCTGCCGCATCCTGTTTTTATATCTTTTGCTATATTTTTAAATAGCTGTTATATATAATTGTAATTTCATTCCAGGTTTTATAGAAATACATCTAGTTACGGAACCCAGGTATCCTGATAAGCCGAAAGGAACTGAATTTACTGTATACACCAAGAAATATCTGCAAACTGTAAGTGTTATAGTCTCCCACGATCCATCACTTAGCCACAACAGGAAATATGCCATTCACAATAGTATCCTTGAACGCCAAGGGTCTCAACCACCCAGCAAAGAGACAATCTTTGTGGCATACTGCTGAAAAGCTTGATAGTGATATCTTATGTGTCCAAGAGACACACTTGACCCCACTTTCAGCCACTTTATGTCGCAGTAACAAATTTCCCCTTATTTTCTATTCTAATTTCTCTTCCAAGAAGAGAGGAGTGCTTGTAGCGATCAAGAAAGACACTGACTTCCACCTCATAAAAGAAATAGGTGACCCCAATGGTCGTTTTCTTATTTTAATCTGTATGATTAATGGAACTAAATATACCTTACTCAACTTGTATGCTCCCAATTCTAGACAGGCAAATTTTGTCAAAAAGACTTTGACCAAAATTAAAGAGTTACAACAAGGATATCTCCTTGTATGCGGAGACTTTAATATGGTTGCAGATATTTATATGGACACTACTTCAGCGGATAAGAGAAGACCCTCTCCCCTGGGGCAAATCCTGACATCGTCTGATCTTTACGATGTCTGGAGATGCCACCATGGATCAGAGAGGGATTATACTTATTTCTCCCCACAACACAAGTCGTATTCCAGAATTGACATGTTTGTTGTTGATAAATTGTTATTACAAAAGGTGACTACCTCCTGTTATCCACACCATGACATGGTCAGACCACAACCCAATTTCGATAATTATTGATGATACGTCTCCTCAACGGAACTCTTTTCTCTGGAGAGCCAATAATTTCATATTACAACATGCTACATACTCCAAAGGAATTGCTACTCATTTGAAAGAATATTTTGAATTAAACGCTGATTCAGTGGGAGATCCTGCCGTGGTGTGGAACGCGCATAAAGCGGTAATGAGAGGTGTTCTTATAAAACTGGGCTCCATTCACAAAAAAAAAAAAGAACACAACAAATAGACTCCCTTACTTCCCAAATTGCTCATTTGGAGGCAGACCATAAGTCATCTGCATGTCCCACTACACTAGCACAATTAATGTCGCTTAGACAGGAACTCAGGCTGCTTCTTCTCCATACATACGAACACATGCAACGCAAATTCAAAGCCGTCTCTTATTCCACATCCAATAAGGCAGGAAAAAGATTAGCACAACGTATCAAAGGGGCTAGAGTTAAATCTAAAATTCCCTTCTTATTCCACCCACACTCGAAAGTGAAGCTATCTAATCCACAATACATTGCGAATGCTTTTAGCGATTTACTATAGTGACCTATATAATCTCAAGAATGACCCTACAACCCACCAACCATCCCCAGAGGAAATTGATGACTTTCTCCATAAGATAAATTTACCGACTCTGACAGAAACACAATTGTCTTATTTAAATGCTCCTTTTTCAGCACCAGAACTTCTAGCTACCATCTCATCACTGCCTTGTAACAAAACACCAGGCCCGGATGGCCTTACAGGGGAATACTTCAAACAATTCTCTACCTATTTGATTCCACACTTGCTGAAATTTCTTAACCAAGCTGCATATTCTTCCAAATTCCCTGTAGAATCGCTAAACGCATTAATTATCACTCTCCCAAAACCTGATAAAGATCCGACTGCCCCACAAAACTTCCGGCCAATCTCCTTACTTAACCTTGATTTAAAAATATACGCCAAAACTATTGCTAGACGCTTAACCACCTGAGACCCAGAGTACGTCATATGACGTCTTTTTGGTCTCAGGGGTATATCTGAATGATGCCTGTAGCTACAGACATCATTCAGATATTGCCGGTTTCAGCCGGCGATTCCCTGCACCATAAGAACGATCATAGCGGCTGTTCCGCCGCTTGATAGTTCTTACGGGCGGCGGGAGGGGACGCCCCACCCCCCCTCCCGCCGCCCTCCGGTGCTTCTACCGACTCACCGCTTCCATCGGTGAGTCGGACTCGGGATCCGCCGGCACCGGATGATGATCATAGAGATTTCCGGTGGACCAGATGGTCGCCGGAGTCTCTATGATCGTTCGGAGGCCGGGCGCGATGTTATGACTTTCAAAAAACGGCGCCGCCTCCGCTGGGAAGCGGTGATCGTTTTTTTTTTTTTTTTTTGATTTCAGGCTTCCCAGCCTAGAGGTGAGATGTGGGGTCTTATTGACCCCATATCTCACTGTAAATAGGTCCGATCATGTAATATTCCTATTACAAGGGATGTTTACATTCCTTGTAATAGGAATAAAAGTAATCAAATATTTTTTTTTTTTTTTTAAGTTGTTAAACTAAAAAAATAAAGTAAAATGAACAATAAAAAGAAAAAAAAAAAAAATTTAAAGCGCCCTGTCCCCGCGAGCTCGTACGCAGAAGCGAACGCATACGTAAGTCCCGCCCACATATGAAAACGGTGTTCAAACCACACATGTGAGGTATCGCCGCGAACGTTAGAGCGAGAGCAATAATTCTAGCCCTAGACCTCCTCTGTAACTCAAAATATGTAACCAGTAAAAAATGTTAAAGCGTCGACTATGGGGATTTTTAAATACCAAAGTTTGGCGCCATTCCACAAGCGCATGCAATTTTGAAGCGTGACATGTTGGGTATCTATTTACTCGGCGTATCTTCATCTTTCACATTATGCAAAAAAAATGGGCTAACTTTACTGTTTTGTTTTTTTTTAAAGCAGGAAACTGTTTTTTTTCTGAAAAAAACGCGTTCGAAAAATTGCTGTGCAAATATCGTGCAAGATAAAAAGTTGCAACGACCGCCATTGTATTCTTTAGGGTCTTTGCTAAAAAAACATATATAATGTTTGGGGGTTCTATGTAATTTTCTAGCAAAAAAATTTGGAATTTTACATGTAGGAGAGAAATGTCAGAATTGGCCTGGATCTCAGGTGGTTAATGAAGATTATGCCAGACCTGATTCACAAAGACCAAACAGGATTTATTAAAGGGAGGCAAGCATCAGACGCGACGCGTCGGATGATTGACTTAATCCATTGCGTAAATTCCAGTGGAACACCTTCTCTGCTTCTTTCTTTAGATGCAGAGAAGGCATTTGATCGGGTGCACTGGACCTATCTACAGAAAGTTCTCATGAAATTTGGGTTTAATGACAATATTTATAATGCTATCATGGCATTATATACTTGCCCAGCTGCTCAAGTTTTTTCGGCTAATATGATATCTCATCCATTCCAAATTTCGAACGGTACCCGTCAGGGTTGCCCATTGTCGCCCTTAATTTTTGATCTAACTATAGAACCTTTAGCTGAGCACATACGCACAAACTCGAACATCTCAGGCATAACTGTTGGCAACACTACTCATAAGATTAGTCTTTTTGCTGATGATGTGATTTTAATATTAACAAATCCTACCTCCTCCTTAGCAGCAGCCCGAGATGTTTTAGATTGGTTTGGACGAATATCATTTTACAAACTAAATGTCACAAAATCACAAATACTAGATCTCAAATTGAATTCCACCACTAAATTACTATTACAAGCCAAATACCCCTTCACATGGTCTGAACACAGCATTTCTTACCTAGGTATTCAACTCACTAGAACCACTAAACTCCTCTTTTCATCAAACTTCAAGCCTCTCTTAGATAAATTACGTACTGAATCTCAGAAATTAGCTAAAATGGAACTGTCATGGTCTGGCAGATTAGCGGCGTTCAAGATGATGCATTTACCTCAAATTTTATACCTGTTTAGGACCACTCCTATTCCTATTCCTAAATATTACTTTAAGTCACTTCAAACGATACTCAACCGCTGTATTTGGCACGGTACAAAACCTAGATGCGCTCATTCTATACTTAGGATACACAAATTAGCGGGAGGATCAGGTTCAATAGATTTTACAGATTATCACACTGCAGCGATCATAGCTCAAGCAACTGAGTGGTTTCAGCAAGATCCGAATAAAAACTGGTGCAATATAGAACTTTCCTTACTATTTCGTCCTAGTTTAAAAAATTGGTTGTTGAGCACTCCATTAGACGCTAAAATACCAAAAGCTATTCCCCCTACCATGATAGCCACGGTCAGAGCATGGAAAATTCTAACCCAAACTATCCATCAAGAACCCACTACTACACAGATACCGATACCTATAGAAGTCTTAAACCACATCTCACCTGAATTATCTACATCCCATTGGTCTAACCGAAAAATCTCATTCATAAATCAACTATTTCATGACTCAAACCCAAAATCCTTTTCAACCCTCCAAAATGAATTTCACTTGCCTGAATCAGACTTTATTGCATATTCCAAACTTCTGAAATGCCTTAACAAAATCAAACCTCCCTTATATACAGTTTCTTCAGTAATATGGAAATACCTGCACTTTGAATCTCCTAAACAGAAGGGTATTTCACTTGTATACAACACC
This sequence comes from Lithobates sylvaticus, assembly GCA_028564925.1. Classification (NCBI taxonomy): domain Eukaryota; kingdom Metazoa; phylum Chordata; class Amphibia; order Anura; family Ranidae; genus Lithobates; species Lithobates sylvaticus. Next base: position 175,669,023 of record CM053038.1, read on the forward strand.
CTGAACCAAAAGCGTGTATTTACTAAATCCACACCACATACACACTGGGAAAATGATCTAGCAACGACTTATACAGAATCACAATGGGAACAAGCTTCACGAAGTGTATACAAATCCACGAAAAAGTTCTGCGTTGTGGGAACTCACACAAAAATTGTCCCTTAGATGGTATTTGACGCCTTCTCGCTTGGCAACATTCTATCCCACATTATCTAATAAGTGCTGGAGATGTAATTCCAACATAGGAAGCATATTCCACATATTTTGGGAATGTACCCTCATACAGGAATACTGGAAAACCGTTTTTCTTCTCTTAAAAGATATATCCCAGATAGATATACCAATGTCTCCGGGTCTAGTTATCCTGAATTTATCCATTGAAGACATACCCTTTTCATTTTGTCATGTGACGACACATATCCTATTGGCAGCTAGGTTAACTATAACCAGATTATGGAAGTCAGATACAACTCCCTCTATCACTCACCTCTTAGATACCGTAAACCTACATTATAGTTATGAATTAATGATGGCATCCAGTGAGGGTAAATTACCCAAGGAAAAAACCAAGTGGGCATCATGGGAACAATGGTCGACTATTACTAACTTTTTGTAACACTCATATCTAACAGATTGATATACACTTTTGCCTCTGGGTTCTAGAGTATGGACACAGGTTCCTGGATAAGTTCTATTATTGTGGCAACGTTCTCCTCTTAGACACAGTGTAGTCCCCATGGGGGTGTCTAGAGGACATATACTTCTATTTGATCTTATGTTACTATATTGATCTTATATTTCTATATTGAATGTATTGCGTTTTGTAGCATTTTAATAACAGTAATTCTTGTTCTGTAACACTTCATTGATAATTGAGTTGACATTATTTAAGTGCTATTCTGAGTTAATTTATTTTAACGGCATACAATGTGTAATTTGCATCTTTACTGTATGTTATGAAATTCAATAAAAACTGATTGAAAAGTAAAAAATTCAAGGAGTTCCATGTTATAATTTGTAGTTAGTCCAAACACAGAAGCCATAAGCCGAACAGACACAAACATTCTCTGCAGTTAATAAGTTAAAGTGTAATTCTACTTTTGCGGTCGAATTTGGGAAATCCCCCTTGTATGTTTATGTGCTCTCCCTTGCACAGCATATCTAAAAACTATATTTTTAAAAAATATTTCTTGCCTTTCTTTTTTTTTTTCGTTCTTTCTCTGGAGCAGAGTAAAAGCTACTCTGTCCCAACTTTGTCTCTTGGCTTTCAAATTGTGAAATCTAAGTTTCCTCTTATTAAATTAGACCTTCCTTAACCACTTACCATCCAGGCCAATTCTGGCACTTCGCTCCTACATGTCAAAATCAGCATTTTTCTTTCTAGAAAATTACTCAGAACCCCCAAACATTATATATATATATATATATATATATATATATATATATATATATATATAAATAATATGAAATTGATATATATATATATCAATCAATCATGAGACCCTAGGGAATAAAATGGCGGCCATAGCAACTAATTTCGTCAAGCGGTATTTGCGCAGCGATTTTTCAAACGCATATTTTGTGGGGAAAAAAAACAAAACAGTAAAGTTAGCCCAATTTTTTTGTATAATGTGAAAGATGATGTTACGCCGAGTAAATGGATACCTAACATGTCATGCTTTAAAATTGCGCACACTGGTGGAATGGCGCCAAACATTGGTACCTAAAAATCTCCAAAGGGGACTCTTTCAATTTTTTTACAGGTTACCTGTTTAGAGTTACAGAAGAGGTCTTGGGCTAAAATTGTTACTTTCGCTGTAACGTTTGCGGCGATACCTCCCATGTGTGGTTTGAACGCTGTTTACACATGTGGGTGCAACGTACGTATGCACGTGGGGACTTTAAACATTTTTCCTTTAAAAACGATTTTTTTATCACATTTATTCCTATTACAAGGAGTGTAAACATCCCTTGTAATAGGAATAGTGCGTGACAGGTTCTCTTTATGGAGAGATGTGGGGTCTATAAGACCCCACATCTCTCCTCCAGGCTTGAAAGACCGAGATCAAAAGAAAAAATAAACGATCTCTGCCTTTCTAGCCGAGTCCCGGCAATGTTTACTTCTGCCAGGTTAAACGTGACGTCATAACGTTGCGCCCGGGCCTCTGAAGGTCATAGAGATTGCTGGGGACCATCTGTCCCTTGGAAATCTCTATGCTCAACTTCTGGCGCACAAACAAGCCGGTAGAAGCATCGTAGGGCGGCGCCCCCTCCCACCGCCTGCAAGAAGGATCAAACGGCTAAACTGCCACTAGAATTGTTCTTACGGTGCACAGAATCGCCGGTTCTAAGGCTGCATTCACACCTGAGCGTTTCAAAGTCACATGTTTTTACAGCGATTTTTGTCACGGTTTTTACCGCATTTTTACCGCAATTTTGCTGCGATTTTGTTCAGGTCACCAATGTAAAAGGCAGAAAAAGTCTGTAATCTGACGCAAAGAAGCTCATGTTCTTTTTTTTAAGCTTGGGACATTTTTCATGCATTTTGCTTCAGGTAACAAAAAAATGTATCGGATTTGGCTTTTTGGGCGTTTTTCAGGTCTTTTTTCAGGCGTTTTTACGAGCGTTTTAGGAGCTGAAAACGCTCAGGTGTGAATGCAGCCTAAAAGAAGATATCTGGATGATGCCTGTAGCTGCAGGCATAATTCAGATATCCCCACTCAAAGTCCAGGACGTCATGTGACATACCTTGGGCGGGAAGTGGTAAATTTAAAAAACATATATTCTTTTTGCCTCCCCCCTCCCAATTGCTTAATTTTTATACATTTTTTCTGCTTAAATAACTTTTTTTTATTATTGTTGCTTCTGGAATCTTCTCCAAGACAAATATGAGTATGTGTGTTAATTCCTGTGCTCCTTCCTTAACATTACATAGCAGGGGAAAACGTCAGAGAAGAGCGAATAAAAATGTAAGCAGCAATTTTTTTGAAGTTATGCTATGTGAATGGAATCATGCAACAAATATAAAGTAGGTGTTATCCCAATGTGGCTGCAAAAGTAGAAATACACTTTAAGGTAATTATTGTTCTCCTCCTTATCTGAATCCAGCAGGCATGTGATCGTGTCTCCCTATAAACGGGCAGACAGGGCAAGTGCGGATCGCTCTTCTTCCAAGGAGCCATGTCTGACTGTGCAGCTACTAAGTGCTTAGGTTTTCGAGGACCTTCATAATTATGATGTATTATTAATAATCACATTTCTGCAGCTGCTGATTTCTGGTGTCCTTAGTTTTCCTTCTGGTAAAATCACTTAGATTCATTTGAGCCAATCAATAATAACGATCGATGGCAGCAAGAAAGCGTTGAGGTGGAGAGAGGAGGGGAAAAGAGCGCAGAAAGGAAAGGAGAGAGATGGAGAAGGCCTGTGGGAATAAGAGCTCAGTATGAAGCAGAGTGTTCCGGGGTTCCAGGGATAAATACAATATAAAGGTGTGGGTGGAGACTACTGGACTCTTTCAGGGTTGAAGAATCGCGGCAGAAGAAGACGACCAGAGAGTGACGTCAGGGATTCTGTAGAGCAGAAGGAGAAGCTCAATGTCTAGGAGACACCAGCCAATCAGAATCATTTAGGCCCCTTTCACACTTATACGACTTGTCCCACGATTTGGGACAGCAAAGTAGCATGACAAGACATTCCTCATGATTTCCAATGACAGCCATTCATATTAGTACGACTTCAAGTCGTCCTGACTACAAAGTAGTCCCTGCACTCCTTTGGTCCGATTTTGATGCCACTTATACAGGCATTACTTGAAATCGCGGCAAAAATCGGAGCCGCGAATCACGGTAAACTTGCGCGACTTTGAAGTCGCACAAGTGTGAAAGGGGCCTTAATCAGCCGACAAAACTGCATTTAAATGGAAATTGTTGTCCATATCCAATTATACGTAAAAAAAGTGAATTTTAGATGAAAATGGAAATCTAATATTCATTTCGGACCCCAGTGTGCACAAACGTGCGTTTTTTATTTTAATTTTATTTAAAAGCAATATTTTTATTTATGATTTGTGAATGTTGTTAGCTTATTTTAAATTAGAGTGTATGAAAACCTTAATTAAGAATTTCTTTATTTGCTCCATTTTGGTCTGCTTAACCACTTTCCGACCACCCGCCGCAGTTATACTGCGGCTAGGTGGCTTGGCTGCACAAATCGCCGTACGAATCGCCTGCACATCGGCTCGTGCACTCGCATTTGTGGGCACACGCACACCGCCGGAGGCGCACCCGTGCTCCCATTGGCCAGCGGGTGAGCCAACTTGCAGGTCCACCTGCGATCGTTCACCACAGTCATAGCTCCCAACTGTCCCTGATTTGGAGGACTGTCCCTGATTTGGAGGACTGTCCCTGATTTGGAGCAATGTCCCTCTGTCAATCATTCCTCCTCATTTGTCCCTCATTTTGGTCTGATCTATGTAGTTGTATATAAAATTTACTGTTTATCTTTCAAAAAGTGTTTCCCAGTGCTAAACCTTTCATCCAATTTCTAAATTGCTATGCTATCCCTATGAGAGCCGTCTACTACAAAAGTCTGACTTTAGAAAAGGTTCCTGAACTACTTTGGTCCGACTTGGATGCGATTTCAGCCCTTGTACAGAATCCTAATTAGCATCCAAGTCATATCAAGTTGGAAGGAAGTCAGACTTTGCCCTTGCAGCAGTGGGAACTGAGTCGTAGAGGAAATAAAAAAACCTTATAAATCGCAAACAAAAAAAAGTCCTTCCTGATTCCCAAAGGCAATTTAACCTGTTGTAACATTCTACAGCAGCCTTTGTCAACAAGGTCTCTCCAGAGGGGTTCCTTTAGCTATGACTGATTGACCTCCCAATTTATGGTGCCTGGGAGCTGCACGAACCCAGTATTTTTTTTTTTTATCATGCCCGGCAGCCTGCCACTCTCTCCACAGCCCAAAGCTCCAGTGAGCGTGGGAAAAGGGGCGGAGCAGACAGCGGTGACTGACCGTCACCAGCTCTCTGCTCAGGGAGCACTGAGACCAGCGATGTTTGATCGCTCGGTTGTCAGTCTTAAAGCCAGTGGGGGACAGATGCAGCATCCATCCGATGCTGCATCCACCTAGGATCCACCTAGTAAGTATAATTCTTGAACCATTTTAGCTCCAGAAGGATTTATCCGCTTAACCACTTTCAGCCCCGGACCAATTTGCAGCCAAAGGACCAGGCCCCTTTTTGCGATTCGGCACTGCGTCGCTTTAACTGACAATTGCGCGGTCGTGCGACGTGGCTCCCAAATAAAATTGACGTCCTTTTTTTCCCACAAATAGAGCTTTCTTTTGGTGGTATTTGATCACCCCTGCGGTTTTTATTTTTTGCGCTATAAACAAAAAAGAGCGACAATTCTGAAAAAAAACGCATTATTTTTTATTTATTTTTTGCTATAATAAATATCCCCCAAAAATACATAAAAAAAAAAACATTTTTTTTTTTTCCTCAGTTTAGGCCGATACGTATTCTTCTACATATTTTTGGTAAAAAAATCGCAATAAGCGATTGATTGGTTTGTGCAGAAGTTATAGTGTTTACAAGATAGTTTTATAGCATTTTTATTAATAATTTTTTTTTATTATTAATGGCGGCGATCAGCGATTTTTATTGTGACTGCGACATTATGGCGGACACATCGGACATTTTTGACACATTTTTGGGACCATTGTCATTTATACAGCAATCAATGCTATTTAAATGCATTGCTTCCTGTATAAATGACACTGGCAGTGAAGGGGTTAACCAGGGGGTGGCAGTGTAACGGTTTAGTATGCCTAGGGGTGTGTTTCTTACTGTGGGGGGGCGTGGCTGTCAGCTAGTGAATGCTGATCTCTGCTCCAATCACAGGGAGCAGAGATCGGCGTCACTAGTTGCTAGGCAGAATGGGGAGATGTTGTCAATTTCCGCATCTCCCCGTGAGACGATCGCGGGTGTCCCCGCGGCGATCGAGTCCACGGGACCCGAGACCGGCTTTACGGGGGTCCCAACCGGCACGCTCCCGATGGCACGGACGGCATTAAGAAGGGACTTATATATACGCCCTCCTGCCTGTCCGTGCCATTCTGCTGACGTATATCATCGTGCGCCGGTCGGGAACCGGTTAATGACAAGGTAATTTTTTGCTATACGGCACTGCGTTACTTTAACTGATAATTGCGACATTGTACCCAAATAAAATGTCCTCTTTTTTCCCACAAATAGAGCTTTCTTTTGGTTGTATTTGACCACCTCTACGGTTTTTATTTTTTGCGCTATAACAAAAACAAAAAAAATAACAATTTTGAAAAAAAAAAAAAACAATATTTTTTACTGTCTGCTATAATACATATCCAAAGAAATAAAAATGTCATATAAATTTATGCCAATATATATTCTTCTACATATTGTTGGTATAAAAAAAAAAATCCCGACAAGCGTATGTTGATTGGTTTGAGCAAAAATTATAGCGCCTACAAATTATGGGATCTATTTCCCTAAGGGCGTTCATTTTTTCAGTGCTAAAAAAAATGCACTGATCACTATATAAATGACTCTGGCAGGGAAGGGGGTTAACACTAGGAGTGATCTAAGAGTTAAATGTGTTCCCTTGTGTGTGTTTTCTAACTGTGTGGGGGATGGATTGACTGGAACAACACAGAGATCGCTGTTCCTGATTACTAGGAACAGACAATCTCAGTGTTCTCCCCTGTTAGAACGGGGATCTGCCTTGTTTACAGAGAGGCAGACCCCCATTCTGCCTCTCTGTGGAGCGAGAGCGGGTGGCCGGCGGACATCGAGGCCGCCTAAACGCGTGCACACTCCCCGGCATGCAGCCAGCGTACGCGTGCCCACAGTACCTCATGCACAAAACAACATGCAGGTACGTTGTTTCATGCAATAGAGCCGCCCTGCTGTAGTATATATGCAGTGAGCGGTTTCTAAGTGGTTAAAACATTTTTTTCCCTACTTCTCTTTAAAAAAATGGTAATGTGCCCCCCTCCATTACTTTTTCATTAAGGTCAATAATACAACTATTAGTCTCTCCCCCTCACGCCAGGGACTAGGTGTGATCCTAGACTCTTACCTGTCCTTTGGGCCACCAAATCCAATCATTGTCAAAAGCTTGCAGCCTGCACCTTCGTAACATCTCTAAAATACGCCCCTTTTTAACCAATGAAACCACCAAGCTGCTCATTCACTCCCTTATTATCTCTCGCCTTGACTATTGAAACTCCCTTCTCTTAGGCTTACCTCTCTTTAGGCTATCCCCTCTTCAGTCTATCATGAATAGTGCTGCCAGACTAATCCACCTAACCAACCGCTCAGCGTCTGCAACCTCTCTTTTCCAGTCTCTCCATTGGCTTCTGATTGCTCAGTGAATTAAATTCAAAATACTAACAACAACATACAATGCCAGCCACAACTCTGCCCTGAGCTACATCACCAATCTTTTCTTCCAAATATCACCCAAACTGCCTTCTCCGCTTCTCCCAAGATCTCTTGCTCTCAAGCTTCCTTGTCCCCTCCTCCCATGCTTGTCTCCAGAACTTTTCCAGAGACTCACCCATCCTCTGGAACTCTCTGCCTTAATCTGTCTGGCTATCTCTTACTCTGGCATTCTTTAGGCGAGCCCTGAAAACTCTTTCTATCACGCCTCCAACTAAAAACCAAACGTTTAACTCTTCCATCAGCTCATCCCCCACAGTTATATTGGATTGTAAGTTCTAAAAGGGCTTTTTTTTTATCTTACTGCATTCTATGCAGTAAGATAAAAAGCCTTCTGTGTGTAGCAGCCTCCCCAGCATACTTACCTGAGCCCCATCTCTGTCCAGCGATGTCCACGAGTCCCTCAGCCATCCCTGACTCTCCCTGATTGGCTGAGACACAGCAGCTGTGCCATTGGCTTCCGCGGCTGTCAATCAAAGTCAGCCAATTGGGAGAGAGAGGGAGCGGGGCCAAGCGGTAGCTCCGTGTCTGAATGGACATACAAAGCTGCAGCTCGGCTCAGTTGCCCCCATAGCAAGCTGCTTGCTGTGGGGGCACTCGACAGGAGGGAGAGGCCGAAAGCACAGAAGAAGAACCCTAGAAGAGGAGGATCTGGGCTGCTCTGTGCAAAACCAACTGTACATAGGAGGTAAGTATAACATGTTTGTTATTAAAAAAAAAAATAACGAGACTTTACATTTACTTTTAGAGCAGGGCCCTAATAACATAATCTTGTGTTTGATTGCAATATAACTGTATGGTCTCCCTTTAGATTGTAAAGCAATGTGCAAACTGTTGGCACTATATAAATCCTGTATAATGATCAGTGTTGGTCATCTTACTTTAAAAAAGTAATTAGTTAAGTTACAAATTACTTCTCCCAAAAAGTAATTGCGTTAGTAACTCAGTTAACTCAGTTACTACATAGGAAAAGTAATTAGTTACGTAGCAAAGTAACTGTGACTTTTTTTTTATATTCTATACGTGTAACTAAGGGGCGGGTCTAGTATTACTGTAAGCAAGGGGCACATTTATTATTATTGTTATATATCGTGTAACCAAGGGGCTGCTCTATTATTACTTTAACCAAGGGGCAGATCTGTTATAGCATGTAAGCAAGGGGCGGGTCTATTATTATTATATCGTGTAAGGGGCGGATGGCTACAGAAGAGGGCGAATGTTAAATTATTGGGCAGAGCTCGATATATAACAATAATAATAAATGCGCCCCTTGGTTACAGTAATACTAGATCCGCTCCTTAGTTACACGATAGACGCCCCTTGCAGAGTAGCACGAGCATCAGGAGCGTGCAGCAACGCCTCGTACAATTACATGTTAACTGCGTCTGCGCGGTGTAGAGTTCACTCAGAGCTGTTTAGGTTCGGCAATTTTCGGAAGCTCCGTAGTCCTTCGTACTGCGCAAGTGCTGCGCCTGCGCAGTACAGGGGGTCCTTATCCGGGGGGGGGGGAACTTTTTCGGCAGGACACCGGAATTACACTACTGCCATCTAGTGGCAGTAGATGTAATTGGGGTAACGCCACCCAAGTAATGGGAACTGAGTTACCATGAGGGGAAAAGTAATCAGATTACTCGTTACCCTCTAAAGTAACTGCGTTAAGTATCTCCGTTTATTTTAACTCAGTTACTTACATCACTGATAATGATAATAATAATTACTAAAACATATATTCTTTGCATTTAGAAGAACATTCAGCCCATTTTAAAGTAATATACTGAGTTGCCTAGAACTAGCTCCTGTCAAGCACTCTTCCGATATGCAAGAGTTTTGTTAGATGCCTATACATCTAGATCACATAATTATTTTGAAAAGGAGTTTGCGCTGAAGTTAATTTTTTTTTTATCATATGCATAATCTGGTTTCATGACAGGTTGCTAATATTGGTGGTTACCATATGGTTATGATTCAAGGAGGATTGCCAGATGTGATTTGTATACTTATCTTGCATTATTTTTGTGCATCCTATACAGAAACATAAACCAATATCAACTGCTTGTCTAAATACTTATTGTGTATCTTGGTGGGTTTCTCTAGGATGCAAATTTGTTCATTTACCTATATATATTTATAGGTGTCATCTATAAAATGTAACATCATTAGAATATGGTACAAATGCCATACTGAAAATCATTTTTAGATAAATGGCTAAAACAATCTTGTATCAGCAATGGCCTTCCTTTCATTGTTAAACCTCGCAGGTTAAAGATCTGGTGCTGGCAGAAAAAAAAGAGACGGGCAGATGAAAGTTAAAAGTGAGAATTACGGAGTGTTAAGGATTGTGGCACTGGAGAACTGTAAATGTAATTCGGAAAGTGGAAAAGGAACAGAATAATCTGACAAGTGACAGGATAGAGGAGCAGTGGACAATCGGGTCTGGAAGGATGAGGCTGGTTTGGTGCCAGGGCCTTTTGTCCTGTGAGCCGGTGCCAACAGGGTATCTGTCTACTACAGCAGCACTAATTCTAGGTCTCCTGGTACTATTACTGATTGCCATTTATTCAGCTCAGTTTCTTACGGCTTTTGTAGTCTCTAAACTACTTTTATTTCCATTGCTTTCCATCATTGTTTGCAGTCAGAGTCTTTGGGCTTTGTGAGGCCTTAGGAAAAACCTAGACATGAGGCCCCCACTCACGCCCATAATGGTAAAAATATATTTTTTAGTTTCTGTTACAAAACTTTGTAAATAAGTATGTTTCCTCCTTCACTAATGGACACTGATGAGGTTGCACTGATGGGCACAGATGAGGTGGCACAGATGAGGAGGCACTGATGGTCACCAATGATGGGCACTAATATGTGGCACTGATGTGCACTGATGGGCACGCATAGGCAGCACTGATGGGCACTGATAGGCGGCACTGATTGGTGGCACTGATGGGCACTCATAGGGGGCACAGATGGGCACTTACGTACACTAATAGATGGCACTGATGGGCATCACTGATTGGCAGGCATTAGTGATGGGCACTGTTCAGAAAATATTGTGGGCACTGATTGGCATCAGTTGTGGGCAAGGATTGGTATCCCTGGTGGCCCTGGGTGGCATACCTGGCAGATGCAAGTGAGGAAAAGACGTTTTTTTCCTGTTTACACAATGATCAGTTGTGATTGGACACAGCTGATTACGTGGTAAAGAGTCTCCGTCAGAGATTCTTTACCTAGATCGGAGTTGCAGTGTGTCAGACTGACGCGCTGTACCACCGATCGCCGCCCTGCTGGGCGCATGGAATAGGGGGGCAGCGCCCCTAATGGAGCGGCCACCACTGCCAAAAGATGCTCTATTAGATTGGAATCTGGTGAATGTGAAGGCCATTGGAGTACAGTGACCTCATTGTCATGGTCAAGAAACCATGGTGAGATGATTTAAGCTTTGTGACATGGTGCATTATCCTGCTGGAAGGAGCCATCAGAAGATGGGGACACTGTAGTCATAATAGGATGGACATGGTCAGCAACAATACTCAGGCCATGGAGTTAAATGATGCCCAATTACTAAGGGGCCCAAAGTATGCCAAGAAATTATCCCCCACACCATTACACCTCCACCACCAGCCTGAACCATTTATGAAAGGTAGAATGGGTCCATGCTTTCATGTTATTTACGCCAAATTCTTCTGACAAAGCAATGTTTTTCCAGTCTTCTATTGTCCAATTTTGGTGAGCCTGTGTGAATTGTAGCCTCAGTTTCCTGTTCTTAGCTGACAAGAGTGGCACACGTTGTGGTCATCTGCTGCTGTAGCCCACCTCCTTCAAGGTTTGATGTGTTGTGCATTCTAGGATGGCATTCTGCATACCTTGGTTGTAACCAGGGGTAATTTAAGTTGTCAAAAACTGATGTAGGTTATCCTGTGCTCCCTAATCTATTCCTAAATTTCTATGTATTAAACAATAGGCTGCAAACCAAACAATTGTGTTCCTGCAACTGAAAAGTGAATCAAGAGTGCAAATTGGCCCCGCCTAACAATAAATTACCGTACATCAAATCATAAGCATCCAATTGTGAACATTCATCAACATAATTCTTCAAGTGATAAATTATCAAAATAAATTATAATGTACATTTTCTGTGAGAATAAAGTTCTTATATATACGATTTTCTTACTTCTACGTGTGTATTTTTTATAGATGTGTTCCTTAAATGACACTGTGCTCCTTATATCACACTGTTCTTCACCCTTGTGGGTTTTATATAAATATGTGCTCCCACCCCCATTCACTACTGTGCTCCCCACCAATTTAGACCTGTTTCTAGGTCTAAAATCGCCTTCCCCTGCTGGGGTTCAAATCCCGGTTCCTCAGCTGCTCTTCCTCCCCCCTCACTGGGTTATGCTGTGCTGGTGGGACTCGTATGTGCTTATGTGTAAAATCTCTTTCTTTCACCATTCATCAATCAAAACAGATTTGCTCCCATGGTGTAGTATTAAAACGATTGAGCAATAGTAAACACTTAAATTTAAAAAGGCAATAGAGCGCTTCCACATAGGTATCCGACAGGGCTGCAGCTCCAGTTTCACTCATACTCCACTGTGCTACATCCCCGACTCTGCCCAACGCGTATCATTGTGATCATGTGACTTCCTCAGGGGTCCTGGTCATGGCTGTGCGTGAATATCCACAGTAGATCAGCAGTTTTTGAAATACTCCAACCACCCCATCTGGCTCCAACAACCATGCTCGGTTTGAACTTCAGCAAGTGGTCTTCACCAAGTCTGGATGCCTAAATTAATTGAGTTGCTGCCATGTGATTGGCTAATTAGCAATTTGTGTTAGCAAGCAATTGAACAGGTGTATATAATAAAGTGGCCGGTATGTCTATCTATCTATCTATCTATCTGACTGCTGGGTACAGCGTGGAAGCAGGGAAATAGGATAGCCATTAGGATTAAATGAAAACCGCCCACCTGGGAGCGAGTCCTCACATTGGCCTCAGCTCACAAAAAAATGCAGGAGAATGTGACACCACGTCATAACGTGATGACCTGTAAGGACTGGCAACCAGACCTATGACCTATCCAATAAAGGGTAAAATCAAATTAGGGAAAAATGGTGGTGAGGTTTCCACAAGGGGTATGGGGGGCAAGGGGTGTCAGTGGAAATTTTTTGTTTACTGTTTGTAGAGGTGCCCCTGTAGGGGCTGCTGAGTGTTGTGGTCAACCTGTCACCCTGCCTAGCCTGGCATTCAATTCTCAGTCACTCTAATGCTGCATACACACGATCGGAAATTCGGCCATCAAAAGATGAGACATGAGAGTTTTTCATCGGAAAATGGACCGTGTGTATGCTCCATTGGAATTTTGCTGGCTGAATTTTCACCAGAAAAAGATTGAGAGCATGTTCTCAATTTTTCCGACGGAAAAAGTTTTGATCGAAAATCCTGATCGTCTGTAGCAATTCCGATGTGCAAAATTCCTACGCATGCTCGGAAACAATTTGACGCATGCTCGGAAGCATTAAACTTAATTTTCTCGGCTCGTCGTAGTGTTGTACGTCACCGCATTCTTGACGGTCGAAAGTTCAGCGAACTTTTGTGTGACCGTGTGTATGCAAGCCAAGCTTGAGTGGAATTCCTTCGGAAAAAGCATCATAGCTTTTTCCTACGACAATTCCGATCATGTGTACGCAGCATAAGACAATGAACAGCCCATGTGCTTGTTTTTTTTTTTTGTTTGTTTTATTCGGGGAATTTAACTTGAATGGGGTAAGGGAAATATGGCATGCCCGGTGAATTGTATATCAATCAATTGGTGGATTGTATATCAATCAATTGGGACAACTATGTACACTCCTCTGTACATGTTACTACTTCAGTCTCCTCCAGCACTTCCCTTGCTTACAGAATATTCCTCTTCCTTCCTCCTGCACAACTCTTAATCCTCAGGACCAGCTAGGACATGTAAGGATAGACCTGACACTGGCTCAGCTATGCCTTAGCAACTGCCCTTTGCAGACAGGGACCGCGGGCCCCTATGGTGTGGCAAGAAAATAGAAAGTCTTTAGTGTTAGCTGTCCTACAGATGGACTACTGCTCCCAGTCAGCCCTCTTCAGGCCCTGACAGCCCTCCTGGCTGCAGCTGCCCGACTCCACTGCCCATGACACCACAATTCTCTTCAATGGCTCTGCACCCATCCCAGACTGCAAGCTCCCAGTCTTCTCAGGCGTGCCTCCCCAATCCTCCCGACTGTGGATGTCACTCACCAGCCCTCCTGGCTACAACCGGTGGTTCCCACCTGAAGAATTGTAGACTTGAAGTACTAGCTCCTGCTGCCTTCTTTGCTCCTCCTGTCCAGAACCTTCACGTTTTCTTGAAAGGCTTTATCTTGCCCCCGAGCCCAGGCCCAAGGTAACCCCCTACCCAGACTGGGGAGCTCCTTCAAAGGCCCCGACAGCCTAGTACTCCATCTCCAGTTCTTCCACCCAACAACTCCTCTGGTTGGGGATTGGTCAGGGCTCCTTAAAACACCCCAGGCAGCGCTACCTCTCCTGTCCTCCTCTCCTTCTAGAATCCTCTAGAAGAAAGAGGGAGGTCTCAGTGACGCTGCCTGTGAGTCACCAGCTGCTACTCTGAGCCACTCCCAGCCCACACAAACCAAAAAAAAAACAGGTCTGGCTGCCAGCCAGGTCTGCCTAAATTTATCTACTCTACAGAACAAAAATCATACTCTATCACCCACCTGTAGAGGGTGCTACATGTTCATCAGGGCTCTGTTGGAAAAATTTCCTCTTGTTTGGTGGCAACGGTTTCTCTGGACAGAAAGCAAGAGAAAATCTTGAATACCCCGAAGCATGAGTTCATTTTAAATGCTTCGTTTTCAGCCTCTACTAATTGGATCTGGATATTGAAGGCTGAACATATCTGCCTTACACATTTTCTTTAAGCATTCCCTAGAACGGTGGTCCTTTGTTTGCTGCTTGTCAAGATTTCCTTTAATATTTTTTCTTGAAAGAAGGTCTGCAAGCCTTTTAGAAGTGCCAACAAAGGTAAAGAAAGTATTGGAACTGTTATTGATCAGACCAGTAAAAGACAGCAAGAAGTGTTAAGGTGTTGGGTTATGCATTGCTCAGTCTACAACAAGGGTATTTGGATTTCAATACATTTGAAAAAAATAGGTTTCCTTTGGGCCCCTTGATATTTTAACCACTTTTAAAATTGGAGGACGGTCAAATTGTTTTGGACATAAGAGTAGAGATGAGCAAAAAATTAAAAAATCCTTCCAGTAGCAGCTGCTCAGAATATTAATCCGTTTTTTAGGTATTTTATTAAAATGTAAAGTATATGTAAACCTTCACCTAAAACAACTCATTTAGTTTAAAATACAAATGAAAGGCAAAACATTTGTGTATAGATATAAACAACATTATACTTTTTTTTAATAAGTGATCACAATCCCTCTGTCCTTAGCTGCGTGAGGATCTTAGAGAAGTTGGGGAATAGAAGCAGCAGCACACTGATCAGCACACTGATCTTCCCAGAGAATGGCTGTGCAAGGGGGGGGGGGGGGGTTGTCAGGACAAGACTGATTATTGAAGGAGAGCAGGCTGAGTTCTCAGCACAGCTAGAAACTGACCTTGCTGTGCTTTCATGCCTAGTGTGGTAAAATGTAACCACTTTTTGACCAGCCGCCATACTTATACAGTGGCAGGTCGGCTCTCCTGCGCGACCGAATTACCTGTACGTCGCTCCGTGCATGTGACATTACGGGTGCGCCTGTGGGTCTGGCGGACTTGATGTCCGCTGTCTGCCCGCAATCACTGTATACAGAGGCAGAACGGGGATCTGCTTTTGTAAACAAGGTTCTGACAGGGGACATCTCAGAGATCTGCTGTTCCCAGTGATCTGGAACAGATATCTCTGTCATGTCCCAGGCAGCCCATCTCCCCTACAGTTGGAACACGCAGAGGGAACACATTTAACCCCTTGATCGCCCCTTAGTGTTAACCCCTTCCCTGCCAGTGTAATTTATACATTGATCAGTGCATTTTTATAGCACTGATTAATGTAATGTCACTGGTTCCCAAAAAGTGTAATTTGGGTTCAGATTTGTCCACCGCATTGTCGAAGTCCTGCTAAAAATCGCAGATTGCCACCATTACCAGTAAAAACAATAAAAAAATAAATAAAAGTTCCTAAACCTATCCCATAGTTTGTAGACCACAATAACTTCTGCGCAAACCAATCAATATACGCTTATTGCGGTTTTCTTTTGTTTGTTTTTTACCAGAAATATGTAGAAGAATACATATTGGCCTAAACCAATGAATAAATTAGTTTTTTTCTATATATTTTTTTAAAATATGTATTAAAGCAGAAAGTAAAAAAAAATAGAAATTTCAAAATTGTCACTCTTTTTTTATTTATAAACCGCAGAGGTGATCAAATACCACCAAAAGAAAGATCTATTTGTGGGAAAAAAAGGACATACATTTTGTTTGGGTACAACGTCGCAGGACCGCACAATTGTCAGTTAAATCTACGCAGTGCCGTATCTCAAAAAATGGCCTTGCCATTAAGGGGGTAAATCCTTCTGGTCCTTAAGTGGTTAAATAGGAGAGCAGAGGGACTGGTAGGAACACCAGGGATTTCACACAAAGGAAGCAATACAAAGAAGAGAGGGTCAATTTTCATGGTACATGGTACACATATCAGGATCATGAAAAGTTGGGTTGACATATTTAAGTATTTTCCATGAAATAAACTAAAAAATATAAATAAAAGATGCTTAGGTGACCCCAGAGCAAGAAGGCTGCGAGTTTGCAGGACCCCTTCAAGTGGACTTTTCAGGACTTAATCATGTCTACATGGATAAATTCCTAAACACAATCTATAGCAATAAAGGGGTCGGGATCCTGGTCCCCAGCCAGGTCTCACCAAGAGAAAGAAGGGGCAAATGGACTATCTCAGTAAAATACAATAAGGGTAGATTCACATATGTGGACAATTGTATAAAATGGTACAAAATTGTATTAGTGCATAACATGTACCAGAAAGATCAGTTGCAGATTAAAAACATAGGTAACAGTCCATGTGTATCACCAAGATAATGCTCCCCAAACGGGGACGATTACAGTGGGATAGTTGATCACGGATAGCATCTCAATTAGTTTTGCGGACTTTAGCCGCTTCATCAGGAAAATATCTGTAATTGAATAAGCACATAATCAATGACAAATCTAGCAACAGTACAAAGATAGTCCTTGAGTGCGAGTACAGTGACTAAGCCAAGGGTGAGATAATTTAATCAGTCTGCTACAGACAACAGTTGGTGGCCATACATCTGTAGAATTTAATTGAATGTTAAAGTGGAACTTTACCCATAACAACTTGATAAAAAATAATGTTCTTTAGCAAGGAACATATATTCTACGTTAACCACTTACCCACCGCCGGCCGTCTTATGACGTCCTTGACTTTGTGACTTTAAAGGGATTAGTTCATTAGCTCATGTTAATTTGTTATAGGTGTATTGTTAGAGTAATATGAGCAGGAGGGAGGACCTCCTCTTCTACTGTATTATAAATACTTGTCGTTTTGGTTCTAATAAATCAGTCCATGTTGAGCAACTAAGCAATTGTAATCTTGTTTTGTGCTTGTGAGCGGGTGGAATATCTGATATCTATATTCAGACTGGGAGGAAGTGGTATATGACGAAAGCACTCAAGCGGAGTGTAGGGACGTTTCGTCACACTATGCATACAAGAAGTTCAACAAATAAAATGTTGTAATAAAAGAATAGCACCCCTTCTTTCAACATTTGCCAATATTTAAAGTGGATCTTTCAGTAGTTCATGTTCCCCAACTACACTCATGGGTTTGATCTGCAAACTCTGACGTCATCACTGTACTGCACTGATGTAGCGCCCACTGGCAGGGGCCACAGGATGTAGCAGGTGGCCAGTAAATAGACACTCCAGAAAGTGTTTGTTTCTGATGAGAGTGGGCACATCATGCACTCCTTTAACCACATGCCGACCAGCGCACGACGGTATACGTTGGCACAATGGCATACCTGGGCAAATGGGCATACAGGTATGTCCCCTTTAAGATGCGGCAATGTGGGCGCGCACGCTTTTTTTGTTTATAGCGCAAAAAATAAAAACCACAGAGGTGATTAAATACCACCAAAAGAAAGCTCCATTTGTGGGAGAAAAAAGGACGTCAATGTTGTTTGGGTGCAACGTTGCACGACCGCGCAATTGTCAGTTAAAGCGTTGCAGTGCCGAATCGCAAAAGTGCTCTGGTCAGGAAGGGTGTAAATTCTTCCAGGGCTGAAGTGGATAAGCTTATTTGTCACATAAATACAGTGACATCTTGAGGGTCTTAATACAGCCCTTTCAACAGGTAACAGTAAGTTTTTAATACAACCCCTTCATCAGACACCTGTGACCAACGTCACTGTTACATTATGATTGTTCTGTATTAAGAGCTCCAAAACCTCACTGTATTTGTGCGTCTAATAAAGCCAAAAAGAGCACATGATGTGCCGGTGACAACTCTTTTATGATTTTACAATGGAGCCATCCATCGCAGAAATCAAATATAAAAGATGGGATGAAAAGGATCGGAGGATTTGGCAACACCACTTTCCTCTTTTAAAGTTGGCTTCTTAAGAGTCTTCAGGCGGTTGTTTATTTTCAATAAAGTGCAGATCAATGGCACATGTGACAGGTAAGTATTTATTATCTTTTCTTTTAAAGTAAAAATGTTTTAGAGCTGTCATTTTAGTTACAGATTCAACAGATTTTATGCAGGACGAGTTTGGGGACTGAGGTCAACCTGGAGTTGTTCTGTTGGCCTCATCCATGACCTACATCTGGCCACTTCCTAGGTAGATATATGCATCACTATTTATGTAGATGTATGCAGACATGCAGGGGAGTTGAGAGCAGAGTGTACGTGAGGACACTGGATCGCATTGGCAAAATAACTTCTGCCACAAGCAAGAGATTACTCGATGAAAGTGTTAATCCTTCGGAGAGCCATAGTTTGGGTTTGATCTGGCAGCCTCATCCCCAGCTGATAATCCTTCAGATGAGTGATTGGCTCCTGCCAAAGCCATATCTGTCCTGCTGGTATCAGCACTCCTGATCTTAAAGCCCAACACGGCTCTTCTGGGACACACTCAATTTATTTCTGCTCTTCGCTGGGGAAAGGGAGGGGAGAGCAGTAGAGGAAGGCTGTGCCTGCCTGCAGCCTGTAGGGTGAAATCGGATGGCCCTTTCTGCTGGCAGTACCGTGCCTGTTAACTCTGGAGAGTACTAGAGAAGCGCAGGCTTTGAAATGGAATCCTTCTTCGTTCGCATGGCAGTACGGGAAGTGAGGTTATGTACTAATGAGACTCAAGAGATGAAACGGCTACATATGGAGGAACTGCTGATTCATGGCCAGTTAATGATGAGCGCCAGATGTCATCCTGGCATTTAATTTCCAGAATTACACCATATATGACTTCATTCTCCCATGCCAAGTATAACTAAACTTCCATAATTACTTTTTAGTAAAAGTGCATATATACATTAAAGGGAATGCCTAGTATTTGCATTTTTCGGATATATATTAAAAGTACAAAAGATCAGCTTGATGTAAAAAGCCTTTTAAAATTGTGTTAATCTTTAAAAAAGAATGCATGTATCTGTCAAGAATAACGTTTTTATTTCTCTTGTTCCTGCAAATGCCCATTCAGTTGATTTAAAGAAAACTATACAAGACATGGTAGGGGCCCATAATTACTTTTCATGTTCTGCTCCATCATTCTCTTCTCCTGTTGGAGTCCCTTAAAAATGTTTGTGCGATGTATCACCCTCCTAGTTAGGTGCTAGGCTATCAGGTAAATTTCATTCTTTTTTTTTGTTGTGCTTCTCTGAAATCAGTGGAGCAGCTGCTGTTTATTTTTGGACTGATCAGGGTCCCATAGTCTGCACATTTGATTGCTTCTCCCTGCTTTCTGGAAAGCTCCAGAACATAGGAGTGGAGCAGTCTAAGTAAGTAGACTAAATATATATGAAGTCCCAGGCCAATCCCTGGGGAGGCATGCTTAGAAGAGGGCTGCATAAATATTTGGGGTAGGATCAGACAATGTCCTTGTCCAGTAGGAGAAGTACCCATCCCTGAAGGACTGTCTCCCTCCCAGGCAACCCAGCACTTCTACCAAGAGCTCATCAAGGCTCCAGCTACCATAAAGCAGTGGGCTCTATTCTCTGAGGGACTTCAAGCTAAGGAAGGTGGAGTTCACCTAGGATCCATTATGGCAAGTCCACTAAGCAACTGTCTACCTGACTTTGAAGAAAGCATCCAAGTACCCAAGGACTTGTCAGTACAGACCTGAGAGCAGGATCTGTATGAATGCTGCTGTTGGTAACCCCCTGGTGCACAAAGACTGAGGTTTGCCTGGCCTGGCACACTGCTATTGATGTCCCAGTGCTGCCTATTCCCAGAGCCATTGCTAAGGGACTTTTCTGGGCATGTCTGAAGAAGACGAAAGGGCCTCCTCTTGCTACTGTTCTACACTCTGGAGTATCGCACAGCTCCTTAAGCCCAAGTTATACTGCAAATAAACTTTAAAAAGCAACCCCTAGACTACTCATTGAGCCATATTTGTAGATGCTGCTGTGTGCCTGGCTGCTGATGCACTGTTGGGAAAGATAGCAGGACCAGCCATAGGGTTAGCACTATAGTTAGTTTTGTCCATACACTGAGTGAGAGTTTACACAAGACTAAGGATCTCTCTCCCTTTAAACCACACAGCTAGTTTCACGCTAACAAAAAGCTCTGAAAAATCATCCGCAGTGGGTTGCTTTTCAGAGCGAAGCCAAGTAGTTGTTATCAGGCATTTAAGAGGCTGTCCTGGCATCTCCTGAATGTCAGATTTTTTGTTGTTTTATTTTTTCGCTGGGAGCTTATGCTCCACAACGCTTGGCTCGCAGTTACGGCGTGGCCCCATTACTCTTAATATTCCCTCCTTGAGGCATATTCTATTTTATCGATATTGGATTGATATAGAGATGTCCTTATGTTTTTTTCCTGGACCTCCAAAATGTGTTGGATACTTTTTAGATTGTCCTCCTCACTTTTACTGGAATAAAGCTGTATCTGGACCTCTTAGCAGTTGCGTGGCACTTCAGTTTTCATTTTTGTTACATTACACTACAAGCCCAGGAGACCGTGGAGATCCTCTGGGGCATACAAGCTGCCTGTCTGGGAACCTAATCTCAACATTAAAATTTTAAGAGAGCAATACCAGTGAGATAACCCTATGGGTCCAGTGCCATTCATATGAAGGTCAAACATTATGGCGGTTTCCCCGGCTTAGAGATTATAGAGTCCTTCTGTAAAAATGCTGCAATGTGTCATGTCACCACACACCTTAGCTTGGTAGATGTGGCATTTACGAGGAACAGCAATGAGCCCATGCCCTCTCCACCAGTCCAGCGTAACTCCTTCACTCCTGTACCATGTGGCCAGGCTTAAGGGTCATCTTTCCCCCCCTTTTTTTCCCCCTTTTTTTTCCCCTTTCCCCCCTGTTTCCTCCCCCTTTATTTATCTTTGCCCCATTCCAATG
This sequence comes from Lithobates sylvaticus, assembly GCA_028564925.1. NCBI lineage: Eukaryota > Metazoa > Chordata > Amphibia > Anura > Ranidae > Lithobates > Lithobates sylvaticus. Next base: position 175,690,120 of record CM053038.1, read on the forward strand.
TTTCAATATATGGTAGTTCAATATTTTTGTTATCACATCACATGTTTATAATTTTTTTCAGATATATGTTCTGTTTTTCTTGAAGAAGCTATTGAATAGCGAAACTAAACAATTTTTGTTGGGCAAGTGGGTGGAAAGACAGATGGTCTATCGCATCCCAGGTTATATATAGAATGAAATTAACAGTAGGCCGTGATGTGCATAAAGCATAGGCCAATACCCCAGAGGGATGCTTGGAGTGAAGATAGACACTTTAGAAGGGTGTATGCATGTAATAAAGTAAATATTTTATTCAAAATATACAAAGTATACAGGGAATGCTCAATAAGGCATGGTATGTTTACATACAGAGAATAGAATCAATTGATACAGTTAATAGCATGTCAACAGCAAAAACATACAAAGCATTGTGACAATGATAAGAACTTGCTTGGTACATATGGTAAGGAAGATGCCAACATGTTTCGGACTTTGGTCCTTTATCAAGGCAACTAGATATCCTTTAGATTCTCATCTAGGTGTATGAGGAATCATAGGGTTAGTATCAGTAAAATATGGCACATTTATACTGTCAGGATATACATTGCTAAGTACGGCTAATGTGATAGGTAAGTTGTCAGAGGGATACTCACATGTCCTGCCAATGTTTATTTGTATGCCGCAAGGGGGAGCCACTAAACCTCTTCAGCTGAACATCCACACCCCCATCCAGCTGATTTTCATTATCTGACCCTACTAATACCTCCCACACTCTGGCCTCAGTATATGCTGCTGACCGTCCAGAGATGACCTGCTATTCACTGTCAACGCTCTCTACCCAGGTAAATACATGGCTTTCCTGTTTGGCCATACATTATACTTTTAGACACCCTTCCTCATTACTTTCTTATACTTTATGTCTACAGTGATACACTGTCTGGCTTACCTTGCCTGATACAGGACCCGGGCCCTCCACCCCAGCCCTGTACCTTGGACCTTGTAGCCTGTCAGGGTTCTCCAGCAAGCTTCTCCACATCATGTGGCCAAGTCTACCTTGTTTTTACTCTACATACCCTTTTGATACTTTTGGACACCACGTTTAGTGGCTCCCCCTTGCGGCATACAAATAAACATTGGCAGGACATGTGAGTATCCCTCTGACAACTTACCTATCACATTAGCCGTACTTAGCAATGTATATCCTGACAGTATAAATGTGCCATATTTTACTGATACTAACCCTATGATTCCTCATACACCTAGATGAGAATCTAAAGGATATCTAGTTGCCTTGATAAAGGACCAAAGTCCGAAACATGTTGGCATCTTCCTTACCATATGTACCAAGCAAGTTCTTATCATTGTCACAATGCTTTGTATGTTTTTGCTGTTGACATGCTATTCAACTGTATCAATTGATTCTATTCTCTGTATGTAAACATACCATGCCTTATTGAGCATTCCCTGTATACTTTGTATATTTTGAATAAAATATTTACTTTATTACATGCATACACCCTTCTAAAGTGTCTATCTTCACTCCAAGCATCCCTCTGGGGTATTGGCCTATGCTTTATGCACATCACGGCCTACTGTTAATTTCACTGAATAGCGAAACTAGTTGAAATACCCCATCACATGTACCTGTTTTTATTGTTTAAATTGTTTGTGTTAATAAAACGATGTATATTTTTTATATACCTGTTTAAATATTCATTTATATATTATTTTCAAAATGTACTGTGATAGTCCGCTAGCTCCCTCCTTTCTGGTGGTTCTGGTTGGGGACCAGACCCCCAAATCCCTATTTCATAATGTGGGCTCAGTCCCAGTTACCTTGGGGAAACCGACCAATGGGAAGGGTGTCAGATCACAGACCCCCTCGCTACCATAGGACCCTCTGTCATGCTGGGTACCACGCTTCATGACCAGCTGCAATGTACCTTGCACTATTACTTGTTTACCCATAGCAACTGCATGACTTCTACTTGTCTTACCAAGTAGACCTCTAGTAGTGATTTAGCTTCATACACCACGTGTGCTTTACTGACCCTAGTTCTTTCACACACCAGAAACCCTTATGCACCCGTTAAATGACTTCAGACCAGGCTTGGAACAGTTGATGCAACTTTATCCACTTAAGGACCGAGCCCCTTTCTGAGATTTGGTGTTTACAAGTTAAAAACAGGTCTTTTTGCTAGAAAATTACTTAGAACCCCTAAACATTATATATATATATATATATATATATATATATATATATATATATATATATATAATTAACACCCTAGAGAATAAAATGGCGGTCATTGTAATACTTTCTGTCACACTATTTCCGCAGCGGTCCTAGAAGAGCACTTTTTTGAATAAAAAAATAAGACAACAGTAAAGTTAGCCCAATTCTTTTTTATATTGTGAAAGATATTATTACACCAAGTAAATGGATACCCAACATGTAACGCTTCAAAATTGCGCCCGCTCGTGGAATGGCAACAAACTTTTATCCTTAAAAATCTCCATAGGCGACACTCTAATGATCGCGACGATACCTCACATGTGTGGTTTGAACACCGTTTTTATATGCGGGCGCTACTTACGTATGTGTTCGCTTCTGCACGCAAGCTCGGCGGGACAGGGCGCTTTTAAAACATTTTTCATTTTTTTTCTTATTTATTTTACCTTTTTATTTTTTTGTTTTGACATTGCTTCTGCCCTGCAATGATATGGAGACAGGTGGGGGCCATCTTCCCCTCACTTGTCTCCATGCCTAACGGAGAAGAACCTGATCTCCTTTGCCGCTACCGGCGGCTCCGGTAAACGGCTGAGGGCACTGGAGTGTGGCGGGAGGAGGGGGGTAGGATTTCCACCTGTCCGGTTTTGACTCGGACAGTCCAGGTTTCAACCCGCCAGAAACCCGGGCACATTCGCATTCAACTGTCCTGCGACCAGTGGCCCCCGCCGCAACATCTAGAGCTGCGCATCCCGATTCCTGTGCCGGCCATCAATGTTGCACACATGCCTGAGCCTGTTCACTCCGAGCCCAGCTCAGCGATGGGCTGCGGGCACCCTGTGATTGGCTGAATGGGTCACATGCAGTCCGCGGACACGAGGGTCTGTGATTGGCCCGGTGGAGCTTGTCACATGTAGAGGCAGAGCTGGACTGTGGGTGCTGTCCTGCCTCCCTGCCTGGCATGCTCTGCATGTCTCCTCACTGAGGTCTATTTCTCATCTGCCCTCTCACCCCCCTCTGTCAGCCACCTCCTCTCTGTAAGCCCACCCCCCCTGTCAGCTACCCCCCTCCTCTGTCAGCTAAACCCCCCTCCTCTGTCAGCTAAACCCCCCTCCTCTGTCAGCTAAACCCCCCTGCTCCGTCAGCTAAACCCCCCTGCTCCGTCAGCTAAACCCCCCTGCTCCGTCAGCTAAACCCCCCTGCTCCGTCAGCTAAACCCCCCTCCTCCGTCAGCTAAACCCCCCTCTTCTGTCAGCTACCCCCTCCTCTGTCAGCTACCGCCAAACGGCACACACCCCCCCCCTTCTTCCCCTGCTCCAGCGGGGCTAATGTCCTGCTGCCGGGTCACACTGTACTGTCTGTGCGCTCTCTCTCTCCCACCCAGCCTCTGGCGCCAATGCAGTCAGAGACAGTGAATGGAGGGGCACTGGACTGGTGTCCTAGCAACCAGGGATGCTTTTGCAGGAGAAAGCATGGTATTACAGACTCCGCCCCCTAACAGGTTCACACACACACATCTTTGCAGTGGCTCCTGGAAGGGAAGGTTTTTTTTGTCTCGCTGTAATGGAGGTCTCTATGGGGGGGCACAGGCACTGTCTGATATTTAATCTGTTATTTTCCCCTCTATTTGTGGGGTGCCTGTGGATTGCTTTGAATTTGTTTGGCCTTTTTTTTGTAATTAAAAGGTGCTTGAAAGGGTTGTAGAATGCACAGTCCTACTCTGTGAACAGTTTGTATGGGGTTGGGTTCAGTAGAGCTGATTCAGGTTTTTGGATAGCGGTACACTGCTCTACTGACACGGCCCACTACCCCACTGACACGGCCCACTACCCCACTGACACGGCCCACTACCCCACTGACACGGCCCACTGCCCCACTGACACGGCCCACTGCCCCACTGACACCGTCCACTGCCCCACTGACACCATCCACTGCTCTACTGACGCCATCCACTGATCTTCTGACGCCGTACACTGCACTACTGGCTGACAGTGTCCACTTTTAAGGTAAGCTAGTTTCAGATTTTAACTGACATTTCTTGTATTAATCGAATCATATTTTATGGGTACACAAATGCTTTTGTTTTATTTAGCCATGCCCCTTTAAGTCCCCCCCCCCCCCCACTGTTAAAGCAATTCGGCCACAGCCACTGTTTACTGTAGCACACCTCATTACTATTCTTTTTGGGTAACCCAAAAGGTGTATTTTAAAATCCTATAGTGTGTACTAAAAAAAAATGCTGTGCGCCATGAAAGTGTTTGGGTTTGGCTTGAAGAAAAGGTGGCAACCCTGGGGGGGGGGCTCTCCCACCGCCGATAAAAGGGATCTTGCTGCCAATCCGCCACAGAGACCACTTTTGCCTGAAAGTGGACCGCCTGCTGAAGAAGAGGATAGCTAGCTGCTGCCATAACAATGATATTCCTCTTCAAATTAGCAACGTAAAATGACGGCAGGCAGTCCATAAGTGGTTATTTGAACATTTTGAGGCACAGACCAACTTGAACATTTCAATGCAATATTCTGTAACCTCCCTGGTGGTATGATTATGTCCGATTTTTGAATCTCAAAGCGGTACATTGTTTTGCATGGAAATTTGGCGTTTTTTTGTATTGTAGGCCTGTAATTCTTAGTAATAACTGACTTAAATCTGTCCAAACAAGAGTCTAGTAGACATCCCAGGTATGATAAAGTTTGAAACACAAAATTGTAAATTATAATATAAACTATAAATAATTATAAAAAATAATAATATAATAATAAAATAAATTTCCCCACAATTCACTCAATTCTGCAAGTGTTCTAATTTACTATAGCTGTTTTCTAGCTGGTCTAAAACTACTTTTGAGGTAAAGGGACACTTTTTGGTTGCCATGGACAATCTCAGGTTTCCAGGCAGAAAGAACAGTATATATAATATAAAACTGCATGCAGGGCACTGGATAAAGCACTAGGGACAAAATGTCTATTTGTCTATGTGTTATGTCTTTTGTTCTTTTTCAATGCGCCGCTGGGCTCCGCGTGGGAACGGAGCCCAGAACATAGGACATCGGGCAGATGATCCGATGGAGAACACATCGGGGGGAACATTGCATTATCCTGGGGGCAAATTAAGTAAGCTGTACCAGGATTTTGCAATGCAATCCTGAGTGTGGCTCGAGGTTACCGTTAATGGTACTGAAATTTAACCCTGAGCCACACTCAGGAATACCGCCAGGAGGGTTAACTAACTTAGTTAGGCTGACCAGGCATACCTCAGCAAGGTTATAGTCCATTATTGGTGTGTCCCACGTTTTGGCAGGTCTCTAGACTCCTTGTGTCCTCAGACGGACTACTGGCACAGCAGTCCCCCTTTTGGTGCTCCACGGAGTCACGGCATTCTACTGTGTGGGCTGTAGCTCCAGAACCTGACATTCCCGATTGTTTATATCACAGGATAGATAAGCTTAGTCAAAAAACCCTGGAACAGAGGTACAGCACATTAAATCCTTCCCCAGCCTTGGCCAGCCAACTGCCTACATAACAAATTGTAGGCAACCTACCTACATGCAGGAAAATGTTGATGCGTAGGAGCATCGCCATTTACATGAGTACAGGGCGCACATCCATTCACTTTTATGGCCAACAGTATGCCCCACTTTGGACACAGGAAAACGCATTTTTTTTAATTTTTCCACACTTTTATGCCTAAAAACGTTAGTATGCATATTCCTTTCTGAAGCAGGTAGTGAAGTGCAATCAGTGTACGGATCCTTTTGGTGCCTCTTGTTCTCTATAGGTTTGCGAGATGGCAAATGGCTAATAAGTGAAAAAAAAGTCTAAAATCCGCCATGTGTCGTTACTGAAAAATAACAGAAAATCTGCTGAAGATGAAGAAATAAAAGACTTTTATATTGGTAACACATACTAAGTGATCTGTCAGACATCTGCTGTTTCAAACACTTGTGACAGCACTTAATGCTCCGCTAGGAATGAGCTCATAGTAGAATATGTTAAAAACAAGCTTCTGGTTGAACACAGACAACAAAACCCAGAGTGTTTTTTTAACGGCAACAAAAAAGCTTTTTGGAGATAAATCAGAATTACAGGCCAAGAACTGGGAGATGAACAATAATCAACAACGTGAAACACGTCAATGCTTTGTGTGCTGAGACTTGTCACAGAAAATCAGAACGCCGAATACTCGAAAGGGAGAGGAAAAAAGTACAACAAAAGCCCCTGGCTTGAATGGATTGTGTATTATTAAAACTGAATTCTGGCTAAATGCACAATAGAATTTCAAGTGTACGAGCTATTTTGCTTGCCAACATATTTGTAGTTCTGTTCAGACAGCGTTGTGATACCCACCACTGCCGTGAGTGACCTTCTCTGTTGCTCATTTCTTGATATCTGGCAGTGCCTAGGCACTCCTTTTCTCCAATGTGGGACCATCTTATGGTGGCCAAGCTTGGTGCAATGAATGGCTGATAACTTGTGTGACAAAATAATTGGAACAGATGTTGATCGAGCAAAGCAAAAATGGCATGGGCGGGCAATGAGTGACAGATAGTGATGGCTTCAAGTCAATTGCTTGTAGTGTAAGAAAAATGGATCAAACAGGGCCAATCGATGGTGGTTTTCTGCCCCCAAAGTGATTTCTGTGGTTCACCAATTCTTATCGCTCAAGAGCATAAAAGAAGACCCGTGCTTCCATCCAAGATCGGATCCCAGATCCGGATTATCGATCAAAACTCGGGGTGCAAATGTATGAAACATTGATCAAATTTGTTTTATTTCTACCTTAATGCGATTAATTGATTTAGGTATATCATTTTATAGCACTGTGTACAACCACCATTGGCTATAGAGCAGGATTTCTCAACCAGGATTCCATGGAAACCAAGGATTCCTACATAGGTTGCTCAGGGTTCTTTAGGCAATAAGAATATTCTGCCTCTCAGATAAGTTCCCACTCACACCATTTATCTTTTTAGTTAACTGTAAGGGGGTAATTCTTCCCAATGACCATCACACTAACGTATCATAAGTTGAAGATATAGTCATTTTTAGCAGGAGTTCCATGAGACTGGAAAGTTATTTTAAGGGTTCCTCTGTGTTGAAAACATTTAGAAAGGCTGCTCAAGCCCATCCAGCTCTGATAACTGCTACTAAATTTTGATGGTCTACCTGAGCACTGTAGTGACATTTGGTGATGCACTACTGACAGCTCATCATTTTTCTGGCTTACTGCTGGAGGGGAAGCAGTATCTGTGGACCCAAAGCGCAAGGATCTCCCTGCTCCTATTTTATTTATTTTGCTTGTCTGTATTAAAGCCTTACATCTTCTGTGCTGCTGTTGTCAGTGTATATATGAATATACCACCACCTCTCCTGTTGTACATTGATCATCCCACCATCAGTCATCACCAGTTTATTAGATGACCACTAATTAACTAGTTGGATGTGATGTATGGAAGCAAAGCCCTGTTTCTCAATCAACATGGCCACTGCCATATATAGATGCTGAACAATGCATGGTTAGTCAGTCCTGGGAAAACGTGGGCAGCCTTCAGGTAATATTGTTGAGCAGTCCTTGGCCTTCTGCTAGATTTTGTTTCAGGCACAGCTTCCAAAGTAGAGAATATCCTAAAGAGTAAAGGCCCGTAAACACGATCGGATTTTCAGAGGGGAAATGTTCAATGTCAGGCTGTTGGCGGAAAATCCGACCGTGTGTATGCTCCATTGGACAATTGTTGTCGGTCTTTCCGCCAACATATGTTGGCTAGCATGTCTTCAAATTTTCAGATTTTCTGAGCGTGTGTACACAAGTCCGTTGGACAAAAGTCCAAAGTACAAATACGCATGCTCGGAAGCAAGGACGATTCTCTTCTTCTTTAATGGGATAATAATGAAGCTGCTTTGCTGGTGATACTGATGGAGTTATTGCAAACCAATTTTCAAATGTTGGTGTCCCTTGTCAGTTTTACATTGTATTTTTAAAAATGTACCTGCCTACTCCCAAACTGTCATTTGCAGTAAAAAACATAGCCAAGTATTATTCTCCACAATTCTTTTTATTGTGCATTAAAAAAAGAAAACGACTAAAATTAGACATGCTATCTGCCAATAGAACTTAACCAAAAAGTGCATCCAAAAATATAGAAAATATACCAAATCAAATCATTATTCAACCAAAAAAATAATGTCAAAGCAATAACGCCAAGGCCAATAATAAATAACACGTTATCTCGATTCCGCAACATGGTTGGTTGACGAACGACCGTTCAGAAACGAACTGAAAAGCACGACATGAAAAGTGCAAATCAACACTCACCAAACTTCTACTAACACTAAATTAACAGAAGGAGCCCAAAGGGTGGCGCTAAAGAGCTGAAATACAACGTAGTACATCACTACTTTTGTAATTGTTGGCCAACAATTGTGTTACCGTGTGTATGCAAGACATATTTGGGCCAACGCCCTTCGGAAAAAATTCCACGGTTTTGTTGGCCAATAATCCGATCGTGTATACGAGGCTTAAGAGTAATGACACTGAGCCACTGAGAGCTCCCTCCCAAAAACAATTAGGGAAAACAAAACATGTAAAAATGTGACAGTGAAATAAAAAAATTGCATTAACGCTGCATTTCAGGCAAATATACATTTTTTTTTTTTTTTTAATGCAAGTAGTGTGTTGGATTCAATATGAACTCATGTAATTCTGGGATTCTATGAGCTCACATCTATCTATGAGAGCTACTCTGCATGACAATGCTGACTCCGATCGGTCTAAGAGAATCAAAGACGAGCCTAACTGACAGAGATAATGGAGGTGAGGCACAAGAGATCAAACCCAAGATTTGACCCCCGTCTGAGTAATTCATGGGCAGACACTGCCCCCAGAGGCCAATGATGTCAAGACGGTCATAAAATACCCTGGTGCAGGAGACGCCCCAGAGACATTGTGATTCGTCCCAAAGCAAAGTTGGGCAGGCAATGGGATGCGGTGTGTTTGTTAAAAGGGATTGTTGCAGAGGTCTCTGTCTCTGTGTCTCTCTCTCTCTGCTGGGAAAAGCCTGTCATGAGGTTGTGTCTTTGTTAACCTGATGATTTGGCCATCTTGAGGCCTAACCCATGTGGGCACCTCTCATCCCATCAGGAGGCTCAGCTATTAGGATGTGCTAAGTATACGAATGTATTGTGTTTTGACTGTATGCTATGTAATCTTGTAATTTCTAATAATACCTTATATAAGCTTTCTTATTTCCTTGGGAAATAAATGAGACTGGATTACTCATAAACCGTGTGTTTGGTTTCATAGCTAACTTTACATTATTGTGATATTAACAGTAGCATGTGCTCAGAGTTTTAATAGACTACTAATTTATAGGGACTAGACAATTAATACATGATATAATATTAGTAATTAATTAATTAGATCGCTTTCTACATAGTGTATTTTATTTTTATTGATGTATTGCAGAATGCAGAGCTGCATTTGTGTGTGTACATTATTTTGATTTGGTATTTAACAATAGCAGGGGTGCTTACAATAATCAGTAGAACCTTTATCCCAAAAAAACTGTTTCTGTATCTGCCTATAAAGTATTATCTGGAGTTTGGCTTCAATTTATTAGTGTTTTAAAATCTGCTAGTGCACCTGACATTCTTCTTCCCCCAGACTGATAATGCAGAATACCAAAGGTGTTCACTGTGCTCCTTTACCCAGAGTTGGGGCACTCTAATACAGGAGTAGTGTTACTAGACAGATCACCAAATGAAAACTGAGGGAAAAAAGCTTAAAAAAATGAAAACTAATGCAACCACCACATTTTAATGATTGGTAACTTGCAATATAATACATTTTTGGTTTAATGGTTAAACACATTTTTGGTTTTGGGTTCAATACCACTTAGTCTGGTGATATTAAACTGGAAAGAAGACTCTGTCCTTCCCTGTTTTTACCCTTTGCAGCCGTATGTCAGCTCAGCTGTGGAGGAGTATCAATCAGGTTAAAGCATGGAAAATATGCAAGATTTACAGTACATATGAGCCAGGGGTCAAGTCCTGGGGAAAAAAGTGTGGGAACTCCCACCCAAGATCCACTCGTCCACCAAAAAAAAAAAAAAAAATGATACGCTCATATGCACGAACGCTTCAAAAGTGGTATTTTTCATCCAATTTTCATATTGTGTGTATGAAGCTTAACTGTTAGTACATAAAAAAAAACAATCCTCAATAAACATAAATACGGTAATTCTCTGAATAATCAGCATTCATTCAATTGTGCTTCCATGCAAATGTGAACATCATGTTCTGATCTTTATTGGGGAATTTTATTTTGTATATAGAGTGTTTATGTGGTGAGATTACACTTTTCATTGAACAGAGTTTGAATAACACAGGGTTAAACAGAAAGGTCATAAATGAACTGCACATTATCTGGACAGAATGCTTGGGGAGATAGTGATGTGTTCCTGCTTAGGAGATGTATGTTAGCTTGGGGGGCTGCAAACTCTGCAGGGCTCCAACACACACTCGCTGCTATTCCAACCCTTCACATATTTCCACATAAACTTCCCTCCTGGCATTAAACGTTGCCAGGTATTGTGCTCAGCTTACCACACCAAACTGATGTTCCTCCCTCAGCTCACCTCTCTCCCTGCATGTCCTGTGAGCAGAATAGCTGTACTCCTCCTCTGGGTTCTCTCATCCTATGGCACTGAAAATAGAGGAGGAGGGGATTCAGCCGGACACACAGAGCAAGTATGCAGGAGACTGGGGGGGGGGATGGGGAGACAGAAAATCAGGAGGGGCCGGCGGGGAGGAGCGCATCACGGGAGGTATGACTAAATACAATCTCTTAGCAGCAGGGACCTGATCTACCTCACAGCTAGCTGTGATTGACAGGTAGATCGAAGTGGAAGCTGTCCTGGGGACCCCTACTGGCAATGCCTGAATGGTCAGTTGTGCGGCACTTACTATTGCGAGTTGCGTCGGCAGCTGCTGGTGTAGCACCTGCCACACAGCTTGCATACTTGAAAGTCTTGCAGGACACGGCTGCTAACAGGAACTGAGTTCCTGTTGTGGAAAAAGTACAGGAACTCCGTTCCCGTGCGTTCCCGCAGGACTTGAGCCCTGATATGAGCTCAAATTGCAGACCATCCTTGAAGAAATTGGAAAGGTTGGGGGGTAGAATTAGTAAATGTATTGTAAAGTTGAACAGCTATTCTACAACACAGCACCAGTACAACTGGTACAGGTCTGCACAGAATCAAGGAGGCTTCCATGTTGGTAAAGCTTAACTGAATGAGTTGAAGTTGGCTGGTTATTATGCACAGCTGCACAAGATTTTGTGTGCATCAGTTAATTTCCCCTAGTCTGTCCTGTAGAGCTGCTAACATTTGTCTCGCGGACTTAGACTCATCCGCCACTTTATTAGGTACACCTGTTCAAATGCTTGGTAACACAAATTGCTAATCAGCCAATCACATGGCAGCAACTTAGTACATTTAGGCATCTAGACGCGCTGAAGACGACTTGCTTAAGTTCAAACCAACCACCAGAATAGGGAAGAAAGGTTTAGATGACTTAATGGTGGTTGGTGCCAGGCGGACTAGTCTGATTATTTCAAAAACTTCTGATCTACTGGGATTTTCACTTACAACCATCTCTAGGGTATACGGAGAATGGTCAGAAAAAGAGAAAATATCCAGTGAGCAGCCGTTGTGTGGACAGAAATGCCTTATTGATGTCAGAGGCCAGAGGAGAATGGGCAGACTGGTTTGAGATGATAGAAAGGCAACAGTAACTCAAATAACCACTCGTTACAACCAAGGTATGCAGAATGCCATCTCTGAATGCACAACACATTGAACCTTGAAGCACAAGGGCTACAGCAGCAGCAGGACTCCACCGGGTCCCACTCCTGTCAGAACAGGAAACTGAGTCTACAATTCACACAGGCTCACCAAGACAGGGTAGGGTCAGAATTTGGCGTAAACATGAAATCATGGATGCCTTGGATCAATGGTTCTGGCTTGTGGTGGTGTTGTAATGGTGTGGGGGATATTTTCTTGGCACACTTTGGGGCTCTTAGTACTAATTAGGCATCGTTTGAACATCACAGCTAGGGATAAGCTTCAAGTTCGAGTCGGATATGAGTCAAACATTGGCTGTTCGATCGTTCGACGAAGATCGAACATTATGGGGCATTTGCGCCAAATTTGAGCGATGCGTCACGCCCCATAATGCACTGCGTAATCGCAGTGCATTGCTGGCTAATGATTGGCCAAGCATGCACTATGACCGCATGCTTTGGCCAATCACAGCGCCGTCAGCAAAGAGAGCCATAATTGGCCAAAGGCCCCACACTATATAATGCCGCAAGATAAGATATAAGATCTCACTGCAGACCGTTCCTGCTGTATTGTTTCTAAAATACTTCAGGCTAGGGATGAGCCGAACACCCCCCCCTTTCGGCTCGCACCAGAACCCGCGAACGGACCTAAAGTCCGTGTGAGCTTTAGAACCATATTAGTTATAATGGATGCGAACGTTCGAAATCAAAAGTGCTAATTTTAAAGGCTAATATGCATGTTAATGTCATAAAAAGTGTTTGGGGACCTGGGTCGAGCCCCAGGGGACATGTATCAATGCAAATTTTTTTTTTTTAAAACGCCCGTTTAATAATGCTTAAATTGAAACAAAAAAAGTGTAATATTCCTTTAAATTTCTATAGTATGCATGTAAAGGGGCGCATGTTTCCAGTGCTTAGAACTGTCTCTGCAAAAAGTGTCATTTTTGCAGAAAAGAAAGCTTTTTAAAATCACTCGCGGCTAATGTGAATTGACGGCTCCCGTAATACAGAGAACAGTCATTCATTGAAAGTCATTCATAAAAAAAAAGTCATTGATAAAAAATAAAAAAAATGAAAAAAAAAGAAGCGTGGGGGTCCCCCCAAATTCAATAACCAGGCCCTTCAGGTCTGGGATGGATATTAAAGGGAACCCCAGCCAAAAAAAAAAAAATGGCGTAGGGTCCCCCTCAAAATCCATACCAGACCCTTGAGGTCTGGGATGGATTTTAAGGGGAACCCTAGCCCAAAAAAATGGCGTGGGGTCCATAATCAAAATCCAAAATCCATATCAGACCCTTATCCGAGCACGCAACCTGGCAGGCCGCAGGAAAAGAGGGGGGGACGAGAGCGCCCCCCCACCTGGCCACATGCCCTCAACATTGGGAGGATGCTTTGGGGGTCTAAGACCCCCAAAGCACCTTGTCCCCATGTTGATGAGGACAAGGGCCTCTTCCCCACAACCCTGGCCATTGGTTGTGGGGGTCTGCGGGCGGGGGGCTTATCGGAATCGGGAAGCCCCCTTTAACAAGGGGACCCCCAGATCCCGGCCCCCCCTGTGTGAAATGGTAAGGGGGTACAAACGTACCCCTACCATTTCACCAAAAAAGTGTCAAAAATTGTAAAAATGACAGGAGACGGTCTTTGACAATTCCTTTATTAAAATCTTCTTTCTTCTTTCTTCATCCTTCGGTTTCTTCATCTTCTCCTTCCGTCATCTTCTTCCATCTTCTTCTTCCATCTTCTTCTTCCATTTTCTTCTTCCTCCGATCCGCTTCTTCTTGCGCTGGTCTTCTCGTCCCTCTCGTCCGGCATCTTCTTCCATGGCATCGGCATCTGTTCTTCTGTCGGGCCGCTCCTCGCAATGGGAGGCTCCCGCTGTGTGAGGCTTCGCTCCGTCTGACAGGTCTTTTATAACGGAGGGCATCTGGTGACCCCGCCCCCCTCTGACGTCATGGGGAAAGCCATAGGGAATTCCCCATTACGTCCCCGTGCGTCAGAGGGGGCGGGGTCACCAGGTGCCCTCCATTATAAAAGACCTGTCAGACGCAGCGAAGCCTCACACAGCGGGAGCCTCCCATTGCGAGGAGTGGCCCAAGAAGAGACACCGACACCGAAGCCATGAAAGAAGATGCCGGACGAGAAGGACGAGAAGACCAGCGCAAGAAGAAGCGGATCGGAGGAAGAAGAAAATGGAAGAAGAAGATGGAAGAAGATGACGGAAGGAGAAGATGAAGAAACCGAAGGATGAAGAAAGAAGAAAGAAGATTTTAATAAAGGAATTGTCAAAGACCGTCTCCTGTCATTTTTACAATTTTTGACACTTTTTTGGTGAAATGGTAGGGGTACCCCTTACCATTTCACACGGGGGGGGGGGATCTGGGGGGTCCCCTTGTTTAAGGGGGCTTCCAGATTCCGATAAGCCCCCCGCCCGCAGACCCCCACAACCAATGGCCAGGGTTGTGGGGAAGAGGCCCTTGTCCTCATCAACATGGGGACAGGGTGCTTTGGGGGTCTTAGACCCCCAAAGCATCCTCCCAATGTTGAGGGCATGTGGCCTGGTACGGTTCAGGCGGGAGGGGGGGGCGCTCTCGTCCCCCCCTCTTTTCCTGCGGCCTGCCAGGTTGCGTGCTCGGATAAGGGTCTGGTATGGATTTTGAGGGGGACCCCACGCCATTTTTTTTGGCTAGGGTTCCCCTTAAAATCCATCCCAGACCTCAAGGGTCTGGTATGGATTTTGAGGGGGGCCCTACGCCATTTTTTATTTTTTTTTGGCTGGGGTTCCCCTTAATATCCATCCCAGACCTGAAGGGCCTGGTTATTGAATTTGGGGGGACCCCCATGCTTTTTTTTTTTTTTTTTTTTTTTTTTCAATGAATGACAGTTCTCTGTGTTACAGGAGCCATCAATTCATTAGCCGCGAGTGCTTTTAAATAGCTTTTTTCCTGCAAAAATTACACTTTTTGCAGGGAAAGTTCTAAGCACAGGAAACCTGCCCCCCTTCACAGGCCACCTATAGACACCCCCCAGATGCAATTCTGTACTAACAGCACGCACACACAAATCCCCAGAAATAAAGCACATATTGTCAGCAGTCAGCAACACACTGACACACTGACACTGAAACATAATATGCGAGGCCTCTTATACCGTGGGGCGTGTACTAAAGCCCCTGAGCTATAATTGGCTACAGGCATCCTGCCTGTAGCCAATTATGGCTCTCCTCGCTGCCGGCGCTGTGATTGGCCAAGCATGCGGGGTCACAGTGCATGCTTGGCCAATCATCAGCCAGCATTGCACTGCGACTAGCGCAATGCATTGCGGGCCGCTCGCATCACACGAATTTGATGCGAGCGGCCCAAATAGTTCTGGGCTCGATTTGAACATGGGTTCGAATCGAACACCGGGCCCATCCCTACTTCAGGCAGGCAGTTGATTCAGTATACAGTAAACCCCCTCCATCGCTGGGGTTATGTTCTGGACCCACCCGCGAAAAGTGAAAAAACGCGAAATAGAAAGACCCTATTTAAATACACCCTAGGCATGTTTTGTTAATTTTTTAATAGCATTTAAAGGTCTTTAAACACACTTTTACGCAATAGAAACGCATAAAAGATAGAGAGAGAGATCAAGAGGATTTTTAAAACATAAAAATATTGTCTTAACAGTACAGTATACTACAGTAAAAAATAGAGTACATAACTGCAAAATGGCGAAATATTAGTGCAATATCAGAATAACAGGTCCTAATTAAAATACCGCGATATACTGGGATCGCAAAAACTGAACCGCGATAGAGCGGGGGTTTACTGTGTGTATATATATATATATATATATATATATATATATATATATATATATATATATATATATATATATATATATATATATATATATATATATATATATATATACATACATACACACACACACACACACACACACTGTATCCAGTTTAGCTGGATCTCACTGCAGACCGTTCCTGCTGTACTGTTTCTAATATACTTCAGGCAGGCAGTTGATTGTTAGGTGCAGTGTATTTTATATATATATATATATATATATATATATATATATATATATAGTCAGACGTGTGTGTGTGTGTATGTATGTATGTATATATATATATATTATATATATTATTTATATATCCACTGCATACAGTTTAGCTAGATCTCCCTGTAGACTGTTCCTGGTGTACGTATTCAAATACACTTTCAGGCAGGCAGGTTATTCAGTGATCTGCAGTGCATACAATATATATACTGTCTCCTACATATTTATTAGAATGGAGAAAAAGAGATATTTGGGACTTTAAATTAGGTATTCGGGGCCGTTCAGATCCCCTCCTCCATCCCGGTTCAATATTTGAAGAGAAAAGAACAAGGGGCATAAAAATACACGTTCCAACAAGGACTTCATTGTAAATACATAAGCCTGATTATTTAATAATCATCAATTATATGTAGATATGTGACACATTAAAGTGTCACATGAGAAAAAAGCAGGGAAATCAAGGAGAAATAGGTCAAAAAAGGAACGTCCATACTTTGTTGAGAATTTCATACACAAAACGGTAGTTGTAAGCTCTACGCGTTTCGTGACCTTGTTGTCAGGAGAGAAACCGTAATGGTAACCTATAATTAGAAAAAACAACCATGTTTTGGATGGTCTAGAAAAAAGTGGACAAATGTACGATATGAAATGCCCCCCACATATACACATTTGAACCACAGACTTGCATACATACCTGCGCAGAGGTGGAGCATAGTGAGAGTCAGGCCGGCCAAAAATGACACAGTCAACATGCAGAAGAGTTGGTAGAGTGGATCACAAAGCCATCCTCATCCTCTCCATCCTCTGTCACCCAGGCTAAGACAAGTTTGGCTGCCAATGCAGCTGCCAAAGCGGCCTATTCCATGGGCTCAATGGCATCAGTAACTACTTCCCTAGCCCCACCATCATGTCCTGAGGAGTCCCCCGAACTGTTCGACCACAGTGTCGTGTACATGCTGCAGGAGCATGTGCAGCGTTTTGAAGGTTTCAATGATGGTACCCAGGTTGAGGATGAAGGTAGTAACGTGAGCCCAGAGAGAGGGGGTGCCCAAGAAGGACAAGAAACTGGCAGTCATGTTCCCCCAGCTGCAGCATACTGCCAGGTTTGCTCCAGTGGCGAGGAGGGAGGGGATGATGAGGTCACTGAGTCTACGTGGGTGCCTGATAGAAGAGAGGAGGAGGAGGCGGTACATCTCCAACGAGGCAGGATGCCCCCCAGGGGCCAGCTTAAGGACAGCCAACCGACTGCATCACACCGCAGAGCTCCGCATGTGCAGGGTGCTGCTGACTCCATGCGTTTTTTCAAAAATTCTTTGGTGTGGGCCTTTTTTGAGATGTGTGCAGCAGATCGCAACGTTGCTGTTTGCAACATATGTCTGAAGCGTGACAAGTGTGGCCAAAACGGCAGCCGCTTGGGCACCACATGCTTGACCAGACATATGTCGACCTACCATGCAGTCCGTTGGCAACAGTACTTAAAAGACCCACACCAAAAGAACAAGGCGGACCTCTACTTGCTCCTCATCAGCTGGGATCTCCATCCCCACTATACCTTCAGTCCTCTCAGAGACCTGCACTGAGAATTAGTGTAGAATTAGGTGTCCCAAGCACTTGCGGGCAATCTGCTAGCGGTACACCTGAATCCGATTGTAGCAGGCAAATTTCCCTACCCCAGTTGCTAAACCGTCAAAAGAAATTTGGTCCCAGCCATCCACATTGATAGTTTGGCTAAATTGCTAGCACTCCAACTGCTGCCTTTTCAGCTGGTAGACTCTGCCCCCTTTCGAGAATTTGTCGAATGTGCGGTACCTCAGTGGCAGGTTCCCAAACGCCATTTTTTTCTCCGAGGGCCATTCCGGCGCACTGGGTAACCCTGCTGGCAGCTGGGAAGGATGCAGGACAGGGTGCAGTAATGTTGGAGCTTGTTCCGTCACCGCGCCTCCAAAATGCTGGTATTGTTGATTCTGCCACACCTCTCTCCTCCACCCCCTCCTCTTCTTTCTCTATGGCCTCTTCCTGTGCAGATTTTTCCTCGGAACCAGCGGTGCTCCGTAGGCATTCTAGAGGCTACGCAATCACTCAGGCAAAAAGATGCCATGCGGTGCTTGAGTTGGTCTGCTTAGGGGACAGGAGCCACACTGGGGCAGAGATTCTGGCAGCTCTGCAGGGACAGGTTCAGAGGTGGTTGACGCCACGCCACCTTCAGGCAGGAATGGTGGTTAGCAACAATGGCACCAACCTCCTCTCTGCCCTCCGACAGGGACACTTGACCCATGTTCCCCATTTGGCTCACGTCCTTAATTTGGTGAGGCAGCGGTTCTTGTGCAGGTACCCAGGCTTACAGGATCTCCTGAGGCAGGCCAGGAAAGTCTGTGGGCATTTACGCCGGTCATATAATGCCAGTGCTTGGCTGGCCTTCAAAGGGTATGCAACCTGCCCAAGAAACGCCTCATTTGTGACATGCCCACCAGGTGGAACTCAACGTTGCAGTGGCTGCACACGCAGCAGAGGGCCATCAATGAGTACCTGTGCAAGTATGACACCAGGACAGGGTCAGGGGAGCTTGGCTTTTTTTGCCACGCCAGTGGCTAATGATCAAGGATGCATGCACTGTCCTGTCACCATTTGAGGAGGCCACGAGGATGGTGAGCATTGACAGTGCATGCATCAGTGATACTGTCCCTCTTGTATTCCTGTTGGAGCACACGCTGCATGGAATAATGAACAGAGCACTTGAGGCACAACAGAGAGAGGTAGAGGAGGACTTCCTTAACTCTCAAGGCCCCCTTTATCCAGACAGTATTCCTACTGGCCCGCCTATCACACAGCAAGAGGAGGAGGAGGAGGATTGTGTCAGCATGGAGATGGAGCCTGGCACTCAGCATGAGCAGCAGTCTTCAAGGGATCATTTTCAGTACTCAGAAACCCATGGACTTGTACGTGGCTGGGAGGAGGTGGCTGCGGATGTCATCCTTAGTGACCCAGAGGACTCCGGACCGAATGTCTCAGCAAACCTACGCGGCATGGCCTCCCTGATCCTGCAAAGCTTGCAAATTCATGGTATCAAGGAGAGGGATTAGTACTGGCTGGCAACCCTTCTTGATCCACGTTACAAGGGTAAGGTTGCAGAACTTATCCAGCCTTCGCAGAAAGAGCAGGTGATGAAACATCTTCGGAAGGCCTTGCAGAAAGGTTTGTGCAATGCGTTTCCAGAGCCTGGGAGGTTGCAATTTCCTGTTCCTTCTGGACAACGTGTTGCTGAGGGTCCGGTCAGTCACAGAAGGAGCAGTGGAGAAGGTGGCCATCTGACCGATGCGTTCAGACAATTTTTTTAGTCTGCAGCCCCAAGGTCTGATCAGTTCCAGCAACCATCGCCAGCGTCTGATTTACATGGTGCAGAGAGGGGGCAAGATCAGACTTGGAGACCTTTCCAACCGAAAATCCACTGGGTTACTGGGTCTTGAGGATGGATCACTGGCCAGAGCTTGCACAGTATGCAATTGAGCTACTGGCCTGTCTTGTATCCAGCGTTCTATCTGAACACACATTCAGTGCTGCTGGAGGCTTTGCAACTGATGACAGAGTGCGCCTGTCCACAGACTCGGTTGATCGGCTCACCTTCATAAAAATGAATCAGTCTTGGATCACCAGCTACCAAGCACCTGATGCTGATGTAACATTTTTTAGGAATGTGAGATCCCTTGAAGACTCCACTGAGTGACTATCCTGTTATGCTGAGTGATTATCCTATTCCTCTTCAATGTTCATGTTGATAGCTTCTAAGAAAATATTTTGGTTCTGGGCACCAGCACCAGTGCCTAAAGCCTAATTTTTCTGCCCCTGTTTAACAGGGGCGCGTAATTACAATTTTTGATCTAATATTTCACAGCATGGCTCATTCCTGCACCCACCAAGAGAAACTGTGAGGGGTTACAGTGTTCTGGTACCACCAACACCTAAGGCCCAATTTTCTGCAGAGTATGTAGGGCAGGCCATATAGTATATACAGGCGGTCCCCTACAACATCCGACTTACAAATGACTCCTACTTACAAATGGAGGGAGACAACAGAAAGTGAGCAGAAATCTACCCCTAGGAAGTTAATATGGGAAAAAGGTGTCTCCACTGATGCTTTATCACCAATCCTTGTTTTCCGAAAAAAAAGAAAAAAATTTAAAAATCCAATTGTCATCTGGACAGAAAGTGAGGTGAAATCTTCTGAACAGGGGCACAGACAGCAAAACAAATGTTACAGGGGTGATGATAACCCTTCCCTATGTTATCCAAAAAGCTTAAAAATAGATTTTTTGCCTGGAGCTACACTTAAAAAATGTACCTGTTCCAAATTACAAACAGATTCAACTTGAGAACAAAGCTACAGTCCCTATCTGTATACTGCCGTTCCGAGTATTTAGGGCCTGGAGGCCCCACTCCTTTTCTTTTTTTAATTTGGGTGCAGGGTTCCCCTTAATATCAATACAAGACCCAAAGGGCCTGGTAATGGGCTGGGGGGTTACCCATGCTGTTTTTATCTATAATTTTCATCCATATTGCCGAGACCCGACATTACATTACAGCCGCAAGCAGTTTTTAATGACTTTTATTCTTTTAGAAATTTCATTTTGTGCAGGGACTGTTCTAAACACAGAAAACTTGCGCCACTTTACAGGCATACTATAGACACCTCCCAGGTATGATATTTAAAGGAATATTTCACTTTTTTTATTTTTTCACTTTAAGCATCATTAAAATCACTGCTCCGGAAAAAACTTCAGTTTTTAAAACTTTCTTTTGCATTGAAACATGTCCCCTGGGGCAGGGCCCGGGTCCCCAACCCCTTTTAAGGATAATAACTTGCATATTAGCCTTTAAAATTTGCACTTTTGATTTCTCACGTTCGAGTCACATAGACTTTAACGGTGTTCGATTGTTCGCGCAAACGTTCGGTCCGTTCGCATGTTCTTGATGCTAACCGAACCGGGGGTTGTTCGGCTCATCCCTAGTCACAGCCTACCTGAGTATTGTTGCTGACCATGTCCATCCGATTATGGCTACAGGGTACCCATCTTCTAATTCCAGCAGGATAATGAACCAGGCCACAAAGCTCAAATCATCTTAAACTGGTATATTGAACACGGCAATGAGTTCACTGTACTCCAGTGGCCTGCACAGTCACCTTTGGGATGTGGTGGAATGGGAGATTTGCATCATGGATCTGCAGCTGACTGAGCTGCAGCATCTACGTGATGCTATCATGTCAATATGAACCAAAATCTCTAAGGAATGTTTCCAACACATTGTTGAATCTATGCCACAAAGAATTAAGACGATTATGAAGGCAAAGGGGCAGAGCTCTGAGGAAGAGGGTACATGCATACCTACCGGTATTGCTCTTGCTACACTGTGTACACTGTAGCTGGTGCCCTAGCAATTTTTGCAAGCTTGTGATCCAATTGGGTTGTGTATAACCACTTGTGAATTGTTTTTGATAAATGGTATCTAAGGTAATTCAGAAGGTTGGTGTGCCCTTCTTGTTATTTATTTGTTATGTTTAAACATGTCTGAGGACTTTGCCATAAACAAATGTCTAATAAATCTCATTTCGTCCCTCTAAGAACAAAACTGTTGACAGGTAGGTACATGATATTCATTTCCAGACAGCTAATATATAGATTTGTCCAGTAATCCAGGAGGACCTAGAAACAAGAAATATCTGCAACCCCTAACTCAATACAAGGATCAAAGTAGTCTTCTCTTCATTATTCAAAATGCACAAATGATCAATTATTCATTGTAAGAATCCCATTAGCAGTTGCACATGGGAGACAGAAATGTATACAATTCTTTCATGGCTTTACGAAACAAGAGAGATTATTAGAGAAAGTGTCAATAGCTTTGTACCCACTTACAGTATATCTGTCAAATCTGTGGTTGTAACGGTGAACTTTTCTTATAGTTTGAAAAATATGCAATGTTTTGTTAGCTATTTGATAGGTTAACCACTTGCCATCTGCGCTATAACCGAAAGACGGCTACAGTGCAGCCTTAATTTGCCGGGAGGGCAACCATGGACGTCCTCCTGTGCTTGAGCGGCCTATGCGCCCCCTGCAGGTTGCACGCGGCATGCTCTGTGATCAGCAAGTCTACGAGATCACAGATCCCGACCCCTTACCACGTAATCAGCTGTCAGCCAATGACAGCTGATCATGTGATGTAAACAGAGCCGGTAATCGGCTATTTTTCCTCCTCGCGCTACCAGCCGATCACCGGCGGCTGCTAGAGGGACATCGGTCCCGATCGTGGAGAGTCACCAGCGCCACCTACCAGTGCCCACCAGCGCCACCTATCAGTGCCCACATTGTCACCCATCAGTGCCCACAGTGTCACGATCAGTGCCCACAGTGCCGCCTATCGGAGCCCACAGTGCCGCCTATAAATCACCAATCAGTGCGCCATCACCAGTGCTGCCTATCAATACCACCTACCTATGACATCGATCAGTGCCACCCATCAGTGCCCTCTTACCAGTGCCCATCAGTGCAGCCCATCAGTGCCTATCAGTGCAGCCTCATCAGCGAATATCAATGAAGAAAAAGTACCCGTTTGCAAAATGTTATAACTTTGAAACTTGAAAATAAAAACCCAAGTGGTGATTAAATACCACCAAAAGAAAGCTACATTTGTGTGAAAAAAATTATAAAAATTTTATTTGAGTACAGTGTAGCATGACCGCACAATTGTCATTCAAAGTGTGACAGCGCTGAAAGCTGAAAATTGGTCTGGACAGGAGGGGGGTTTAAGTGCCCAGTAAGCAAGTGGTTAAAGTGAAACAATAAAAGTGAAATATTCCATGTAGTATATATAAAAAGGTTAAAAAAAAATGAGATCCTACCAGAACTACTAGACTAACTTTCTGTACTCTCTGCTTTTAAAATATGACCAACTCTATATTAATGGCCATGGTTTTGGAATCGGATGTCCTACAAGCTTGTATACCTATGATGGTCAGGTGCCCAAAAATCTTCAACCATTTAATGTACATTACACTGGTTTCTCTGTTCTCTGTGTTAGAGGATAATACTAGCACAACACTTGGAAAGATATTCAGACCTTAGTGTCATTAAACCTAAAAATACACTAGTAGTTAGGTGCGCTAGATGCAGATTTTCACAGGTTATCAAAATGCAGACAAAGTCATTACCTGAACCTCAATAGGTCTGTATTTAGCTGCTCATTACAAAGCCAGGGATCCCCCAGGAGAGGACATTCGCCCAAGTTATGAAATCCAAGTGTAATAGGTGAAAAAGCGCACCAAATGAAAAATCCTTAGTCCAAAGATTTTATTGTTCAACAATAAGCAAGGCAAAAGACAATCAATACACAGTTCCCTCTTTAGCAAGGTTGGGTGAAATGTTAAATAACCTTTAAAAGTACTCCTAAACAAACTGATCTGCAGGAAGAGGATGTTATAAACAGTAAAAGTGGCAAGTCCTTCTCTTTGACCTACGGTATTACACGTAGTGTTTTTATGACAGAATAGATCCTATTGGTCCATTCTGTTATAAACCCTCCTCCCTGCTTGTCAGCCTATATGTACACTGAAGAAAAAGAAAAACTGTGCTAATGTGAATGAGTAACAAAAATAATTCCTCCAAGCCACAAATCTTCTGAAAGATACATACATTACAAATATTAGATTTCAAAATAAGTCGCGCCACTCATTTTGAAATCTAATTTATGTACACTAAGCTTAAGGCCCATACACACGATCAGACTTTTTGACAACAACGGTCTGATGGACCTGTTTTATAGGACAATTTGACCATGTGTATGCCCCACCGGACAATTGTTTTCGGTTTTTCAACGGACAAATGTTCGCTGTGCATGCTCTCAAACTTTCTGGCAACAAATGTCCGATGGTGGAAAATCCATAGGACTAAAATCCAAAGTACAAACACGCATGCTCAGAACCAATGCTAAAGATCGGACAACAATAGAAGAAGTTGCCCAAAGGGTGGTGGTAAAGAGCTGCAAAACCATGTGATTTGGTGAAAGTTGGCTGAAAATGTTTTGCCGTGTGTATGCAGAACAAGTTCCCGGCCAAAGCCCTTCGGACCAAAATCCACGGAAAAGTCTGATGGAAGTCCGATCGTCTGTATGAGGCTTTAGTGAACATTTACTCCAACTGCAGGTGCCCTGAGCTACTTTGATACCCTGTTTTTTAACAACCCTGCACACCTGTGTACTGGCACAGGCTGCAGGTATCTAGTAAACTCCAGACACAAGATTGAAGGTTCCATACCACCCAAGACACTTTAGAACCTTCAAACTCCAGGCCCCGATCCAGGATTACAAACCTGGAAAAAACTCAGAACACAGCTTTCTTTGCTCACAACACACACACTGGAGCTACTCAAACCATAACTTTGATAATCCTGTGTCATCCCTGCATCCCTTTCCTACTCTTACACTGTGGCAGGACCACTGTCACACGTGTTAAGGTTAAAATAGAAAAATTGTGTTTGAGACAGAATTAAGGACTCGCTGCACAGAAAAAGGCAACCTTTGATAGGTATACGGTTGCAATTCAAAGCAACTGAGAAGGCCAGAGTTTCCTATTCTTATTTTCTTGTAGCCCAGTATAATGCAAGCCGAAGCAATGTATTGAAAGAAGAAAATCACCCCTTCCATGAGGACAGTCTGGCATTTTTTTTCCCATTACTTCTCCCATCACTTATCTTTTCAAGAAATATGCTTCCTTTCTGAGCTTTGTTGAACCCCTTAATGCGTTTGAAAGCTTCTCTCATGTTCTCCTTTTCTCTGCTGTAAATTTTAAGCAGTTTCAGTTTTATTTCTGTTAAGTTTTATGATGTGGGCCAAGCGTAATTTTAGTAGCTCTTACATGGACAGACTCCAGATTATATCTGTCTTTACGGAGATCAGGAATGACTTATAAAAAGTATAAAGAGAAATGGCAGATATTTTCTCCTTGTTCGCACCAATTCATACTCTGTCAGTTAACACTGCTGTGCTTCTTTGAACAGGAAACAAAGGCAGGTTCCTGACAAGGAATATTCTTTGTGAAGTGCCTCCGTTTACTGGTACTACTAATAACTAATCATCTCTGAATAGGAGCACTGATCCAATATATAATATATGAACTTTATTTTTTTGTTTTTTTTTTCTCGTGATATATTAGCCGATGTTACAAGTTTTTTTGCTGGTGGTATATCTCCCAGTGCTACAAATTCAATATAGTACAGCAAATTTGAATCCAAAAGGTGTATTTAAATGCCCTTTCCTTAAAGCGCAATCTACTAACCAAAAATAAATGTCTTCTTCCACAATATATTGGTCTAGGAATTATATTGATATTAATATTGTCAAAGCCATGGGTCAGGCTCAGAGGCTAGTAGCTATAGCAATAGAGAGGCTCCCACCTATCAGTTGGTTAAGTGCAGCAGCAGGTCACCCTGGCAGATCAAGCAGAAGCATAGACTATAAACAACCCATAAACAACCCAAAGGTCAGTAACAGGTGGTTGCAGGTTGGGATTAAGCAGAAATGTAGTTGAGGAACAAGTCAAAAGTCGGTAACAAGTGGTAGAGAAGATGTAGACAGGACTGGCAAGTGAGATATTGGCTGGAGAGAGCACAAAAATCTGGCTAACAGGAAGTGCAAAGACATGGCTAAAATATGGGAGAAGCAAGGAGTTCAAGGCTCAGCAAAAACAAGGCAGGGTTGTCCAATAGATTAGTCAGGGCACTGTCCAGCATCTCAGGTGGCTCAGCAAAAAGGGACATCACCAGACACAGCAGAGGTCGCCGGTTCAGACCCGTGTCCTTGTATTTTTTATACAGCAGCTCTGACACTTTGGTTCTTTTCATACAATTATAAACTATTGTAATCCCTGATGATTTTAAGCAAGCCAACAGCTCCCTATTGGTTGTTAAAAGCCTTGAGTTATAGGCGGGTTAAGGAGAAGGGAGATAAATTGTGTCTCTCGGCTAAAAGCTGGGTTGGTTTTATTTGAATGCACAATGTTGAGGTTTCAGAATAAAAATAGTGAAAAAATATATATTATCCATCAATAGAGTGAAGTTCAGCCCTTTTCCATCTTCACTAGTCTTGTGTCTCTCAATATGGGCCATCTGGGTTCAGCAGACTGAAGGGGAAATATTTGGATCAGTAGCCTTTGTTCTCCCTGAACTTTCCACTGATGGGAAGCTTGGCCTACTTCCACCAAATCACTGTCTCCCCTACTTCTATAGTGACAGGGGCTAGAACCCTAGAATCTGATGCCATGCTTTAGAGTTACAGATGGAGAGGTTAACTCCCCACTTCACAGGTAGGGAATGCAGCCCTGACTATTAAAGGATGTAGAGGAAAAGGACAGGTGTTTAGGCACCCAGAACTTGCTAAAAGGCATAGGCAGAGGCAAAAGACTGGTCAAAAGAGACTAGTAAGACCTTATCAAGCTATTCAGAAAGTCCCCCAGTGCTTAAAATACCCCAATGACAAGTGTGCAAAATGGCCTTTTGGAAAGAAAAGCTTGAAAACGTTGGCCTACAGCACGAAAAGACAATGGGGGGTTCCAAAAGGAGAATGAAAATGAAGCTACATTTTCATAGAATTTCCCAAATGACATGACCGAAGTTTGAAAAACATTGCCTGGTTAAACCAGTCTTAATTTCCACTGTGATATGTAGATGTTAAAGTTAGAATGTGGCCCACACTGCACTTTATGATGTGGTAGAACCAAATGCCTCCAGTATGAATGTATGACTGCAATAGCTCTTTAACAACAGTGGCTGATCAGGTGGTGGTTAAAGCAGCTAAATACATTAAATACATTCCAAAATACCAAATACCAAAATATAAAAACATGACACTGCCAGCATTCCCAGAGAAGCTAGAGTTCTCCATTAGGCAAAGTGCATGCTCCCTGTTAATTAGAAAGTTCTAGCATTGACTTGGCAGGGGGTGTGTCGGACATGGTGCCAGAATCAGAGTTTGGGGTGGCAAGCTACTGCTACTCATTCTTGCATACAAGTTGAAAAGTTAGGTTGGATAGTAAGTAAGTGTGTTTACTTTAATTGCTTGCCTACCACCATACTTCTAAAAGTTGCGAAGCGGTGGACACTTATTTGAGCAATGGCATTTATAAATGTCACTGCAGAAATAGCCATCGGGCAGCTAGTGCGCTCATTAATGCCTGTGAATTGAGCTGGCTGAGTATAGCTCGGTTCACAGACACTGTGTAAGGAGCTGATCTGAAAGGCTCAGCACCTTAGGATCGCTGAGAAAACGAAACACAGAAGTAAACAGCATAATGTTTACAATGGTCAGCCTGCCCCTTCCTCCTACCAGGGCCATCTTTAAGGCAGGGCAAAAGGGGCAGCTGTCCTGGGCCCCATCATTGTTGTGGGCCCCAAAGAAGCTGCCTCGTACTTGCCAAGTTGCCAGTGGGAAGTTCTGTTACTAATGCTGCCCAGCTCTGCCCTATTGCCATGTACAGATATAAGTAAAAGCGTGACTGCACTAACCTCAAGTGAAAGAAGAAAAAGCTGCTACAAAAAATGTGACACATATGAAGCATAAATGGTGAATGTTGTAGCGCTAATACATGTACATATGAGTATATTAATGAAAATATGCGAAAAATCAAATGTACACAAGTGACCTATATAAAGGACAAATGTGAAATACCAACGCGTTTCGACCAAAGAGGCCTTTAACTGGGACATATGCCCTAGTTGAAGGCCTCTTTGGTCGAAACGCATTGGGCTAGGCTTATCGCTCCTCACATTACATATATGGTAGCAAATCCAGGGATGTAGAGGCGGTCCACCCCCAAGCTGACATTACTTCCGCCCTATACCCACAGGGTCTACAAATTTCTCTTCCAGGCCTATGAGCACCTCCAGTGGCCCTGATATGCTACCAGATATATATACTGTGAGTTCTAACATTTCTCGGACGGGAATTGCACTGCATTCCTGTTCAAATTGCATGAAATTTTTTGCAGTGCGATTTGCACCAATTTTTTTTGTATTGACGCAACTTGCACCGCAAGGAATCAGTACTTGGTATCGGCAAGTACTTGACCGAAAGTATCGTTACTCATACTCAACGATAATAAAACGGTATCGTTGCAGCCCTATAAAAAATTTATTTGGGTGCAGTGTTGCATTATGGAGTAATTGTCTAACTATCACAGCACGGAAAACCGAAAATTGGTCTGCGTAGGAAAGAGAATTACAGACTCAAGTGGCTAGTAAACAGTGACAATTTTTTCCATGGTAACCCTTAGAAAAAAGAAGAGCGCCGCTCAAAGCACAAACATACAACAGCCCGGTGGCTTCAATGCTAAAGGGTGCTGGCATCCTACTGGGCTTGTCCAGCCTACCGAGCATGACTGTCAAAAGGAATAAGGAGCCGAACACCAGTTGCCAGCCCAATCACCATATGTAGATGTAGCACAACCCTCGTGAGGGCTGCTGGTAGAATCTGTACCCCACTGGTTGCCCCAACTCTGCAAGTCCTCCAACACCTCTGACACCCTGGGTTCAGTCATTTTTTACCAGTTGACACCAATAACAATAAACTTACATAAAGCAGGTGAAGCAGTTTAAATGTGTTTACTGTGGCAAAAGGTACAATAAAATGCATAACATAAAACTGTACGTCATAAGGATGACTTGCCTGTAAATAAGGGCAGCACAGTGGTGTAGTGGTTAGCACTTTCACCTAGCAGCAATAGGGTCACTGGTTCAAATCCTGACCATGACACCATCTGCCTGGAGTTTGCATGTTCTCCCTATGCCTGCGTGGGTTTCCTCACACACTCCAAAGACATGCTGGTAGGTTAATTAGATCCTGTAGAAGAAAATTGCCGAAATATGTGTATCTGTTTGTAAGTGCGTTTGGACCCCTTGGAGTAAAGACCCGCGCTATACCGCAGATGGACACCGGCAGCAAAAAGCACCCTAAGGTGATTCATTTTGCATAGGTAGTGCTATACAAATCACTCATTCATTCATTCACTAGTATGAAATGTGATTGTGTTAGGTCACCGTGGCCTATGTGAACCGACACTTAATAGAACTATGTCGGCCACTCCCCTCTGTCTCCTCAGCCCACAGGTACTTAACATCAAACAACTCACAGACATTCAGCAAACTGTTGTGTTTAAGTTGGCTCCTTTAACTGCTTGCCGACCGCCGGCTGTCAATTGACGGCCAGGTGGCACAGCTCTAGTTGCGTAAGGGCGTCATATTACCAGCCCACCAGGGGGCGCACGCACCCGCCGTATCACTGGGGACTCAATGCACATGCCCGGCGGCCGCAATGTCCGCCGGGCACCCGCGATTGCCCGGTAACACAGCAGGACCATGGATCTGTGTATGTAAACACACAAATCTACGGACCTGTCAGAGGAGAGGAGACAGATGGTGTGTTCTCAGTACAGAGAAACACTGATCGGTCTCCTCCCCTTGTGAATCCCCTCCCCCTACAGTTATAATCATTCCCAGGGACCATATTAATCCCTTGATCACCACCTATTGTTAACCCCTTCCCTGACAGTCACATTTATACAGTAATCAATGCATTTTTATAGCACGGATCGCTGTATAAATGTGAATGATCCCAAAAATGTGTCTATGTCCGCCGCAATATCGCAGTCATGATAAAAATCGCAGATCGCCGCATTACTAGTTAAAAAAAAAATAATAATAAAAATGCTATAAATCTATTCTCTATTTTGTAGGCGCTATAACTTTTGCGCAAACCAATCAATATACGCTTATTGCTTATTTATTTTTTTACCAAAAATATGTAGAAGAATACATATCGGCCTAAACTGAGGAAAAAAAAAATTGGATATTTATTATAGCAAAAAGTAAAAAATATATTTTTTTTTCAAACTCGTCACTCTTCTTTTGTTTATAGCACATACAAACTGCAGAGGTGATCAATTACCACCAAAAGAAAGCTCTATTTGTGAGGACAAAATGATAACAATTTCATCTGAGTACAGTATTGTATAACCGCGCAATTATCATTCAAAGTGTGACAGCGCTGAAAGCTGAAAAATGGCTTGGTCAGGAAGGGGGTGAAAATATTGAGATGGTTAAGCAAAATTCCAGAGAAATGAGAGCAGACCCCTTGTATTAGACAACACTCAGTCACTTGTGAAGATGAGGAGAGGATAAAAGGGGTTAATGGCAACCCAGCAGAATCCATCAGATCTTCAGCTAGCACTTAAAGTATGATGAAGGGAATAAACCTTGATGTTAGAGCAGATTTAGCTGGTATGTGATTAACCCCTTTGAAAATGCAGACTTTTCCTGTATAACCTAAGCACAAGTGGTCACCATATATGTTGTTTCAATAGTATTGTATCCAGCAGGACTACAAATGACAGGGATGTGAGCAAAGCACAGATGTCTGCATACAGTGTCTATGGGATTGACTGAACTTTCATCCAGTAGCGCTACAAGTATCAGGAATGTGGGCAGAGACAATGATGTCTATATGCAGTGTCTATAAGATTAAATGGCCAGGTGCCCGCTCACCGACAGCCTAACAGAAGTTGCTGATAGTGATGCAGATGATGATGGTTCTTACAGGATCTCCCTCTGAGTCCTGGCTCAGGGAATGGCATCAGACCTCCGTCACACTGCGCCGTGGCCTACCCAGATCTGAAGTGCAGGTAGTGCTGAAGGATCAGGAACAGCCTCCAAACCACTGTAGATAGGAAACACTGCTATCTACAGATATCCTTCTGGATGCAGCTGTATAACTCTCTCCTATGTAGGCCGCAATTCAGCCGCAGCTCACACTGGCACAGAGCTCCTGCTGGCAGATCCAGGCCAACATCCCAAGAGAGCGATCTAGGCCTCAACCAGCCTTTTTATATCCTCTCCCAATAGTCTGTTCTTCTCTCCTCAGCAATCTGGTGGTTGTAGTACAGACCAGTCCTGCTGGAATTGAAACCCCAGCATTCTGAACTACACATCCCAGGATGCTTTGCTCTGCTCCAAGTTCTGTCTTTAGGAAATGACACATGGGGGGTTATATATGAAAGGCAAATCCACTTTGCACTGCAAGTGCACTTGGAAATGCAGTCGCTCTAAATCTAAGGGGTAGATCTGAAATGAGTGTAAGCTCTGCTGATTTTATCATCCAATCATGTGCAAGCTAAAATGCTGTTTTTTATTTTCCTTGCATGTCCCCCTTGGATCTAAAGCGACTTTACTTTCAGTGCACTTTCAAGTGCACAGTGAATTTTCCTTTAGTAAATAACCCCCATGGTGTCCAAGCCAACACTAGAGGGAGACAGCTTCACATTAACAGCACTGCATACTGTCCCTGAATTGCAGGCACAATAGCCGACTCCTGGCTACATAGAAAAAATGCTTCAGATTGTCTCCTAATTACTTGGGTGGATTGGGAGGAGACAAGCTGGTGCCTTTTTTCTACATATATTGATTTGCCTGGCAACAAGTTTGTGGCTCTTTATTATTTTTGAAAAAAAAAACATTTTGCCTGACTACAGATCTGCCTTAGGTTTTCAGATTTTTGTTGAATCCATGTTACAATGAATTCTGGCTGTGCTGAAGACAAAGAAGTCTTCTTACCTTTTACTAGGTAGATGTACATGAAAAATTGTCCACTGAGTGTGCAAGTTCATATAATTGTTCAGCTTCTTGCTGGAGCGTTCCTTTAATGTTCTGCATCGCTGTGTGCTCCCTGTTAATAAATAAAGCCCTTAGAATGAATTTGCCTTCTTTGTATACCCAGGATAGGTGATTAATTCAGACATATTAACATTAAATTAAGATAATAATCCTAGGATAGATTTAGCTTCATTTATCTTCCACGATGAGACAAGCAAAGTTGCTATACTAGACACATTCAGCATTTTTCTGCTAATAAAAACCTGGCACCATTGTTTCCCAGAACGGCAAGTTTGCATTTCTTCAGATTTACGGGCAGCGAGTCATCAAAAGCTTTATGGTAGTTGAAAAATCATAGTTTTACTCCTCGGGTCCAGCTTATGAGGTCAGTTGTGCTCAATCAGTGCTACTAAGTAAAAAAAATAAGCTTCTAAAGATTTTACAGAACTATAACCTGCAGCCAAGGATCATGTCCCATAGTGCTTTGTCTGTCCGTATAGACAAATTGTATCTGGTAATCCAGCTGTATACAAAGAATGGGACATTCTACTGAAAGGGTGTGCTTTTTTAATGGAGGAATTAAAGGGTTAGTCCACTCAAAACTTTTTGTTGCATACGCTTGGGTTGATGTTTTTTTTTTCCAAGTAACATTTTCAGGAAAAGCTTTTGGGGGTCTACCCCCTTTGTCTAAGACCAGGCAGTACTAATACACAAAGATTTATTTTTTGGTGCAGACCAACTGGATCAAGGCCAAATAAGAAAAGGAAGGAAGGATTATAAATAATTGGAGAGAATCTCCTTCACTTCCTGTCCCGTAAGTGATAGAAATCCCTAGTAGTCACTAGAACCTGAGTACCCTTTGGAAAACGTCCCCTCTATTCCTGTGTAGCGCTACCTCCTGAAGAGCCACTGATATTAACTGGTTCTTTCCCAAACAGCTCAGTGACTGCCAGTCACCCAAGCAACAGTCCATGCGCTCTGGCTCCAATGGCTAGAAAGTCTCTGGCCCAAGAAAGACTGTACAGTTGACGTATATATCCCTTATTGGATGTAAGTGCAACTTTTAATGGATTTAATAAACTAGTAAACGATTTTTACACTATTGGAGCATCTCTTTCCCTTTATACATTTGTCCATGTGAAGTGACGTGGCTGGTCTGGAGTTGAGGAGAAACGGTTGAAATTCTATAAAGGAATATACAACAGCTCACCGATGGCTGTAATTATTGCTCTCTTGACCACTCTAGAGATAGAAGGTCAATAAGATGTAAGCACCCTTATTATTAGAAGGTGGTATTCATACAAGGAGTCTTTTTCACTTGACGTGCTGGAGCTCTGAATTAACTTTTAAAGAACATTGCTTTAATTATTTTTCACAATTCCATTTGGACTTTTTTCATCATATTGCATTTTTTTAA
This sequence comes from Lithobates sylvaticus, assembly GCA_028564925.1. NCBI lineage: Eukaryota > Metazoa > Chordata > Amphibia > Anura > Ranidae > Lithobates > Lithobates sylvaticus. Next base: position 175,723,317 of record CM053038.1, read on the forward strand.
CAATTTATATGCAGCATGACTTTAATTTATACTCTGGCTCCAATAGACACTCTAGGGGTTGTCTTTCTGTGGTTTATTGTTGGTAGAACTTGGAATAGGAGAGGGATTAGGGCATGGCAGGGATACTTCAAAATGATTAGCAAACAACGATTGGAGGACAATTGTCTCCTGAAGTAAATTTAAATAATGAACAGCCCTCAAAGCTGAAGTCTAAGGGAAAGTCTCTTTGGCATCTGGTTACCTTGTGCCAATTACACAACTGCATATAAGTGTAAGTGTAATCTCTAGGACACTGTACAGTCACAGTGATCAGTTTAGGGTCCCTACTTACAAGTCCCCAGGACAGCTGCATGCCTTCCTGCTTCCTCCGGTCACAATTTAGTGAGTGAGACAGTCCTTCTCCAGGTGAGATCCCTTTGGAGAATTGGAGAAGTCCTAAGTCACGTTCAGATCCCTGAGCCATGGGTACTTCACAGAACAGCAACCCAGTCCAAAAGCTGCCTCAGGGATAACAACCCCCCTCCCCAAGGCTGGGAAGTGGGAACTCTACTTACTGGGAAAAGACAATCTTCCCCAGGGCTCCCAAATATTAGCTTCCGAGCCAACATCTGGGTGCACCTCCCCAGGGATTGGCTAAGCCCTGATCAATATTCAGGCTAGCTAAGTGACTTCTCCCACCCTAAACTCTACAAGGTTCTTCTAGAGGCAGAGAAAAGCAATATAACTCCCAGCCTGTGGAACCCTGAACAGTCCAGGCCAACAATTTCTGCTGTCTTGATTGTAGAGGAAGCCAAAACTAAATTTCCTATCAGCCTAACTAGGAGGGCACTACACTTGTTCTGGTGACAATCCAAAATTTGGGATTTTACTTTCAATCTCATTCTCAGTGTTAACCATAAACAGGACCCCTAAGGCCCCTTTCACACTGGGGCGGTGGGGGCATCGGCGCTATAGCGGCGTCATTTTAGCTGCGCCATTTTAGCGACGCTATAAGGCCACTAGGGGGGTGGTTTTAGCCCCCGCTAAAGGCAGAAAAAGGGTTAAACTGCAGCGCTGCCCCATTGTTTTCTATTGGAAGGGGCGCTTTAGGAGCTGTAAATATACCGCTCCTACAGCGTTCCAAAGATGTGGCTTGCAGGACTTTATTGACTGTCCTGCAAGCGCACCGCTCCAGTGTGAAAGCCCTCAGGCTTTCACATTGGAGACACAACAGCGGCTGTTTTAGGGCGCTTTGCAGGCGCTTTTTTTAGCGCAGTAGCACCTGCAAAGTGCCCCAATGTGAAAGGGGCCTAATGGGGGCACTGGCAACAATAAAATCCTGACAGTACAAGGGATCTAATCAATCGCCACATAACTATAAAAACAACTTTTAGGGCTCTTTCACACGGACGGACCGTATGTCCGTTTTTCATCCTTCCGTTTTCGGATGAAAAACGGACATACAGGTATCCCTATGGGATAGCGGGTGTCAGCGGATGAGCATCCGCTGACACCCGCTCTCGTCCGTGCCTGCTCTGCTCCGTTTCTGCAGACGGAGGAAAACCCTATTTTTTCATCCGTCTGCAGAGCGGATCGAGTGACGACGGACTCTACGGTCCGTCGTCACCCGATCCCCCATAGGGGAGAGCGGTGTCCTGACAGGTCCGTCCCTGCACGGAGTGCAGAGACAGACCTGTCATCTTCTGCTCAGCGGAGATCGCTCCGGCGATCCCCGCTGAGCAAGCGGCTATCCACGGGGCGGATCTGCACTGATCCGCCCCGTGTGAAAGAGCCCTAACTGTGTTGTTGCAAGTGCACTGATAGCTACAATAACCTCTTGCATACATTTGTAAATACATGTGAAGCCATAGTTCCGTATCAAGACACAGCTGCACAGTGTAGTCCCAAACTCTAAACTGTCTAAGCTCAGTTTCTTCATTGTTATTTGCACTCGCTGAGCAATTTATTAGGAACACCTGTACACCTGTTTATTTATGTTATTATCTAATCAGCCAACCATGTGGCAGTAGTACAATGCATAAAATCATGAAGGTATGGGTCAGAAGCTTTGTGATTGCTGGTGCCAGATGTGCTGGTTTGAGTATTTGCCTGGTCTAATGAATCTCATTTTGTGCTGAGACACATAGATGGTATGCCATACAACGGATCTGAAACCTTTGTTGTAGAACAAGAAATATGTAGCTTAAATGTGCAACTGACAAATCTGCAGCAACTGCAAGACACAATAATGGGAATTAGGGTTGGCACATGTCCCAAATAATACTTGAGCATCCTAGACTTCAAGCTAAAATGTTTTGTCTTGTATTGATTCAATACAGGATGCAGTTTGTCCCAAACTGGTTGCTAGCCCAAGATGCAGGCAGCTCCTGCTGCCTAGCATCCTTGGTTGCTAGAATGCAGGCAGCTCCAGCCTCCTAACTCTTTACTAAGTGCAGTGGTTTTTCGACTCCAGTCTTGCAGCCAGAAGCAGGGAGAGACGTAGCAGGGAGAGAATGGCAATGGTGAGCTTTGTAGAGAGGTGGAGGTGAGACCGTCTAACAGAGAGATCTAAGCAGGGGAAAAGCCACCATGGAGTGAGGAGATCAGAAATGGGACAGTAGAATATAAGGCAGGACAGCGGAATATATAAGGCAAGACAGCGGAATATATAAGGCAAGACAGCTCATTATAGAGCAGTGGTGGGTTTTTAGCCTGGAGGGTCTCTGTTCCCTGAGACTGAAATTATGTAAAGGTGGAAGACACCTTAAGAGGCTCTGTGCAGCTGTGAGTACTGTTGGGATCCTTGCTGTTGGGGCATGGAAGGTTTTGAAGGAAAATTACGAGGCCCTGGTCTCACTAGGATTGAGAACTAATGCCCTTTGATTGCTAGGATGCAGGTGGCCATATTTCTTAAAGCAGGGGTGCATGATATGAAAGGGGGGTGTAACATACCTGGTGGTGGAGCCTGAAGTGTTGAGGAAGGCCTCTCTTACAGTCCTGGTTCTGGAGTCCCCGGTAGGGTGACAGGGAATGCCGGCACTCAGGGTGGTACAAGTGCGTCTGGAATGCAGGATTCACAGGACCGGACACGCTGGTGGAGGAGCAGGAGCCAGTGAAGGATGCAGGATAGGCACAAGGCAAAGTCAGACAGTCAAGGTCAGCAGCTAGTGGGCAGGTCAGGTTCAGACAGCAGGCTGAAGAGTGGTCAGGAGATAGTTAGTAACAGCAGAGTGGATGAGCAGAAGGATCAGGTAGAAGCATAATCTAGGGACAAGCCAGGGGTTGGTTAAGGCGGCATTCAGGCATAGTCAGAGGTAGGATCAAGTCAACAATGAAAGAACAACAGGAACGGATAACAGGAACACAGGGAACGTAATAGACCAAACAGCACTGACACACTGCACTAGTGCAGCTTAAATACCCTTTCTTGTGCCAATGCACACTTGCGCATTTGCATGAGCACCCATTCACGCACGCTCTATCCGGCCATGATTTATAAGGCTAATTTGTCTGAGTACACGAATGTTCCTTTCCTGACAGGAGGTTTATTTGGAAGGTGGGCTCCTGATGTCAAAGGGGGCCTCCCCTTGTTGTAGCGCAGAGAGAGTGACATCATCCAGTGTAGAAGGCAGTAGATGGCTTATTCAATACAGTTTGGTGAATTTTTCTACCCATGTCACTTAGTCCCACCCATTACTTCCTACTATTCTACCTTCTATCCATTATTTTGCCAAAAGAAAGGTGGCAACCCTAATGTCAACATAAACAAGGATCTTTAAAGGAAGGTTTGTGGGATGTTGAATCCATGCAATGAAGAATTGAGGCATTTTTGGGAGCAAAGGAAGACACTACCCAGTATTAGCTTAGTATTCCTAATAATATTCTCAGGAAGTGTATATGTTCCAGGTTGGAAATTGCAATAGTTTAGATTAAGGGATCACACTTTTCACAGGTGTCTTGATGTGGCAGCATGGCTTCATATGTTTTTGCAAAGCATTTTTTTTTTTTTTAATCTAAATGTTGGAAACAAATAATTTTTCTGTTCTGACTGGCAGGATCGAATGCTGGCAAACTTTTGTGTTGTTAGTGTACTACTTTACCTAATTGCTAGTTATACACTTATTTGAGCTGCTGCTTTTTTTTTTTACTTTTTTGGTTTCAGTGGGTTATACCAGTTACACCATGTTAGGGGTGTTTTCAAAGAATCCAATAGATATTCTGTAAACTAAGTTTGTGTATACTCTGACCATTTGCTGCCAGCAAGCAGCAGGTGGAAAATGTTGTAAAATAAGTAATGAATTTTGTCATGTGGTCTTTTATTGAGCTACTTGTAATGTCAGAGATGCTGAGGTCATTGGAGTGCTCCACTCAAATCCACAGCACACTCCATGTCAACTGGCACCATAGGTTCCTAGTTTCTCTTTACCTTCTTTTTTTAAAGCCAGTTGTTTACAGAACACATTAGCTCAAGCTGAAGTTTGCACACACGTGAATGGGTTAAGAACACTAGTCCCTTCCATCGTTTCCCACTCCCTCTGTATGGTTTTGCCCAAGGTTTCAATCAGCAAATAAAGTTGACTGAAAAACAGTTTAACCCAAAATAGGTGCACTAGGTGAAAATCAAACTTTTCAAGACTTTTTATACTAATTACAACATAAATCCTACACAAAGGATCAAAAAAAGCTCACCGCATGCACAGAAATTTGAGTTAGCAATTTGAGTACAGGAGTCTTTAATACCTTAATTTCTTGCCTCGTGCCTTCTCTCTCCTTTGTGATTAATATAGAGAGCATAAAGGAGCAACCCTCTAAATCAGGACACTGTCTTCTTCTCTGCTTTACTCTGCAAACCCTGAAGGTTAAAATCTACAGAATGTCCAATTCAAGGGAGCATACTTTGCAAATTCCTTAGCAAATGAAATTCCCTAGCAAGAGGTATCCACTGACTGTTTCTGGCCCAGATAAGCAAGTTGTAAGACTGTGCAAGACTGAAGCTACTTACCTACTTCCTACGTCTCTGAGATCCTCACTGTGAACTTGCTTGACAACACCAAAAGTCTAGCTAAGCTCCCCATTCATTTCTTTGGACAAGTAATCTATACAGCATGTGTCAAATGGTGGAGCGCCTTTTCAGAAGTGTAAATGAAGATTCTTCTGAAAACAGCCCAGCTTTAAGACCTCTGGATCTGCAGCTTTGCAGCACCCAGGGAGGCTGCACAGTGAAAAGTTGAGCAGTGACATCTAAGGTGTTGACAAGCCAAGAGTATGTAGCATTGTAATAAAAGTTGCATCTCATAGGTTAGTGCAAGCAGATAGGTAAATGTAGCTAGCTTCTTTGTAATCAGTGGAGCAGGGGTTGATTGGTTAGGGCTGCTCAGTGTCGCAAGGGCTGCTGCTCTGATTACCTCCCCCTGTATTCTTGAAGATTCTAGAATTATAGTGGGAGGAAGAACAGAGTAGGCAGCCTGAATATTTATGGGAATATTCCCTGGGGAGGCATGCCCATTAGGTGGTGGAAGAGCCCATATATAGTCTGCAGCAGTGCAGAGTTCCTGGGCCCAATCCTGCTGGAGAAGACCCCTGTGCAGGGGCCACTGCCTTTTGGGGCAGGAGTACCCAAAGGCAGTGGTGACACTAGTGAAGACATTGAGGTCCCAGCTAGGCTTAGCCTATTCGCAAATTCAGGGATCACGTTGGGTCTGGAGAAGCTCACTGAGGAAAGCCAGGAGGAGGTTATTGGGAAAGAGTCCAGCTGTCCTATGGTGGCCTGAGTCTGCATCTCCATCACTAGGAAGAGCCTTGTGGATATTGAAGAGGCAACCAATGATCCTGTGTAGGGTTGAGCCGAACATCCCCCCTGGCTCGGTTCACAGCAGAACAGGCAAAAAATGTGTGCGAACACCGTTAAAATCTATGGGACACGAACATAAAAAAATTAAAAATGCTAATTTTAAAGGCTTTTATGCAAGTTATTGCCATACACAAAAGTGTATGGGGACCCGGGTACTGCAACAGGGGACATGTATCAATGCAAAAAAAAGTTTTAAAAACGGATGTAACGATTTTAATAACAATAAAAATGAAATATTCCTTTAAATATTGTGCCTGTGGGGTTCCCTTAGTCTGCCTGTAAAGTAGCGCATCTTTCCCATGTTCATAGCAGTCCCACAGCAAAAAATAGAATTTCTAAAGGAAAAAAAAAATGTCATTTAAAATTGCTCGCTGCTGTAATGTATTGCCGGATATACATAAAAAATATACATAAAAAATCATTGAAAAAAACAGCGCCAAAATTTAAAAAAAAAATGGCGTGGAGGGCCCCCCCCCCCCAAATCCATACCAGGCCCTTCAGGTCTGGTGTGGATATTAAGGGGAACCTCAAGCCAAAAATGTAAAAAACAAATGTCCCCCAGGCCCCCAGGTACTGTGTACTGCAGTATATATACTATACAGACTGCACTATATACTCTGCAGAAAAATTGGGCCTCTGGTGTTGGTGGTGCCAGAACACTATAATCCCTCACAGTTACTCTTGTTGGGTGCAGGAATGACCCAGCTGTTAATTATTATTTCAAAAATTTTAATTTCGTGCCCCTGTTAGACAGGGGCAGAAAAGTTGCGCCTTTGGTTTTGATGGTGCCACAACACCATAACCCCTCACAGTTACCCTTGTTGGGGGCGCAGGAACGGGCCCTGCTGTTAAATAGGGTCAGAAAAATTGTGACTTGGGTGGTGGTGGTGCTCTTAACCAGAAATATTGTTGGAAGCTAGCATCATCATGATTGAGGAGGAATAGGATAGGCAGCATAGGCAGTCTTCAAGGGATCCCAGATCCATAGCAAATTCAATCAGTAACATCAGCATCAGGTGATTGATAACTGCTGATCCTGGACTCATTCATTTTTATAAATGTGAGCCTATCAAGTGAGTCTGTGGACAGGCGCACTCTTTGATCCGTTACAAACCCTCCAGCAGCACTGAATGTGCATTCAAAAAGCATGCTGGATGCAGGACAGGCCAGTAGCTCAATTGCATATTGCGCAAGCTCTGGCCAATGGTCCATCCTCAAGACCCAGTAACCAAGTGGATGCTCTGTTGGAAAGGTCTCCAAGTTTGCTCTTGCCCCTGAATATTTTTGCACCATATAATGAAGACGCTGGCGATGGTTGCTGGAACCGGACCTTGGCGCTGAGGACTGAAAAATAGTTCAAAGGCATCAGTCAGCCAGCCACCTTCTCCACCGATCTCACTCGGACCGAACGAAGCCTCAGAAACATATTGTCCAGCACCAGGAAATGGTAACCTCCCAGGGTCTGGAAATGCATTACACAAACTTTTCTTCAAGGACTTGGAAGGAAGGAAGATGTTTCATCCTCTGCTCCCTCTGTGAAGTCAGGATGAGTTCTGCAACTTTACCCTTGTAACGTGGATCAAGAAGGGTTGCCAGCCAGTAATGATCCCTCTCCTTGATACCACGAATCCTAGGGTCCTTTTGCAGGCTTTGCAGAATCAGGGAGGCCATGCAGCGTAAGTTTGCAGAGGCATTTGATTCTGAGTCCGCTGGGTCACTAAGGATCACATTATCCGTAACTACCTCCTCCCAGCCACATACAACCCTTTGGGTTTCTGGGGACTGAAAACCACCCCTTGAAGACTGCTGCTGAGTGTTATCCTCTACACCCATGCTGATGTAATCCTTCTATTCTTCCTGTGTGTTTGGCAGGCCCGCAGGTATGCTATCTGGATAAAGGGGAATAATACTTGAGAGGAAAGGAAGTCCTCCTCTTCCTCCCACTGTTCTGCCTCAAGTGCCCTGTCCATGATTCCACAAAGCGTGTGCTCCAGCAGGAAGACTAGAGGGACAGTGTAACTGATGCATGCATTGTCACTGCTCACCATCCTTGTGGCCTCCTCAAATGGTGACATGACAGTGCATGCATCCTTGATCAGTAGCCACTGGCGTGGTGAAAAGAAGCCAAGCTCCCCTGACCCTGTCCTGGTGCCATACTCGCACAGGTACTCATTGATGTCCCTCTGCTGTGTGTGCAGCCGCTGCAGCATTGCTAACGTTGAGTTCCACCTGGTGGGCGTGTCACAAATGAGGCGGTTGGTGGGCCGGTTGCATTCCCTTTGAATGTCAGCCAGCCAAGCACTGGCATTGTATGACCAGTGGAAATGACCACAGACTTTTCTGGCCTGCCTCAGGAGATCTTTTAAGCCTTGGTACTTGATCAAGAAAAACTGTACCACCAAATTCAGAATGTGTGCCAAACATGGAACATTGGTCAAGTGTCCCTGTCGGAGAGAAGGTTGGTGCCATTGTTGCATACAACCATTCCTGGCTGAAGCTGGCATGACGTCAACCACCTCTGAGCCTACCCCTGCAGAGCTGACAGAATCTTTGCACCAGTGTGGCTCCTGTCCCCTAGGCAGACCAACTCAAGCACCGCATGGCATCTTTTAGCCTAACTGCTTGCGTAGCCCCTTGAGCGCTGAGGGAGCACTGCTGGTTCAGAGGACAATTCTGAAGAAGAGGCCATAGAGGAGGAAAAAGAAGAGGGAGGGGAACATACAGATATTGTGGCAGAATCACCACCAGCTTTTTGGAAACGTGGTGGCGGAACAAACTCCAACACTGATCCCTGTCCTGCATCCTTCCCAGCTGCAAGAAAGTTACCCAGTGGGCCACGAAGGAAAGGAAACGTCCCTGCCCATGCCTGCTGGACCATGAGTCGGTGGTAATATGAACCTTACTGCTGACTGCCCTGTCCAGCGAGGCCAAAACATTGCCTTCCACATGCCGGTAGAGAGCCAGAATGGCCTTCCGTGAAAAGAAATGCTGTTTTGGAGCATGCCACTGTACAGCACATTCCACAAATTCACAAAAGGGGGCAGAGTCTACCAGTTGAAAAAGCAGTAGTTGCAGTGCTAGAAATTTGGCAATGCTAGCAATTTGGCAAAGCTAGCATTTAGACGCTGAGCATGTGGATGGCTGAGACCGAATTTCTTTTTACAGTTCAGCAACAGGGGTAGGGAAATTTGCCTGCTGAAATCAATTGGTGGTGTACTGCTAGCAGATTGGCTGCAAGTACTTGTGACACCTAGTACTATACCTTCATTCCTCTCAGTGCAGGTTTTTGAGACTGGAGGTATAGTAGGGTTGGAGATCCCAGATGAGGAGCAAGGAGAAGTCCACCTTTTTCTATTATGTGGGTCTTTCAAGCGCTGTTGCCAGCGGACAGCATGGCAGGTCGTCATATGTCTGGTCAAGCATGTGGTGCCCAAGCTGCTGCTGTTCTGGCCACGCTTGATCCGCTTCAGACATAGGTTGCAAACAGCAACGGTGCAATCTGCTGCATGCATATCAAAAAGGCCCCACACCAAGGAACTTTTAAAAGTCAGCAGGGAGTCAGCAGCGATCTGCACCTG